>OZ007583.1:29563276-30163276 GCA_963931925.1 Onchidella celtica
TCCCGGGCAGGGCCGGGGGCCTCAGCTAGTCAATTATATATTTCGGTAACTGGCAACCTTTGGCATGACTAACTGACCAAACTAAACACTCTTCAGGCCTTAAATTTGGCTGGAACATGGCAATTGAGATAGGGAAGATGATGGCTATAATTAAAAGTTGTTTACTTCAAGCATGTATCTTTTTAAAAATAACAATGTTTATTGCTATGTAACATTTGTATTTTTGCATGTTTGTTTCGTAATATATATAATACCGGGCATGTCATAAAAAGTAACCGTATCAAGCGTTCAGTTTGGTGCGTAGTGTTCTGTGGCGCATGAGTTCTGAAGTAAAACTGTAGTTTATTACTTTTATTATGTGTGTGTGAGAGAGAGAGAGAGAGAGAGGGGGGAGGGGGGGAGTACATGATTGTTTATTCCGGGCAATGCCCGGTAGGTCATCTAGTTGTTTATAATTCTGAGCCTTTAGTTACACTGGTAGGTTTTAGGAATAGAAAAAAGGAATGGGGGACTGTGTGGGAAGAACTCTCCTGGCTTTCCGTCTTTTGTTTTCCGATTTCCTCCTACGAAATATGACAAAAAGAAACCATGCGCATCGTTTCTCATTCAGAAAACGGACCAGTGTAAACAAACAACGTTTCGAAAGGGGAAATCGGAAAAACAAAAGACGGAAAGCCAGGAGAGTTCTTCCAACACAGTCCCCCATTCCTTTTTTCTATTCCTAAAACCTACCAGTGTAGACAGGCCTTTAGTTTAGTACGGTCATGGTTATCATTATTAATTTTTTTTTTTTTCTCAATCGTCTCGGGTTACTCTGTGTCTGTTTTAAGGGGGTTTCATACTGAGCCCGGCAAGGCACAGACAGCTACTGGGAGGCAAGAAGTACACACCGTAATTTCCTATATTTTCTTAGTAAATCCGGGAAGACTCTGTCTTACTAAGCCCGGTCAGACACTGTCAGCTTCTGCCATTATTTCTTGGGTGTACAGTGTATTTTGCTGGCAGTGCCTGGCTGGGACGTTCCAGGCTTAGTATGAGGCCCTCCCCGCGCTCCTTAACCATTATTTAAAACAGACATGGACAACCTGCTGTCCACCGAGGGGACACATTGGTCTAGAGGCAGGGTGCTCACCTCTCTTGCCGAAGGTGCCGGGTTCGATCCTCGGTAGATGCAGGCATTATAGAATTTTTTTATATTTTTTTTTTGGGGGGGGGGGGATTCCTGTCCCTGATCGTATGGGGTGTATTGCACTTGCGAACCTACAATCTGCAAACGCCACCGCAACATTACACTTGCGAACCTAAAAACTTCAAAGGGTACCCAACATTACACTTGCGAGCCTTTCCGATATCGGGGCAAATATCGGATTTTGCTCGAATATGGGGGCACTGTTCGATTACGAATATTTCCCCCCCCCCCCCCCCCCGCGGCAAAAGACACAATTCGTGTATCGTTACACACGTGAATACATTGTGCAAGATAATTTGGTCATTCTGATTTTCATACGTACAACTGGTGCTGGTGCTAACTGAAAATCCGAGGCTAAATAAACCACTATACCCCCTCATACTCACAACTACGTCACATTGCGACTGTGAGGACTGCAACTCAACAACACGATGAGTATACAGATAGTTGAAACAAGTAAAGGCAAGCCAGCTATTCAACTGGAAGGACACCTGTACAGACAAATGAAGGAGAACAAAACTTCAAGAACTTAGCGCTGCACTAGAAAAAATTGCAATGCGAGAGTGACAACAGAACTGGAACAACCAATATCCTTCATGGGATGACTGTTCATGACCACGACGTAGATCTCGCTTCTTCCCAAGCAAAGCAATTCAGACACGTTTGCAAGAGAAAAGCAGAAGATGATTTGACAGAGAGGCCCCAAAAAATTTCATCAGAGAGGTTCAGCATACACCAACAGACTGCTTGACACAGAGGGACATGAGCAACACCCGCATGGCCACGTGGAGACAGAGGAGAAAAAGCCAACCAAAGCTGCCTGTGACACGACTGGAGGCTCTGGAAGCGCTGTCGTCAATGTCTACCAAGCAGGACACATGTGTAAAGACTGACCTACATAATCAGATAGCCTGCATCTACAGTCCACGGGCATTGGAAGTACCGAAGGGCATCCAGGACATCTTCGGCGATGGGACATTCAAGAGCAGTCCCAAACACTTCTTTCAGATCTACACAATCATTACCTACGTACATGGACACTACATGCCCGTAGCTTTTTTCCTTCTTCCGGGGAGGTCTACTGAGATCTTTTGCACCATGTTCAATCTTCTCAACACCATCTACCAAGAAGTCAATGGAGAGAACCTTGATGGCAAAACCCTTCATCTTGACTCTGAGAAAGCGACCCACAAGGCAGCAACGGAGACGTTTCCAGGAATGACGGTGAAAGGCTGCCTATTCCACCATAAACAGAACTGGTGGCGGAAGATCCAGTAGTTGGGACTGTCTGGTGAATACAAATCTCAAGATTCAGAAATAAGCCAGTTCCTGAAGCTCACTTTTGGACTGCCCTTTTTTGATTATTTAGACGTTTATGAAAGCTTCGCATTTGACATCTTGCTCCAGGCCCCTATTGACGAAAGGATAGACAAGTATCTGACATACCTGACGGAGACCTACATCTGCAGCAATTCTACATTCCCACCAACTTTGTGGGCCAGCACTGATGTCACCAGTAAGAGTACAAGAAATGGGTGTGAAGCATTCCACCGAAAGCTGAATGGCCCTTTTTACACCAGTCATCCGCCTGTTTTTGAGCTGTTCGACCGCCTACAAGAAGTGCTATTTGAAAACCATTTCAAGATACTCGAGGGATGCCCAATTCCACTGCGCGAAAGAAAGAAGCAGGTATGGCTTGCAGCAGCAATTAGCCAATACAAGGACGGAGCCCTTGAAAAAGACAAGTTCCTGAAGAAAGTATGCTTTGCATCATTGCCGAACATTGGCTTGTAAATAGCTCCGGAACAAGAAGAGTCTACCATGTAAATAGTGTACATAGTTTTATCCAGTACTGTGAACAATAAAATTAAACACAAACATTCCTAATGCGGCCTCATACCTGTATCAGACAGTCCCAAGCCTGTAAACACAGAGGGGGAATGCAATACGATTGAAGAAGTGGAGAGCCATCATCATCAACCATGGTATGTTCGGTTTTCATTACCTTATGCATTATGAGTACGAGTACAACTCGATTACAAGTCGTTAGGTTCGCATATGTAATGCTTTAATTTTTGTTGAACCACCATAGGTTCGCAAGTGTAATGTTTAAATTTGCTCTAAATTGAATAGGTTCGCAACTGTGATGTTTTGAAAAATAAGGTTCGCAAGTGTAATGCTCCCATCCTATGGTAGATAGGATCCAGCAACTAGTCTTCCCGGATAAAGACGAAAAACTCACAGGGCCCATGTACACGTTGCGCACGTTACAGTTACCTTCACAGTTGAAAGTCGAGAAGAGCAGGCCGAACAAGGCCCCGGGAAACATTCTAAAAACATAATCCCTTCCACAAAAACACAGAGAGACAAGGACAAGAAAAATGAAAAGAAGAAAAGCAAGGTGTAAATGCCAAGGGCACCGAACTTCCTAAAATAAAGACCTAAACACATACGGCCAACAAGCAATATTTTAGCATGCCCCAGAGGTTGATCATAAAATTACCTCACACATGGCCACCGAGCTATATAAAAATGAATAATACACAGACACAGGCCCTTACTATACGAAAGGTTCCCACACCTGATTTAGAATAAGTAATAGAGATAGAGAGAGAGAGAGAGAGAGAGAGAGTGAGCGAGACAGGGAGAGAGAAAGAAGCAATGTAGTGTGTTGAGCGCTTCGCCGGCGCTCCATTCTGCTCTGTGGTTGACAGGTTTCTTTTGTAAAGCGCATAGAGCATTTTAAAAATGGATATGCGCTATATAAAATAATAATAATAATAATAATAATAATAGGCAGGATCTATTTGGGTCAGATAGCCAGAAAACAATTCTGTTACCAACTTATGGCCAATTTCCAAATAAAAGTTATTTAATCTTGTCATCAGCCAGAACTTTGTTGTGGCCAATAAGCCTTTTGTATACTAATCCTAATCCTAAACCTTTCAAAGAATAAACAGAAAACAACAACAACAAACAAAGCTGTGAGACAAAACCTAGTTTTGCCCTATGGCACAAATTGTACAGTGCCGAATTTAGAGTCAACGAGGCCCAAATCTATATAAAGCCCGGAGGCCCCGTGTTCAAAAGTTAGATCAGAATGTCTCACAGAGGTTTCTCTGGAAATTCAGAAGTGAAAACACTGAAAATTCAGGGGTGAAACGTGTACAATACATGTTTAATGGGCTCAAAATATTACTTAAATTAACCACGTCACAAAAATTAATAAATTAATGTCAAATTAAAGCCAAAACAAAACAAAAAAAAGTTTTTGAAATTTCGTGAGGCCCAACAGACTGTAAGACCCTACTAAGCTATGTAGTTAATCCCTAAATCGGGCACCACCCAAGATACTTCCAAGTGGTCACTTCGCAATTAGTACTCCATGCTTTCTTTGATGACTTGGCCAAAGCGGGTTTTATTTGTAAAGTGAAAGCTAGGATTAGAGTTAGGGTTAAACTTTTGCTGTTTTATTGTTACATTTCTGCCTTGTGCTCCTATGTTGCATGTGTGTGTGTCTGTTATGTCTATTATAAGAATGTATGCAGTTGTGAGTGAGAGATAGAGAGAGAGACAGTAAGAGAGAGAGAGAGAGAGAGAGAGAGAGAGCGCGCGAGTGTGCATGGGTGTGTGAGAGAGAGAGAGAGAGAGAAAGAGAGAGAGAGAGAGAGAGAGAGAGAGAGAGAGAGAGAGAGAGAGAGAGAGTATGTTTTAGATGGAGAGAACAAGATTTTCTGTAAAGCACCTAGAGCAATTTTTTTGGATTGGGCGCTGTGTAAATGATCTTCATTACTACTATTATTATTAAATTTGGCCAGTTGCACATATTGAATATTTCACCGGCGAAAATGCAACAATAATCTTTTCGGACACTAGTCCAATAACCCTACTGTGAGTGTCTTGGCCCATTGGCCGCAATGATGATAATGATGGTGATCCCACGTATTCGAGAAGGACGTATCTGCACAGTCATCTCCTTATAGATGGCTCCATAGTCCAAGCTGGGACCTGCAGAGTCGAGAGCATACAGGGCACGGGATGTCTGCCCTTTGCCCGCGGGGGATGGACTCTACCCGGTGGTGACTTTCTCCAGCAGCCCTGGGCCTTGATGCGGCCCGCCTCTTCAAAAGTCCTTGAAAACTGATCTTATAATGTCACGTCATTGTGTTCTGCCTTTGGCTGTCTGGACAAGGTTAGCTACTGCCCTAATACCTGTCACAAATCCCAGACTGGGAGATGTAATAATTATAACAAGACAACAATCACGAACGAACAAGTTTAACACTTAACAGAACAACCCATCAGACTCACACATTTATTATACATAAACATAAAGATAATAGCGCAAATACAGATATTATATTATTCAATTCAACTGCCGTACAACGGCCTTCTCCCGTACGCACACTTCCTCGGGTCCACAACCCGGTAGTTACTTTCTAAAGACACTTCGGTCTCAGCTTCTCCTCTCCATGTCTTAATAGCACATTAATATTTCAATGGCACCACAGTCTCTCAATAGCCCCTTCCTATTGCCATAACACATTAGCATTCCAATAGCACATCAACATGGCAATAGCACATTAGCATTTCAATAACACATTCACCTGGCAATAGCACATTAGCATTTCAATAGCACATCAACATGGCAATAGCACATTAGCATTTCAGTAACACATTCACAATCATATATACGTCCCTGTCGGTGGCCAGACTGCCACGACTTATGTGCTGCGACTGCCCTACACGACAGCGTCACTCCTGGCCTATGTGTGGCCTTCGGCCCTATGCTGGCCTATCCCCTGTGCTGTATAATACCATACCACTCTATTCACTTCACCCCTCCTTACAACTCATGAAGCGGACACACAATAGTTCACATTTCACTCACCAAACATCTTACGGTAACACACCTCCACCGTAGTACACAATAATCACTCTCGCTACAAATCCATGAACTCAACTTACATCTATCGCTCATGGCGCACATTGCTATCTACAGTATCAAGGACTTCCACATTCCTCACATATACTTATTTACATCATGGTAATAGACGAATATAATACATCAATCATAACTATTATCAACCATCGTTTCACCTACCAGTCATCACTGGAAAAAACACTACTCCCAAGTCTTCCGACTGCTCTCCTTATGTTCGCCCTCTGGGGCTTTCTCCTGCGTCCGCTCTCTAGGACGTCTTAGTGTGCAGTGATAGTAATACAGCGCTCTCGCCTCATTCAGATCCCCCAACTCACAACATGCACGCTTTAACGTTAAGTAACAGAAGTCAATATAGGTGAGCAGCCTCACTATCCCGTGAGTCATTCCCCACTTCCATGCCCCCGTAATCTCTGAATTCCGCTCACTCCACTCGTGACACGCGGTAATGGCCGAGGGCGATTTGTGACCTTTGCCGATGACCGACGGCATAGGGACTTTAGTTCCGGTCGCGATGGGTCACGGGGACCCAGGTCTGGCGGAGCACAGGGAGCGGAATGTTGGACTTGCGGACGCGTAGGTCATTTTTCACGCGATTGTAGGGCCGCGACGTGTTGGAACTGCGGAAGAGCAGATCACATCGGCGTGAATTGCCCTGCAGGTAGGATAGCGACGAACGTGGATGGCAATCACGGTAGCTCCACTCCATGTTGCCCTAATAATTTTCATCATGCGGCTGCGTGTGTTACATCGGACAACGGAGGCGGACAGTATTCTAAGTGTCCCAGTTGTGAGAAGTTATTATCTTCCGGTGTTTTACCTTGTGGGAGAAAGATCCCCGTTATAAATTCATGTCATACAGGAGGTGGTCTTAGGGTTTATCCCGGGTTTGTTGGGGACGAACCGGTCTCGGTTTTACGAGATACAGGATCTACCGTTGTGGGAGTGCATAGGGACTGCATTCGGGATTCACAGCTTACAGGTGAGACTGTCCCGTGCATCCAATTTTCAGGGGCCATAGAGAAATTACCCATGGCAAAGATAGTGATAGATACGCCTTTCCTTAGCGGGGAAGTCGAAGCAGTCGTTGATTGCTTTCCAGGCGCCCAGCTCATCATTGGTAATGTATCGCGGGTGGTTTCCCCTTCCGAGGAGAATGTGCAGGCATGGTCACAATCAAAAGGTATTGACTTTTGTGCCGCAGTCGAGACACGTCGACAGGTACGTGATAGAAGTAAGATTAGACCTTTGGCAACGCCAGCGGTCAACCTGGATATCACACCAGGGCGCTTGGCGACATTACAAAAGGAGGACTCATCATTGAGTCCATGTTTTGACGAGGCGCGAACGGAGAAAACGAGGAAATATAAGAACGGGTCGTCGTTCTTTGTTATTCAGGCGGGCATTCTGTTCCGTAAGTATGTAACGGTGGCCTCCATTTTAAAGCAGGTCGTTGTGCCAGCGTTGCTGATCGCAACAGTATTGCATTTGGCACATGATGTCCCATTGGCGGGTCATATGGGAATAGCTAGAACCAAAGAAAGGGTTCTTAAAAATTTTTACTGGCCATCTATCCACAGAGATGTACAAGTGTATTGTAAGACATGCAGTGCGTGCCAAAAGACGACGCATAAGGGTCGTACACCCCAGGCTCCTCTTCAAAAGATCCCCACGGTTTCGGAACCGTTTAAAAAGATTTCGATAGACCTTGTTGGCCCCATTCACCCAGCTACCGATAGATTTATGGTTATGGTATGTATTATGAAAAAGAACAACCCGTCGGTATGGTCACTAACGACACGACCAGAGACCTGAGATCACACCAGATATAACAACACCCAATTGTCTCAAATACAATTCAGAAATTTACCTACTGAACATTTTATAACCTACTTCCTAACTAATTCTATATTCATTAAATGTATAGCACTATTAATAATAAAAAGAGAAAAGAAAAGACAAAAATGAAGAACTTCAGAAGAAGGACCACAAGGACATCGAGGAACAACGAACCAGACTAGGACAAAGACCTAAAAAAGAAAATATAATGGAAAAAAAATGCAACCTAACTACGCCGATTACACTACAAGGTACGAACAAGAACAGAGTCTGAAAAAAAAGAACGTATCTACAGATAGGTAAGAGAGGGACAAGAGAAACGTCTTCCTAAAACAACGAGGAAGATGGAACGCCACAATCTAAACAAAAATACAGGTCCCTATAGAACTGTTCACTGTGATGAACGAAGTTCCAAAGTTTACCACACCTTTTTTTTAAAAGGATAAACTAAGTTCACCACAGCAAACCCGCGCCACCGCCCGTATAATCAATTACAACAAAAACAGCAAAACAGAGAAAAAGACAGATTAAAGGAACAGCCCACAATCCAGGGCACAAAAATTTTGAATTTTACTTAACTTTCCCCTAGACTTAAGTTCCTCCCCTTTCTCGGAGCTCTGGCTGCTTGACCTCTACATGCTGGCACACACACTCTCTGCAGAAATTTAAGTACACATTAATACATATTCATCAAAATACATGCATCAATACATATTCATAAATATACATAAATTATACCATCATGAAATTTCCATTCATCCCACGAACAAAGACAGCAAAAAATTCCTACCACAAGATAAGTACTACATAAACATAAAGATAATAGCGCAAATACAGATATTATATTATTCAATTCAACTGCCGTACAACGGCCTTCTCCCGTACGCACACTTCCTCGGGTCCACAACCCGGTAGTTACTTTCTAAAGACACTTCGGTCTCAGCTTCTCCTCTCCATGTCTTAATGGCACATTAATATTTCAATGGCACCGCAGTCTCTCAATAGCCCCTTCCTATTGCCATAACACATTAGCATTCCAATAGCACATCAATATGGCAATAGCACATTAGCATTTCAATAACGCATTCACCTGGCAATAGCACATTAGCATTTCAATAGCACATCAACATGGCAATAGCACATTAGCATTTCAGTAACACATTCACAATCATATATACGTCCCTGTCGGTAGCCAGACTGCCACGATTCATGTGCTGCGACTGTCCTACACGACAGCGTCACTCCTGGCCTATGTGTGGCCTTCGGCCCTATGCTGGCCTATCCCCTGTGCTCACCGTAGGCGGCGCTTCGGCCCGTCCCCGGCACCTACAAGAATAACATTACATTGGTGTAATACCATACCACTCTATTCACTTCACCTCTCATTACAACTCATGAAGCGGACACACAATAGTTCACATTTCACTCACCAAACATCTTACGGTAACACACCTCCACCGTAATACACAATACTCACTCTCGCTACAAATCCATGAACTCCACTTACATCTATCGCTCATGGCGCACATTGCTATATACAGTATCAAGGACTTCCACATTCCTCACATATACTTATTTACATCATGGTAATAGACGAATATAATACATCAATCATAACTATTATCAATCATCGTTTCACCTACCAGTCATCCCTGGAAAAAACACTACTCCCAAGTCTTCCGACTGCTCTCCTTATGTTCGCCCTCTGGGGCTTTCTCCTGCGTCCGCTCTCTAGGACGTCTTAGTGTGCAGTGATAGTAATACAGCGCTCTCGCCTCATTCAGACCCCCACCACTCACAACATGCACGCTTTTCATTCCCCTTGGGCCGTGGGTTAACTTTATTCTAACTCTCTCCTCGTAACTATTGATCCTCGCTCACTCGCTCGTGACAATACCGGCTTCCTAAATTTTAAGTGGTACTTAAACATTCCCGGCTTTGAGGAAGACAGAATAAGGACGTCATTGTTTTTAAGAAGAAAAATAAAAGCAAGAAAGAAAAGGTGGTTAAAGAAATTTCAGCATTCAAAAACTAGAGGAAACATTCAGAAACGTTATTTTATTTTTGCTTTTTCAGGTCTTTGTTTCCTTAGCATATCCGTTATGAGAATGGTTTTCTGAGAAAAAACTAATTTCGAAAATTTTGTCGCTTACGAGGTCTGATCAGACGGGTATTGGTTTGTTGTTGTTGTTGTTGTATTACAAGCTTGGGTGTTTCGTCTTATGACACAAATAATGTTATATTATTGCCTACGTCAGATCTTTCCAAACCCAGCGCAGAGAAAAATCAAGAGGTACCTGTAACAAAGGCCCGAGCTATGGTACTCTTAGCATGTTAAACATGACAGTTTGTGGGGGGGGGGGGGGAAACAGAGAACACAACTGTTATCAAATGAGACATGACAAGCAGTTCGGTTATCTATTTTGTGTTTAATAACTCGCTGTCCAATTGCGCAAGGCGAGTTTGATAGCCTTTTTTCCCCTGATAACATTACGCACACATACACATGTTATGGGCATGCAAATTTGGGGAGGGGTGGTGATATAGATAACAATATCTTTTATATCTCTTTGCAATTACACAGCCACATGTCATACACACATACACATAGCGGAGCGAAAAAGGCCTATCATCTTTTATTATCTCCTGTAGGATACACACACACACATACACAACACACTTCACGTGCATTACGCATACGCCTGTACACACACGCACATTCTAAATACACTGTGCTTACGAATGTACGCACACACATACACACACACACTACACACTCAACATACACTACGCATTAGCCTTTACACACACATACACACACACACAACATACTATACACAGACACCTAAGTTGCAACAGTGCGACCAACAAGGAATGATCAGCCAGTTGTGTGTAATCTTATGTACGAAAAAACACACTGAGCGGCCATCGATAAAGTAGTGCGCTGGGGCCCCGGTTGGGGGGGGGGGGGGCGGGCGGCTGATCCCAGCATATGAAGAGCGTATATAAATAGTGGAACTAGAGGGTGGGCGTGTAGGCATCTAAAACGGCGTGCCTACGTGACAAAAATTATAAAGATTTTATGTACTGCCACAATTTTTGGCGATAAATGTCCATTTTGGATAAATCTCAATCTTCAATATTATATAATTATGATTGTTTCTTAGCAGCAAAAAGGAATCGCATTTCCGTCGAGAAGCGATAGAATCAAAATGTTTGAATGTAAGTTTCGCTTTTTGGCCTCTCTTTTCACCTTGCTGGTCGAAAGCCAACTTTATGACATCTGTGTATTTTAGCATTAAATGTCGGTGTAACAATAATGTCCACTAGCCTTTGCATCGATTCCGAGTGTGGTTATTAACGTGACCTAGATCTAGACCTACAGCTAGGCTTAGGACAAAGAATTTGGTCAGGTATTTGTCATATTGCTGTATGTGCATTTTTGCCGTTTCGTGAAAAAATGAGGTTTGACCTTTGGTCGGCAAAAGGGCTAAAACGCATAAAATATTGCGTCACAAACGCATATCTCGAAAATTTTCATCAGTTGGAATGATACTTAATATACAGAATGAAATCATGAGTGTGAGAATCACTTTTATGACAAAACCTGAAAATCGATAAAAATGTCGCATACAACCATGTGGCAAATACCCTTCGATTTACACGATTTTTTTATCATGCCAGGGTCGGATAGTTTGTATATTAAGCAGGATATACTTGTAATCCGAAAATGAACTAAAGGTCCTGGGTGAGGGATACTACCGGAGATCTTCAGTGCAGTAGATCATAAAAATTATAGATAGAACCACCTGTCAAACAAGCTTTCAGAATTTGGCTTTCTTACACTCTGTGGAGATCGGACCACACCCAATTCATGAACTTGGGTGTTCTCCACTGCCGTCTTCACATCATTATGGGTCCCCTTGGCGGAGCAGTAAACTGCGGCCTGCACCGTACCCAGAAGATGCCCACATGGGAGCCCTTTTAAGGGCTAAGAAAGCCACAGGACGAGAGCAACAACAACCCAACAAGAAAAGGCAACAAGAAAAGAGAGGTGCAAATGCTCAACGCAGAGATCCTCCTAAAATAAAGACCTCAATACAAAACTACCCAGAAACCAAGTAAATTTGCATGCATGGGGCCTCCTAAACTCTTGCGGGTCCCTTGCAACTGCCCGTTAAGACGACACTGGTGTTCTCCTTAAGACCCAGTATACTACGCCTTGGGTTCTCCTGCTTTTGGTAGTTGGGGTTCGAACCCATTTTAACGGTGACCACGCTTATAAGTCCTTGACATTTCAATTTGACTCGTCAGTTAGGATTCGTTTTAGCCGAACATTCATTTGCTATAATTGAGGAAAGAACTGATTTCATTTAAGACGTATGAAGATTATGTTTGAGGGGATGGGATTTGTGAATATTGCAATGATTGTTTAAATTAAGAATGCTGTTAGGGGGGCGTAGTATAATTACAAAGCCAGCTAGAGAAAATACTGAGTTAGGTTCATTGTCCAGGAATGGCTTCTAATGTAAAATACCACGCGCCCCTAACAACAGTTTTACGTTACACTGGTTCTCGTTGTACTTTTGAATCTAGATCCCTCGAAAGTATATATTTAAAAATACTAAACTAAAATAAAATCATAAATAAATAAGGACGAAATAAATAAAAGACAGAAAGAATCAGAGAATTGAATAAAGAAGTTATAGATTCAAAAGTATTTATCCCCCCCCCCCCCCCCATCCATAAATGGATAGCAAATAATGTTTTTTGCACATTTGTTTGTCGTCTCATGTCGTAAGTGGAACATAAAATTCCTTTCCATTAATTTCATAAATTTTATCCTTCATAAAAATTTTAATTTATCATCTAACATGACATTATTTCCTTATCAGAGTCTTAAAAAAGCAGTGGGTTTTCCCGAACAAAATGGGGCTAAACAAGATGGGGCCAGTGTGTTCAAATGGGACACTTTTTTTTAGTACAACACACTTCCATTATTGTTATTACCCATAGAGTTCTATGGACCCTTTTCACTTCCGCGTTGCGGTTGTTTGCGGGGAGCCGCACGGCTTCGAAAAGCACAGTGTAGGGCAAAAACCTCCACTTGCCTTAGTGATGGCATCTGAATATGTGCACAGTCTAAGCAAAGATGCCTTTTTATGACAGAATCAGCACGTAACGGGTTCGCACAGTTGGGTGCCCAACAAGAGGATGGCATCGTTCGACCGTTGTCCACCGCTTCCGCCCTACAAGTGAGGCACGTTTGCAAATCACGTGATATGGAGGACGGGAAATGAAAAGGGTCTGTATAAACTATTTGGAATTGAAACTCATGTTTGCACTTTCCCAATTCCTATTTCAGTTTCTCGACCAAGCTACATCGGAAGGAAAACCCCAAAAACTGCTTTCCGAAAACCGCACCGTTTGTGAACACGGAAGTTGGTCGTCATCATGTCTGAGACTCGAGAGTGTACGGAAAGAGTTGATGTATTGTTATGAAGGACAAGACTGCAAGCAAAACCGTATAGTTAAGCATTTGCTTCACTTGTATCGTGTGCAAAACTAGGCTTTAAAAGTTTGTTTCATGACTGTACAAACTAGGACTGGTAGATCAGGTGATAGGTCTAATCAAGGCAACAAAACCGAACCTGTGAAGGAAGTACATCGTTGGCTTGACTAGTCAGAAGGTATGAGACCCTTGGGTTTAGTAAGTAGCTACTAAGGAAAGGAGGGACATAGGAAGAGACACGAACAGAGAAATGCTCAGACAGGCAGGCACAAACATAGACAGATAAATAGACAGACAAACAGACGGACAAGAGAGGTACGGTTAAATAGGTACATAAATAGACCGGCAGAGTGACATCTGCATATGGACTGACGGATGGATGGATGGATGGATGGATGGATGGATGGATGGATGGATGGATGGATGGATGGATGGATGGATGGATGGATGGATGGATGGATGGATGGATGGATGGTGTGAATGGATGGATGACAACAAATGCATTTTTTTTCCCTTTTTCTGGGTGGAAAAAAATCCTTTCTCATCTCATGCAAGGCTGGCACACTTTGAACACTTCTGGAACAACCCTTCCAGTGTTCGCAAGTGGCTAACAGTTGATGCAGGAGGATTAATTTCGTCTCACCAGCGAGACTTACTGAAACCAAGAAACTGCCAAGCTGAAATTTGAACGGAACTGTGGGGAAAAAAGAGACGAAGGCGGAATAATTTTTTGGGAAAACAAGGGAGAAACAGGAAAAGAGGAGAGAGACAAGGACATGACTGGGAGAAAGAAAACAAGAGACTTGACAGGAAGGTCGGGGAAATAGAGGACAATATAGCATATCGACAAGGAGAAGAACATTAGGAAGAATAGTAATTACACCAGTACAAAGGCGAGATAACTAACTTCAGGAACAAAGAGTGTCTCCAAAAATGTTCGATCCTATGATGTTCATTGGAATCGCTCTCCTGATCATCGGACTGATACTCCATATAACTGGCATCGCCACATCTGAATGGGTCATTGAGCCTGAAGGGCAAAAGAGTTTTGGACTTTTCACGTATTTTGTACACGGAGAGAACGACAGCCTGGCAGTTGGTGGTAAATACTCTATAGTATAATTATGAAGCTGGGGTTTTCATCTGTAGGGAAACGGGAACAGCAACAGAAATGTCAAAAACACATCAGGTAGTGGAATAGAAAGAGTGTTTTCATGTGAAGGTAAACGCCGTGTTCTGTACACATCTAAACACTTCTTATTTTTACTATTTGATGGATTTTTGATGTTTCTGTTTCCATTTCCCTACACAAGAAAGCACAACTTTAGACTTTCATAATTTTTTTTTTTTTTTAGTTTCTTTCACACACAATACCATATATATATCGCGTCTTGATTCCCCCCACTCCCCCCTCCCCCCACCCCTTTTTTCCGCTGTATGCCATGGTTATGTGCGTTCTTTTCTCTCTGTCTCTCTCAGTCTCCTTTTTTTCTCTCTCTCTCTCTCTCTCTCTCTCTCTTTCTCACACAGTCACTCTTTTTCTCTCCCTCCCTTTCTTTCTTTCTTTCTCTCCCTCTCTCTCTCTCTCTGTGTTTCTAACCCGTGATTTCATGAGCTTTTCCTTCTCTCTTTTTTTCTCTCTCTCTCTCTATCTCACTCTCTCTCACGCCCGTTTCTCTCTCTCATCCTCTATTTCTCTCTCTCTCTCTCTCTCACACACACACACACACACTCACACAAACACCTCCTCCCCCTCTTTGTCTTTATGTTGTCAATGTAGCCTATGCATTCTTCTGTTTCTCAGTTTCTCTCTCTCTCTCTCTCTCTCTCTCTCTCTCTCTCTCGCTCTCTCTCTCTCTCTCTCTCTCTCTCCCGCTCGTCCTCCCTTCCACCCCCATTCTCTCACTCTCCTATCTATATCATTATGCCCCCCCTCCCTCCTCCAGAATGGTCATTTGAAGTTGGCGCAGTCCAGTCTTTGACGGTGTCCGCTGTGGTCACTGGGGTCTCGGCTCTTGTCCTGATGGGCGGCATTATTCTCCATACGGACAGCCCAAACCTGCCACGTGCACATCAGGAATTTGTCATCATGGTAGGAGTACTGAGCCTGATGACTGGTAGGTTAAGTACACAGTAATGTTGTCGTCACCGCTCTACGGTAATGGCATGTGTCAGACTAAAGCTGGGTTCTCATGTACACGGAAACGGAAACGTCAAAGAGCCTTCAAGTAGTGAAATAGAAAAAATGTTTCCGCACGCCGTTTCCGTACACATGGTAACACTCTTTCATTTTACTGTATGAGGGTTTTTTTGCCGTTTCCGTTTCCCTACACATGAGAACCCAGCTTTATGCCAAAGGGCAACTGACGGTTCGTTGCATTTCCTGAGGTGAGGGCTACCCAGTGCCGGATTTACCTTTAGGCTAGGTAGACTGGAGCCCAGGGCGTCTTTTGTAAATTTCCTAGCTTATATTTTCTAGAAGGAACTGCGAAGTGTCGAATTTTAAACATCATCACTGGCGTTACTTAAATTATTTAAAACATGCCCGTCTTCCTCTAGGTATGAAGATGGGGGATGGGGGGCGGGGGGCATAGATAGAATAGCCTAGGACTTCTCTTCATTTAATCCGGCCCTGGGGCTATCAGATAATATTACAGAATATGATATGCGCTAATACAGTAATAGGAAAATGTGATAATCAAATAGAATCATGGTGGCAAAATTCTAGATAATGGACAGGGAAGAAACAGGTTTTTTCTGTCTTAATATCTCAAGTACATTTGAAAATGTCTTACTGCCCTTAGCGTAGAGCATTGGCATTATTTAATAATAATAATAATAATAAATTACATTTATATAGCGCATTTCCAATAAATGCTCAATGCGCTTTACAAGTAATAAAAACTCATTCCTCTCTCTCCCACACCCCTCTCCCCACCCCCTTTCTCTCTCTATTCCCATCACATTCTCACTCCTTCTATCACATGCTCTCTCCCCTCAGGTAAGTCAAGAAAAATAAGCCTGCTGGAACAAAAAATGCTTTAGCTGCCTTTTGAACCTTACTAATGATTTTGTTTGTCTCAGTTCCATAGGTAACTTGTACATTGCTAGTACATTAATTTATTCGATTGTGCTACCGACGGCTGTATAGTAATAATAATAGCAGTGATAATGATAATAAAGATGATAATAATCTTATAATAATGAGAGCAGGGGGTAAACTGTCTGTGACGCTTATGCATTTCATGGCCATTCAAGCTAGACACTTGAAAGGTTGCATACCACCGTTTTTGATACTGCCGAGTTGCATCATGGTAGGAGTACTGAGCCTGATGACTTAGTTTTTGCGTTTGACCACGTCTTATATTTTTTTGAAAACTGTGAATCGCCTTAGCGTTTAAACCCGGACTAAATTCCTGGTGTAGTTTTTAGAGTGTTGCGTATGGGTCTAGCGATCGATACTCAGTATCGAAGGCTGTCATTTTGCGCAAACTTCTGCATGACGTCTAAGCATTACATGGCCTTTAAAGCGAGACACTCACAATTTTGGTATATTTAGGGCTAGGCCTACTGTTTTTTATCCTGTCGAGCTGCATGGATGCCGTGATGTATGTTTATATGATTGTTATGGATGGCGATTCCGCAACCTTTTTACTGGGCGCTAGCAAAACCGATACACAGTATCGAATATGCCATTTCCTTTGAGCGCGGCCTGCTTGAAAGTAAACAATACATGTGCTCAGCTTGATGCTGACAATGCTGACAATGTTACACAGACAATGTTGTGTATACCATGAAGGGGAGGTCCTCCACCCGTCCGGGCCAGTCAAGAAAACACACTAAAGAGGGGACTTTTGAGCGGGCTTATCAAATGGTTGGGTTTAGTATTTGTATGGGACAAAGAAAGAAGAAAGAAAGAACGAAAGCGCGGGTTAGGGGAGGTTTTCATCATACATGTACTATGTTTGTTAACTTTTTGGTAAGTGGCGCGCAGGGGGGGGGGGGAAGGGGGGGGGGGGTAAGCGAATAGTTTAAACAATTCAGCATTAAATCATTTTGTCAAACCTGTCTTTGCAGTCTCTCAATCTCTTTTGTTTTGTTTGCCACTCACCGTTCGAAGAACGGGTGCATTTACTAGTAATTATAAAGGAAGTAAGGCCTCCAATATAATCATGAAAGGCTTTTTAGCCGTAAATTCTCAAAATATTGTATCACACACTGAAAGAAGTAGAGGTGCACCTGAGCATATTTTAAAAAGTCTTGAAGTTCGTTATATTTTCAATACTTCCACTAACTCTGGGCCACAACTGAGTTGAACAGGAGAAGGACAATGTTCTGACATTTTGAGCCGGGAAAGAAAAGACGCATTTTCTTCACGTAAAATTAAAAAGTAAGACAGGAAATTTCGTTCTGCGCCTCAGTCTACACGTTGGTGATACAAATTCAACTGTAAAAATCATATCTGTGTACTCCCGGAGTCAGCAGGCAACTAGTAATAATAATAATAATAATAATAATAATAATAATAATAATAATAATAATACCGTTGGGGGTCCGTTTTGCTAAAATCAAATTTCATTTCTTTTTACCGGCGTGGGTTAGAATTTCGTATGATAGAATTATGGAAATCATTCGTTCCTCCCGTGCCTGTTCCGAAAATTGAGCACGACCCGCCTAATCAAGCGACTGGAACCCAAGCCTGTTTCGAACATTTTCTGCCGTTCCAAAAGTATCCAAAGACGCGTCTCTTTTCGAAGAAATCTCTGGTGTCCGGAGACCGTAGAGCTCTTTTGTAATGTATCTGCAACATTTAACACACAAGATATTCTGATGCTGAAAAGAAAAAACTCCAATGACCCAACTTTTGTGACTACTTAGTGAAAAAAAAAAATTCCAATTACGTAAAATTCACTCAATCATAAATCAGACCTAACCAACGTGTCCCATCCTTTGTGTTTCTGATCTTTAACTTAAGCATCATCAATGGGTAATTCTGGCTCGTAAACCGGAGTATAATTTTTTTCTGGAGATTCGAATCGTTGTTCTAATCATTTTTTGATTCTCCTGCTGATTCCATTTTGGCACCCACAGATAGCCATGTCTTTCTCGAACCTCAATAGACCACTACCATCACCATCACCACGACCAAGCAGCTTTTCTTCGTTATATGTGTTGGTGTCATATTTTTTTTCATCGCCATCATAATCATCTGTATAATTTTATTGCATTCTGAAATTGCAGGTGGCTTCACCGTTATTGGCCTCGTTATTTACGGTGTTTACTTCTTCATCCCCGCCCACGTGGAACAACCCAAACCCGGCAAGGCTCGTCTCGGCTACTCGTTCTTCCTCTGCATCGCTGGGGGCATTATCATTTCGATAGGAGGGGTGGTAGCTTGGCTGTCTTACAGAAGAAGATTCGCCGGTCACAGCTCTGTACATTTAGTTGCTCGGGATGTTGATTTCAGCCCCCACTGCTCACTGTCACAGGATCCCCCCCGTACCCCTGGGTTTATGCCCCAGCCTTACGCCCCTTCGAGGCACCCCTCTTCGGTTCCGACTAAATTAATGTTCCAGTCCTCAGTTGATGGAATCACAGCAACGGATGTCTAGCCAGGGGAGCTTGCAAATTGCCCACCTGTGACACTCATGCAGTGATACTCTTAGAAAGACAGTTGCCATGAGCATCGGATGTTACTGCTCAACGAAGACAGTGTGCTTGGTGGGAAAGGAAAAGCTTGTGTTATTCAGATCCGGACTGGGCCGTTGGAGACTCAGGGCATTTCTACCAAAGATACTAGAAACGATAAGACGAGACACTCCCTCCTTTACACCTCTAAAAACAAATCGGGCACACAATTTGCGCGCTGATCGGGGGTAGGACCCATGGCACACAACATGAAAAGAATGCTTGATATAAGGATAAATTAATGATGCTGATTTGTGACACTGACAGTACTAAAAAGAAAAAAGAAAAGAAGAAGAAAACATAGCCAGAGTTTTCCCACAGCGCTTGAAGACAAAATTACAAAATTTGTGACATCAATCAAGGTCTAAAGCTACAGCTGAACAGTGAACAAAATTCAATACGTTCCCTAAAGAACAAAAAAAAAGAGAGACAGAGAAAGAGAGAGAGGGGGGGGGGGAGAGAGAGAGAGAGAAAGAGAGAGACAGACAGAGAGAGAGAGAGAGAGACAGAGAGAGAGATGGCCCAGACAGCAAGCCCAGGGACATCCGACCCGACACGCAAGATTGGCGTCAGGTTTGTACCTAAGAATGACGTCATTCCAGCAGATCCGCCGGTCAAGACATCGGAATGACGTAGCTTTGATATAGAGAATCCGCCCTTTCGGCAAATCCTACTAACGCTTGTGAAGGCATGTTGATACAAATCAGGGTTGGACTGACGTAAGGATGCTGCCTGGGACTAGATTTTTTGTCCTTTCTTTGTTCTTGTCCAAATTCGGCACACATCATCATCATCTGCCCCGCACATCTGGAACTCGTTGCCAAAATCATTGCGAGGAGCATCTATCGAATCAAAATTCAAAACCGCTCTAAAAACCACCTTTTTAAAAAACATTTTTAGTTGTGAAGTCTCATTCCCAGTCCATTTATCTTCTCAATTTACTTTATTTTTGCTGTTTTATTGTTTAATTTCTGCCTAATAGTATGTAATATGTGTGTGGGTTTGTGTATACAAATACAATGTATGTTTGGCATAGAGAGAGAGAGAGAGACAGAAGGAGAGAGAGTGTGTGTGCGTGAGTTGCAGATGGAGAGAACGAGAGAACAATACTTTCTGTAAAGCGCCTGGAGCAAAGTGTTTGGATTGGGCGCTGTATAAATGATCTTACTTTTATTATTATAAGGAAGTAAGGCCTCATAATTATGTAATCACCAAAGGTTTTTTAACCTCTGAACCTTAAATCTTATTATAAAAAATAATAGTGGCGGGAGAAATTCATAGTGGTGCACTTTTCCAATAAGACTGTAGAATAACGGGAAGCTTTGTGAGACCAAAAAGAGAGAGAGATAGAGCGGTTGCTTCACAGTTTATTCCGGATAAAGCAGGACACCTCGTCTAGTTCTACGAAATATCATTGTGTATAGCTAGACAGATGTAAGGGTGTACGTGGGCATATTTTGAAAGGTCTAGAAATTCGCTACATTTTGAATATTTATATTGATTTTGAGCCACAACTGAGTTGAACAGAAGAAAGATAAGACTGGCAGTTACCGATGTTTTCCGTCTTCCAATCTCTGTTTTTCTTTACTTCAAAAGGACTAGGTTATCTGAGGTAAAATCTGAGTGACACAATTCTTAATGCATTGCAACTACGCTGTTTTAAGCTCCACTAAACTCATTCATATTCTATTATCATGACGAATGGGTCATTTTTTTCTTTGTTGACTCTTCAGTTTGAGTTTGAGTTTGGGTTTAAAGGCGCGTCGGCATGATAACGGCAATTTGGCGCCTCTCATGGTTTTTTTCCTTATATCTGCTAGCTTTCACTTTCAGCCCTCGGATGCCTATAGATCAAAGTTCAGATAAAAGTGAAGTTAAAAGATCTAACCACTGACAAGGCCCCTATTAAAATCTAACGGGAAAGGGCCAGTGCTGTAATTGTAAAGTATGTCGATATGAATTTTGTAAATATGATAAAAGTCTGTTAGATCAACTTGTAGAGTTCGGCCTCTTTCAGAAATAGCAAGATGCGCAGCGGGTCTAGGTCACAAAATAATTAATGCCATAGTAATAGCATTGTTAACTCTTTATGAGCATTAATTTTCATATTGCTAATAATGCTGACAAGCAAGTGCTCGCCACGAATATTCTAACATTGTACAATCCTTTCATTGTTGGTGTAATAACAACTATCTTCTACTGAATGTTAAGAAAACAAAAGAGCTTGTTTTTGACTTTAGGAAAAATAACAACGATCCTGTTTGCCCTCTTACTATCAACAATGAAGAGGTTGAAATTGTCACAGAGGCCAAATATCTTGGCATTACTATTGATTCATTGCTTAACTGGCATGCGCATGTAACATATGTATACAAGAAAGCCAACCAGCGCATGTATTTCCTCAGAAAGCTCCGCTTTTTAAAAGTTAGCAAAAGCATTCTGAAAATATTTTACACCATGGCTATTCAGAGCGTTTTGATGTATGGAGTTGTCTGTTGGGGAGGAAACATCTTACAAAAAGATAAAAATAAGATCAATAATTTAATTAAAACAGCATCCAAAATTTGTATCTGTGATCTGCCATATTTTGATGAGCTGTACACTGGTGCTTGTATTAAAAAAGCTAATATTATTATAAATGACCCCCAACATCCCCTGAACAAGGAATATATAAGATCTGTAAGAAGTTTAAGGCTGTTGTCAAAGAAAACTAAAACTGAGCGCTACTTTAAATCGTTTATTCCATCATCAACTAGGAGTAGGATGTTACAATAATGTCGTCATCTTGATCGTAATCTGTGCACAGTTGAATTATGTCCTGCGTGTCAGGTCAATGTGTTTTAGTTAGGGAAGCATATTGTGTGCACTGTTAATTTTGTTAATTTAGTTAATTTATCAGTGTGTGTGTATATATGTGTGTGTGCGCGCTATGTATCATACTTTCTGCTTCTGTAACTATATTGTTATGTATTCAATGATCAAAACAAATTTCCTTGTACAAAGACGAATAAAATTTATCTTATCTTATCTTATCTTATCTTATATTCGATTTAATTCTATAGATTTCATATTCAAATCTTTTATTGTTCGATTGTTTTATCTGTTCAATTTTCAGTTGTTTTTTTTTCTATTGTTTTGTCGTTGTTGTTGTTTTTTTTTAATTGGCCATTTCCTGTCTTCTCTTTCAGTTTGGGTTTCATTGGATTGTTCGGGTAATATTTCTTACGCGAGGCTTTGCTATATACAACTTTTTCTTTTTGCCAAATTTTGACTTTGCTAATAAATAATGCTGCATACATGATACAATATCAAGTCAATGAACATGTACCTTACACGTTGACTTTGTGCCTCCTTTTTCCCCAATGATCGTGATCAACATCGATTTCCTCGAAAATTGTCTTTTGGATCTATTTGAAATTTTGCATTGGGTCATATTTCACACTAAATCGTAAGCACTTGGCTCTTTAATTGTTAGACCGTAGCCAGATTTTGAGTTTGCCTCTTTGCGCTTTGTGAAAAGTCATAATCAGACGTTGTATTAATTATTAGAAAAGAAAAAATCTACAGTACGGTACTAAACTGTTTGAAACACCAAAATGTGCATTCCTTTAAAGCCTCTTGGCCCCATAATGTATCACCAGTGATACACAGACATTTATCATTCGGTTGCAGTTCCAACGAGAACTCAGCGCGACAAAAGTAGTACATAGTCTACGTTGTAAACTTTTAGTGCTTTCTAGTACAACATGCACGAAAAATCAACTAACTGATCACGCAAAGCCCCTTAATTATGTCCCTAGGGAACAAATTCTCATGAAATCAGAATTCGCCAGCAAGCAGAAATGGGGGCGGAGCCTAGAGAGCTAAACGGTGAAAAGATTGGCGAATTCTCAGCGAAAAAAAAAACCTCCTTGATTTGAATTTGTTTAGTGTTTCGCCCAGTAAGTTTCAGTAACTGTATAGTTTACTGCAGAGAGTGTTTTTTGTTGTTTTTTTTAATCGAAACTGTCAGAACAGCAAAATAACTGAGTAGCTTCCCTTCTAAAGTTCCCTTTTCCCACTCTTCCGCTTTTTTTGTTTATTTGTTTGTTTTGTTGTTGTTGTTTGTTTTAGCCTGCCTGTAGCTGTTTGGGTAGACTCTATGTTTTAAAGGCGTGTACGAAGGTATCAAAAATCTTTTCTAATCAAAACTTATTTTTGTTCTGAGTTGCTTTCATGCAAAATTTTGCAGTAAGTGCTTAAGAAAAAAAAATAGACACAAAAATGGTAGATCGCAGAATTTTGATATAACATTTTGAGAAAAACGCATTTTTCAAGGACACAGAACAGTCATAATACGTGGCCCCTGTTGTCTTTGAAGGCTGTTTCTGGCATTAATAACGATGCAATAAGGATTTTTTTTACAGTGCAGTTGTGTCCAGATATGGTACAAATTGAAAACAAAATAAACAAAAAAAATAAATCATTTCTTTAACCCAAAAAACCGGATTCCAGGACTGCCTCCAGCCCAACCCTCTATAGCCTCGCTTTCGCCCAAATAACCAGCTAAATTTATAGTAAAGTGAATTTGAGTCCGATATAAACCATAAGTGAACTCACTCTTTAAAGACGATGTGCGTCAGGCGTTAACCTTTGACCTACCGGCCATTTTACTGGTCCATTGACCAGAGTCGCACTGTGCAAATTATCAAAATATCACAAGTGAAAGCAGAAATACGGGCTTTCTTCCTTGGCTTTTGTTGTCTGTTCTTCTTAATATTCTATGGTTTGTTTGTTTTGTGTGTGTGTGTGTGTGTGCTAATTTTATCCATTTTCTTTATTCCTCTTTACCGAAACTTTTAGGCAGCACATGCCGTTGTATAGAGCTTCCTTCTTCGACTTTTTGTTTCTCGTTAGTGTTCATTCCAACTCTTAAATCAATACTCTCTCCCCCTTTTATGTGCTTTGTAAAAAAATAAAACGAAAAAAAAGAAAAAAAGGAAGATGCATTCATATTCAATGCACTGTGGCAAGACAGCTGTTGCTGACGTAGCCTGCCGGATACAAAATTTAATGGTCAGGGCACTCAACATAATTCTTCTGGGTAAGATAACTCCTGTCAAACTAGTGTTTCGGGCCCTGATATTCTATGGAAGCCTGCAGAAAGTGGGTCGAAAATCCTAGCTCGTCTCTAAATAAAGTTTCATTAGCCACACCTCCACCCCTTGGGGAAACTTTAAGTATGGTTTGGACATGTTCCTTGAACGACACATAAAAATGCTCACATTCGATAATGTGCTCATTCTTTTATGCCAAAGAGCTTATAGTCAGGTAACAGAATCGGTGCTCAGACATTGGTGATGATGTGATTACTGGTCTTTTTACGTCATATTAAATATTGTTTGCTTTGGTCATCTTTATTGAGGAATTGGGGAAGGGGTTAGACACGGCTTGTTTTTATGTTTCAGTGGATTTTTCTTTGGGAATTCAAGCTTTCAGAACCAGAGGCTGAAAGCTTGACTCTCACACCACCACTCTACCATACAATCAAAGTGAAACAAAGCTGATCATTCCTCCCTTTCCATTCGTATAGAAATTCGCACGCACAGCTTACCCCAAACCTGCATATGTAGCTTCCAGTTCGGCACACTTCATGACCAATGCGCACCGTGAGAGTTCTGACTCTCGTGCGTTCAACGAGCTCTTTGTAAAATACTAGTGTCATTTTGTTATTGTTGTTGTTGTTTTTGGATATTTTATTGTATGCAGCATTCTCATGTTTCATTCCCCTAAGAATTTCAATTTGTTTTTCTTCTTTTTTTTGCATTTGCATATAAACACCATCATAAAGGCGCTTTGCGCCAGGGACTTGTACGTACACCTACCTATCCCTAACCCCGTCCCTATCCTCAACCCTAAATCTTATCGAATCTCTAATCCTGTCCCCTACCCTTTCAACAACATAAAAAACAGGAGGAAAACAAAGAAAATCTGAAAGAGCGATTAATTAAGACTGTTGTTAGGAGCATTTCGGGAGGAGCTCTATAGTTTTGGAGTCACAAAAGGCTTTAAAATACGTACCCCTAGCGCAAAAAACTTGGGGGGCTTAAGTACTTGTAATAACATTCCTTCATTATTTAAAATCCCCATCTGCTCTGTGAAATTTATTTTTCTCCCCCTCTCCTTCCTTCCAAAAAGACACCATTAATATATTATTTATTTATATGTATGTAGGTGAGCGTGTGTGTGTCAAAATGCGTGTTTTGTGTATTGTGTGTACATGCGTACAGCTTGCATGCGTGCTTGCATGTGTGTGTGTGTGTGTGTATGTGTGTGTGTGTATGTGTGTGTGTGTGTGTGTATGATAAATATATAATTGAGTATTTATTCGGACTTGACGGGCGGACTTGTTGGACGTGTCTTGCAAGTGTGTGCGTGTGTCGTTAGGAGTTCGATCTTTTGTTGAATTTTTTTGTTCTGGGACGTCAACAGGTTTTGTTTTTTTTTTGCTATGATAAAAATATATGTATATAATGTGAAAATAGGGCAGTTAGCAAATTTCAAGATAAAGGACAAGAACGGTAATAAAATGACATGGGTCAAAACAGTTCTTGCCACAAGTGGCATCTTAAACCATTTCTAAACAATGTATCAAAAGTATTTAATGATTTACGCATCCAAAGTATTTCCGAAAAGTATTTTCTAATCACTATACATGTTTGCAACTATCTACTGTTAATGTTATGATACTCTTTTTCATTTGCTTCGGTGGGTGGACAAATGGAAACTGGAAGAGAGTTTGACTAGCTTTTTCCTGACATTTTGGAACTATCACTGTTTCAACTGCCAATTGCAAAAGAAGTTTCTCAAAACTTAAATGAATCAAAACGTATCAGAGAATTACAATGAACCAAAAAAGACTGACTAACTTAACAATACTGTCAATTGAGAGAGATTTCAATGTAGATTTCAATAAGTTTGCACAAATTAAAACCAGGAGATTTTAAATCTACATCTATTTAAGTATCCTATGATTTTAATGCATTTTATTTTAATTACATTTTTCATAAAATACAGTACGGTCATGTGCTTAGGGAAAGGGGGGGAGGGGGGAGGAGAGTTCAATACTGGACTGGTGAAAGGGACACAGTGGGGTGAAAACAGTCCACAGTTCAGAGAGCGCCATATCTGCCTTGCCCCGGGCGCTACTCCACTGTACGTGAAGGAGAGAACACAGAGAACGCTTCAAGCGGCAGAAAGTTGGCGTCTTCAGACAAGCGCATTTTAAGAAGGCGCCTGTTGCTGCCGAGGATGCACATAGATGAAGCCCGGAAAAGCACTTCACCTCTCGTGTTTTAAGATGGGATCGAAAAGTGCAAGTAACTACACACTGCACTATACAGCAAGTCGCTTCAAAGCCTGAAAAAGAATTCACTCTCAATATTTCAAAACACTCTTGATTTTACAAGCGGCGCTCTACGCGAAAGCTTTATAATACGTGCGTTTTCCACGTGTGCCAAAAGGGTTTGAGTGGAATACTTCACTAAGCTGTAAAGCGCTTGTCTTGAAGTGCTAGCTTTCTCCCCTGTGAAGGGTTCTCTATGTTTTCTCCCTCAGAATTCTACTCTTGTATAAATCAAGAGCACAGGGCGATCGTTATTCCGTTACAACTCAAAATCTACACTTTCTGCCATCTTGTATACAAACAATCCTGCGGTCAACAATATGTGTTTTGATACGCTGTGTTACAACAAGTCAATAAACAAAACCCGGCCTTTCACAAGCGAAACATTAAATTTGTATTTGCTACAGCAATAAGAGATGCACTAACAATGACAATATAAAAAAAATACACCCCACTTTCTTGTGAACGCTGCAAAAGCTCAGCAGTTATTCTTGTTATTGTTGTTGTGCACTGAATTCTGTTTAGAGAAATTAAAAATAAGCGAATAAAAAACAAAAAAAATAGTGGCACGGGGACTCCAGCACAGATGTGCCGTGTGACTATGTGGTTGCGAGAGCACTTTTCCCATGACATGGACGATAGTAAGTCTAATACACTAAAGTACCAGTTGCCCCTTAAGATCTAAGGAAGTAGGTTCTAATCCGTATGTTTTGTCCGGCCTACCCCCGACCAAACTCCACCCCAACTCTCAGTCCCTCAGAAGCGCCTTAAGGGAGGAAACTCGCCAGACCCTAAGCTTTACAGACTAGTTGGGCATGACTAGCCATGCGACCGCCGACCTCGACTCTACGTGGAAGCAGGAGCCAGTGACCACCCGAGTTTCCCCAAAGTGGCTGTTCTGTACTATAAATAAATTTGGGGTTTTCTTATACGACACAGAATCCATACATTGTCTGCCATTGTGGGTTTGACATCATTATGCATAAACTCACATATTAAATCCATTTCTTTACAAACCTTACTTAAAATACATGGTTTTCACTCAAACACGTTCGGCTAACACCATGGCCAAAGATATAAGCCTTCTGTTGGAAATACGACAATAAATATTCTTTTTGCAAAAAGTGTAACCTGCACTCCTGATTACCTCCCTTTGCCCTTGACATCGTCTAGACTTTTATCTACAAACGGGAAGCAGAAGTGGGAATCGATACCATTATATATTCTCATTCAAGCGAATGTCACAACAGATTGATTACACTGTACTTTCTCTTACTTTCTCGAACATGTGAAACTTTTCACTTGCATTTACATTAGGGTTTGTTGTCCTCGGGTTTACAAGTTTCAATGAAAATAAATAGGTCTAACCAAACATCAAAATGATTTCATGATAGTTTCATGTCTGACATTATAAGGAAGTCCCTATTTAGGATTCGAAATTCGATACCAAATAGACACATCCATTACCAAAGAGATGACTTCACCACCCTTACCATTAAAAATCCCATAACTGCTAATTTATGATATTCATTGTCGGTGTCATGGCCAAACTGCCCATCTCATGGAAAGAAAATTTTACTGTACAAGGGAAAAACTTGTCAGACTTGCTAAACCTTACCATCTTTAGCGCTAAAACTCCTATAACCTCTAAATTATCGTATATAACGACTATGCCATGGTCAAACCACATATCTCATAGAAACAAAGTTTAACGAAAGACTTGTCAGATTTTGTTGTACAAGTACAATGGACTAGTTGACTTTGCTGGTGTTGTTGGATTTGCCCAGCGCACTTGTTGGACTTGTGTGGCAGATTTTTTGGATTGACGGACTTGTCGGACTTGTGTTACAGACTTGCTGAGTTTGATGGGCTTCTGCCTCGGACTTGTTGGATTTGTGTATTGTGTGGCTAATTTGTTGTGTTTGTCGGACTTGTCAGACCTGTCAAATCTGAGCAGCGGACTTCTTGGATTTGTCGAACCTGAGCAGTGGATTTCTTGGATTTGTTGATCATGTACAGAGTATTTGTTGAACATGTCAGGATTGCTAAAAATATCAGATTTTTAAAACTTTTTGTTGGACTTGTCAGAATTGTGCCCTGGGGTTGTTTGACTTGTGCGGCACATTTGTCCGGCTTGTCCGGTAAACTTGTGCTTGTCGAACCTGTGCGGCAGACTTCTTGGACTTGTCTGACTTCTGCGGCAAACTTGTCTGACTTGTTCTTGGGGCTTGTCAGACTTGTGCGGCGGACTAGTCAGCCTTATAAGACTTGTCCCCCTGGCTGGTCATACTTATGCTGCACACCTGTCGGATTTGTGGTGCAGGTTCGATGGACTTATTGGATGTCTGCGGTGGACTTATCAGATATGTCGAACTTGTTTGGCGAACTTTGTTGCGATTGTGGAATGGATTTGTCATAATTGTGCAGACGGCATATCAGACATGCCAAAGTTGTGGATTTTGTGCAGTGGACTTGTCAGACTTGTGTGGATGACTTGTTAGATTAGTCATACTTGTGTGGATGACTTGTTAGATTAGTCATACTTGTCGGACTTGACGAACTTATTCGGCAGACTTATTGGTCTTGTCAGGCTTGTGCAGTGAATTTGTCGAATCTGGGCGTCAGATTTGCTAGATTTGTGCGGATGACTTGTTGAATTTGTTGAACCTGTGCAGCTTTGTCGTATTTGTGTGTCGAACTTGTTGGACTCGTCAGATTTGCGTCCGGGATTTGTCAGATTTTTTCAACCAAAATGTTGGACTTTTACATCAGACTTGTCTGAGTTTTTTCTGCCAACTTGTTGCACTTGCACATCGGACTTGTCAGACTTTTTAGGCCAACTTGTCGGTTTTGTGACTCAGACTCGTAGTAATTTTTCGGCCAACTTATTGGACTTGGACATCATACTTGTCGGATTTTTCGGCCAACTTGCTTTATTTGTGCAACAGATTTGTCATAATTTTTCAACGAACTTGTTGGATTTGTGGATCACACTTGTTGGAATTTTTCAATCAACTTGTCGGACATATGCGTCGGACTTGACACAATTTTCGAGCCACTTGTCGGCCACTGTGCGTCAGACTTCTCAAAATTTTTTGACCAACCTGTTGGACATGTATGTCGGATGAGTCAAGTTTTTTTACCAATTTGTTGGACTTGTAAGTCGGATTTGTCGGATTTCTTGGCCAAATTGTCAGACTTATTCACCAGATTTTTTGGTCAACTCATCGGACTTGTGCGTCGGACTTGCCAGAATTTGTTTACTCAACATGTTGAACTTCTGCGTGAGACTTTGGCTTTTTTGGCCAATTTGTCGGACTTGTGTGTCAGACTTGTCGTATTTTTTCGGCCAACTTATTGTACTTCCACATCAGACTTGTTGGATTTTTCCACCAACTTATCGGACTTGTGCATTAGACTTGTTGAAATTATTTTTTTTTCCGTCTCGGAATTTTGCGTTAGACTTTTTAAATCTTTTGGCCAAGTTCTCGGAATTCTGCTTCGGATTTGTCCTATTTTTTTGCCCAGGTTGTTGGACTTCTGCACATGTTGACTAGTACGTGAGAATTGTCAGACTTTTTTGGTCAACTTGGCAGATTTGAGCAACACATTTGACAAACTTTTTTGGCCAACTTGTTGGATTTTCAAGTCAGAATTGTGGGATTTTTCTGACAACTTGTTTTATTTGTACAACAGATTTGTTGCAATTTTTCAGCCAAGTTGTTGGACTTGTGCGTCAGACTTATCAGATTTTTTTACCAACTTGTCAAACTTGTGCGTCAGACTTGTCAGATTTTTTGTCCAAGTCATCGAACTTGTGTATAAGACTTGTCGTAACTTTTTGTCTAACTTGTTGGACTTGCACGTCTTACTTGTCAGAACTTTTCGACTAACTTTTAGGACTTGTGCATCAGACTTATAGGATTTTGGGGCAACTTGTCGGACTCGTGCATCAGGCTTCTTGGAATTTTTTCGGCTAACTTGTTGGACTTGTGCATCAGACTTCTCAAAATTTTTTGAACAACTTGTTGGACTTGTGCATCAGACTTTTTCAAAAATTTTTTTGAACAACTTGTCAGTCATTTTTGTTAGATTTTTGCTCAGTTAGTCCGACTTTGGGATCAGACTTGCCAGATTTTTTCCACCAACTTGTTGGACTCGTGAGTCAGACTTATCGGATTTTTTTAACTTCTCGGACTTACATGTCACTCTTGCCAGATTTTTTTACCAACTTGTCAAACTTGTGCGACAGTCTTGTCAGATTTTTTGTCCAAGTCATCGGACTTGTGTGTAAGACTTGTCGTAACTTTTTGTCTAACTTGTTGGACTTGCACGTCTTTCTTGTCAGAACTTTGCGACTAACTTTTAGGACTTGTGCATCAGACTTATCGGTTTTTTGGGCAACTTGTCGGACTCGTGCATCAGGCTTCTTGGAATTTTTCCGGCTAACTTGTTGGACTTGTGCATCAGACTTCTCAAAATTTTTTGAACAACTTTGTCACAAATCCCAGACTGGGAGATGTAATAATTATAACAGGACAACAATCACGAACGAACACGTATAACACTTAACAGAACAACCCATCAGACTCACACATTTATTAAACATAAAGATAAAGATAACAGTGCAATTACATACATTATATTATTCTAATCAACTGCCGTCCAACGGCCTTCTTTCCCTCAAGCACTCTTCCTCGGGTCCACAACCCGGTAGTTACTTTTAAATACACGTCGGCTTCAGCCTCTCCACTCAATGTCTTAATAACACATTCCTCTGGCAATAACACCTGAGCATTCCAAGAGCTCCTCAACATGGCAATAGCACGTTAATAGTTCAATTCACATTAATCTCACAATAGCACAGTCGTATATCACTATCACATGTTGTACATCTTAAGAGCACATTAACAATTATATACACATCCCTGTCTGTGGCCAGACTGCCACGACTCATCCGCCCCTCCTGTCCTGCTCGACAGCTTCACTCCACTGGCCTATGCGTAGCCTTCGGCCCTATGCTGGCCTATCCCCTGTGCTAGTTCGCTTACCGCGGGTGGCGTCTCTGCCCGACCCCGGCACCTACAAGAAGAACATTACATTGGTATAATACCATACCATTTCTAACCACTTCACCCCTCATTACAAACCACGAAGCGTACACACAATAGTCCACCTTTCACTCACCACACATCTTACGGTAACACACCTCCACCGTACCACACAGCACTCACTGTGGCCGCAACATTCACTCGGTTCGTGCCAGGGCGGTAAAACTGCTCACACTGTCAAAGAAGAATATAAGTCTATTGTAGGGCACAAAAGACGTTTATTCAATAACACACACACCTGCTCTCGACTGGTGGGTCGCCAGACTCGAGGTCAGCGGCGAATCCCTGGGTGGGTCGCCAGTCTCGTAGTCTTCGCTGCAGCTCTCAGGCCAGCGCACCGGCGATACTCACACGTGGTCATTCCGGTCACGGTGCCTCGTCATACAAGTCATAACACAGTCCCAAGCTGTGTCCTCTTTCAGCTTTCGATTGACAGTCAGTTACCGCCCCACGTTGGGCGCCAGAAATTGTAGCAAGTATGGTGTTAGGGTGAGGGTGAAGGTGTAGATATGGTGTAGATGAACCATTCATGTGGGTTTCACTCTTGTTACTGCGGCTGGTTAGGCCGCAACATTCACTCGGTTCGTGCCAGGGCGGTAAAACTGCTCACACTGTCAAAGAAGAATATAAGTCTATTGTAGGGCACAAAAGACGTTTATTCAATAACACACACACCTGCTCTCGACTGGGGGAAGAGACGCAGTCGTGTAACAGTATACCAATTAACAACAAAACAAATAATATACATGTAATGTCACATGGCATAGTTAACACGACTAGCATAATAATAATACATGTATATTAAAACGTAAATAAATCAAGAGTGAAGATAATAAACGAAACATATTAGAAAGAGAGAAGGAGAGAGAGAGAGAGATCAATATTATCTAAAGACTTCTAAACATTCAGTACGCACCAATATCGTGGTCGTCGATATAACATAACATTTGTGAGCAAACACTCTGCTCGGTTAGGCTAATATTATACGGCATTTCAGCAGGCTACATGTATCTAAAACAATATAAACAGCATAACCACAGAACTCTTTCATAACTTCCAGAGTCCAGTATACTTATGAGGAAAATACATCTATTGCTTACAGAGTTACACTCATCGTAAATATCTGATAGCATCTGATATTATCATCTTAAAATCAGCAAGAACAGTATTATAAGTATTAAAGAGCACGTACCTGTCAAAGAAGAATATAAGTCTATTGTAGGGCACAAAAGACGTTTATTCAATAACACACACACCTGCTCTCGACTGGGGGAAGAGACGCAGTGCTTGGGGCTTGACAGGCCTGGGGTTTTATACGATTCTTTCCCATCCTCCCACGGTCTTGGGGGCGGGTCAGTCTAACTGTCGCTCACAGTTAAGCACTGTGATTGGAACACGCTCCTCTAAGACAAAATACTGAATGCCAAAATACCACATACCACACCTAAATCAGAGGAAAACCTGGCCATCAATTTGCCCTGCACTATGCATATATATATCACATCATCAATAGCTAACTAAACACAATACTTAATACAGAATCAAAACCAATCAACCTATCAACCATTCTTCATATAATATTTATAATGTCAATATTTTAAAGTCGACGACTCGTTCACAAAGATCCTGTCACTGTTCCTGTCCTCCGATGTATAAGCTCCTGAACTCTTCCCCTAGGCTCGACTAAGGTAGTCGGCGATATGATTGCTGGTTCCTGGAATTGGTTGTATAACAAACGTATACGGCTGTAAAGCCAATGCCCATCTAGACAAGCGTGGGCTGGACGAACGATTCTTTGATAAAAACGTTAGTGGCTTGTGGTCTGTCTGGATGTAGAATTCTCGTTCCATCAGATAACGTCCCAACTTTTGGACGGACCACACAATGGCAAGACACTTCCTCTCTATCACAGAATACTTTCTTTCTCTCTGCAATAACTTCCTACTGACATAACATACAGGATGGAAACATTCGTTCATCTCCTGTAGAAGACAAGCGCCGACACCAGAGCCCGTCGCATCTGTTCTGAGGATAAATTTAGATCGAATTTCGGGGATTATCAGAATGGGTGACGATGATAATGCTGTCACCAATTTATCAAATGCTGTCTGACAAACAGACGTCCACTGGACCTTATCGGGTTGTCCCTTCTTAGTAAGGTCAGTAAGAGAAGATGACAAGGAGGAAAAATTTGGAATGAACTTCCTGTAATAATTTAAAATTCCCACTAAGCTTCTGACTTGTTTCTTTGTTTTAGGGATTTGCAACCCTACTAATTTCTCAATTTTTGTTACTTCAGGTCTCTGAACACCTCTACCCACGATATGTCCTAAGAATACTATCTCTGGACATGCCAAATACATCTTTGCGGGTTTAGCAGTTAACCCAAAATGACGCAATCGTTGAAAAATTACTGTTAGTGTCTGAATATGATCCGACCATGACGACGTATGACACGCTATATCGTCAAAGAATGACACGACATTAGGTATGTCCTTTAATACCAGTCTCATTAATCTCGCAAACGTCGCTGGCGCGTTTACCAACCCAAATGGCATGACCTTAAATTGGAATAATCCAATGGGCGTTTGGAAAGCCGTGTATTGTTTAGACTCCTCAGCAAGAGGAATTTCCCAATAACCTTTCGTTAAAACTATCTCGGAAAACCACGTGGAACCAGCCAACGAAGCTATTAGTTCCTCTTGAAATGGAATAGGCTCCCCATCGCCTACCGTAATAGTGTTCAATTTTCGAAAATCAATACAGAACCGCACCGATCCATCAAGTTTTTTCACGAGGACGATGGGTGATGAATACGGCGATGTTGATGGTTCTATTACATCTAACCTCAACATTGACTCAACTTCTTTTATAACTCTATCTCTGGAAGAAAAAGGCAGCGGATAAGGTCTAAGAGATACTGGCTTATCCGAAGTCAACTTTATTTGGTGCTGGATCACCGTAGTGCGACCCGGCAAATCTGTAATAACATCTGGGAATGACGACAACAGGGTCTTAAGTTCCCTACTCATTGAGCTCGTAAGGTCAGGGTTAAATTTTACGTCCCTGTAACCTTGTGTCGGAGTTAACTCCGGCAATTGAATTTGTACCTCTTCCTGCGCCTCGGTGTCGCTTACGTCACTGTCTAACTGGTCTACGACCCCCGTACAAGCAATAGAGAAGATACTCTCCTCTGGTTTCGTCTGTGCACACAGATACTCTGGTCTCTCATAAAATCTCTGTAGCATATTAACATGGAAAACCTTAATTGATCCATCAATGTGGATAGCGTAATCTACCTTCGAAACAACTCGCTCAATAGCGTAAGGACCTTTCCATGTCATCAATAACTTATTATGATCCGTAGGCAATAACAATAAAACCTTGTCTCCTGGCTTAAAAATTCTTAGTTTGGATCCTCTATCTTTATAGTTTTTTGCTCTTTTTGAAACGATACTAGAAGCTGCTTCTGCGATAGTACGCGCTGAAGATAATCTTTCTCTTAAATCAACAAGGTACTGAAACACTGAAATTTGCTCCTTGTCTCCTGATGATGGCGACGTCATCATGTCCCGAAGAACATCGGTTGGACCCCTAGGACTACGACCATACAACATTTCAAACGGAGAGAATCCCGTTGACTCCTGCCGTACCTCCTTATACGCGAATAATACTGCAGGGATATATCTATCCCAATCTTTAGGGCGATCAGCAGCTACCTTACGCAGCATCGTCTTTAGCGTCGAGTTCAATCTCTCGCACATGCCGTTAGCCTGCGGATGATATGGGGTGGTAGTGATGGGCTGTATGCTAAATAAGCGAAACAATTCCTTCATCATCTCCGAAGTAAATTGCGCGCCCCTATCAGACAAAATTTGTTCTGGTATTCCTACCCTAGCGAAAATTCCAAACAACGCTTCCGCGACTGCCTCCGACGTAATGGTCCGAAGAGGAACCGCCTCTGGCCATCTCGTAGCATTACATATGACCGTTAAGAAAAATCGATTCCCCCTATCGGTAGCTGGGTGAATGGGCCCAACAAGGTCTATCGAAACCTTTTTAAACGGCTCCGAACCCGTGGGGATCTTTTGAAGAGGAGCCTGGGGTGTACGTCCCTTATGCGTCGTCTTTTGGCACGCACTGCACGTCTTACAATACAATCGTACATCTCTGTGGACGGATGGCCAATAAAAATTCTTAAGAACCCTTTCTTTGGTTCTAACTATCCCCATATGACCCGCTAATGGGACATCGTGTGCCAAATGCAATACTGTTGCAATTAGCAAGGCTGGCACAACGACCTGCTTTAAAATGGAAGCCACCGTGACATACTTTCGGAACAGAATGCCCGCCTTGATAACAAAGGAAGATGAACCGTTCTTATATTTCCTCGTTTTCTCTGTTCGCGCTTCCCCAAAACATGGACTCAATGATGGATCCTCCTTTTGTAATCTCGCCAAGCGCTCTGGTGTGATATCCAGGTTGACCGCTGGCGTTGCCAAGGGTCTAATCTTACTCCTATCACCTACCTGTCGACGTGTCTCGACTGCGGCACAAAAGTCAATACCTTTTGATTGTGACCATGCCTGCACATTCTCTTCGGAAGGGGAAACTACCCGAGACACATTACCAATGATGAGCTGGGCGCCTGGAAAAAAAACAACGACTGCTTCGACTTCCCCGCTAAGGAAAGGTGTATCAATCACTATCTTTGCCAATGGTAATTTCTCAATGGCCCCTGAAAATTGAATGCACGGACAGTCTCACCTGTAAGCTGCGAATCCCGAATGCAGTCTCTATGCACCCCCACAACGGTAGATCCTGTATCCCGTAAAACCGAGACCGGCTCGTCCCCAACAAACCCGGGATAAACCCTAAGACCACCCCCTGTATGACATGAATTTATAACGGGAATCTTTCTCCCACAAGGTAAAACACCGGAAGATAACAATTTCTCACAACTGGGACACTTAGAATACTGTCCGCCTCCGTTGTCCGATGCAATACACGCGGCCGCATGATGAAATTTATTAGGGGAACATGGAGTGGAGCTGCCGTGATTGCCATCCACGTTCGCCGCTATCCTACCTGCAGGACAATTTACCCTGATGTGACCTGCTCTTCCGCAGTTCCAAGAATTCGCGGTCCTACAATCCCGCGAAAAATGACCTACGCGTCCGCAAGTCCAACACTCCGCTCCCTGTACTCCGCGAGACCTGGGTCCCCGTGACCCATCGCGACCGGAACTAAAGTCCCTATGCCGTCGATGATCGGCAAAGGTTACAAACCGCCCTCGGCCATTACCGCGACCCAGCCCTCCTGCTCGGTCAAACTTACCGGCTCCACATGCAGGTGATTGATAATACCCCCTACGTTGAACCTGGGCTTGCCCATTATAGGCACCACGCTGACGTGACCTGTCTCTCTGTCCTGTCGGTGACCCCTCAACCACGGCGACGTAACAAGCATCCTGTACGTACGCCCTCGCGACTGGTTTGGACGGATGTGCCGTACGATATGCTTCCGCCAACTTTGACGCCTCCTGCACCGTCGCGGGTTCGTTTTCTTTTAGAAAAGCCACTAAATCTTTATGGCACGACGCGTACAGCTGGTCACGGATCATTAGGTCTTTCAGTTTAGCAAAATCTGCGCCAACATGGGACAAGTCCAACCAGTTCGTAAAATACTCTGTCAGTCTCGCGACGAAGGCAGCAAAGTCCTCCCTGGTATCCGCACGTGCTCGCCTAAACTGCTCCCGGAAATATTCCTCCGTACGCGCAAATCGGCGAAGCAGCAAAGACTTCAGCTTATCGTAATCATGCACGTCTTCGCGCTGTAACTCTTTAAAGTACGTTAACGCTCGCCCCTGCAATAAGGATGCCAGGTACGTGGACCATAATTGCTTATTCTCCCCCCATTGCAGTTGTGCATTTAGCTCGAACCTGTAAAGGAAGGCGTCTATATCGTCCTTCCGGTCGTCGAACGTCGGCAGCTTAATTCTAACACCACTTTTGTTTTGCCCCTGCCGCTCAACTGTTTCCGTTGGCGCATTCTTCTTGATTTCTAATTCTGCGATTCTTACTCGCGCCTCTCTCTCCTGTTGCTTATCCCTAGCCTCTATCTCCCGTTCTTGAGCTTCTATCTCCCTTAACTTTAACTCCCTTTCCTGCTGCTGAGCCTCTTTTTCCTGCTGCCGCTCTTGAGCCTCTTTTTCTCGCTCTCTATCTTTAGCACGCTCCTCGCGCAATTCCGCTTGTTGCTCTTTAATCCAGCCGCGTAGCTCTACGCCTTCAAGGCCAAGTTCCGTACCCACTTTCATGAGCTCACGGAGATCCGCCATTTCATGGATTTATTATTATACAATTTGCAATACAATATACTGTCTATGTACTTATAATACCCGCCGTATCCCGAGACCTGAAATTATGCCACTACAATAACAAGCACTATTTCCAAATGCAATTCAGAAACACACCTCACTGAACATTTTATAGCATACTCTCTCTAACTAATTCTATGTTCATAGAATGTATAGCACTATTAAATAACAAAAGAGAATAGAAAAGACAAGAATGAGGAAATTCAGTAGAAGGACCACAAGTACGTCAAGGACAACGAACCAGACTAGGACAAAGACTTCTAAAAAAAAAAATATGGGAAAAAAATGCAACCTAACTACGCCGATTACACTACAAGATACGAACAAGAACAGAGCCTGAAAAAAAGAACGTATCTACAGATAGGTCAGAGAGGGGACAAGAGAATACGTCTTCCTGCAGAACAGAGAAGATATCGACGCTACAACTAAACAATGACAAAGCCCTAAAGAACTGTTCACCGTGATGAACGAAGTTCCAAGTTTACCACACCTTTTTAAAAGGATAAACTAAGTTCAACACAGCAAACGAAAACAGCAAAAACAGAGAAAAAGACAGATTTAAGGAACAGCCCACAATCCAGGGTACAAAAATTTTGACTTTTACTTAACTTTCAACTTTTGACTCTTTACTCGACTTTTACGACTGCCGGAGCTCTGGCCCGCTTGACTCCTCAGGCTGGCACACACACTCTGTGAAAATTCAATCACACATTAGTTCATATTTATAGTAATACATGCATCAATACATATTCATAAATATACATAAATTATACCATCATGAAATTTCCATTCATCCCACGAACAAAAGACAACAGCACGAATTCCTAGCACAACAGAAAAACAACTAGATATGACGAATACACAATGTCAAAATGACCACAGGTAAACTAAACGGACGAGTGTCACAACGCACGAGCCCCCAGTGTCACAAATCCCAGACTGGGAGATGTAATAATTATAACAGGACAACAATCACGAACGAACACGTATAACACTTAACAGAACAGCCCATCAGACTCACACATTTATTAAACATAAAGATAAAGATAACAGTGCAATTACATACATTATATTATTCTAATCAACTGCCGTCCAACGGCCTTCTTTCCCTCAAGCACTCTTCCTCGGGTCCACAACCCGGTAGTTACTTTTAAATACACGTCGGCTTCAGCCTCTCCACTCAATGTCTTAATAACACATTCCTCTGGCAATAACACCTGAGCATTCCAAGAGCTCCTCAACATGGCAATAGCACGTTAATAGTTCAATTCACATTAATCTCACAATAGCACAGTCGTATATCACTATCACATGTTGTACATCTTAAGAGCACATTAACAATTATATACACATCCCTGTCTGTGGCCAGACTGCCACGACTCATCCGCCCCTCCTGTCCTGCTCGACAGCTTCACTCCACTGGCCTATGCGTAGCCTTCGGCCCTATGCTGGCCTATCCCCTGTGCTAGTTCGCTTACCGCGGGTGGCGTCTCTACCCGACCCCGGCACCTACAAGAAGAACATTACTTTGGTATAATACCATACCATTTCTAACCACTTCACCCCTCATTACAAACCACGAAGCGTACACACAATAGTCCACCTTTCACTCACCACACATCTTACGGTAACACACCTCCACCGTACCACACAGCACTCACTCTCGCTACGAATCCATGAACCTAACTTACATCTATCGCTCATGGCGCACATTTCTATACACAGTAATCACTGACTTCCACATTCCTCACATATACTTATTTACATCATGGTCATAGGCGAATATAATACATCAATCATCATAATTATAAATCACAGTTCAACCTACCAGTCATCACTGGAAAACACACAACAATCTCCCGACTGCTCTGATCTCACGTCTGTCCCCTGGGACTCCTTAACTTGCAGTGATTGTCAGTACAGCGCTCTCGCCTCATGCCGACCCCCCAACTCACAACATTCCACGCTTTAACGTTAAATAACAGAAGTCAATATAGGTGAGCAGCCTCACTATCCCGTGAGTCAATCCCTCACTTCCATGCCCCCGTAATCCTTGAATCCCGCTCACTCCACTCGTGACAAACTTGTTGGACTTGTGCATCAGACTTTTCAAAAAAATTTTTTGAACAACTTGTCAGCCATTTTTGTCAGATTTTTGCTCAGTTAGTCCGACTTAGGGGTCAGACTTGCCAGATTTTTTCGACCAACTTGTTGGACTCGTGAGTCAGACTTATCGGATTTTTTTTAACTTCTCGGACTTACATGTCACTCTTGCCAGATTTTTTGGCCAACTTCTCAGACTTATCATAACTTTTCAGCCAACTTGTGGCACATTGCACTTGTCGGATTTTTTGGTCAACTTCTTGGACTTGTGTGTCAGACGTTCGGTAATTTCACAGAAAACCTCTAAGACGTATGCATCAGACTTGTCAACATTTTTTGGCCAATTTTTTGGACTTGCACGTTGAACTTGTGAGATTGTTCGACCAGCTTGCTTTATTTATCCAACTGATTTGTCATAATTTTTCGGCTAACCTGTTGGACTTGTAAGCCGGACTTGTTAGATTTTTTCTCAAACTTTTCGGATTTGTGCATCAGACTTATCGGATTTTTCAGCCAACTTGTAGGATTTGTGAGTCAGTCTTGTCAGATTTTTTTCAGCCAACTTGTTGGACTTGCGCGTCAGGATTATCAGACTTTTTGGGCCAACTTGTGCATCAGACTTGTTGAAATTATTTTTTTCCTTCTCGGAATTTTGCGTTAGACTTTTCACAAGTTTTTGGACAAGTTCTCGGACTTCTGACTTGTCGTATTTTTTCGCTCAAGTTGTTGGACTTCCGCACATGTTGACCTGTACGCGAGAATTGTCAGACTTTTTCGGCCAACTTGTTGGACTATCACGTCGGAATTGTCAGATTTTTTGGACAACTTTTTGTTTTATCTGTGCAAGACATTTGTCGCAATTTTTCAGTCAACTTGTTGAACTTGTGCGTCAGACTTTTCAGACTTTTTGTCCAACTTGTCATACTTGTGCGTCAGTCTTGTTAAATTTTTTTTTTAACTCGTCGGATTTTTGCCTCAGACTTGTCATAACTTTTTGGCCAGCTTGTTGAACTTCTATGTTCGACGTCAGATTTTTCGGCCAACTTGTTGGATTTGTGCGTCAGACTTTTCGAAATTTTTATTCCAACTTGTCGGATTTGTGGGTCAGATTTGTGGAAATACTTTGGTGAACTTGTTGGACTTGTGCGTCAGTCTTGTCAGATTTTGAGGGCGACTCGTTGGACTTGTGTGTTAGATTTGTTCTAATTTTACGGCCAACTTGTTGTACTTTCACACCGGACTTGTTGGATTTGGGCATGAGATTTGTCAGAATTTTTTGGAACCTTAAGACTTGTGTATGAGACCTGCTGGAATATTTTTTTGAAGCTTCTTGTATTGGTGCGTCGGACTTTTCAAAATTTTCGGCCCCCTTCTTGGACTAGTGAGTTAGACTTTTCAAAATTTTTTGGCCAACTTCTCGGACAAGACATCATCATCATCATTGCCTTTCTCACCCTGGATCAGGGTATAGGCCACCAACAAACACCTTCCATCCCTCTCTATCATGGGCCAGCCTCTTTACATTATTCCAAGTCTTTCCGCTTCGTTGCACATCATTTTCTCTGGCTCTTCTCCACGTTCCGCGCGGCCTTCCTCTTGATCTCTTGCCCTGGGGATTCCAGTCCAATACCTTCTTCGTGATGCTGTTTCCTGGCCTCCTGAGAGTGTGGCCGATCCATCTCCATCGCCTCCTACCAATTTCCTCTCTCACTGGGTTCTGTCTTGTTCTTTTCCATACAATTTCATTGCTGACCTTGTCTGTCCATCTGATCTTAAGTAGCTTCCTCAAACATCTGTTGATGAAAACTTGGATTCTCTTTAAGCAGGCCTGGGACGCATTCCAAGTCTCACATCCATACAACAGGACTGACTTCACGTTCGAGTTGAATATCCTCAGCTTTGTTTTTAGAGATATATCCTTGGTTCTCCAAATCTTGCTTAAGGATGTGAAAGCTGCCTGTGCCTTTCCAATTCGTGCTTTGACTTCTGCCTCTGTTCCTCCCTTATTGTCAATGATACTACCAAGATAGTAGAAGGACTCTACATCTTCCAGTGGTTGATCTCCTATTGTGACTTGTTCGCTTAGGGGTGCAACAATTTTTAGGACCTTCGACTTCGCGGGATGTATCCTCAATCCAATAGATTCTGAAATTTTGTTTAGAGCTGTAGTCTTTGCTTGCATCTGGTCGTGTGTGTGCGACAATAGTGCCAAGTCATCTGCAAAATCTAGATCGTCCAGCTGTGTCCATGGGGTCCATTGTATGCCATTTCTTCCTCCACTGGTGGTTTCTTTCATAAGCCAATCAATCACCAGGATAAACAGAAATGGGGACAGCAAACAACCTTGCCTAACACTAGTCTTGATATCAAAGCTGTCAGTAAGCTCACCATCATGTACGACTCTGCAACTTGTCCCCTCGTACATGCTCTTGATAAGATTCACCATCTTCTCTGGGATTCCATAATGTCTCAATATTCTCCACAGTGTTTCTCTATCGATGCTATCAAAGGCCTTCTCGTAGTCAAGGAAGTTCACTATCAGTTGGGAGTTCCACTCTAGCGACTGCTCTACTATGATTCTCAGCGTGGCGATCTGGTCGGTGGTTGATCGATTACTCCTGAAACCAGCTTGCTCCTCGCGAAGTTTTTGGTCTGTTGCATTCTGTATTCGCTTGAGAATAATCCGATTGAAAACCTTTCCTGGGATGGAGAGAAGTGTGATTCCTCTGTAGTTACTACAATTGCTGAGGTCCCCTTTTTTTGGGAGCTTCACGAGGTGTCCTTCCTTCCAGTCCTTTGGAAACTTGCCTCCGATCCAAATCCTCGAGAATAGTGAGTGCAGACCCTCTGCAGCCCCAGCAGCATCTGCCTTCAGCGCCTCTGGTGGGATCTGGTCTGGTCCAGCTGCCTTGCCTCGATTTAACTGCTTTATGGCATCATTAATCTCTGCTTTAGTCGGAGGGTCGCAACTGATCGGTAAATCATTTCTTGCGGGTAGAATGTCGGGTGGGTTGCTTGGTGGAGGTCTGTTCAAGAGGCTGTTAAAATGTTCTATCCATCTTTTTGCCTGAGCTTCCTTTCCAAAAATAGCCTTCCTGTTGTAATCCTTGACAGGAACTTCAGGTTTTCCATATTTTCCAGCAAGAGTCTTTGTAGTCTGGTAGAGGATCCTCATGTGTCCTCCTGTTGCTGCCTTCTCTGCTTTCTCTGCTAACATTCCTATGAACTCCTCTTTGTCTTTTTTAATTGATTTTTTGACCTCTTTAGCTGATGCTCGGTACTCTTCCTGGTTACCAACTCTTGAGCTTCTTGTACGACTTGCATTTACCCGTTCTTTTAGGTCTCTTCTTATCCTTATCAAGTCCAGTGATTTTTGACTGATCCATTCCTTGTGTTCCACTTTCTTTTCCCCAATAACATCCTGACATGTCAATGTAAATACTCCTTTTACCTTAGCCCAGTGAGTCTCCAAATCTACTGTCTCTTCGAGGTCAACAAGGGGTTTGAATCTATTCCTCAGTGTCAGCTGGAACTCTTCCTTCTTGTCTCCATCCAGAAGGCTCACTTGAAACTTTCTCCTCTTTGTTCCTGCTCTGGTACCTTGTTTCTTGAGGCGGAGTTTGAGTCTTGCCAGCAGCATGTGATGGTCAGATCCAACATCTGCTCCTCTCTGTACTATGACATCCTCTAGTGAGCGTCTGAATTGTCGGGTGATGCAAAAGTGGTCAATCTGATTTTCAGTTACTCCATCCGGTGAAATCCAAGTGGCCTTATGGATCCTCTTGTGTGGGAATACTGAACCTCCAATCACATAGCTGTTAAATGCGCAGAAACTTGCAAACCGCTCTCCATTCTCATTCATTTGTCCTAAACCATTGCACCCCATAATGTCCTCATACCCTGTATTGTCCTGTCCTATCTTGGCATTGGCGTCTCCCATTATAATGTTCACATCTTTTCTTGGCAATGTGTCAACTATTTCCTGAAGCTGGTTGTAGAAGTCGTCCTTGTCCTCATCGGTTGCTTCATTTGTTGGGGCGTATATCTGCACAATGTTCATGTTGATGTTCTTGTTCTTAGTAGTAAATGATGCCAATATAATTCTCCTTCCATAGGGTTCCCATCCCCTCAGTGACCTCTGGGCGTGCTTGCTCAAGATGATCGCTACTCCTTCTGTATGCTTTTTGTCCTCCCTTCCAGAATACAAAATCTTTTCCCCAGTATTAAGTTGTTTCAGTCCGGACTGTATCCAGCGGGTCTCGCTAACTCCAAGTATGTGTAGTCTGTATCGCCTCATCTCCATTGTAACCTGGGCACTCTTTCCTGCTTCATACATGGAGCGGACATTCCACGACGCAATCCGGAGTGACTTGCTTGATGAAGGAGCAGTCGGGCCAGTGGCGTCCTTTCGGCTTTGTCCATTGTCCTTCATTGAATCTACAGGTGCAGATGCTCCCCCTTCTCCCAAGATAAAAGACTGATTTGAAGTATTTGCTTGTGTTTCTGTAACTGGTTTATTTTTACAGGGTGGGTAGGTGGCCCACCGCCAACTGGCTCTTCTCGGGAGACCAGGACCTTTGCACCTTTAGTCACCTCTTACGACACGCAGTATCACGTCAGATGTATTCTCTGCTGTCCCTCTTCTACAAGAGAGCCCCGCATCTGCACGGGCGTCGGACAAGACAGAGTTGTGAGAATTTTTCAGCCAACTTGTTGGACTTCGGCATCAGACTTATTGGATTTTTTGGTCAAATTGTTTGATTTGTGCGTCAGTCTTGTCAGATTTTTTTACCAACTCCTCGGACTTGTGCATCAGACTTGTCATAATTTTTCGGCCAACTTATTAGACTTACACACTGGACTTGTCAGATTTTTTGGCCAACTTGTTGGATTTGTGCGTCAGACTTTTCGGAATTTTTCAGCCAACTTGTTGGACTTGTGTGTCAGTCTTGTCAGATTTTTTGGCCAACCGGTTGGACTTGTTTGTCAGACTTGTCGTAATTTTTCTTCCAACTTGTTGGACTCGCAAATTGGACTCGTTGGATTTTTCGGCCAACTTCTTGGACTTGTGCGTGGGATTTGTTAAAACTTTTTGGCCAACTTCTCTTACTTATGCGTTAGACTTGTCAAAATTTTATGGACACCTTGTTGGATTTGTGCATCAGACTAGTCAGAATCTTTTGGCCAACCTGTCAGACTTGTGCATCGGAGTTGTCCAAATTTTTTTGGCAACTGATGAGACTTGTTTGTCCGATTTGTCAAAATTTTTGGGCCAACTTATTGGACTTGTGCGTCAGACTTGTCAGATTTTTTGGCCAACTTGTCGGACTTGTGCATCAGACGTCGGAATTTTTTGGCCAGCTGGTTGGACTTGTGCATCTTTCATGTCAGACTTGTGTGGCAGATTTGTCAGACATAATAATGCTAACAATAAAACAAGAACTTGCACTTCTAAAGGGTGATGAAGGAGCGTCTAAAATAGCTGGCTTTATGCATTAAATGTATGTCTTTGTATGTGTGTGCTTGTGTGTATGAGTGTGTTTGTGTCCAGATTTTAGATCTTCTTCATCCAGTGAAAAGGCCAAGAATTCAAGTCTTGGTTTTAGGGATCTCTGACCAGTTGCACACATTAATATTTATCGTAACACTAACGCAAGTAACAACTTGCAATTCTAATGGATGAAAAGGAGGCATTTAAAATAGTAGGCTGTATGAGTTATTTGTGTGTGTGGGTGTGTGTGTGTATGAGAGAGAGAGAGAGAGAGACTTACTGTAAGTCTATACACATATGAAATCTTATGGGTTGTTTTATTTTTTTTATTAATGATGAATGTTAAGTTTGTACTGATAATCATTCACTTTTTACTATGTTTATTTTTTTTTAAATATTGTTCAATTTTATTGATTTTTATTTTTAAGTGTTTCTAGTAGTTTCTTCATTAGTAGCCTATTATATCGATTTTTTTCCTTGCCACTAGCTACATAATAATTGAGGGAAGGAGAATACCGGTAATAGTAAAAGGGAAAGAGAGGGCTACAAAGAGAGAGACACGGAGAAAGAGAAGGGTAAATCGATTGAAACAAAAGAGAGATCAGTGGAAGGAATCGGTGAAACCATTTCATTGCCGACTTTTGTTGTGTTCTTTTCAAGTGGCTCTGTAAGACCGATGGTGCAGTGAGCCAAGAATGTTTGGTGTCAGTTTTGATTCAGGGCATTAAGGGCTCTGTTCCCGACAGCTAACTCAAGAGAGTTTTGATGCGACCGAACTAGAGACAAACTTGTTTCGGTTTAGACAGTACACGACATACATTGGCAGACGTGCTTTTGTGCTGCTGGCCAAGCAAGAAATAGCGGATAAGTATGTCGCGAGCGAGTGAGCGAGGATCAATAATTACGGGGAGAAGGGGGTATAGTAAGATTAACTCACGGCAGACAATTAATGGAAAGCGTGGAATGTTGTGAGTTGGGGATTGGACGAGGCGAGATCAGTGTACTTACCAGTCACTGCACACAGAGAGTCCTAAGGGAACGGACGCAAGAGAGAGCCCAGAGGGCGAACATAAGGGGAGCAGTCGGAAGACTCGTGTTAGTGTTTTTCCAGTGATGACTGGTAGGTTGAACTATGATTGATAATTGATGTACTATATTCTTCTGATGACCATGATGTAAATAAGTTATATGCGAGGAGTGTGCAAGTCATGTGCTACTGTATTAATAGATATGAACTTAGAGCGAGATCTGTACGTTAGGAGTGTGGATTCCTAGCCTAGCCCGAGTACTGTGTAATACGGTGGAGGTGTGTTACAGAAGAGAGGCGCAGTTGTGTGGTGAGTGAACTGTGGAATGTGTATGTACGCGTGATGGTTCGTAATGAGTGGTGAAGTGGATAGTAAGTGTATGATGTTATAGAGATGTAATGTTATTCTTATAGGTGCCGGGGTCGGGCAGTGAGGCCACCCGCGGTGGACGGACACAGGCCGGGGACAGGCTGTGGAGCCGTGCAGACAAGGGCGTAAGGCCGACAGGCAGCCCAGCAGCAGTGGCAGTCTGGTTCGGGGAATTGGGCTAGCTATATTCCTAAGTTATGTACATGATATTATTGTAATACGAAGTGTACAGGTGTTGATGTTAAATTATGTACATGAGAGTTCGGTAGTACGACTTATACAGGGGTTGATGTTAGGTCGAGTAAGGGCCTGGAAAATTATGTTGTAAAGCACGGGCTGTACGGTTGTGGAACCGGAGATAGGGTGACTGTATGGAAGAATGACCCTTGGATTGTAGTTGAATTGAATAATGTACCGTATGTAATTGAACGTATATATATTAATGTTATAATAAATGTGTGAGCCTGTTTGGTTGTTTTGTTAAGTGTTATACTTGGTCGTTTGTGATTGTTGTCCTGTCATAATAAGTACATATTCCAGTCTGGAATTTGTTACAAAGTACACAAATAAACACATATTCAATTCTGTTTCGATTCTATATTATTTCCTGTTGTAATCTTTTATTGTTCGATTGTTTTATCTGTTCCATTTGTCTTCTTTTTTGCCCTTTTTTTTCTTGATAAAGGTGAAAGCCGAAATATCGAACATTTTCTGTCTTCTAATTTAGTTTGCATTGTATCGTTTGGGTATTATTTCTTACTCAGGGCTTAATTGCTACATACAACTTTTTCTTTTTGCCCAATTTTGACATTGCTTATAGCCTTGCTGCGACCCCACAGTTTTTCTGTGGTTTTTATAATATGGAATTACACAGGACCTCGTGTACTGCATAGCCTACCGGTAATCATGTTTAACATTGTTTGAGTTTCCAGAAGTTTGGTACTCTGGAGAGTTTTATTTTTTAAATGAAACTTGGAAACTACGAAGACACCAATTTCACTGAGTGACTTCCCTTTGTAAATAAAACCGCTCTCCGCTTCCGGTAAGTTTTGTTGACGAAATAATGAAAAACACAGTCTAGATCTCTATTTTAGATTCTAGAGTCTACAACTTTTTCTTTAATTGCCAAATTTTCACTCGGTACTCTTTGTGTTTGGGAACCTTTATGTTTTGTAATTTTATATTGGAAGCAGCAAAGATCAGCGAACCTCTCGAAGCAAAGATCTCAACTCGGTAATTTTATGCTATATAGATCTAGGCCTATCTGGCTGGTCATATGGCTATGTGAAATTGTAAATCTTCAGATCCAGTGCGGCAGTGGCAGTGCTGAGAATGAGATTGTTTACATAATTTATTTTGTTTCCATTGAAGGTATGAATAGGCACGATTTTGTCTCACAATATGAGAGAATTGTAATTCTTTTGTGATTAATTGTAGTCTAAGTTTTCTTTAATTTCCTTCTAAGTTCTAACGCGGGGCTTTACACATTTAGATCTAGTGTGGGGCAAGGGGCTTCGTATAAAAATCTTTTTGTATGACGGTATAGATCTAGATCTAGATCTAGTGGTATAGGCCTACTAACTTTGTCGAAAAAAAAAAATTTGAAATGGAGCGGGGACAAAAAAGGTTGCCAAATGGTGATCTGGACTCTAGATCTAGATTCTAGATGGTCTAAATCAGTGGTTCTCAACAGGGGTGATATATTTGGGACCCAAGGAGTTAATTGCCTGAGAAAGGTTGAGAACCACTGGTCTAGATCTTGATCTAGATCTAGATCTAGTAAAGCTTTTTTTTTTCACCACAATATTTTTTTTTAATCTGACTTTAATTTATATGTCTGCATGCCTATTCCATAATTATAAACCAAGCTGAAAGTTTCTGAAACAGCTAAAAACTGTATTTCCTGACCACCCAGTCAACATGTTTTATAAGACGTAGATAAATCTGTCACTAACTTGTCTTCATTCCTAGCCTTAAACTTGTTTTCTGGTTGAAAGGGTTGGGGATAGGGTTAGGAATAAGTTTACAATGTTGGCTGGGTGCCTGGTATGTACTTCTGAAGTTTCGAAGTTCTACGCCCATTGCCACGGGTGACTGGGGAAGGACATTTTGTTTTTAGTTACATGCCCCGGTGAAAGTTCCAAATACCGTAGCAGAGAAGGGAGAAATGGAAAGACGCCCATACAGTTCTCTGCCGACTGCCTCAGTTATATTTACTATTTGTTTCCTGGTTGAAAGGATGAGGGATGAGGTTCAACTGTTAGGAGTAAGATTAGGTTTAAATGTTAAGGATTTAAACAGAATTAGGGAGATGTTAGGGTTAGGGACTGAATGGGTGGTTGGTACATGTATACAGTTCAACTCTTCCCAGGAAAATTTTTTCTCAACCCTCAGCAACCAAAGCTTTATTTTTGGTGTTCATGGATGTTAATCTCACATTCTCAGAAATGCTCGAAACTTAAACAGCATCATCTATTAAGATTCAATTAAAATCTGATATACAATTGGAGCAAGTAGATCAGTCTAAAGCGTCGATGGTTTTTGGTGCATCATTGAGTGTTACTGTTTAACTGTTGTATCTCACATCAGATGTGTTTATAAATTATATTATGATGATGTTTATGGTAATATGATGAAAGTTTGATATTGCTAAATCTTGGTAAAATTAATTTGCCATTCAGATTTGAAATTAAGTTAGTTGTAATTTCATGCCAGAATTTTAATTTTAAAAATTTGTTTCTTCAACTTATCGCCAAATATACACAGACTGCTGTCTTTTCTTCTTCCACGGATATCTGTGTAATGTATAGGCCCTATAGTGATCAATTTCTGAAAAAGTACTCATCTGCATGTAATAGGCCTAATGCTGATTTAGAAGACAATGCCATTTTATATTTATGGAATCAAAGCAAAGAGAATGGACTAGTATAGCCAGCATGAAAATATAATGAAAGAAAGCTCCACCAAACTTACAGTGCCACGGATGCTGTAGGCCAAACGCGTATTGTGTTCTGAAAATTCAATTCCTGGAGTGTAGACTATCATAATTTGATAAAAATTTATAATGTCCTAGGATATGGCTTAATAGATCTACATGTATAAATATAGCTTTCCACCATGCATTTGACGCCTGAAATGATTAATCTGATCCGATAAATTATGGAGACAGTTTACTTTTGTTTGTCACCTATATAATACCGCTGAGTGATATAAAAGTTCTTGATGTTTTATTATTTGAAATTGTTGAACACGCTTTTTTATTTTGAGCGGTGAAGATACCCAGTTCCAAACAGCAGGCAGAACTGGAATAATGTGCTATTCTTCATGCATCTGTTTTTTTGCAGTAGACATTGTCAAACAGTTTAAATTTATATATTATACATCTCACTAGGAAAACAAATCTACATTACCATAATTCTATCTAATAGTAACTTGACCTATTAATACATGTTGCATGTATGTAATTGTTAGTAATTCCAGTCTCCTTGACTTCTCTTTTCTCATTGTATATCTTTATTCCATTTATTTTGTCACTTTGTGGCTGACATTTCAGATGGTTTGGGATATTCCTGGCCTGCTGTGTAGCAACTCAGAAGGTTTGCAAGCTTTTCAAAGTTTCTGGTTCCTCCTTGAGGCTTTCTGGAGGTAACATATGCTGGCACCCATGGCTGAGAATCTGAACTGTGATATATCCTCACCTGGAGAAATGCACTTAACTGAACAAGACAATGGACATGTCCGACAGCAGGTAGCTCAGGATTGCAGCATGTCCATCACACCAGACCTCAAACAGTTTCAAAGTAAACCAGTGTGCTCCAAAACTTTTGTTAAAGGTAATGCAAATGAAAATTCAGATTCTGAAATGGATTGTGATCATCTACAACTGAATAGAAAGATACGCAAAGGAGAGAAGCCTTACAAGTGTGATGTCTGTGGTGTAGGTTTTGGTGAGGAAAGTGCTCTACAAGTCCACAAAACAATACACACAGGAGAGAAGCCTTACATATGTGGTGTTTGTGGTGTAGGTTTTGCCCGGACAAGTATTTTACAAGTCCACATAAGAATCCACACAGGAGAAAAACCTTACAAATGTGACATTTGTGATGCAGAGTTTTCTAGAAAAGGTGATTTACAACGCCACGAAAGAATACATACAGGAGAGAAGCCTCACAAGTGTAATGTTTGTGGTGTAGGCTTTGGTCATCCAGGTAGTTTACGGGTCCATATGAGAATACACACAGGAGAAAAGCCTTACAAGTGTGATGTTTGTGGTACAGGATTTTCTAGAAAAGGTGGTTTACAACGCCACAAAACAATACATACAGAGGAGAAGCCTTACATATGTGGTGTTTGTGGTGTATACTTTGCTCATGCAGGTAGTTTGCAGGACCACATGAAAATACACACCGGAGAAAAACCTTACAAGTGTGATGTTTGTGGTGTAGGGTTTCTCAAAAATGGTAATTTAAAAGTCCACAAAAGAATACATACAGGTGAGAAACCTCACAAGTGTAATATTTGTGGTGAAGGCTTTGATCGGGTGAATAAGTTACAAGTCCATGTAAGAATCCACACAGGAGAAAGGCCTTACAAGTGTGATGTTTGTGATGCAGGGTTTTATAGAAAAGGTGATTTACAACGCCACAAAATAATACACACAGAAGAGAAACCTTACATGTGTGGTGTTTGTGGTGTATACTTTGCTCAGGCAGGTAGTTTACAAGGCCACATTAGAATGCACACAGGAGAAAAACCTTACCAGTGTGATGTTTGTGGTGTAGGGTTTCCCAGAAAAGGTGACTTAAAAGTCCATGAAAGAATACATACAGGAGAGAAACCTCACAAGTGTAATGTTTGTGGTGAAGGCTTTGATCGGGCAAGTAATTTACAAGTCCACATAAGAATCCACACAGGAGAAAAACCTTTTAAATGTGATGTTTGTGGTGCAGGGTTTTATAGAAAAGTTGATTTACAACGCCACAAAATAATACACACAGGAGAGAAGCCTTATGAATGTGATGTTTGCGGGACAGCGTTTTATAGAAAAGATGATTTACAACGCCACGAAATAATACACACAGGAGAGAAGCCTTACGAATGTGATTTTTGTGGTGCAGCGTTTTACAGAAAAGATGACTTACAACGCCACGAAACAATACATACAGGAGAGAAACTTCATACGTGTAATGTTTGTGGTGTAAGCTTTGATCGGGCAAGTAGGTTACAAGTCCACGCAAGAATCCACACGGGAGAAAGGCCTTACATATGTGATGTTTGTGATACAGGGTTTTATAGAAAAGGTGATTTACAACGCCATAAAATAATACACACAGGAGAGAAGCCTTACAAATGTGATGTTTGTGGTGCAGAGTTTTATAGAAAAGCTGATTTACAAGGCCACAAAATAATACATACAGGAGAAAAGCCTTACAAGTGTGATGTTTGTGCTGTAGGCTTTGCTGCTAAAAGTAGTTTACACCGCCACAAAAGAATACACACATGAGCAAGGCCTTGTGGATGCTAGTCTTGAACAGTTGTGTCTTGAATTATAATTAAATGAAAAAGTTGTGTCTGAAAGAAGATATATGTAGAACTTTTGCTCTCTCACTGACTAGGTATACAGTGAAGTCCTTTTAAAACTGAACGTCGCAGCACCAGACATTTTTATATAATGTATTACATGTATAGCCGCCTGACAGAATGAGGCACATTTCGGCAATACCTGATTCAGGAAAATCGTTTAAAGACATCATAGGGTAAATTTGATCAATTTTGCATTTTCAGTATTTTTTTAAAGTTTAACCTCTTTCCTAATACTATTCCTTTTCCAAATGATAATCCTGTTTGAGAACGGTAAATGCTTCAAAATTGTCTTTGAATTGAGTCACCATCAATAATTTTTACGAAAAGCTGAAACTTTAAAAGCGTTTTTCTCAAAACTGTGGTTGTGTCACTTCCTGTCTTTGAGAGGCCATATCTTCTCTGCTACTTTAACTAATTAAATTATAGCAATATTTTTTATACCAAATGAAAGGGCTTTGAATAATCTGTTTGGTGATACCATTATCTCCATACTACCAAAATGCACGAAGTGCCTCATTTTGTAGAGCGGCTGCACAATCTGTTTCGCTTTCATGGGAAGCAATTTAGTTGTATGCATAATATATCACAGATTTATCTCCCTTATTAATGTACGTCCTGTATTTTTTATTGAGATGTCCTTTTACAATCTTCCACCCATCCACTGGCATTTACAAGCTGCATAGTCATAAATTATGTGTGTCTGTGAAAGAGAGAGACTTGCTGTATGACTGGTCTTGACTAAATTTGAAAGTGCAAGTGAATTTTTGTTGTTGTTTTTTTACTGTATGATGTTGAGTATACTAGATCCATTTTCATTTTGTTTATAAAATACATTAATTAGTTTTTTAAAGTTTCATTTTCTCAGTAGTTTGTTCACTGTTAGTGTTAAACATGTACATGTTGACATTGTATAAATACATTTAAAGTGTGATGTCTGCAATTCCCTCCCCCTCCTCCAAAAAAGAAAGAAAACAACCGCCGACCGCAGCTGCACTGTGGCGACGACGTGCCTGCTCCAGTTATACTGGGCTGCAAAGGCACAAAGGCAAATTTCCCAAATTGGATTAAAGAAGTTAATATACACACTGTACAAATATAATGTATTGTCTGATGTATGTCAGTATATTGTATTATGTTGAGTAAATGTGTATACATGATTGTATGTATTATGTTTATGCTGAGAATTATTCACTTTTACTACATCTACTTGTGGTTTGTTAGGTGTCATTTGGCCTGTGGTTTCTTCATTGTTAATGTTAAACATGAACATGTACATGTTTACAGCCTATAAAATTTAAATAATACCTGATTGTGTGTAAGGGTTTTTTTGCCGCCATTATTTCTTCTTGTGATATGTAGTGAGAGAAAGAGCAGGGGATAGTGAGAAGAGAGAAAAAGATAGGGCCAAAGAAAGAAAGAATGAAAGAACGATATAAGTCCAACAAACTGAGAAAGGAAACGGTGAAATCATTTCATTGCCAACTTGACTTCTTCCAAGTGACGCAATTAGACGAATGGCTTACTGAGTCAAGTCTGTTGTACTTCTCTTTTGATTCAGTGTGCGAAGTCTCTCTTTCCGTCAGCTGACTCAAGATGGTTTTGATGCCCTTAAACTAATGAGACATGCTTGTTTCACTCCCGCCAGTGTGCAAGATCCTGTGTACTCCAAAGTCCGTATCTCACACTGAAATGGAGACGAAAGAGACTTAATTCAGTGGGCCATCAGCTTTGTATTAATTGACTGAAGGGTTTATGTTATAGTTTCTTTTGTTTCTTTGTGTGTTGCTTTGGTCCACGGTTGGCACACACAATGATAATTATATTGTTTAGGCCAGTACTATGTAATTATTATGTTGCTGCTATTCTATTAAATTTTCTGAGTGCATCAGATGTCTGTGTTTAGTTGGTCCAAAGTCGGTAGACACAATGGTAATTATATTGTTTAGGCCAGTACTATGCAATTATTATGTTGCTGTTATTCTATTAAATTGTCTGCGTACATCAAACGACTGTGTCTAGTTGGTCCAAAGTCGGCACACTCAATGATAATAACAATATTTAGGCCAGTACATGTACATGTAATTATTATTGTTATTCTATTAAATTTTCTGCCTACATCAAACGACTGTGTTTAGTTGGTCCAAAGTCGGCACACTCAATGATAATAACAATATTTAGGCCAGTACATGTACATGTAATTATTATTGTTATTCTATTAAATTGTCTGCGTACACAAGGGATGTGTTCTTGCTCCTACCTTATTTGGTATCTATTTTGCAGCCCTACTCAAGAATGCCTTTGGTCAATGTTCAGGTGGAGTACTTATTAACACCAGAGTGGACGGCTCCATTTTTAATGTTGCCAGACTAAAAGCAAAATCTCGTACAGAGCATATTATGTTACAAGAGCTCCTCTTCGCAGATGATGCTGCAATCGCCACAGTGCAGCGTCGGTCGGCGGTTTTTTTTTTTGGCGAGCGGGGGCGGGGGGGGGGGGAGAAGATTAGGAAGGAGGGGGAGGGAGTGGTAGGGATGAATTTTATTTGATTTTGCCCGGGCAGCGGCCTGTTCGGCCTGCTCTTTTCGATTTCCAACTGCCAAGGTACCTTTAAGTTTAACGTGCGCAACAGGTCTACACGGGCCCCCCAAGTTTTTTTTCCTTATCCGAGAAGACTAGGTCAGATGCTTGATCCTACCTACCATAGGATCAGGGACAGGAAAATATGAGAAAAATCCCAAAATTCCAACATGCCTGCATCGCCCGGGATTTGAACCCGGTAATTTCGGCATGAGAAGCGAACACCATGCCTCTAGACCACGGTGCCCCCAATTTACAAGGGTGATTACAATGTACTACCCATGTACATGGGTGATGGTGCACTAAGTCAAGTCCGCTTTGTCTCGGTTTTGGTGTGAGATATCTCACTATTTGCGTTTGTTATAGTCCAACACTCCTCACCGAAAAGCATTTTTACAGGGATCTACACTTTATGAACTGGTCCGTAGTCAGTGGTTAACAAGAAGACTTGACTACACCCAGAAGCTAGCTTGGGCATAACCTGTCTTCGTCGAAGCGGCCCCGCAGACAGCCGAATAGTGGGGGGAAAAAATAGGATAATACTCAAAGTTTGACCTGATTTTACGCATGCATGTTTTTCACTATGCGGTCGTTTTCGTCCTACTCGAAAGGTAAAGAGTGGAGTGAAAGTGTTTGTATGGATTTTTGTTTTGTTTTGTTTGAGGTAATCTAAGAATAATTTACTCTACGCACAGTAAGAGCCATCAAAGCATAGATCTAATAATATAGTCTAGATCTGGATATAACTGTGATTAAAATCAGTCTAAAGTGTCAAGAACATCAATTCACTTGACAATGACAGGTCGATCGAACTTATACCGCAACGGCAGATAGCCACTTCTCCGAGATCGCTGTACATTGTTGTGTCACAGAGAAGCCACTTAAACACTTTCTGCCATTTAATGTTAACGGGTCCTTTTCGAGAAACTTTATGACTTATATGAGATGGTTCAATAACAAAATCCCTGGCTATGAATATGACAATGAAAACTTGCCGTTCAAATTATATTTTTAAAAATGGATGAAAATGCGCGTTTATTTCTTGATAAGCCTGTTAGTATGAATGAATGGTGTTTTCAGATTAGTTTAGCTTGTTAATTGCTGGATTCCTGTCCTATTGACAAGAATAGTCCGCGCGGCAGGGATGTACGATAGCACCGGTCAGTAACTGATACTCACTGTGTCATACTTGTTTTCAGGAGATTGAAAGTCTTGTCTGTGTTGACTTTGTGAAATGGCATGCAGTGTTTCTGAACTTAAGAGCTTAACTGATTCACGGAATTTTGATTACTCTATGAAGCTTGAACTTGAAGCAAAAAGAAAAGAAGGATTAATTTGATATAAACAGTGAACAAAGTAAGTCAATTTCAGTTATCTCCTTGTACGTTCATAGTACCAAACTCTTTAGATTTTGCAATGCATAGCTCTCGTTTCATTGTTTTAGTCGTATGTATGCATTTCTACGTGAATGTGATGTTGCGAGACGTCCTAGTAATATAAGGATCTTTCTAGCTTAAATTCTGATTACCCTCTGCAGAGGGCCAAACTTCGCCCCTGTAATTATCATTGTGTGTGCCGACTTTGGACCAACTAAACACAGTCGTTTGATGTACGCAGAAAATTTAATAGAATAACAATAATAATTACATGTACATGTACTGGCCTAAATATTGTTATTATCATTGAGTGTGCCGACTTTGGACCAACTAGACACAGTCGTTTGATGTACGCAGAAAATTTAATAGAATAACAATAATAATTACATGTACATGTACTGGCCTAAATATTGTTATTATCATTGAGTGTGCCGACTTTGGACCAACTAAACACAGTCGTTTGATGTACGCAGAAAATTTAATAGAATAACAATAATAATTACATGTACATGTACTGGCCTAAATATTGTTATTATCATTGAGTGTGCCGACTTTGGACCAACTAGACACAGTCGTTTGATGTACGGAGACATATATATGGCCTTTAGCGTCTTTACAGACGGTCTTAGCAGCTAGAATATTCACTTTCACTTTGACTGACAGCTTCTCTCGTGGCTTATTCTACCAATGTTTGACCCGAGAGTGCGATGGCAGTGATTGCAGGTCAGTCTTTTGGGTTCACTTTGGCGAGTGTTTTCATTCCGCCTCTGTCGTTTTGTCAGGTATGTTTCTTTTGCCTTGAAGTCTATTGCGAGCGTGCCACTGCGCAATTTTTGTCTCCATCTGCTTCGATCATTTGCAAGGTTCTCCCATTCATTGGGGTCGATGTTGAATGCTTTCATCGTGACCTTGCAAGTGTCTTTGAATCGCAGATGTGGCCTACCTCTGGGTCGGTTGCCAGTAGCAAGTTCCCCGTAGAGAATTTGTCTGGGGATGCGATCATTTTCCATACGGTGGAGATGTCCAAGCCACCGCAGTCTTTTTTTGCCTAGGAGAGCCTGAGTTGATGGAATGTTGGCTCGGCTCAGAACTTCGATATTTGAGATCCTGTCTTGCCACTTGATCTTGAGAATTTTGCGTAGGCAGCGCAGGTGGAAGGAGTTGAGGGATCTTTCATGTTTGGAGTAGGTGGTCCATGTCTCTGAGCCATACAGCAGGGTGCTTAGGACGCAAGTTTGGTACACGAGTACCTTTGTTTTGATGGTCAGCTTGCTATTGTTCCACACCCTTTTTGAGAGTTTGCCAAAAGCTGTGGCCGCCTTTCCTATTCTGGCATTTATTTCAGTTGTTATGTCTGTGCTACCACTGATGGTTGAGCCTAGGTAGCAGAATTTTCCCACTTGCTCCAGAGGAGAGCCATTCAGCATGATTGGGTTGGGGTTTCTCAAGCCTTGTGTCAAAACTACAGTTTTTGAGACACTGATCCTTAGCATGAATTTGTCACAGGCTTTGGCAAGGCTATTGATGAGAGCCTGGAGCGTGGTTTCATCGTGGGCCACGATTGCAGCATCATCTGCGAAGAGGAGCTCTTGTAACATAATATGCTCTGTACGAGATTTTGCTTTTAGTCTGGCAACATTAAAAATGGAGCCGTCCACTCTGGTGTTAATAAGTACTCCACCTGAACATTGACCAAAGGCATTCTTGAGTAGGGCTGCAAAATATATACCAAATAAGGTAGGAGCAAGAACACATCCCTGCTTCACACCGCTGTTTACAGCAAATGAATTGGATGTGCAGCCTTCAAAGTTGACACATGCCCTCATGTCAGTGTGGAAGGATGCAATAAGTTTTAGCAATGTTGGTGGACAGCCTATGGATTTAAGGACTGCATACAGGCCAGATCGGCTTACGGTGTCGAAAGCCTTTGTTAGGTCCACAAAGCATGTTATAAGCGGCCTGTTTTGTTCTTTACATTTTTCTTGGATTTGCCGAAGTGCAAATATCATGTCAATAGTTGATCGTTTGCTTCGAAAGCCACATTGTGTTTCTGGTAAGACTTTTTCCGCCAGTTGTTGAAGGCGGCAGAGGATGACGCGAGCAAAAGCCTTTCCAGTAATGCTGAGGAGGGATATGCCTCGATAGTTGTTGCAGTCGCCTTTGTCTCCTTTGTTCTTGTAAAGTGTGACAATTTTGGCGTCTCTCATATCATGTGGTATCACGCCTTCTTTCCAACACTGCAGTAACAGATTATACAGGTGTGGTAATAGTGGGCCTTTTAGGTCTTTTAATACCTCTGCAGGAATGTTGTCACTTCCTGTGGCTTTTCCAGCAGACAGGTGGTCGATTGCATTGGAAAGCTCGACTGAGGAAGGTTCAGCGTCAAGTTCGGCCATTATTGGCAGTTTTTGGAGGTGTTCCTCAAAATCTGGTGGAATATTTTTCTCAGTTGAATACAACAGAGAGTAATGCTCTACCCACCTATTCAGTTGTTCATTTTTATCTGTGATGGGTTCACCATTTACAGACTTAAGTGGGGCGCTTTTGGTGATGATTGGCCCAAGAGCTACTTTCATCTGACTAAAGGCGGTTTTCATATCTCCCTTTTCATTTGCCTCTTGTATGCTGTTACACAAGTCTGTCCAGTATTTGTTGGCGCAACGTCTTACCTCCAGCTGAAGTTTAGCTTTTGCATTTTTCAAACAAGTTTTTGTACTCTGATTGCAATTTTTGTTATACTCATTGAAAGCAGATTTCTTTTGCTCAATGAGAGGTAGGAGAATTTCGCTGTTCTGGGCTACCCAGTCGTTGTTTGAAACTTTATGCTGTCCAAAAGACTTGATGGCACAGTCATGAATTTTTGAACTGAGAGTGTTCCATGTTTCATCTACCGAGTCACATTGGGTGACATTATCCATGCTTTCAGCAAATAACTTTTCAAATGACTTTCTATTTGATTCATCTCTGATTGCTGTTACATTGATCTTAGGGATTGAAGGGGCTTTTGATCTGTATATTTTCTTGGCCGAAATTTTGATTTTGCTGACTACCAGTGCATGGTCGGTGTCACAGTCAGCACTGTGGAGGGAACGAGTTATTTTTATACAGCCCAAACTCTTCCTCCTTGAGAGCATAAGATCTAATTGATGCCAATGGCCAGACCTGGGATGGCGCCATGATGTTCTTTGGCATCTCTTAAGGTCAAAGTACGTGTTTGTAACACATAATGAGTTTACGGAGCATAGCTCCAGAAGGCGCTGCCAGTTTTCGTTGATGTTGCCAATGCCGAAGTGCCCAATGCACTTTGGCCATGCGGAGTGATCTGCTCCCACTCGAGCGTTAAAGTCACCCAGAATTAGCAGGCCTTCGGTGAGAGGGATGTTGTGGAGAGTCCTCTGCAATGCCTCGTAGAAAATGTCTTTGGTTTCGTCAGAGGAGGTAAGTGTTGGGGCATAGACACAGATAATGTTGGTAAAACCAGACCGGGTGTTCAGTCTGAGTGTCATGATGCGTTCTGACACTCCAATTGGAGTTGCGATCGAATTGATAAGGGAGTTTTTTACGGCGAAGCCCACGCCGTGGATTCTCGGCTGTTCGCTGCTAAGGCCCTGCCAGAAGAAGGTGTAGTTTTCTTCTTTGACTGACCCGGAGTCGGGAAGTCGAGTTTCTTGAAGGGCAGCGATGTCGATGTTTAGTAGCTGAAGTTCTCGATCAATAATTTGGGATTTCCTGATGGAGTCAATATCAGTGAGATCTTGCTGTTGCAAGCCTGGGCGCATTGTTCTGACGTTCCAGGTACCAAGTTTTAGTATTTTTCTGTTTTTGCCAGGTGCACACTTTACGTCAGCTTTTTGACTTTTGGTCTAGCTCCAACCACCTTATGAAGCAGGCTGACGTGGCGGAACAACACCCAAACTGCCTGGGGGCTGCCCAGGTTACGGCGGGCGGTAGTTGATCAATGCAGCTGAAGAGCCGCTCCCACCGACAGAGGGGACCCCTGGCGCTCATCCGTACGCCAAATGGATTGAGCTTATCACCGGTAACTGCCACCTCCCGTGTTGTGCCCATCCGTAACGGATGGCTGGAGTGTCCTCTCCAAATCGGAAATGGGTGGGCTTATAGAGGAGAGACAGACGCTTGCCAAGCCCGAGCAAACGCCTCCTCGTTTTGCTGCCTTGCCTGGGCTATTTTTAAGAGATGGTGCTTTGCCCAGAGGGACCACCCCTCTCTCTGCCATTCTAGTTAAACCCAAGGGAGAGACCAGGTCAATACATTTGGAACTAGTCCGGCTGCAGGAGATGCTGGAAGCCAGTTTGATGCAGTTCTCCCTGACAACCACCTTCGGGTCTCCACTCCTGATTTTCTGTCTGGGTTTACTCCCATAGCCTTTGCTATCATAGCAACACACAAGGCAGTGTGGTATTTGTATTCAGGGTTACCTTCCCCTAGTCTTCCTCTCTCCCGAGATGACCCACAAGACAGTGGGGGTGACAGTAGCAGGCTGTATTGTGTACTGTCATACAATAGCAGAAAACTCTGGCCTGACACTACTTCACATTTATTAAACTGCCATTTTTAACAATTTTTAATTTTATCTCTCTCACTCAATTTTTATAACTTTGGCCCGATGAGCACAAGCCGATTTTGATCGACAAACTAGTTGGATGTTAACGTCACCACAGTCCGTGTCAATGAGACCTCGCGCACCAGCCAACTACTTGTTGGATCTCACTGAAACGTCCATATCCATGTCGGTCGGTCAAAATCAGCTGATGCGTGCCGAGGCTCAGTTAGAGGGTTATCATCCGTGGTGGGGAGCTGCTAGTAGTGAGCCTAGGACAAATTTGGTATTTGCAATGGCGTAGCGTGGGTTGCTAGCGCCTGGGGCAAGGCAAGTATTGTGAAGTATTGCCCTCCCCCCCCCCCCCGCCCCGACCTGATTCACTTGCCCTAGTCCATCATTTAGCCCCCGGGAACGTCTCAGAGAATCACTACCAGCAAGCTCTAGGCCTGCAGCAGAAGCTGGCCGTGTCTGACCGGGCCATAGAATAGAGAACTAGCAGAAGCGAAAGAAAACCAACTCCCGTGACTACAGGAAGTATGTTCACCGCCGTTTTGGGTGAAATGCAACCCCGCTTGACTTGATCGGCGGTAAACAATACCCGTTGTACATTTCCGCGGGAGTAAGAGCTTACAACGGGTTCTTAAGTGTTTCAATCATTCCAAAAATATGAACAAACCACAGTTAACAGATACGCACACTGTCTTTGGTGGAGACGGTCTTTCAATTCTTGTTACCGCCGTGACATAGTTTCGCGATTCGGCGGACGTGAGATCTCTCTCTAAATACAATAGAATACTCTCTGATATTACAGTAAACATTGTTGCGCGCATGCCTAGATCACTTTACGAACAATCGATCACATCCAAAATGGCGCCGGTGGTCAAAATTGATGACGTGTTCCTGCCTTGTGTCTCTTCTGGTAATATCTCTATTCTGTGGACCGTACATACTCCTTCATATTTATTCATCTGCCTTTTTTTTTTTTTTAATCTCTTTCGTTCAGTTTTTGTAACTTTCCACTGAATAGGTACATATACTAACCTAAGTTCACTTCAACAGCTGGTTTTCGTATCGGACCATGAGTCCGACAATGAACCCAGCCGGACTAGTACATTAACCTGTTCTACTTCGTCATTGCAACGCACTCGTAAGGTCTTCCTAACCTACGCACCTTTTTGTTCTTTCACCATTCAGTGCTAGTAAGTCGTCCTTGTCCTAATGTATGGTCATGGTTCATCAAAAATATTTAGACCCTATGATGTATAAAAATTACATGGCATCTATCTGGAAATAATACGGGTTTAGTTAGTTAGTTAGTTAATTAATTAGTTAGTTTATATACATGTACATTATATATACCAGAGCTGCGATGTAGTTGGGTTCGTCCGCCTTCATTACAGGAGATATTGATGACAATGATGATGAGGATAATTATGATGATAGTTGTGGTGGTGGTATTGGTAGTGAGGATGGTGGTGATGATAATGATGATGATGGTAATAATGATGATGATGGTCATGGTGGTCGCAATGATGATGATAGTGATGGTAATAACGATGATGATGATGATGATGATGATGATGACGGTGGTGGTGGTGGTAATGAATGTGACGATGACGGTGATGGTGATGATGACGATCACGATGATGATGGCTCGTATTATAATGTCAAGGAAGGCAGTGTTGCGGTCGTGGTAACAGGAGTGAATCTTTTGTGAACACAGTCACTTAGATATCACCATCTACAGTAACTTTTGTTGGTGGGGGACGGGAACTCTCAACATTTTCCCGCTTGAAATTTAGGCGTAGTTCAAAGATGTCTTTTCTTTCACTCAGTATAGACACAAGACATTAAATTAAAGGAAAATCAATGAACCAGGATGGGATTTAATATTTCGAAAAATTGGCTGAGATATTAGTGTTGGAAAATCGGTATCCACTCAAGCCGAATGTTCGGCTTTCCATTTAAAGAAGCGAAACTCCGCGAGCTGACTATTCGGCTTACTGTAGCGAATGAGTAAAGGAATTAAATTTTGTATTCTTTTGCCTGATCCAGTAACCCCTTTGAATTAAAGAAGATCACATTTTAGAAACGCTGTAAATTTTAGTCTAACTTAGAGATTCACAGATGCTGTTACAGTGTTAGTGGGTGATGAGATGAAATGACAAACACACGGTATGTTGTGACGCGCGCCCACCCACAAAGTGTTGGCCCATCCTGCATGCGAGAATTCCTGTAATAAACATCCGGCACCAAATAAACTTTACAGTGGTTCCCAACATTTTTTGTCCCGCTTACCCCTGGGAACTTTTCAAAAGTAAATTTACCCAAAGATGAGACACTGTCTTCTCTGCGTTACTAAAAAAAACCGTGCACACAATCTGCGCCCTGATCGGTGGCGGGGCCTATGGCGCATGGTACGAAAAGAATGCTTGATATAATGGTAAATTTACGATGCCAAATTCTGATAGTGCTACTGCGACTTAAAAAAAAAAAAAAAGTCAGTTTTCCCACAGCGATTGAGGTTATAATTCCACAATAAATGACGACAATCAAGGTCTATAGCGATAACTGTACAGTGAACAAAATTCAATATTTGCTCTATTTGGCTTCTATATGAACTTCCAATCTCACCCCTGTGCACTTTTCATATGCTTGGGAGGTGGGTGGGTGTGTGTGTGTGGGGGGGGGGGGGTAGCCCTGCCAATTCCGAGCGTGCGTACGTACGTTTAGCATGGGCCATTCTTCAACACTACAGGATTATCTACCGACAGTACGTTACCCCACTCGACTAGTTCAGTGGGTCATGAACTTGCTGGTGCCGGTGGAGATTGGGGAGTGTGTGTAGGGGGTAGGAGGAAGACCGAGAGCTTGGAATGTGTTCGGTACAGACATCATCTTGTACTGTCTTGTAACTTGGGACTTTTCAGTACTGGTAATTACGAGCAACGGGTTATTCCACGTTAATTGTGAGCCAAAGCAGATAGTATACGCCTGGTCATAATCTGCGAATATAATAATTATAAACTCTTCTTATTGTTCAATAATGGTGCCTGCAGTTCAAAACATCAGCTAAACAGCTGCTCTGTAGGTTAACGGTACATGATGTAAAATAAAAGGAAAAATATCGTGACCTCCCCATCCAGTGGCGTAGTGTAGGTGGGGCCACAGAGGCAGCTGCTCCGAATGCAACATTCTTAGGGGCGCAAAATTTCAGAACTAAATGTATCACTGTTTCAACTGCCTGTAGTGAAAGAAGTGTCTCAAAACTTTAAAAAAAACAACAAAAAACGCTACCCCGTGTCACAAATGTATGTACAAAAACGCACGCACCAACTTATTAAACTGATCTTTTGACTATTTATACACCATCAAGACATCTTAGATCATCTGCACATACTGAAAAGTTCAGAATTCCTAAGATGTCCCATAAGACCATGGGTGAAAGATCTTTTTCTTTTCAAGGGCCTCAGACTTGGAATACTCTGCCTCTGTCTTTGAGAGAGACAAAAATTTATGACTTTTAACACCGGCTGAAGAGTCATCTTTTTACACTCTGAATGTCCATCTAGGTTTGCTGCTTTTTTCCCTTGAATATGCCTATTATTGTAGTGTATGTGATTTATATGATATAAATGTTGTAAAGCGCTGAGAGCCTCGTTGTTAACGGGATGAAGCGCTATAAGTGCTATGTATTATAATTACCGTATTATTATTATTATTATGAAATTGATCAAAACGTATAAGAGATCTACATTCAGCCAAGAAAGACTGAGTAGCCAAGCGATACTGTTACTGCAAAATTTGTTCAAATCAAAATGAGGCGATTTTAAATACATTTGACAGTACAAGCATTAAATGCATTTCACTTTAATTGCATGAGTATTTTCTGACAATACCTGTGCTTAATGGGTAAGGGGTTAAATGTTGGACTAGGGCAAGTGACCCAGGTCGGGGGGCTGCAAATACCAAATTTGTCTATTTGGCTCACTACATGCAACCCCCCCCCCCTTTCCCCACCAAAACCTTTGGCATACCATTTCCCTAGAGGCATCTGTAGCGCCAAACACATCTCCTTTTGAGTGTCCCCAGTTACGCTACAACTTCTACATCGTCCACCTTTCACGTAAGATCTGTATGCGGCCGGGACCTGTCCCTGGGTGACACGTGGCACTAATTAATTACTTAGTTTCGCTCTACAATGATGTCATTGTCGTAAACCCACGGACATGAGTAGGCACGTCAGTTTCATTGTCGTAAAACGACACTGTCATGTTAAGCTGATGATTACAAAATTATCCACCTCTATTATCCGCATGTGCAAATAAGCAGCAAAATATGACAGTAACTGTTTAGACTTTCATCAGCTTACCTCCTCGATTATCACATGTAGCTATTTTATACCGAGGTGTAGTGCACTCGCATTTATTACCTGAAAACCGGGTGACATTTTTTCTTTCTTCCAGTTCGTAAATCGTGTCGTTAATTACCTGAGCAGCGTGCACAGTTCACACTAACCTAACACCATATGCAAACCAACGGATCCCAATATTTCCTACCCCTAGTGGTATGTTTGATACGACCGAATTTGATGTTAAACTAGCTAAGAATTGGGAAATCAATGAAAGACACAAAGCAAACTCAAAAAACAAAACAAAAGAATTCTCCATCATTTCAAATCTATAGACCTAGAGAAGAACCTTCTCCAGGTCAGAATGAAGACATCTTCATATAGATATAGAGTTGAGGAAAAAGACATAGTGAATATAAAACATAGCAAAGAAAACAAAGAAATGATTCAGTGATCTGGAGACAGCTAAAAGTAAATCTCTCCTGTGTTGTTAAAGAATGGAGTCAACGTGTTTATCCAGAATTCGCTAAGATAACATGGTTATCTCTGATAAAAGTCTTAGTTCACGCGCTGTGTAGACAATAGTGGTATGAAAGTCTAAATAATGTTTCAGAAATAAAACAGACAGACAGACACACAAACACACAGGCAGACGAATAGATAGATAGATAGATAGATAGATAGATAGATAGATAGATAGATAGATAGATAGATAGATAGATAGATAGATGGCTTGAGGGATACATAGATAAATAGATTTACAGCTATGGAGGTACACTTTGATGCACAGAGAGAAATCATAAAAAATATTTTGACCAATTTAAAGCTCAAATTGCACATCCTTTCATATTTCCACCCACGTTGTTTACACAGCATGACTGTGTTCTTCCTACCTGGTCAAATAAGCAGCCATATGGGAGAGAAAATCCATAATTTTGCTTGTGTTCCTGCACACCCATTTACTAATAGCAGGTCTATTTTGAGTGAAAATTTGTGTCACATTAATGCAAAATTTGCTGATCAAAGAATGAGGTAATGACACTGAGCGCTATACCTCTGCTGTGGTGGGATTAAATGGAATTCAACATAATGAAAGAAGAAGGGGCGGTGGTGTAAGTCTGGAGGCGCGCGCACCGAATCAGATTTGTATTGTCTCGGTTTTAGAGTGAGATGTGAGTTAAACAAGATCTTGTACAATGGCGAGAAGTAAACAAGCCTGTCTTACTAGTTCGGGCCCATCTAAACGGTCTTGGGACAGCTGGCCGAATTAGAGACCTCGTGCACTGAGTACAGCCAAAGATAATAGAATTGATAAGATAAGACAGCTAGTACTTTTAGCGTACACATTACTATATTTCGCACCGCCACCTAGCGGCAAACCCACGGAAGTCATGAAAAGTGCCGTATTTAATAGTCAAATAGGGAAAATATTGAATTTGTTCACTATTAAGCTATCACCATAGGCCTTGATTGGCGTCACCTATTGTAGAACTAGCCGACCCGCGCAAGATATCTTGCAAATTTTCCATGTACTAAGCGCAACTGCAATATCTAGATCTAGGCTACATTAAAACGGCATTTGGATTCCACCCTATGACTAATAGAACTTACTGTTACACCACAATTTCACACAGAATTATTTTATTTAATTACTCGTTCTACGAACGGTTTCGTTTCTTGGTGCGGAACCAAACTTCCGCGTTCAGTCGGCGCTTCAAAATGGTATCATTCTTCCGGGTCACTCAAAATGGTGAATTAAAATAGAATGACCGAAAAAATCTATTTCGATAAATTCGGGGATAGGAGTTTTCGTATGTTTTATGTGACGAAAACCTGGGTATGTAGATACTGTCGACGTCTGTAAAATTTGAAGCGTGTGGGCTAAGTATTAACGAAGGAGTAGGCTAACATGGCCTCCAAAGTTCACTTTTATAATAATAGATTACAACGTCAATCGCTGGGGAAAACCCTGGCTTTTTTTTTTTTTTGGGTCGCAGTAGCATCCAGTTTGGCGGAGTGAGAGTCTGTTGTTTTGCGGGGGTATGAGCACTATAACGGCTATGTTTCAGCTTGCACGGTTCACTCAAGCTGGGTTTTCAGGTGTACGGAAACGGCAATGGAAACGTCAAAAAATCCTTAAAGTAGTGAAATACAAAGCAAGTTTCCGTACACATGGAAAGTCTGTTTCTTTTTACTACTGTATTGACATTTAACTTTTCCGCTTCCGTACACATGAAAACCCAGCTTCACTCAGGCTGTGTTTCCATGTGTACGGAAACGTAAACGGCAAAGAAAAGGTAAAAAAAAAAAACCTTCGAGTAGTGAAATAGAAAGCATGTTTTCATGTGCACGGAAATGACGTCTCCGAACACACGGAAACACTCATCCTTTCTATTACTTGATGGATTTTTGCCGTTTCACTTGCCGTTGTCGTTTCTGTACTCATGGAAACACAGCTTAATGAGATGCAAAAGCTCGCGTTTAAAACACTGAAGCTACGAAAGAGCCTGCTACGAAAGAGCCTGCAATGTCTTGATGTCTGTTATAGTGAAAGAAAAATGTATACACAGATTTGGAAATCTTTCAAAAATGGAAATCAAAACAAAAATTTAATTGACGCCGCAGGGAAGATAAAGACCGGGCAAAATCTTCAAAAACTAATAATTTTCCCGCCCAGACTTCATTTTCATTTCTCCAGCGACGGGAAATCATTGTTCTCATATCCATTCGTGATTTCTTCTCTGTCTTGCTGACAACATGATGTATTCTGTAATTATATAATTATTATCATGTGGCATGTCAGTCAAAGAGGCTCAAAATGAAACGCCAGTTATAAAACATTTTCATTACTTGCCGACAATCATAATGGAACGTAGGTGAAATTAAAGTTTCAGCACTGTGCGCAAGGGGCAGTTTGTTTAGCAAACACACAATCTACAGGGCTTGTAAAAAGCGAATGGCATTCATTTATTTCACCTGGTAATTTTCACCTTCACAATTAACGTTTCCTTCTTAATTTTTCCAAACCACTGAGGGCAGCTTTTGGTGCTGTGAGCAAAAATATGTTCACTTCAAAGCTACTGCGCGGTTTTCAAACTTTAGTTCAACATTTTGGTGTGCCCGGCAAACAATCAAGATATGCGCGGCATAAACGCGGCAGCTGCGCAGCCTCGCACCCGCTCAGCTTAGTGGACTTGTCCACAGCATCCGCTCCTCTCCGCTATTTTAAGGAAACGATTTATGACAAAATAAAACACTCTCTGCCTCTGTATACCTGTCCGCCCCTCACCGCTATAGAGGCAAAGACTATTTTACTTCGTCATACATCATTTTCCGTAAAAATAGCGGAGCGGAGCGGATGATGTGAACAAACCAGGCCTCTAACCATTTCCTCAAACTGTCCTCATACTAGTTTGTCCTGTTCCACAACCCCCTCCCCCCCCCCCCCACCCTCTCAGGCATTTCTTCCTAGGACAAAGGTTTCCATCTGTTATGCTTCGTGACCCTTTTGAAAGCTCTGATCACCGTACACTCCGTGTCCCTCCCCAGAAAATCCCTACCCTGCACCCTGGCTTTCTCTTTCTCTGTCTCTTTCTCAATCTGTCTCCCTCCCCCCTTCTCTCTCTCTCTCTCTCTCTCACACACACACCTTACACATACATAAAAACACACATTCGCACATGCACGTTACATATACGGAGAGAGAAATTTTAATACACTTAGGCAGACAGACAGACAGACATAACGGACAGGCAAAGAGATATCTCCCCCCCCCCCCCTCACGAAAATGTCGCGTGCAGATACCCCAACACCCGTATCCACAAAGAGAGAGGAACACACACACAGAAAGAAAGAACTTATTATCATTATTTCTTCGGCTCTTAACCCCCCCCCCCCAACCCGCTTCCCAGATTCCCACTGGAAATCTGTAGGCAACACCTTAACCTCCCAGCTTGAAACCCCCTGCCTTAAGAGCCCCCCCCCCCCCCCGCCCTCCCCTTGCCCCCAAACCTCCCCCCTTGCCCCCAATGCCTGTCTCCTGTTCAGCGGGGACCGGTCGCCACTGCTGTGCAATGCTCCACTATACCTTTCTCCACTAGGTATACAAAATCTGCGTCCACACCTGCCAGTAATGCCGAACTCTCGCGACCAGTAACAGACCTAGTATGTATATAATAATAATACGATTCCATTGAATATTATATTACGTATTTGCGTCAATTCATAAACTCTCTTTCCACAGTTGTTGTATGACTATCATTATTTATTTATTTATTTATTTATTTATTTATTTAATTTATTTATTTCTTATTATTAGACGCAATTATAATCATTTAATAACAATATGGTGAACATGGACACTTCATACTGGATTATTATTATTTTTATATTATTTCATTATTATTATTACTATTGTCATCATTATTGTCGTTGTTATTGTTGTAATTATTCTTGTTATAGCCATAATTGTTATCTTTATTGCTAATAGTAATACTAATCGTTGGCACTACGTAGTGAAAATGGACACTCCGATTAATATTATTATTAGTAGTGGTAATAGTAATATTAGTACGATAGTAGCGACGGTAGTGGTGGTAGTAATAATTGTGGTAATAGTAATATTAGCCCTAGTCCTGCACGAGGCCACCATGGAGGCCTAGCGCCCTCAAACCGGGAAGCCGCGAGGCCACATTATTGCGCCTCATATTGTAACCCTCGTCCTGCGCGAAGCCACTTTTGTGGCATGGCAACTCCATGTCATCTGTTTCTTTACTTGGTTGCTCCTATTGATCGTTTTCTTACTCCCATTCCGTTTGTTCATTTTATTTATCCTGTCACCCCTAGTACATCTAACAAAATGGTAACATCCGATGAAATAGGATAACAATTTGTCCTACTCATGTAATAGTTCTGGCAGGTGAAAACTTTGAACTGGGGAAAATCAAAGGGAAACTTTGGACTTTACTGCCAGTTGTTCTGTGCATAATGATTAATGCTGCATAAGGGAATCTGTTAGTAGCTTTGTCATTCGGGAAACCAGAGACAAAATGATTGACTTTGTTGGGGGTTGGTTGTCTTATTTGATACTAGATGACCTGCCGGGCATTGCCCGGAATAAACAATCATGTGCCCTCTCTCTCTCTCTCTTTCATATAATAAAAGTAATAAAATACAGTCTAGCTTCAGAACATGCGCACCAGAACACTATGCACCATACTGAACGCTTGATACGATTACTTTTTATGACATGCACGGTACTATAATTATAATATTATGAAACAAACATGCAAAAATACAGATGTTACATAGCAATAAACATTGTCATTTTTTAAAAATACATGCTTGAAGTAAACAACTTTTAATTATAGCCATCATCTTCCTTATCTCAATTGCCACCTTCCTGCCAAATTTAAGGCCTGAAGAGTGTATAGTTTGGTCAGTTAGTCGTGCCAAGGGTTGCGAGTTACTGAAATATATAATAGATTATGGTAATTAGAGAGATATTCTGTTGCTTTGAGGTACATGACTGTATGTACTGGAGCTGGAAATCTAATTTCTTGCCAAAGTCATTGAGAAGGTTGTGCTAAGAAAACAAAAACAATGCAGACTCCGCTTTACAACGGTGGAGGAGAGAGAAAGGAATGTCATGATGACGCCATGCAGTCAATACAAGTTAAATACCTGTCTTAACAAATGATTTATCCACCTATCCTATTTATGGTCTAACTTAGGGACAAGAAAATGGTAGATCTCTTGGCAATTGGGAAAAATGTTTTTAAAAGACATGTAAATGTAGAAAATTCTTCATAATGAGCCTTCTATTCAACAATAAAACTGAATACATCTCATCACAAGTACTTTATCCACATATTATAGGGATCACTCACGATATATCCAGATTATTTTTGTTATAGCGTACTAAAGTGAACACGATGCACGTGTTCAAAATGACCCGATTAACCTGACCGCTTAGGTCAGCGGCAAAACGCGGGCGAACGCCTGACTGGCCACCGGCTATCCACATGCTGGTCGTTACGTGGACGAGTTCACGCAGTGTGGGACGAGGGTTAATAGTTGTTAACTAGTAGTAATGGTAGTAGCAGTAGTAGGACTACTGTCATAATTATTAATATCATTCTTATTATTGCATTATTATTATTATTGTCATATTTCCTCAAATTTTTATTTGGTTTTGGTTTTATTATTATCTATTTAATATGACTGTCTGTTGTTCGCGTTTGTTTGAATGAAGGATTATATACCTTGAGAACATAAACGAATGAAGGCATTGTTATACCGGCAAGCGGTGTTTATACTTTCGTGCAAGAAATCCTGTTCACAATTTTCAAATCTAATGTTTTAGAATTGTTTTTTACCTCTACTTGTACTAAATGTGCCTCATAGACTTACGGCCAGTACTAGGAAATAAATAAATAAATAAATAAATAATTGTCACTCAGAGTGCGAAAACAGTGATGAGTACTGGCAAAGAAGGGCACATTACTTTATATATTATTATGTATTATCATATTCCTTATTCTTGGTTATCTTTTGTGTGCAATATTTGTTCTTTTTTTTTTACCTTTTTTTTTCGGCCACAAACGAAAAGTGATCAGAACCACACTTTTTTTTTTTTACCCACTTTTGAGATAAAAATGATTTTAAAATTTAAAAAATCCGTGTTCTTTCATTGTATGCGTTTTGTAATTTGTGCATTTCTCTGGACTTTGGCCATTTTTGGTTCTGAGATTTCCTGAGGTGAAATTTAGCACTAGGCCTAAATGGGAAGGCTATTAGTGAAAAAATAATGTCAGTGGACTTCTGATTGTTTCTCCAGAGCGGCCTTCAGTTGATTCTTCGTGTTCAGAATAGGGTAGTAAGGGTAGTGAATAATCAGTTTTGTTTGTTTATTTTTTCTTGGGGGGGGGGGGTGGGGGGTGGTTCTTGTAGCTGTTTGGACCTAGTAGCATGAAATGGACCAAGCGAGATTGTGTTTGACGTTTCTTTAAACCATACAGTCATGAAAAGGACATGGCGGGACGCGTGTTTGCCGATTGCAGTGCAGACCAGCAAAATTCAGGAGCGGGGCAGCAACAGACCCCCAAACACAGGTCATCGGCTAAGGGATTTCTCGTCCTATCGAACACTGCCATGGGGGCTGCAACCTCTGGACTGTGCATCCTAACCTCACCCCTAACCTGAATGACTCTGAACGGCACCGAAAATCTCTGGGATGTGGGTGTGTTGCTGCCCCGCTCCTGAATTTGCTGGTCTGCACTGCAATCGACAATCACGCTGGCGTTTATTTAATTCATATAGTTATGAAAAGGACAAAACGAGAATGTGTTTAACGTCTATTTAAAGTATACAGTCATGAAAACAACATGACTGGATTGACGTTTACTTAATTCATATAATTATAATGGAAAGGGCATAGAGCTATAAAAATTATTGTGTTTGACGTTTATAAATCCATGTAATTTAGCTATTTATGTAAGCGTTACACAATGCCTCGCCCAAGACGTAGATTTGCACGCTATAGCCCTGGGCCTTTCTTTATGTTACTATGCAGGAACTGTTCTAGGACGAGGGCAACTTTTGAGTCAGAATCTGTACAGAGGATTGCGTCCGTTGCCTTGGTACACAGTAACACACGCTTCAAAAACTTTTCCCCAAAACTGGTTTTGTGATTTGACAGTGAGGAGGGAACACTGTAGGTAAGTCCAGTCAGGCTACCGTTCCTATGTCACAATCCGTATTTTATAGACTAGTTGGCCTGAGGAATACACAGATGTGATTTTTAAAATTGAGATTCGATCACCAGCGTGTAAATTGAAATTTCCTGTCACACTTTTCAATTCTACTTGAAGAAAATGCGTCGTTGATTTTTTGTTTTTTTTCCTGCTTAAAATTTCGGAACGCTGTCTTCTGTGCAATCAGAGAGTATAGATGTATAGAGAGGGTTCACTTCCGCCAAATCGCGAAACTAGGTCGCTGCGGTAAACAAGAAATTGGAGAATTGAAAGAGGCCTTCTTCACCAAAGATAGTGTGCATATCTGTTTACTGTGGTTTGTTCCTATTTTTGGGCTGACTGAAACTATTTAGAGCCGTTTGTAAGTTCTCAGGCCCCGTGGAAATGCACAAACCGGTTTTGTTTACCGCAGCGACCTACTTTCCGCTCCATGCTAACAATGGTTTCGCGACGCCTCCCGTGTCTCGCAGTGCAAATCTACCAATAGTGAACCCTCTCTATATATCTATACTCTCTGGTTCAATTCAGTTGTGGCTCAAAACCAACAAAAGTATTAAAAATATATATAGCGAACTTCAAGACATTTTAAGATATGCCCGTGTACACCTTTGTTTCTTTCCACGCGTTATATGACGTGTATCCGCCCGACAGAATGAGGCACCTTTCGGCATTGTCTGATTCGAGAAATCGTTAAAAGGAATCATTGGGTCAGTCTGATCGATTTTGAGTTTTTGGTATTTTTGAAGTTTAACCTCTTTACTATTCCTTTTTCCATATGATAATCCTGTTTGAGAAGGGTAAATGCCTCAAAACTGATTTTGAATCGAGTCACCATCAATAATTTTGAATAATAGTTGAACCTTTAAAAGGGTTTTTCTCAAAACTGTGGTTGTCTCACATACTGTCTTTGAGAGGCCACATCTTCTCTGGTAATTAAATTACTATGAATAACCTATCTGGTGATACCAATATCTCCATACCACCAAAAATGCAGGAAGTGCCTCATTTTGTCGGGCGGCTACAGATATTTTGTAGAATTTAAATCTCAGCGGTTAAAAAAGCTTTCATTGGAGGCCTCACTTCCTTTACGATATGATGATTATATAAGCAGGAGCTGACGAGCCCAATAATTCTAATTTTTGCTGTTCTCTGTTAAATCTGCAATGTGGTGTTGTGTGTACTTGATAAGACTGGATAACCATTATCCCCCGTTCACACCAGAGATCCGCTTTCAATAACTTTCGTATTACTTAGGAATCTTTAATCTTTATATCTTGCATATCACTATCAGTGTTCTCGCCTAACTCTCGTAAGTTTGCTGAGAACACTATTAGGCAAGATTGACGTCATCAGTTTGTGAGTGGTACGAACGTTAGCGAAAGCGGATCTTTGGTGTGAACGCGGAGCGACACGGGGCTCTTTAGCCACCGTGCTCAACCGGGAGTAAATGTTCATTTGGTCAACTGGTCATCTGGCTTAAATCTGACGGTTTTGTAACTATTATCCTTTCCTTTGGTTTGTGTATCTGTTCACTTGTATGACTGTTGTTTTGTTCCTTTGTTCACCAGCTCAATCTGCATGTCTTCATCTATTAAATGGGTCATTTAGTTCATTAGTCTCTGACGAATTCAACATGATTGCTAATTAATCTTTTCGTTCTTCAGTCAACTATTTATGCATGTCTCCATTTATTGTATCACTATATGCTGAATATGAAGGGAACGAAAAAGCCATTGTGAGACTATGTTTGATACGGTATGTGTTATTCCGTAGATCCATCCAGAATAATGGGTTTTTAGTATGTGTTATTCCGTAAAAACTATCCAGAATACGGAGTTTTAACATGTGTTATTCCGTTTTGCCATGTGTCACTCGGTAACGCTATCCAGAATACGAAGGTGTATGTGTGTGGGTGTATGTGTGTGCGTGTGTTTGTGCGTGTCTGTGTACTTCACGAGTTACTTTCTAAAGCTACTCGGAATGCGGATTTTTAAATCGTGTGTTAACCCTATGGCATTAGAGTGAGATATTAATATGGATAAAATTAGATTCCATGTAGACCTGCACCAGGAATATTGATACAGGTATGAAGATAGACCTTCAACACGCCAATGTTGACACACCTGCTCACTGACATAACAGCGATCTGCTCACCTTCGTGGGGTGACGGGAACCACTGCGGTGGGTTTTTCGCCAGTGACCACCTCGTCCTGTCACACTGGAATCTGGTACAGTTATATAACAAACATATATGAGCCGTCGGTTTTAATTCCGTCGCCGTGCAGGATATTAACTGACCTGGAATAATAATGAAACCGGCATCCATATTACCTGTCATCTGTTATCAGGAAGCGTCACAATGAAATGTTGGTGAAAATACTTAGCCATCCTGGGCCAGATTTTACCGTTCTCTATTGCTTTTCGATGATCTTCCAGAGGTACAGTGTAGATGTTCTCATTATATCTTTTCTACATTCTTGATGTCCGTTAGGACGGCCGTTGTTAATTCAAGATCTTGTGATCTTTTCTACGTTCTTGATGTGTGCCATGACGGCAGTTGTTAATTCAACAGCTTGTGATATTTTTTTACATGCTTTATGTGAGTTATTATGACGGCTGTCGTTAATTCAACAGCTTGTGATCTTTTTTACATTCTCTATGTGAGTTATGATGGCTGTCGTTAATTGACAAAACAACCTTAAGAATCCCATCTAAAAACTATAAAACTATACGCCATAGATCCTTCAACTATTTTGGACCTTTTGTCTGGAACCAGATACCCTTGAACATTCGTGAATCACCGAATCTTGAAAGCTTTAAGGAAAGCGTAAAACATTACCTTTTCCTCCGAAACTGTTAAATTTTCAAAATTCTATTCTGTACTTTGATGTTATAACCTAGTGCCATATGACTAAGAGCGTCTATGTGTGTGAAACTGAAAGTTTGTATGGTTGAGAGTGCGTGTATTAGTATGAAATTTCGAAAGTGTATGCGCGAATCATTGATGCAATGTCCAGCGCATTGAGCAATAATTTTATTAGACATGCGCTATAGAAATTCTATTTATTACTATTATTATTATCATTAATTCAAGAGCTTATGATCTTTTCTACATTTTCTATGTGCTTTAGGACGGCTGTTGTTAATTCAAGATCTTCAGATCATTTCTACATTTTCTATCGGCGTCATGGCGGCCGTCCTTAATTCAAGAGCTTGCTGGGGTCCATAATAGCATTAATTTTAATTATAATTACTCTATCGAGACCCTGTTGTGGTCGACTATGTAATGTACAGTTTTGAAGTATACTGTACAATATCAAACTGGAGGCCGTGGGACCAAAGTTGTAGCTTGCCATTCCATTACGTGCCCCCGCCCCTCTGGAAAAATCGGTGACTTTTTTTTGTGTGTGTGCATTTAAGCTCTAATATATTTTAATCATGATTAAGCCATGTTGTAATTTCAAATTTTGCATATTTTTGTGAAAATTGTGTTTTAATTGCATAAGCGATTAATGGCAGTAAAACAATGCGAAAGATTGAATGATTATTTGTTTTTCACACAGTGAAAAGGGCCGTTCTTGTTCACAAAATCCAAAGAGAAGAATTGGAACTCATGGGAGAACGAAATATGGGAGTGTTCCATGCAATAGAATGTGTGATAAACAATACTTTTTTTAGAGAAGTGTACATTTACGAATGGCAATATTTTATTTCTCTTTAAGTGGTATTGTCCACAGCATCCGCTCCGCGTCGCTATTTTACGGAAAATGACGTATGAAAAAGTAAAACACTCTTTGCCTCTTTAGCGGTGAGGAGCAGAGCGGGGCGGATGCTGCGGACAATTATACGAGTGGATAAGTATTCTCCTCTCCTCACAGATCCACACACGTCATGTCTATCTTTAAACACAATGCATTTCCCAAGACACAGGATACCGGGTCGGATCAACTCGCGCAAATTCCGTCCGTGGATTTGTGGGCGTATCATCGATGTCAACACTGCAACAATGCCCACCACACCGATTCATTATTGAACGAAAAACACTTGTACTCACCTTATTTATACGCGCCTAATTTGTGGACATATAAACCCATTGCGCAGATCGGCCATCTTTGTTGTAAGGACCGACGCATAACCATGGCGATGGTAGCATTGGTTCTGTTTCGTTAGCTGATTTGCACTGCGAGCACTTAAAGGCGTCGCGAACCAATCGGCGGCGAGCTAAAACTAGTTCACTACAGTAAACAATGACACCTGTGTACATGCACATGGGAGACGTTCTGTCAATTCTTTCACTTCCTTTCACTTGTTTACACGGATGATAGGGAATCTGACCAGCTTGGATCCATCCTTCCCACCCCTGTCAAAACAGTCAACTGCAATGCAACCACCATGCATTTTAACCACTTAGACATATCTCGAAGTTACACTCATCAGCTGATCACTCGCCATTTTGGGTGTCGGAAGAACAAAACGAAAACACTCAGTGACGCCATTCGCAATGAGCCTATAGGCGCCCAGTTTGTGGACATACAGTGAGAAAAGGAATGGTTTGTCTCGATATTCAGTGTGTCGGGCATTACTTTGCAGAGATTCACATTTTGCTTACCTGCCGGGACAAAAATTGTGACTCGAGTATAATAATTTGTGTGGCCGCCCGACAAAATGAGGCATTTCCTGCACTTTGGTGGTATGGAGATATTGGTATCTCCAGATAGGTTATTCAAAGTCCTTTCATTTGGTTTAAAAAAAAAAATTTGCTGTAGTTTAATCAGCGGAGAAGATAATTATGGCCTCTCAAAAACAGAATGTGACGCAACCACAGTGTTGAGAAAAACACGTTTAAAGTTTCAGCTTTTATTCAAAATTATTTACGGTGACTCGTTTCAAAGTCAGTTTTGAGGCATTTACCCTTCTCAAATAGGATGATCATTTGGAAAAGGAATAGTAAAGAGGTTAAACTTCAAAAATACTGAAAACTCAAAATCGATCAAACTGAACAATGATTCTTTTTAACGCTTTTCTCGAATCAGACAATGCCGAAATGTGCCTCATTTTGTCGGGCGGATACACATTTTAAATAATACGTTCTTCAGAAGTTATCCTTTGTCAATACTTGGGACTTGGTCCGGCCAGTAACTCTGTCAAAATCTGACATGTACGACTGACGTCAAGTTTGCACATAGGAATGACATCGTTCCTATGTAGATCCGCTGGTGACGACATCGCGCCGACATCGGTTTGATGCAGAGAACCTGCGCTTACGGTAATCCTACTACCCTTACAGAAATCCTATGCAAAATCTAAGTAGGACTGATGTACGGATGCCGGCTAGGTGCTTGTGAAAACAAAACGCCAAACTGGCCCACCTACGCCGTTGTCCACCTTCATCTGCCTGTCAGCAAAGCTAATGAAAAAAGTTATTAACCTTTTGCTGGCCAAAAAACGTGTAATGATTATTATTGTGAACTGATGAACTAGATCATTGGTTCTCAACGGGGGCGATTTTGAGTCTCCGGGGAGTGAGAATGACAAAAGGCGTGTCTGGGGGGGTGGGGGGGGAGTGGGGCGGGGGGGGGGGGGACGGGGGGGGCGAGTTTGACAAAAGGAGGCGAAAACGTGAGGGGCCAAATTAATATCTTACTACAGTTGAGCTAGAGGGTGAACCTGTAAGCAGCTAAAACTTCGCGACTACGACATTAAAAATCATGAAACTTGGTGTAATAATAATAGTTCGTCCATCAGGTATGATGATGACCTTAACAACACCAGAGGAATAAAGAACAGAAATTGTTGAGAATTTCAACACATGGACAATAAAGAGAACTAAAGGACACAGAGGACAGAATGGAAAGACTGTTCTTTCATGACTTATGGCTTCTCATGTGACTGATAAGTCCTATTTTTGCCCTGCAGACCCTTCCGCATAAATGACAAGAGTGCTCCGTTGGTTCAGTACCATTGGGCCTTTTCTTGCGCCGTTCTCTTTTTCCACTGACTAAATTTTTGTGAGAGAGCAGTGAGTAATTTTTACAAACGTAATTATTGTGCGAGCCAGCATAACTTGGTCTCGTAAACAAGTTGTTTTGAACAGTTTTTTTTATAATAGATAGACAGAAGATGTGGGGAAGGATAGACGGACAGCGTAGGTGTGCATGACTGAGCACTTTTTATATCTCGTGTTTTGAACTAGCTTTAGTAGAGAGGGAAGGGGTGAGTAGGAATTAAATGTTATTGAGACGTCTGTTGACGTACAAAAAAACCGTGATCCAGAGTAAAAGCTCGGGGTTTTGAACATGTTAAGAATTTATTGCTATAAAATTTACATTATATTGTATTGAAGTAATTCGACCTTTGATGTCGACCCAAGGTCGTTGCGTAGGGCTGTTACTTAAAATAACTCAGTTCGGCAGCTGAGCTAGAAGTGGTTGCACCAATCACAATCCAGGAATTAGACGGTAAGCTGCAGATGCAGTCCAGTATTTAAGGCCATACAGAACTTAGTTCTGGGCCACATGTAGACAATCCATTTACGAGGTGGTCGGCGATAGTCCTCAGCCAGATGAGAGACATAGAGACGCAGTTGAGCAGTCCATTGTGAGGAGCCTGATTTAAAGCTCCAGAGCCTAAGCTACTTGGTTTGATATAAACCCACAGCGTTTACATCCAGCGCTCTCACTCCTAGTGAGGGCCGCATGGTGAGAGTCCATACTAATTTGTAATGATGAAAGTGAACCGTTCTACTTACTTTTGAAGACAGTTTCAGAGCTACCGCCAGACAACGCATGGTTGTACAAGCATTCTCCATGGCGTGTCTAGAGGAAATGTCCATATCATAACATGTCTCATTGAATTAATAGAATTTAAACTGTTATATCCGTCGCCACGTGCGCGGATTCTATTTGCCATATAACTCATATGACCTGCAAGTAGTTAGATTGAATACGTTAGTCTTTATAGAAAGCGGTAGTTTCATTAGTTAGATTCAGTTGCCTTTGAATTGATATTTATATTTATAATTATATTTGTTACTTTAATTCCTGTAATTAAACTGCCCTACAGTTCTGCTAAAATTCAAGCAATTGATTTATTTAGTATTTAGAGTGCAAGTAATTATTTTTGTGTGTTCGTCGATTGTGGGAGCGGACCTCGAAAGAGTGTCAGTCGAAATATCCCCATGTAACCCACATCGCGACAAGCTTCCCATGCTTTGCTGCCTCTGGTAAGGGCCGCCCTCCAATTTGCACGATCAAGCGAGAGCTTTTCCCACTCACTCACATCAATGGCAAAGGCCTTCAGTGATTGCTTGAGAGTGTCTTTGTAACGTCTCTTTGGGGCCCCAACATTCCTCGTTCCATTGGAGAGCTCGGAGAAGAAGATTTGCTTAGGGAGTCTGGAGTCGGGCATTCTGACAACATGTCCTACCCAACGTAGCTGAGTTTTTTTCAGGTGGCAGAAGATGCTCAATTCCTTGGCACGATTGAGGACCTCAGTGTCTGGAATTTTATCCTGCCATTTGATCCTTAGGATCTTTCTAAGGCAGGCCAGATGAAAGTGATTTAGCTTTCTGGCATGCGATTGGTACACTGTCCAGGTTTCAGCCCCATAGAGTAGGGTGGGAAGGACCACAGCATTGTACACTTTCAGCTTAGTGTCTGTGCGAATGCCGGCAACATCCCACACTCTCTTTCGAAGCCTGCCAAATGCAGAGCTGGCTTTGCTGATTCTTGAGAGAATTTCAGTATCAACACGAGCCGCGAAAGACAGTGCACTGCCAAGATAGGTGAAGTTCTCCGACACCTTCAGAAGACTGTCATGGACTTTGATATTTGGGGTCACAGGATACTTGTCGTCTGGAGTAGGCTGATGGAGCACTTCCGTCTTCTTTGTGCTTATTGTGAGGCCAAAGTTGTCACAGGCACTAGAGAACTTATCAACTCAGTTTTGCATGCTATCCTCATCGTGTGCCAGAAGTGCACAATCATCAGCAAATAGTAGGTCACAGACTTGAGTACTTTTGGTTTTGGTTTTTGCCTGAAGTCTCCTGAGGTTGAATAGACTGCCATCAGTTCGGTACTTGATGCTTACCCCTTGAGGAGGAGAGCTAAAGGCTTCTTGTAGCATTGCAGAGAACATGATGCTGAACAGAGTTGGGGCTAAGACACAACCCTGTTTTACCCCATTTGTGACAGCAAAGGGCTCTGAAACACTGCCGTTGCTTTTGACTGCAGCTTGCATGCCATCATGAAACTGGCGCACTGTTGTGATGAATTCGGGTGGACACCCAAACTTCGCCAAGATTTTCCAGAGGCCTTCACGACACACTGTGTCAAATGCTTTTGTGAGGTCAACAAATGTGATATACAGCGCTTTATTTTGTTCCATGCATTTTTCCCGAATCTGTCTGGCAGCAAAAATCATATCCGCCGTTCCCCTCTCTTTACGAAAGCCACATTGGCTCTCGGGAAGCAAGTCATTTGACGAGAGGTGATCAAGAAGGCGATTCAGAAGCATTCTTGCCAATATTTTGCCAGCAATTGAAAGTAGAGAGATTCCCCGATGGTTGTCACAGACTTGGCTGTCCCCTTTGTTTTTGTACAGATGGATGATTGAAGCATCTTTGAAGTCCTGTGGCAGCTTCCCTGCTTTCAACATATGATTGAACAACTCGGTCAACTTTCAATAAGCTTTTCTCCACCGAAGGCATACACCTCAGCAGGAATTGAATCCACGCCTGGTGATTTGTTAAAGGACATCTGATTTGTGGCAGTTCGGGTCTCATTTGCTGTGAATGGCTTGGCAAGAGCTGCATTAATAGGAGTCTGAGGGAGGCGGTCAATGGACTCAGTATTTATATTTGATGGCCGATTTAGCACACCTCCGAAATGTTCTGCCCAACGCTGAATTATGGCATTCAATTCAACAATGCGTGTTGAACCATCTGACGCAAGAAGTGGCGTAGTGCCAGAGCGGGATGGTCCAAACACAGCTCGGAGGCTCTCAAAGAACTTTCTAGTGTTGTTTGTGTCGGCATATTTCTGAGTTTCTCTTACTCGCTCTTCAAGCCAGTCATTTTTCATTTTCCTCAGCTTCTTCTGGAGTACACCCTTACATGCACGCAGTGCATCAGCTTTTGCTGTGGAAGAGGGGTCACTGCAGTGAGCTTGAATGAGACTATTTTTTTCTTTGATGAGCACTTTGATTTCATTATCATTATCATTGAACCAGTCCTGGTGCTTGCGGACAGGAAAACCAACTGTGCTGCTGGCGCAAGAGTGTACAGTCGTTTTTAGGTCAGTCCAGCTCTGTTCAATGTTCTCAGGGTCAAAAGTCACGCAATCCAATTTTGAGGAGAGTTCTGATGAGAGCTTGCTCTGTTTCTCAGCTGAGCAGAGTTTTGAAACATTTAGGCCTTTAGGTGGCGCTTTCCCTTGAGGGCGTCTATTGCGCCTCAATGTTAGTCTGAGCTTGCAAACAATGAGTCTGTGGTCAGTTCCACACTCGGCACCACACATCGCCTTTGTTACAAGGACATCCTTTCTGTCAGTCTTCCTCACAATGACATAGTCTATGATATGCCAATGCTTTGAGCGGGGATGCATCCATGACGTTCTGTTTCTCACGGGGAGACTAAAATTTGTGTTGGTAATGAACAGGCCAAATTCAGCGCACAAAGTAAGTAAGCGCAACCCATTGTTATTGCATGAACCAACTCCATGAGGGCCCAAAACATTTGGCCACGCTAAGATTTCGGAGCCAACCCTAGCATTGAAGTCCCCCAAGAGAATCAGCTTATCAGCTGCCGGGACAGAGCATATGACAGATTCTAGATCAGAATAGAACTTGTCTTTGGCTTCATCTGGGTTTGTCATGGTGGGCGCATATGCGCTAATGAGGGTGGCTGACTGGCTTTTCCCAACTGGGATCCTGAGTGTCATTAGCCTGTCATTTATTTCAATTGGCATGGACTGCAAGTTTCTGACAAGGTCATTTTTAATTGCAAACCCAACACCATGCTGTCTCGGTTCGACTGCACCCTTGCCTTTCCAGAAGAAGGTGTATCCACCACTGAGCTCTTTGAGTTGGCCACTATCAGGGAGTCTGGTCTCACTGAGTGCCACTATGTCCAGGTTGTACCTGCTGAGCTCAATGGCAATAAGTGCAGTGCGTCTTTCCGGGTTGTTTGAGTTGTCCTGTAGTGTGCGTATATTCCAGGCTCCTAGCCTGAGTAAGCTGAATTTCTTTTTGTTTCGACCGCAAAAAGGGATCCCCACTGGTCGCGGTATACCAGTCAGGGTGATGTGAAGTGGGCTTTCTTTAGGGCACCTTTTCTAGCCCCTTCCTCAGTTGAGGTGAGCAGTGCTATCCTTAAATAAGGCTGCTCAGCTACTGTGGGTGCTGCCTCCCCACGCCTCCACTTCAATCGACGATGAAGCGACCATAGCCCACAGCCACCAACGTGTAGGTCTGTGCTAACAGCTTCCAGTCTATCCAAACCTGCTGCCACCGCACTCGCCCATCGCCGTTGGAATTTTGAGAGGAAAGAAGACGAGACAAAGATGAAAGAAGACGAGGTGAGTGTTAAGACTGGCGCAAAGAATTTGTTTTTAGTGAGAAAGAGCTGCGCAAACATCAGACTCACTCTCTCGCCTGGACACAACTTATCCAAGTGGCAAGACAGGGTCAAGACGACTGGAAATGTATCCAGGTGCAGGAGGATGCCAGAGGGACAGTCATATTGCCTGACCGGCTGCCTGTAGGCTACTCCACAGCCTCGCAGTCCCAACTGGCTAGGGTGAAAGACCCAAACCAAAGAACACCAATACTGGTGGATGCTCTGTGTCACGATATCCAGGCCAGAGTGACGGTATATTGCCATCTGCCCTATCAATCAACCACTGGCCTGCTGCCGCCAGCTTCGAAGCTGCGTCCGGGAAGTTTGCTCAATTCTTCGTCTGTGATTTAGGCAAACAAGCCTATGACCACACCGCTACCGGGGGCCAATGTGAAGGACTCAAGTACTGAGGGTCACATTGTGCCCTAGCATGTGGCCGTTGGGTTAGATGAAACCTCCTCCGCCCTGGCCGTTTGCACCGACAGGTGCACGCCCACTGATACCATGCTAGCGTACCAGTTCATGAAACAGGTTGTACTGGATTACATGTTACCAGTAGCAGATTTTTCTGACCTGACCTGAGGTGTACTGAATGAAACTTGGTGTACTGCATCAAATTTGACGAAGAGTTACGTGGACACATCCCTTTTCGACAAAAATCAGTCTTTACTATTATCTATATTAAAAAAAATTGAGCCGCACAAACAGAGACGCATTTTCATCGGATAGAATCGAAAAATGTGACTGGAAACTGCGCTCTACGTCACTATTTACACATTTCCGCCCGAAAGTCGTTTTATCACATCGGTGTATACTGCAAGGAATTGTGGTGTAACAAAAAGATTTATTCGTCTTTGCATCGGATCCAAGTGTCGTGATTAATGCTACTTAGATCTACATGTAGATATACAGCTGGGCTTGGGACAAGTAAAATTTGCAAGATTTTTCTTGCGCGGGTCGGCTAGTTTTCCTAATTGAGGATTACAGTTTTGCACAATGTCCTGACCATAATTTATGTTCTTTGAAGCATAAAACCATGTTATTTATTCCCATTGTTAGAAGAAAAAAAAATCATTGGAAGTACATGCTGTTCAATTTCCTTGTCCATTCCGTCAACTACCAGCAGTTCTAAAATTTGGCTTTGAAAACCGTAACATAATTCATGTCCAGTCTGTGCACCTTTGGTTGCTCGTTATGATGGAATAAGGGGAGGGGTCAGTCCGGGGAGGGGTCGGGGAGTCGATGAAAGAAAATTTGGGGCCTAAAGGGGCGATTGCCTGAAAAAGGTTGAGAACCACTGAGCTAGATTATGTCGCCATCCACGCGTGTTATAAAACATTCATGTGAGTGTGTAGGCTGCCAGCAAATGTCATGATGAAGACCCAGTTATAGACCACTCATTACCATTTAGGGCCATTAAATACGCATGCACCACTATGGCAATTTTGAATGTACCTTTTTCATTTTTCATATGCCTCGCCTCAATCTCCATCTCCCACACACATACACATACCGGACATGGTGGTCTAGAGGCAATGTACTCGCCTGCCATGCCGAAGGTACCGGGTTCGAATCCCCATCGGTGCAGGCATGTTGGAATTTTGGGATTTTTCTTGCATTTCCCTGTCCCTGATCCTATGGTACGTGGGATGGAGGGCTTACTCTTCTCGGATAAGGACGAAAACTCGGAGGGCTCGTGTGCATGTAGCGCATTTTAAAGATACCTTGGCAATTGAAAATCGAGAAGAGCAGGCTGAACAGGCCGCTGCCCGGGCAATGTTAAATAAAACTTATCCTTACCCTTCCCCCCACCCACCCCTACCCAACTGTAACTGGGCTGCAATGACACTACGGCAAATTTCCCAAAATGGAATTAGGGAAGTATACAAATAACAAAAACAAATACAAAAATACATATACACTAAAGTACTTGTATAAACTAGCGACGGCCATTATAATGGTGAATGTCCATGATAAGACCTTGATGTTCGAATTTTGCTGGAACTGTGTGATAGTTTCGTTAGAAACACGGGTGCTATTATTATCCAATACTTTAATTCGCTAAAAAAAAAAAATGTTCAGTTCATGATCATAATTGAAAAGCATTCATAGGCTGACCAGACCCCCTTCCCCCATTTCCACCTATGAACCGTTTTCTTACACTGGGAGCACTCCCCTACCCTCACCCCACCCCCCTCTGAGGGTTAAGTAATTTAGGGATGGCTCAATTAACTGCTCTTGTCCGCAGCATCCATTCCCCTGCGCTGTTTTTACGGACTTGTCCACAGCATCCCCACTGCTCCGCTCCTCACCGCTATTGAGGCAGAGAGTGTTTTGCTTTTTCACACGCCAACGTCCGTAAAAAAACGGAACGCAGCGGACACCGTGGACAAGAGCATGTGTAAAGCAGGGCACAATTTTCGTCAAAATGTTTTATCGAGTGACGTCACCATCCAACCTCCCCCCCCCCCCCAATTACGTTTTTCATTCTCTTGGCTCCCCACCCCCCCCCCCCCGGATCTCTTAGTAAGAGCGTATATGCAATGGTGAATTTTAACGATAATACCTTTAAAACATGTAAGCAACATTTCCTAAGGACTGTTCTTGGACTGTTTCATCCTAAATGTGACTTACTTTTACATAATCCAAGAACTTAATTTGGAAAAACAAAAAATACATCAATAAAACCAGACATTTCATTCATTACCATAATGGATGGGGCACGTGCCCTTCCCAGACACCCCCCCCCCCCCTTTCAATCCCCATACACGTTTTTCATACTCTGGGGTCCTACCTACTTAATGGATTGACACTTGGGGAAATCCTTCAGTTGCTAAAGGTGTGTTTTCATGTGGGCGAAAACGGAAACGGAAACGGCAAACGGAAATATTAAACATCCATCAAATAGTAAAAAGAAAGAGTGTTTCTATGTGTCCGGAAACGGCATGAAAAAAAATTGTTTCTATTTCACTACTTGAGTGGGTTTTGACGTACCCGATTTATGGGAAAAGGCTTTTACCCTAAACCTAAAACTTTCCGAATTTTTTACAAGGCAAGCGAAGCAAAATCTTACAGCATAGAGCAAATTTAATAATCACTCTGAAAAAAAATATCATTCATCTTTGGTTGATATGAAAGTTGAAACTTTGACATGAATCTTGCCTGGGCGTTTTCCTTTCTGCTGCAAGTGAAGTAATAATTATGACGCGATTCCAATTTATGATAGCTGGCTCTTCAAATAACAACAAAAAGGGGGAGGGGAAGGCGGGGGAGCCACTCGTGCTAATCAAGCTCGAAAGTTTTGTTCAGAAAATTCATTGGGAAAAAAGATCCTATCGATTTCAGCACATTAGGGATTGGTTAGAAAGAGAAACAAAAGAGAAAAAGTTTCACTTTCGGTTGAATTTTAATTTAATTTTTGAGAGAAAGAAAAAAAAAAAGAGCTTTTAATTGGATCCCACTTTCATCACTGCTTTAGAAAAAAAAAAAAAACCCACAACACGGTGTCAGAGTGACCTTTGGTAAGCAATTATCGTTTTTGACAGTTCAATTAAAATGGCTGAGTTTTTTTAGCTGCAGCCAAGAGCAAAGTTCGGGTTAGCAAAATAATCAGGGAGTGCAGGTCGATATCTACAGTAAACCTTGTTCAGAGTTTCATTGATGTATTTGTCCTCGTCATCACCGCGTTTCGTTTTAATGATTGTACTGTAATTATTATCTTTTTTTTGTTGTTTTTTTGCGGCATTTTCTTTCCTCCATTCCAATCCACACATCACAAACTTCCTTGTAGCTAGTAGTACGTTGATCCTCAAGGCAAAAATCAGTTTTTTTATGTCAATTTTTTTCAAAGTTTCGCTAATATCTACGTTTATTTTTCTTTTAATTGTTGTGTTGTTTTTTTTGTCGTTGTTATTATTATTGTTTTTATCAGGAACGTCTTGATAGAGAGCTGGCTATGTAGCGGCTGGGTTGTTTGTCCTCATCCAAATATTAAAGACTTCTTTACCGTGCAACTAGCGTGATGTTTTTTTTTTTTTAAATGTTATTTGTCAAGCTCGATTTGCTAGGGAGTTCTACATATAGGAGTTCGGATAGGTCTATAGTTGCCAGTATCTAATGATCAAAGAGTTCTTTACCTTACAATATGTAGGATGCTTTTTCAGTTGCTGTTGTACTATTGGTGTCTTCTTCTGTGTAATGTAGCATTTGCGTTGGAGAATTCGCAATAATTAGCTTTTTGGACACTCCCACAGTTGCCATTATCCAACTGCCTCCCAGAGGATTTATTGTTACTCACTTTGTACGGTAGACCCTGAAATCATCCCCTTAGGGGTCTTGTCCACAGCATCCGCTCCACTCCGCTATTTTTACGGAAAATGACGTATGAAAAAGTAAAACCCTTTTTGCCTCTGTACGAGAGAGGAGCGGGGCGGAACGGATACACAGAGGCAAAGAGTATTTTACTCATCCTTCATGTGTCATGTTCCGTAAAAAGAGCGCAGCGGAGATGATGCTGTGGACAAGACCACTTCAGAGGCCATCCATAAACTACGTACTTTGGACTCTGGCTACTTTTTAAACACTCCGCCCCCCCCCCCCCCATGTCGCTTTCAACTGCCTGGCCTCAACCCCTTTCCTCCCTTGTATGAGCGTCGAACATGCGAAATGCGGCACACTGTCGATGGTAAGGCCTTGATGTTCAAAAACGTTAAACCTTTCAATACTGAAACAACATTGCTGTTAACTCTTTACTGCCCTACCAGTTACAGGTTTTGCTTCCCCCCTTGCCAGATTTTAAATACAGATAAATATCACAATTTAGATTCATATTTACCACCTGAAGTAACTGAAGTAAGTGGGTCTTCATATTGACAGGATTTGAGAACATTTTGCTCTCACAGTGTCAGTAGTCAAATGGTTAAGAAGTGCTTTTGCATGGAATATGTGACTGTTTCATTAGAACACGTGATTAAGATATAATCCAACAGCCTAATTTACTAGAAAAAAACAAACTTTGTAATCAATTATCACAACTGAAAGCACAAAGTGCGCTCCACCAGAACCCGCCATCCCTCGAGTATTCTTTTCGAGGGCAACCCCCTCCCTCCTACGAGTAGGGTTTTCGAGCGCAAACCCTCTATTCCATTCCCACCCCCCGTACGATTTTCGAGGGCACCCCTCTCCACGCCCCCACCCCCACCCTCCCCAGAGTACGCAAACCACCTTTGGGCGTAAGTACTTTATAAAGGATGGCGCCTGTCTATAAATATCAAAATGCGCCAGTCTGTAACCATCTAAATATCACAGACTCCCACGCCTTTCTGAAAAATGGATGAGGATTATTTTTAGGGAAAGGCTATTTGGTCCATGGGGGCAAATTACCCACAATGGGATTTTTGTGACCAACTTGTGGACATTTTCCGAAAAAGTTACTTTGTGACCATACTACCAAAAGAAAAGACTTGCCCGTTATCATTTGGCCAAAAGTGATACTGGCTCTAAACCCCGAGGTGCATCGTCCGATTTGATCTGCCGATTGGTTGGATGGTGACGTCACGACATTGATTTTCAATGAGCTCCAACTAGCTGGCTGCTGCACGTGGTCTCATTGAATGAAACCCAATTTGCATTACTTTCATTGCAGCAAAGTTACAAACTGGAGCATACTCATCGTCGCCACAGTTCAGCATCGGTAGGCTGTTTATTTGGGGGGGGGGGGGGTGGAATGAATAAGTTTTTATTTAATTTTGCCCGGGCAGCGACCTGTTCAGCCTGCTCTTCTCCACTTCCAACTGCCGAGGTATCTTTAATGTGAGCAACGTGTACACGGGCCCTCCGAGTTTGTTTTTTGTCCCTGTCCGAGAAGACTAGGTGTTCGATCCTACCTACCATAAGATCAGGGACAGGAAAATTATGAGAAAAATCCCCAAAATTCCAACATGCCTCCCCCGACCAGGATTCGAACCCGGTACCTTCGGCATGAGAGGTGAGCACCTTTACCTCTAGAATATGAACTATTATTTAACAATGAACACATGGTGGGAAGTGATGATATCAAGAGCTCAGGTGTTGTGAAAAAAAAGGGATCGGAAGCGAAATCCACGATGCTGTGCAAACTCTAAAAAATACTTCTTCATTTCAAGATTCTTAATATGAAAAAAAAAATAGCAAAAACAAAGTTTCTTCTGCAGGTCGAAAGACCTTCAAAATTTCATTCTAATCCGAGCTGTATGAGCGGATGTTGGTCTTGTTAAAAATCGGGAGAGTTTCGTTTTTTTATAGTGTAGAGGATATGATAGGAGTAAACGGATTATAAGTGACATAAAATCCAAGAAGAACATCCCTTGTTCCATCAGTAGTGATACTTGAAGGCACATGTATTATGCCTTGTTCACTGGCTTTTTCTCCAGACACCCTTCTCATTCCGTATTTCTTTTCAGTATGAATGGAGAAATTATATGTATTTTTCAAACTGGATTTCCTCTAGACATGCTTGTCAAGTTATGTTTTCTTTTCGTTATGAATGATAAAATTATTATATAACCAGGCACTATTCAGCGGGGTTCTTGATGCGTGAGATTTTAAGTATTGTGAAATAATGAGAGGCATGGCCGGTGCTTTTGAAGGTAAGTTGAGTTTCGTAATGCATTACGGCGGGCAAATTTTCTTGTAGAATCCACGACCATCTGCTACTCTACAGCAAAATAACCGTATTTACTTTTTCCTTCTTTTTTTTTTATTTTAAATAATTCTTTTTGGTGTGTTCTGTGAAATTGTAGGGGGCGTTTTAATCATTTCAATCCCGGATTCCAGTGGCACACATGCGACATGGTCTCGGGTTGCAGTCTTGTCCAACCTTCATTTTCAAAGGTATCAAGCGAGTGGTTCTCAACATTTTTTCCAGCAATCAGCCCCTATACATTTCACAATGAGACAGACTGCATACAAATTATTATGTTGTTTTTCAAAGCCTTATTAATGATCATGATCATTATCTATCTTCTTATCTTCTTATTATAAAAAAAAATAGTGGATTGAGTAGTTCATTGTGGTGCAATTTTGCTCCTTTTTTTGCTCGACACTACAGCCTAAATGACAGTTTCAAAAATTATAAAGTTAATTTTCCAAAATGTCAACTAATCCAGCCCAATCGCTTTTGTATCGAGCGAGTGTGTTGATTCAAGTTTCAGATGTGTTTAAATAAAAAGTTGTAAAAATGTAAAATACAATGCTCTTTGTTTTCGCTCCCTGTAATAAACCCACCGCATCGGAAACGATGTATTAATACGCGTTCAATTCGGTGCGCGAAGTCCCCCTACCAGAAATGCGTGCGTAATGCCCTGGTGCGCACGACATCTGAAGTAAAACTGTAGAATATTGGAGGCTTTCTAGATCAAAAAGAGATGAAACGATGGGTTCACAGGTTTATTCCGGAAGGTGCCGGGAACTTCATCTGGTATTATAAAAAAAAAAATAGTGGTGGGACTAATTCATTATCGTGCAATTTTGCCCCTTTTTTTGCTCGACTCTACAGATTAAGTGACAGTTTCAACAATTATAAAGTTAATTATCTTAAGTGTCAACTAATTCAGCCCAATCGCTCTTGTATCCAGCGATTGTGTTGATTCAAGTTTCAGGTGTGTTTAAATAAAAAATTGTAAAAATGTAAAATACAATTATCTTTGTTTTGGTTCCCTGTAATAAGCCCACCGCACCGGAAACGATGCACTAATACGCGTTCAATTCGGTGCGCGCAATTTCCCTACTTGAAATGAGTGCGTAGTGCTCTGGTGTGCATGAAATCTGTAGTAAGACTGTAAAATATGGGAAGCTTTGTAGACCCAAAAGAGAGAGAGAGATGGAACGGTGTGTTTGCAGGTTTATATCCCGGATAATGCCGGGAACTTCATCTAGTTATAAAAAAAAAAAAGTTGCGGGAGTAATTCATTGTGGTACAATTTTGGCCCACCATTTTTTGCTAGACGCTACAGCCTAAATGACAGTTTCAACAAGTATAAAATTAATTTTCTTAAGTGTCAACTAATCCAGCCCAACCGCAATTTGTGTCAACCGATTGTGCCGATTCAAGTTTCAGGTATTTTAAATAAAAAGTTGTAAAAATGTAAAATACAATGATCTTGGTTTTTGGCTCCCTGCAATAAACTCACCGCATTGGAAACGATATATTATTATGCCTTCATCTTTTTCGCCCCCTTGTCATCATTTCCTTGGTTTTCGTCCCCCCCCCCCGCCCCCCCCCCCCCCCGCAAGTCAGACTCGGTCTCGGTGTTGTGTTCAGTGTCTCGGATTCTAACAATTTCAATTAATCTTTTTTTTTTTTTTTCTTTTGGCGTTTGCATATCAAACACTTCATTTTCATTGTGTAAACGAATCAGCCCCTCGCTCTATTTACTATCAGTTTGTTATGAAATCAACGCACAATTTACACAAAACTGTGCGATAACCAAAATCTATATTAGAACGTATGTGCAACAAAATACAAACAAACAGATTTTTCCTTCAGGGTGCGTAATGGGGTGATTCTGTTATAGCTTTGGTCCCACGACCATCATGCATAAAGTACGTACCTACACTCAATGGGCGGAAAAGCGTACTTGGGGTGAGGAGGGTTCTGGGAAGCTTACGTACGTGGTTATCAACTGTGAAGTTTTTATTCCCCCCCCCCCCCCCCAAAAGGGAAAAAGAACAAATTAAAAAATTTTTAAAATTGTAATGTTATGTAAAAATCGAATGTAGGCCATGTAACTAGTTCACTCAAATTGTCATTTAACTGTCGGCAGACCGGGCTATCTTCCATCATCGACTCGGATTCAGATACTGATGTTGTATACTGGCCCACATGTGCCCCTGATTGTGTTAGAAATGCCTTATATGGGTGTGTTCAGAACTAAATAAGCTTTTATTTGATGTATAACTTGGGGTTGTTCAAAGTAATGTCTCCACACCAGGATATAAAATGTGGCTGATCATTAAAAAAAATAACAACACAAAAACGCGCCAATGCGACATATACAAAGAAGGAAAAAAAAGGTTTGATGCAAGAGATCAAAATTTTATTACTTGTTTCAAAGAACATTCAGTTTCACACAATATATCCAAAAATGAGACATTTAGCATGGAATCTTAGGTAATTATGAGCATTTCTGCAATACTTATAAAAACTGGACATTACTCATGAAAATAGCTTCTCCGTTACAAAATAAAGAAAAATATTTCTACCTGGTCAACGAAACATACTTAATGTTTTAAAAACCAAAACACAGTATTTTAAACACCAGGACCTTATCCTGGACGTCCATCATTCGATTGGCAGTAGGTTTCTACATTAGAGTCAGATCAAAACATGGCAAAAAGAAAAAAAAGGTTGTATGTAACAAAGCCTGGCTTAGGAAATAATACAGAAACGATGCCATAAAACACACCAAAGAAAAAAAAAAAATAAGCTTTCGATCAATAGACGTTCTTCAGGCAAAAAAAAAAAAAAGTACAGTATGAAAAGAAAATAATGAAAAGCATTTTAGCCAAAACTTGCCAGAATCGGGCATTCGTACACTTATGGATTCTCAACTCTGCAATGTCACTGCGCACGATTTGAAAACGATTTTAGTTCATTTTTCATTACGGGGTTGGAAAAGCTTACATAATTTTTTTTATAATAGCCCAGCTTTCACAATCATAATTATGTACATGCAAGAAAAAGAAAATCACCCAAATTATTTCTAGTGTATCTGATGTTTTTCAAAGGACAAGTATTTTATTTCTCTTCAAAAGGACGCACGATTTTCTGCTTAAGTTAGGAATTATTACTATTATCCTAGACACAGGACACCGAGACGAATCAATTCGTCATATTCCGTGCGTCAACAGAGCAACAATTGCATAAGACCCCATCATAATTGAGTGAAAAAGAGTAGTACTCACCATATCAATACGCGTGCAATTTGTGGACATATAGTGCAGGAAGGAATTGTTCCTCTTCATATTCTGTGTCTCGGCTATTATTAACAGAATCATGTTATATAAATATGTATGATATATTTCTGAGTTTTGTTTGCCATCCAGCCAGGGTATCTTCGGAGCAGACCAGTCAAAAGGCATCAGATTTTACCATCGAGAGAAGATCTGCGTAAATGCTGGGCCGTGTTCGAGTAGAGTTTGGTTGGAAACAGCCCGTATGTTCGTTTTTTAAAGTTTTTTTTAAATATTATTTTATATTTGGCATAGAGCTACTAATTACATGTGATGGCTCTTCAAGAGTGTTCAATTCGCTGCGATTTCCCCATACAGCAGGAATGAAGGGCATGTGTGATGCACTAACGCGCATGGGTGACTGTATCTGACATGCGTCTGATTTGGTGCGATTTCATCAAAGGAGGGAGAGAAAGAGCGAGAGCCAAAGAGAAAGAGAGAGAGAGGGGGGGGCAGTAAGATTATGGAGGGAGAGAGAAGATCGGAAGCAGGTCTGTTCCGTGCAAAACTGAGGGTTAATTGTGCTCGTAATTAGTAAAACTAAATGAATGCCAGACTAATGGTTTTCAGTCATGTGTGTTCGCAAAGAGGGGGTGGCTAGGTGGAGAATGGGATGGCTTTGATAGGGTGACCGATTGAATGGATTGGTTCAAAGACCTCGTCCCTATGATAATGAAAAGATTATCCGTGAACACAGGATGGGTCCATTATATACATAGAGAAATCTGACTGACTGGTTGGAAGACAGACCAATTGAATGGTCTAGGTATACATTGCAAAATGAAAAAAATAGTCCGTTGAATATTTATGGAGACTGCCAGCATACTAATAGTTTTACTAAAGTTCCATGTCATCCTTCTTCATGTAATTTGTATTTGTATAACTCTTTAATCCCATTTGGGAAATTTGCCTTTGTGCCATTGCACCCCAGTTACAACTGGAGCAGGCACGTCGTCGCCACAGTGCAGCGCCGGTCGGCGGTTGTTGGTTTTTTTTTTGGTGGTGGTGGTGGGGGGGGGGAGATGAGGGGGAGGTGGTAGGGATGAATTTTATTTAATTTTGCCAGGGCAGCGGCCTGTTCGGCCTGCTTCAATGTCCCTGTGCCACTTCAATGTCCCGGTGCCACTTCAATGTCCCGGTGCCACTTCAATGTCCAACGTTCAAGATATGTGGTTAAATAGGCCCTCTGGGTACTTCGTTACATATTGATTGGTGTCTCGTTAGCGCCCTGCTTAAATTGTATGTTAGATCAACACGGTTCAGTCAATCTTATTTGGGTTGTCGATTTTACTCCACATCAAAAGTATATAATGGAGCAAAACTTTAACACGATACACATGACAGTCGTTATCAACAAGATTTTTGAAAGATTAAACAGTTTTATCATTTTCCACAGGGTATCTTAAAGTATTATAATAAAATATATCAAAATGATTGCTATTGAATACGGATAGATAGATAGATAGATAGATAGATAGATAGATAGATAGATAGATAGATAGATAGATAGATAGATAGATAGATAGATAGATAGATAGATAGATAGATAGATAGATAGATAGATAGATAGATAGATAGATAGATAGATAGATAGATAGATAGATAGATAGATAGATAGATAGATAGATAGATAGATAGATAGATAGATAGATAGGCAAATCGTGAGAGAGAGCGAGACAGAGAGAGAGAGCGAGCGAGAGAGAGAGAAAATGAGAGAAAACAAGAGAGAGAGAGAGAGAGAGAGAGGTGGGAGAGAGAGATGGGGAGGAGAGAGAGAGAGAGAGTAAGAACAGAACGGAGGGCCGGACGCTGGGGCGGCCCCCGGCATCCATTTCAAGGGCTAGCCAATCAAAAAGTGTTTCGGCCATATACACGTGTACTAAGTCTTGAGTCTCGGGTCATGCAACCAAGGAGTCGGCCCCGGGCATGATGGGGCATCGCGATACCACTGCACACCACTGGAGAGCGGGGAGGGAGAGAGAGAACGGGTAGCGCTCAGGTAACAGAGGGACTTTGAAGTTTTCTGGCAAGACAGGAATCACGTAGTGCTGGGCACATACAGGATCATTCATTGAAACTGCATATTACGATAGGCGTTCGATCTGCCACAGTTCAAAATTCGGAACGACGATAGATAATGATACTTACATAATTATGATGATTATATTTCAGTGCCTATCGCTGCCTGATGTCGACCACAAAGTAAATGTTTTGTGAACGGATCAAATTCCGTTAGATTATGACTGACATCCGGGTCAAGACCTGGCCAAAATAAATTTTCTGGTTCGAAACCGATCTCTTTTGTATTTTTTAGTCACCGCAGAATGATGTACCCGGCCCCTGTCCTGCATAAACCTTTGCTCTCTCTCTCTCTCTCTCTCTCTCTCTCTCTCTCTCTCTGTCTCTCTCTTTCTCTCTCTCTCTCTTTCTGTCTATCGCTTTCACTCTTTTTCTATTTCTCTCTCTCTCTCTCTGTCTCTTGCTATCTCTATCTCTTTCTCTCTATCTAGCTCTCTTTCTCTCTCCCCTCTCCCTTCCCGTATCTCTCCCTCTCTTGCTTTCTCTTTCTCTCTCTCTTCTTCTCTTCCTTTATCTCTTTCTCTTTCTCTGCTTGTCTCTCTCTGTCTCCTTCTCTGTCTCCTTCTCTCTCTGTCTAGCTTTCTTTGTCTCTCTTTTAAGCTCACCTCTAATTCTCTCTCTCTCTCTCTCTCTCTCTCTCTCTCTCTCTCTCTCTCTCTCTCTCTCTCTCTCTCTCTCTCTCTCTCTCTCCGATCTAGAAGCTTCCTGCTACAGATGTCATGCCTACGGAGGGCACACCACGCCCTCGATCCTTTGAAGAGAAATCGCACCAAACTGAATTCGTGTCAAACACGCTGTCGAGCGCGCTGCACTTTTCGTCCGCTGTAACAGATTGAAACGACAGTTCAAAAAATGAACAATTAATTTTCTTAATTGTTGGCTAATTTAACGCAGTCGCTTTTGTATTTGTGTATTGTGTTTGCTCGAGTTTCTGTGCAATATTTAACATTTTGCTATATCGGTAAACTACTTTTTTTTTTTTTAACGATAATCCCATCTCATGAGAGACTGCATTATTTGGCATGCCATGCACTTTAGAGGTAACGGGAGTCCGGTCTTTAATTGTGATAGATTTCGTAAGGGATAGTTTACCTAAAAGTCGACAGTTTTTGTTTACCTGAAAACATGATGACGGCCCTGTACTTCTGATATGACCTGACCGGGCTTGTCAGGCATTTTAATCACGTGTTTGTTTCTTGTTTCATCCTCTCTCTTTCTCTCTTTCTTTCTTTCTTTTCCGCTCCACCTCTCTCATTTTCTCTTTCTCCCATCTTCTCTCTTTCTCTCTCTCCCTTCTTTTCTCTTTCTCTCTATCCCATCTTCTCTCTTTCTCTCATTCTGTTTCTGCTTGTGTGTGTGTGTGTGTGTATGTGTGAGTGTGTGTGCCCCCTGAGTCTCGCTCTTTGTTCCCGCCTTTCTGACCCCCCCCCCTTCCCTCTCTCTCTGTTTCTATCTCTTTCTCCTTTTCTTTCCTTCCGCTCTCTCTCCCATTCTCTCTTGCTTCTTTCTCTCTCTGTCTGTCTGTGTTTGTGGGCATTTCTCTCTCTCTCTCTCTCTCTCTCTCTCTCTATCTCTCTCTCTGTCACCTACCCTCTCTTCTCTCTCTTTCCTCTCTCTTTCTCTCCCCTCCCTCTCACAGTGCCTCTCTCTCTCTCTCGTTCTCTCTCGCTCCCCTGTCTATCTCTTTCTTTCCTCTCTCTTTTTCCACCCTCCTCTCACAGTGCTCCCTCTCTCTCTCTCGTTCTCTCTCGCTCCCCTGTCTATCTCTTTCTTTCCTCTCTTTCCTCTCTCTTTTTCCACCCTCCTCTCACAGTGCTCCCTCTCTCTCTTACTCTTTCTCTCCCTTTTTCTCTCCCACGGCTATTAAAGCACCAAGTCAAGTTTGTTTCGCCTCAATGTTTGTGTCAGATGTGGACTATGCACTTAAACGGGATCTCTCGCACTACGGAGACTGAAAATACTGTGTCTCGCTAGTTGTTTCTATGGAAATTCAAGTCTGATTTGAAACCGACGCAAAAAAGATTCAACTCAATAGGCCATTAGCCTTAACATATTTTTTCAAATTAAACAAGTTGAAACACCATAGTGACGCCACGATGACAACATGGACATTCTGACATTCAAATCTCCACACGTATCAACAAACACAATCATTAATTAATAACAACAACATCTAGAGTCGTGACGTTGACAGATAACGATATAACATTCAAGTTTTACATGACATGGCAGTTCCTACCAGTACTGACGTGAATGACTAATTACTTATACAACGCGACCTTTGGTCGTGTTTGTTCCAACTCCACTTATTGCACAGCTAAGAAATTCGACGATAAACGCCTGCCGCTTTAGTCATCTTGATAAGGGGTTAGAATAAATCGCAACTGTGAAACAGCTTGATAAGCGCCACAACGCATTTTAAACAAAATTGTTCTCTGGTTATGTCTCTTCTACATACTAAAAGTTCTCCAGTTGTTCAGAAATGGAGATAGAACAAACAAGAGCTAAGGTCGCGACAAACAGACACCACGTCCGGCGTGTCTCCGTTCTCTCTACTGACGATCGAAGAAAACATGGCCCCGTAAGGGTGCGCGTCCACAAAATTTGGTGGACAACTGCGGCTATGAGCGACATCAGTTCTTGTTTGTTCCAACTCCACTTTTTGCGCAACTGAGAAATTCAATTCTAATTTTTTTCGTTTTTAGAATTTTGATAATGAATTTGAAAAAAAAAAATGAAACTGTGAAACAGCTTGATAAGCATCAAAACGCATATTAAACAAGCGTCAAATTCTGGATTTATTTGTATTTTTGTATTTGTATTTGTTTTTGTATAACTCTTTAATTCCATTTAGGAAATTTGCCTTTGGTATATTTGCAGCCCAGTTACAACTGGCGCAGGCACGTCGTCGCCACGGTGCAGCGCCTGGCCTCGGGTTTATTATTCCTGTTCCACGTATTAAGAGATCCTCAGTTTTTCAGAAAATACAGAGGGAAGTAACTAGAAGTAAGGTCACGTGTGGCTGTTCGGGACGATTCCGGAAACGTTCCGAAATATATATTTATGAAAAAACAAAACAAAACAAAAACGTGCACACGTTGAAGTGTCAGCGTTCAACTGTGTACGTTTGGGTTTAAGTTAAGGTTTTACGGCACGTCGGGACGATAACGGCCACATTACGCCTTTCACGGTCTATTTGGGTACGGTATTTGATCATGTTTGGTATTCAGAGCTTCTTGTATTCACGAACAGAGTAAAGCTGGGTTCTCATGTGTACGGAAACGGAAACGGCAAAAAAAATCCCTCATATAGTAAAATGAAAGAGTGTTTCCATGTGTACGGAAACGGCAGGCGGAGACATTCTTTTTATTTGACTACTTGAAGGCTCTTTGACGTTTCCGTTGCCGTTTCCGTTTCCGTATGCATGAGAACCCAGCTTTAAGCAGTTCTGTATTGGACGTTAAGTTGCCCGTCACCGCAGTCGGACCGCACTCGCAGCCGGGAGATTGGATTTTAATAGCAAACTTGGTACCTTCAGTGTTTAGGTCTTTATTTTAGGAGATTTCGCTGCCCTTGGCATTTTACACCACACTTTTTCTTGTTCTTTTTTTTTTCTCTTGTTATGATAGGGATTCATTTTTTAGAATTTTGCGAGGACAGCGGCCTTGTACTGTCTACTCTTCACGATTTCCAACTGCCAAGGTATCTTTTAACGTGCGCAACGTGCACACGGGCCCTCCGAATTTTTCGTCCTTATCCGAGAAGACTATGTGCTTGATCCTATCTACCATAGGATAGGGGACAGGAAAGTATGAATAAAATCCCAAAATTCCAACATGCCTGCACCGACCGAGATTTGAACCGGGTACCTTCGACATGAGAAGCGAGCACCTTGCCTCTAGACCACAGTGTCCCCCACTTAGTACCTTCAAAGTTTATACACTTTTTATATTAGCCCTAAGCGTTCATGACCAGATATTGATCTGCACGACTAGTTGGCATTACGTCAAGACAATGAGTTTAAGTGATATATCGCCCACCAGCCAACTAGTTGGGTCTCATCTAAAGTCAATGTCTTAATGTCAATCCAAGTAGTTGGCCGATCGAAATCGGCGGGGACACGGTGGTCTAGTACCAAGGTGCTCGCCTCCCATGCCGAAAGTACCGGGTTCGAATCCCGGTGCAGGCATGTTGGAATTGGGGGATTTTATTTTTCATATTTTCCTGCCCCTGATCCTATGGTAGGTAGGATCGAGCACCTAGTCTTCTCGGATAAGGTCGAAAAATTTGGAGAGCCCGTGTGCGCGTAGCGTACGTTAAAGATACCTTGGCAGATGGAAATCAGAAGAGCAGGCCGAGCAGGCCACTGCCCAGTGCAAAATTAAATAAAAACTTATTCCTACCACTCCCTCCCCCTCTCCCCTCAAAAAAAAAACGCCGACCGGCTCTGCACTGTGGCGACGACATGTCTGCTCTAGTTATAGCTCGACTGCAAAAACACTAAGGCAAATTTCCCAAAATGGGATTAAAGAAGCATACAAAATACAAAATATACAAACCGTCAACATTCTTCAATTAATAATTTTGTAATCACGTCGAGCGAGCCAGCGTAGATCATTAAAAAAAATCTTATTTATGCAATTTTGCATACAGAATGAATGATGACGTGGTCATCAACTTCTGTATGATCGATCTTCTTAGGCCAAGCATGAACCTGACTATTTACTTATTTATTTGGAAAAATACAAAGTGGCCAATATAACATACAAATCGATAATTTGAACAGGTGTTTATAAAATTACTGTTCAGAAATAGATACGTTGCCAATGGAAACGGCTTGATGTCGTGAAACGGTTGTTTGAGCAATGAACTGTTAAGCGAGCTGGACATGTTTAACCTTCTGTTTTTTTCTGCGTAATCGAAATGTGGATAGTGTTTGAATATGTGCCGTGTAAAGCCCATGGAGCACAAAGTTAAGCTGAGTTTCCATGTGTACGGAAAACGGCAACGGAAACGCCAAAAAACACATCAAGTAGTGAAATAGAGAAAGAATATTTTCCCGTCTACTGAAACCCCGTTCCCGTCTACCGAAACCCCGTTTCCGTACACATGGAAACACTCTTTCCTTTTACTGCTTGATGCAGTTTTGACCTTTCCGTTACCGTTACCGTTTCCGTACACATGAAAACTCAGCTTAACTCAAGTCTAGTTTGCCTTGGTTTTGTGGACTAGGGAATTAAACGGGACCTCGCCCATTAGTGTGACTGAAACAAGTCTGTCTCGCTATTTGGTTCAAAGGTGGTTCAAGTCTTAAGTCAAATTCGTCGCAAAATAGATTGGACTGAGTGCGCTTTGGACCTAAAATAAAGATGTCTGTCTGCAGTGTGTGCACTGTTATTGTTGCGTTTTGGGCTGAGTCTTCCGGCTGGAAGAGATCCCACCGGGAGGGGGGGGGGGGTGTTTGTTAGTTGGGCGGGGGAGGAGGGGAAGAGAGATACTTTGAAATCTAGGCAAATGAATAGGGATGCACACATCTGCAAGGCACGGGCACACACATTGCATTGTCCAAAGGAACAAGAAACTAAAACACGGCTTCAAGGCGACAACAAATCCCATGTGCTTACGTCGCCTAACTGAACTTGTCCACAGCATCCGCTCCGCTCTGTTTTTACGGACAATGACGTATGAAAAGTAAACACTTTTTTACCTCTGTATACTTGTCCTCAGCATCCATTCCGCTCCGCTCCTCACCGCTCTAGAGGCAAAGAGAGTCCGACATTGTAAACATGTGTTTATTTTTTGTTTCATCCCCTCTCTCTCTCTGTCTTTCTTTCTGTTCAGCTCCATATCTCTCATTTTCTCTCTCTCTCCCACCATCTCTCTTTCTCTCTCTCTCTCCCTTCTTCTCTGTTTCTCTCTCTCCCTTCTTTTCTCTTTCTCTCGTTCTGTTTCTGCTTGTGTGTGTATGTGTGTGTATGTGTGTGTGTGTGTGTGTGCCCCTGATTCTCGCTCTTTGTTCCTGCCTTTCTGACCCCTCCCCCCCCCCCCCTTAGCTCTCTCTGTTTCTATCTCTTTCTCTTTTTCTTTCCTTCCGCTCTCTCTCCCATTCTCTCTCGCTTCTTTCTCTCTCTGTCTGTCTGTGTGTTTGTGGGCCTTTCTCTTTCTCTCTGTCTCTCCTACCCTCTCTTCTCTTTCTTTCCTGTCTCTTTCTCTTCCTCCCACAGTTCTTCTCTCTCTCTCTCTCTCTCTTTCTCTCTCTCTCTCTCTCTCTCTCTCTCTCTCTCGAGGCAAAGAGAGCTTTTCATTCGTCAATTTCCTAAACATAGAGGAGCGGCAGCTGTGGACAAGACCAGTTAATCGTGTATGTGTCTTTCAATTAGATATTGACCAGACTCTTCATTGTTTTTGATCTTTCAATTTGTCACAGGCCGAGCGGACAAGGCTATGGGATGACCGGAGATGTAAATCATAGAACAAAAAAAAAAAAAACGAGAAGGTCAAGTTAGAGTAGTTACAGCGTATTTGATCAAAACCGAGATGGAACTGTGAGAATCCATTATGTTTGTGAAACGATCAGCAAAATTAAATTTGAAGAGTTTGCCAATACAAGAAAGGAGGTGGGGGGGGGGGCGGAGGAGAGAAGGGGGAGGGGAGCTAGGGGAGGGAGAGGGGAGAGAGAGAGAGAGGAGAGAGAAAGAGGGGGTGAGAAGGGTAGAACAAATGGGAACGAGAGAGAGAGAGAGAGGAGAGAGAAAGAGGGGGTGAGAAGGGTAGAACAAATGGGAACGAGAGAGAGAGAGAGAGAGTGATTGAACTAGAACTAAGGTGGCATGTGGCTGTTCGGGAGGCCCTAAGGAAATGTTCCGGAAGACAGACAGAGAGAAAGAGAGAGGGAGGGAGAGAAAGAGAGAGAGAGAGAGAGTGATTGAACTAGAACTAAGGTGGCATGTGGCTGTTCGGGAGGCCCTAAGGAAATGTTCCGGAAGACAGAGAGAGAGAAAGAGAGAGAGGGAGAGAAAGAGAGAGAGAGAGAGAGAGATTCTCTTTGTGGGCCGCTTTGCTGTTCACGCGAAAATTCGATGCAGTTCTGTGACGACGCTTTAATTGATAGAGATAGTTTATGATTACGAACTAATTAACAGAACTTAAATATTTATCCAAGATCTGTTTCAATCGCGTTAATGAGTTGATGGTCAAAACTTTAATCAATCTTTCTTTTTTTGGGGGGGGGGGGGGGTTGTTTGTTTGTTTAGTTGGTTTGCTTCCACAACCATTTCATCATGTCATTGAAGATTTGGATCAAAGTAACGTAATGATTACAAACTACATTTTTAAAAAAAAAATCGCACAATGTAGGCTGGCAAAGACCATTGCGGGGTGGGGGATTTTCAGGTTCTGCTTGACACACAACCGCCTCCTTTCCTCTGACGGTGTTGATCAGACTGATGTAAGTTCGGCTCGCACTTAGCCGATTTTACTCAGCCGACTGGTTGGTTGGATGATGACATCAAGACATTCAGTTTTAATGAAATCCAATTAGTTGGCGGATGCGCGAGGCTTGTCATTGAAACGCAATGCCGTGACGTCATCTTCCAACTAGCCAGCCAATCAAAATCGATTCATGTGCGCCTGGTCTTAATAAGGAAAAAGGCTGGCAAATTACTAACGAGCTTTATAACATTATAACAATGTAAGCTGTTAGATACATAGTAAAATTCATGCCACAACAAAAGTAGAATTGGGCTGGACTTATGGGAAGGATGAATGATAACAGGTGAACAAAACGCTGCACTAAATGGCAACCACGGACAGGAAAAAGAACACGAGGACGACCAGGAAGAAGATGGCAGGACGATATTAAAAAGAGAGGGAGAACAACATGGATGAGGAAGACATCAGACAGAAAGGGAAGGAAATCAGTGTCGGAGGGGCTACATCCTGTAGTGGATGGACAATACCGAGGTGAAAGGTGAAAAGCTGGTAAATGCAGGTATGAGGGTGGGGGGTGGCGGGTCTGCGTGATACACAAGCCCTCTCCTCTCCCCCCCCTACCCCCGGGACGCTGTAGATCAGATTAGTGAAGACAATTACCCCCCCCCCTCCACTCCCAATTTTCTGTCATGCGCCTGTCGGAGCCTCACGAGACAGACATGACTATAGTGAGCGCGACGGACGCAGATCGGCCGCTCATTGCGTGCGGCATTCACACGACCGCATAGCTCATGTAGGGCTGAGAAGTTTGGAGTGATACGCGCTATCTGGATACCTTGTGTGAACACGTCTGGATACAATGTGTTTTCACAGACTGTGCGTTGACACCAGGAAAAGTGAAAACATCGTCACATTTAAAAATAGACTCGAAACTGCATTGGTTAGGATTGTTTTCTTTAAAACTAAATGATGTCCCTCTTTGTTCTCAGAGGTTTGAGCATGAGATTAGATTAAATTTTATTAACTTTTTGTTAGTGGGAGCATGATGTCTCGATCTTAATATGTTAATCCTATTTCTAGTTTTAGTTCGGCGCCTAAAAGAACACCATGATTTTTGTGGATTTGAGCGCTTCATAAACTAATGATTACATTATTACATAAAGTATTATAAAAACTACAGACGTGTTGCTCTGCGGCAGTACAAGCCAGGAGTCGAAGATAAGTTATCGTATTGATTTAATATTGTATATTACTGGGAGCAGGACATTTGCAGCACCATCGAAAAAAAAAAGAGGACACTTGCAGCACTACTGGATTTTGGCTATTTTTGGAGCAGGACACTTGCGGCACTACTCACAATACCGAATTTAAAGTCACTACTACTTCGATTACTTACTACGTGTTCAGGGTTAGGGTTAGGGTTAGGGTCGTTGTGCGCTATATTGTTCGGAGTTGTAGCGATCTGGTTTCGATGCTATAAAACGTACGTACTTGGTGCCGCAAGTGGAAGATTTTTCTTCCTATTGTTTTAATTTTAGTGCCGCAAGTGGAAGGTGTTTTTTCTACGTTAAAATTTAGTGCCGCAAAGTGGATACACCCTGTTATTACATATTCTTCATTTTTTTATTCTGCGATTGTTTTATCTGCACAGTTTTCCATTTTGTTTTTCTGTTGTGGTTGTTGGTTTTTTTTTTTTTGTTCTTGCAAAAGGTACTTCACCGAAAGATTGATAATTTTTTGTCTTCTCTTTTTCTTTGCGTTTTATTTTGTATCGTTTGGGTATTATTTCTTACACGAGCCTTTCCTACATACAACTCTTTCTTTTTGTCAATTTCTGTGTTCACATTACATACAGTTGTTGCGCTCGGGGGGTTTGTCCAAAGAATATAAAATATTACTCTTCTCTCTGGGGAAAAGGGGATTTCTGGTTGTGCGTACGTACATTTTTCAATTATGTTAATTAATTTTAAAGTTTGGTTTATTAATTCTTTTCATGTTTATTTTTATTTTTCAACAAAATAAGCCCGAGGATTACATTAAAAACCGGAATGCTCAAACACCCCATGTATAAATCCCTTAACATGTTCAGAATAGCAAGGCCTTTAATGAACATTCCCTATTCTACTGGCCGTACACTCGTGCAGTGGGGAAGAGCGTATGAACAGCGTACAAAGATTGTGAGTGGATTTGGCGAAATCAGGCTTAAGGTGAAAGACCAAACTTCCCCAGAAAGCCCCTCCAAAAGAGGAAAATTTTCTACAAAAACTAAGATTTTCGTGTAAAATGAAAGAGTAGCCATTCTTTGCATTCATTAACAATATTTGGCTTGAAATCGTCTTAGAAATGTTTTATATGATTTTTTAAAGAACTACGCAAATTTCACATTAGTCCCGATTTCGCCACATCCGCGCACAATAGCTGCCCATGATAAGTTGCACCTACTTGGTCCCTGACCAAATATTGTGACAATGAACATTTCCACCCTGTCTGATTTTTGTGAAAATCTGTGTCGGCGACGGATAAACATAGGCGATGATTTTTATTTATTTATCCATATTTTTCAGGGTCTTAAGAAAGAATCGCCTATGACGTGTGTACAGTGAGGTATTATTGCTGTTTGATTTTACTGGAGTATTAGAGAGGTGCATTGCCAGGTAAGCTGAGATTATTAATTTGTGGTCCAATTTTTTTTTTTTTTATTGTTTTGGTTATTTTAAGCACAGCATTTTCTTGCAAGACAAGATTTAACTACCACTGAACCTATCCGTCCATCCATCCATCAATCCATCCATCCATCAATCCATCCATCCATCAATCTGTCGATCTTTCCGTCCATCTGTCCACCCACCCATTCATCCATCCATCCAACCACCCATCAGTGTTGATCCATCCGTCCATCCATCTGTCCCTCCGTCCACCTCGTCCCCCCTCCTCCCCACCGCCCCCTCCCCCGCCGCCCCCCCCCCATCATCTTTTGCACCAAAGACCACATGAGAAAAACACGTTTAACTACTTACGCCTCCTTCTCTTTCTTTCTCTCTCTCTCTCTCTCTCTCTCTCTCTCTCTCTCTCTCTCTCTCTCTCTCTCTCACCATCTTTATGTCTGCTGTCGGTCTTTCTTCTCTCCTCTCTGATTCTCTTCCTCTCGCTCTCTTTCTCTGTCTCTGTTTCTCTGTCTCTCTATCTATCTATCTATCTATCTATCTATCTATCTATCTATCTATCTATCTATCTATCTATCTTTCTATCTATCTATCTATCTATCTATCTATCTATCTATCTATCTATCTATCTATCTATCTATCTTTCTATCTATCTATCTATCTATCTATCTATCTATCTATCTATCTATCTATCTATCTATCTATCTATCTATCTATCTATCTATCTATCTATCTATCTATCTATCTATCTTTTTATCTATCTATCTATCTATCTATCTATCTATCTAGATGAGACCCAGCTAGTTGGCTGGTGGGCGATATATCACTTAAACTCATTGTCTTGACGTAATGCCAACTAGTCGTGCAGATCAATATCTGGTCGTGAACGCTTAGGCTAATATAAAAAGTGTATAAACTTTGAAGGTACTAAGTGGGGGACACTGTGGTCTAGAGGCAAGGTGCTCGCTTCTCATGTCGAAGGTACCCGGTTCAAATCTCGGTCGGTGCAGGCATGTTGGAATTTTGGGATTTTATTCATACTTTCCTGTCCCCTATCCTATAGTAGATAGGATCAAGCACCTAGTCTTCTCGGATAAGGACGAAAAATTCGGAGGGCCCGTGTGCACGTTGCGCACGTTAAAAGATACCTTGGCAGTTGGAAATCGTGAAGAGTAGACAGTACAAGGCCGCTGTCCTCGCAAAATTCTAAAAAATGAATCCCTATCATAACAAGAGAAAAAAAAAAGAACAAGAAAAAGTGTGGTGTAAAATGCCAAGGGCAGCGAAATCTCCTAAAATAAAGACCTAAACACTGAAGGTACCAAGTTTGCTATTAAAATCCAATCTCCCGGCTGCGAGTGCGGTCCGACTGCGGTGACGGGCAACTTAACGTCCAATACAGAACTGCTTAAAGCTGGGTTCTCATGCATACGGAAACGGAAACGGCAACGGAAACGTCAAAGAGCCTTCAAGTAGTCAAATAAAAAGAATGTCTCCGCCTGCCGTTTCCGTACACATGGAAACACTCTTTCATTTTACTATATGAGGGATTTTTTTGCCGTTTCCGTTTCCGTACACATGAGAACCCAGCTTTACTCTGTTCGTGAATACAAGAAGCTCTGAATACCAAACATGATCAAATACCGTACCCAAATAGACCGTGAAAGGCGTAATGTGGCCGTTATCGTCCCGACGTGCCGTAAAACCCAAACTTAAACCCAAACGCACAAAGTTTATAACGCTGACACTTCAACGTGTGCACGTTTTTGTTTTGTTTTGTTTTTTCATAAATATATATTTCGGAACATTTCCGGAATCCTCCCGAACAGCCACACGCGACCTTACTTCTAGTTACTTCACTCTCTATTTTCTGAAAAATCTGAGGATCTCTTAATACGTGGAACAGGAATAATAAACCCGAAGACAGGCGCTGCAACGTGGCGTCGACGACGTGCCTGCGCCAGTTGTAACTGGGCTGCAAATATACCAAAGGCAAATTTCCTAAATGGGATTAAAGAGTTATACAAAAACAAATACAAATACAAAAATACAAATAAATCCAGAATTTGACGCTTGTTTAATATGCGTTTTGATACTTATCAAGCTGTTTCACGGTTTCATTTTTTTTTTCAAATTCATTATCAAAATTCTAAAAACGAAAAAAATTACAATTGAATTTCTCAGTTGTGCAAAAAGTGGAGTTGGAACAAACAAGAACTGATGTCGCTCATAGCCGCAGTTGTCCACCATATTTTGCGGACGCCACCCCTGAGGGGCCGTTTTCTTCGATCCTCAGTAGAAAGAACGGAGACACGCCGGACGCGGTGTCTGTTTGTCGCGACCTTAGCTCTTGTTTGTTCCATCTGCATTTCTGAACAACTGGAGAACTTTTAGTATGTAGAAGAGACATAACCAGAGCACAATTTGTCGTTTGTTTAAAATGCGTTGTGGCGCTTATCAAGCTTTTTCACAGTTGCGATTTATTCTAACCCCTTATCAAGATGACTAAAGCGGCAGGCGTTTATCGTCGAATTTCTTATCTGTGCAATAAGTGGAGTTGGAACAAACACGAACTAAGGCCGCGCTGTATAATAATTAGTCATTCACGTCAGTACTGGTAGGAACTGCCATGTCATGTAAAACTTGAATGTTATATCGTTATCTGTCAACGTCACGACTCTAGATGTTGTTGTTATTAATTAATGATTGTGTTTGTTGATACGTGTGGAGATTTGAATGTGAGAATGTCCATGTTGTCATCGTGGCGTCACTATGGACTTTCAACTTGTTTAATATGAAAAAATATGTTAAGGCTAATGGCCTATTGAGTTGAATCTTTTTTGCGTCGGTTTCAAATCAGACTTGAATTTCCATAGAAACAACTAGCGAGACACAGTATTTTCAGTCACCGTAGTGCGAGAGATCCCGTTTAAGTGCATAGTCCACATCTGACACAAACATTGAGGCGAAACAAACTTGACTTGGCGCTTTAATAGCCGTGGGAGAGAAAAAGGGAGAGAAAGAGTAAGAGAGAGAGGGAGCACTGTGAGAGGAGGGTGGAAAAAGAGAGAGGAAAGAGAGGAAAGAAAGAGATAGACAGGGGAGCGAGAGAGAACGAGAGAGAGAGAGGGGCACTGTGAGAGGGAGGGGAGAGAAAGAGAGAGGAAAGAAAGAGAAGAGAGGGTAGGTGAGAGAGAGAGAGAGATATATATATAGAGAGAGAGAGAGAGAGAGAAATGCCCACAAACACAGACAGACATAGAGAGAAAGAAGCAAGAGAGAATGGGAGAGAGAGCGGAAGGAAAGAAAAGGAGAAAGAGATAGAAACAGAGAGAGAGGGAAGGGGGGGGGGGTCAGAAGGCGGGAACAAAGAGCGAGACTCAGGGGGCACACACACTCACACATACACACACACACACACACACAAGCAGAAACAGAATGAGAGAAAGAGAGAAGATGGGATAGAGAGAAAGAGAAAAGAAGGGAGAGAGAGAAAGAGAGAAGATGGGATAGAGAGAAAGAGAAAAGAAGGGAGAGAGAGAAAGAGAGAAGATGGGATAGAGAGAAAGAGAAAAGAAGGGAGAGAGAGAAAGAGAGAAGATGGGAGAAAGAGAAAATGAGATAGGTGGAGCGGAAAAGAAAGAAAGAAAGAGAGAGGATGAAACAAGAAACAAACACGTGATTAAAATGTCTGACAAGCCCGGTCAGGTCATATCAGAATTACAGGGCCGTCATCATGTTTTCAGGTAAACAAAAACTGTCGACTTTTAGGTAAACTATCCCTTACGAAATCTATCACAATTAAAGACCGGACTCCCGTTACGTCTAAAGTGCATGGCATGCCAAATAATGCAGTCTCTCATGAGATGGGATTATCGTTAAATAAAAAAAAATAGTTTACCGATATAGCAAAATGTTAAATATTGCACAGAAACTCGAGCAAACACAATACACAAATACAAAAGCGACTGCGTTAAATTAGCCAACAATTAAGAAAATTAATTGTTCATTTTTTGAACTGTCGTTTCAATCTGTTACAGCGGACGAAAAGTGCAGCGCGCTCGACAGCGTGTTTGACACGAATTCAGTTTGGTGCGATTTCTCTTCAAAGGATCGAGGGCGTGGTGTGCCCTCCGTAGGCATGACATCTGTAGCAGGAAGCTTCTAGATCGGAGAGAGAGAGACAGAGAGAGAGAGAGAGAGACAGAGAGAGAATTAGAGGTGAGCTTAAAAGAGAGACAAAGAAAGCTAGACAGAGAGAGAAGGAGACAGAGAAGGAGACAGAGAGAGACAAACAGAGAAAGAGAAAGAGATAAAGGAAGAGAAGAAGAGAGAGAGAAAGAGAAAGCAAGAGAGGGAGAGATACGGGAAGGGAGAGGGGAGAGAGAAAGAGAGCTAGATAGAAAGAGATAGAGATAGCAAGAGACAGAGAGAGAGAGAGAGAGAGAGAAATAGAAAAAGAGTGAAAGCGATAGACAGAAAGAGAGAGAGAGAGAAAGAGAGAGACAGAGAGAGAGAGAGAGAGAGAGAGAGAGAGCACAGGTTTATGCAGGACAGGGGCCGGGTACATCATTCTGCGGTGACTAAAAAATACAAAAGAGATCGGTTTCGAACCAGAAAATTTATTTCGGCCAGGTCTTGACCCGGATGTCAGTCATAATCTAACGGAATTTGATCCGTTCACAAAACATTTACTTTGTGGTCGATATCAGGCAGCGATAGGCACTGAAATATAATCATCATAATTATGTAAGTATCATTATCTATCGTCGTTCCGAATTTTGAACTGTGGCAGATCGAACGCCTATCGTAATATGCAGTTTCAATGAATGATCCTGTATGTGCCTAGCACTACGTGATTCCTGTCTTGCCAGAAAACTTCAAAGTCCCTCTGTTACCTGAGCGCTACCCATTCTCTCTCTCCCTCCCCGCTCTCCAGTGGTGTGCAGTGGTATCGCGATGCCCCATCATGCCCGGGGCCGACTCCTTGGTTGCATGACCCGAGACTCAAGACTTAGTACACGTGTATATGGCCGAAACACTTTTTGATTGGCTAGCCCTTGAAATGGATGCCGGGGGCCGCCCCAGCGTCCGGCCCTCCGTTCTGTTCTTACTCTCTCTCTCTCTCTCTCCTCCCCATCTCTCTCTCCCACCTCTCTCTCTCTCTCTCTCTCTCTCTTGTTTTCTCTCATTTTCTCTCTCTCTCGCTCGCTCTCTCTCTCTGTCTCGCTCTCTCTCACGATTTGCCTATCCATCTATCTATCTATCTATCTATCTATCTATCTATCTATCTATCTATCTATCTATCTATCTATCTATCTATCTATCTATCTATCTATCTATCTATCCATCCATCCATCCATCCATCCATCTATCTATCTATCTATCTATCTATCTATCTATCTATCTATCTATCTATCTATCTATCTATCTATCTATCTATCTATCTATCTATCTATCTATCTATCTATCCATCCATCCATCCATCCATCCATCCATCCATCCATCCATCCATCCATCCATCCATCCATCCATCCATCCATCCATCCATCCATCCATCCATCCATCCATCCATCCATCCATCCATCCATCTATCTATCTATCTATCTATCTATCTATCTATCTATCTATCCATCCATCCATCCATCCATCCATCCATCCATCCATCCATCCATCCATCTATCTATCTATCTATCCATCCATCTATCTATCCATCTATCTATCTATCTATCTATCTATCCATCGATCTATCTATCTATCTATCCATCCATCCATCCATCCATCCATCCATCCATCCATCCATCCATCCATCCATCCATCCATCTGTCCGTCCATCCATCCATCCATCCATCTATCTATCTATCTATCTATCTATCTATCTATCTATCTATCTATCTATCTATCTATCTATCTATCTATCTATCTATCCCTAACTTCTAGGCATCTCCCTTCTTATCTTTTTCCAGTCCGGCCATAATTATTGCTACAAATCCAAAACACATCTGTTTCCGCCCCCCCCCCCTCTCACCCACCATGATTCCTTCTGCAACAACACGGGCATTGACAACCCAAACAATGGCTTTAGTGTACTTAGACCAACTTACAGTTTCGATCAATAACTGCTACAATACCTAGACAACGCTGATATCTCCTGTTCCCACTCAGGTCTTTTTGCCACTACACAACTAATCAATGTACGAGCATGTAATGATTAAATGTCAGAATTCTACATTGTGAATCGTCTTTGTTTTTGAGACTTGTAAAAGGCTAAACCAGCGCTTTTCAAGGAGGGACGCACGCACGCCCATTGGTGGGATGTGGCAATATTTTGCTGAGGCACGGGACTTCAGAATGGGGCGGACGAATTTTTCGTAGAAATCTTAATTTCATAGTGTTGCAAGCTAAGCGAAATCGACTGGGCATCACCAGACATGGTCAGTTAAGGCAAAAGCTGACGAAACTGGTCCCTCGAATCAAACAAAACTGCAGCCAGTGTCAATGGGAAAGCTCCCATTGAAGGAAGAAAAAAGTGAATAAAACTTGAAGTATAGTTTCAATGAATTTTTTTTTTTTTGAAGGTACTGTATACAAACTTTGTTCGAGCATGGACCGGCGCCCGTTTTTTGTTTTTTTTTTTGAAAATTGAAGTGAGTGGGGCATGGGACAGAAAAGGTTAAGATACACTGGGCTAGACTTCATGGTCATAGAATGCATTACAAATCAGTTATCTTGATATCAGGTCGACTTTAAGCCAGTTGCATCAATTTCTCCCAACTGCCCTGCGCTAGGACAGTCAGGTCTGATCCAATACATTTGCACAACAAATCATGGCAACATAGAAGTGCACCTCACCCAGCGCCCCCAAAAATGGGGGTCGGGATGGGGTGGGGGGGGAGGGGGGAGGGGGGCGTTAGGATTAACAAAACTTATCAGTGCACGCAACAAAACATTGCAACATAAGGAGTGCACCTAACTCCTCGCCGTAGGAGGCCCCACGCTATGGTAATCTAATCTTGTCAAGTACACGCAACAACACATTGTAATATACACCTAACATCACATTGCAGGTTTTACAGAGAACAGCAACAAGTATAATTATTGGGCCCCGCAGCTTCTAAGGCTGGCCAAGCTTGAAATAAGGCAAGAAACTTCTCCGTTATCTAGAAAGCTGGTCTTTGCAGTTTTTTAATCCGAACTTTCTTGTGAATATGCTTCGTGTGTGTGACTTGCAAACTTTGCAAGATTACCCCTATGTGTTTCGTCCATAGGCTATGCAAGTGTGGCAATGTTGTTATCCAGCTGACATGCTGTAAACACATATTAAACAGTTAAACTTTCCTCAGTGTAGTTTCATTCTTTCTATACCTTTCCCAAAGTCAACCTGAGTATTTAGGCTGTTGTTATTTGTGCGTACAGACCCCAAGCATTTTGCGCTACGGCGCATACGTAAACATACCTATCCGTAACCCCGTCCTTATCCTTAACCCAAAATCTTATCGAATCCCTAACCCTGCCTCTTACCCTTTCAACCAAAAAACAGGAGGAAAACAGGAAGAAAATCTGAAAGAATAATTAATTAAGGTTGCTGTAAAGAACAGTTCGGGAGGAGCTCTTTAGCTCTGGAATCACAAAAGGCTTTAAAATACGTACCTCTTGAGCAAAACACTTGGGGACCGTAGGTACAAGTAACAATATCTTTCTCTCTCACTCTCTCTCTCTCTCTCTCTCTCTCTCTCTCTCTCTCTCTCTCTCTCTCTCTCTCTCTCTCTCTCTCTCTCTCTGAACCATTATTTTGTTAATTGAGGGGGTTAGTTCTGCACCATGCCCAAGTCCACGAGGTCTTCAAAACAAAAAAGTATAGATGTACAATATAAAGATCAGCGACTCTTCTGTCTTCTCTGCAAGGTACAATAACCCAGGACTGTTACTGTTGAAGTGAGGCATCTTGAATAGATGACATTAATGTTTCAAACTGTGCACGGGGGATACTTTTTGATCAATATCTATTGCATTTAGCTCTTTTTAACTTGTGTACTACAAAGCGCGAGCGTTGTCTGTTCCAATTCTACTTGAGAAATCCGACGTCGAACGTTTGCTGCTTTAGTATTATGATAAGCAGTTAGAATAAATCGGAACTGTGAAACAGCTTGATAAGTGCCACAATATATTTTTAAACAAGTGTCAAATTGTGCATTTGTTACATCTCTTCTACATACTAAAAGATCTCCAGTTTTTCAGGAAATGGAGACAGAACAAACAAGTCCAAATCAAGGCCTCGAAAGGACCAATCCCCCTGATTTCTGCTCCGAAACATCGCATCTCCTCGCTATGGCCTTTAAGAATGACAGCCAGTATGCAAGGGAAACAAAGCTGCTAGGTTTGAAAATCGAAACTCTGCATGTACTCAAATTCTCAAAGCACTCAATGACTTTGATTTCCTTTTCCTTGTTGGTTAAACATCGATTCCACTATTATGACCATTCAGATGCACAAAGTGCTATCTTAGTTCTATCTCCATTTTCTGAAAAACGGGAGATGTTTTAAGCATGTAGCAGAGATACATAACAGATGCACACTCTGACACTTGTTTAAAATACCTTGTGGCACTTTTCACGCTGTGTCACAGTTCCGAGTTATTCTAATTCCTTATCAGAATACCAAAGCCGCAAACGTTTAATGTCGAATTTCTCAGTTGTGCAAAAAGTGAAGCTGGAACTCATAAGAACTAAGGTCGCGAAAGAATGGGCCTAGAAATTTTGAAGACAAAAACTCTGAGAATTTCAATTAATGTGCAAGCATAATTTCGATTTTCAGAATGCCCCAAACCTTAAGGGCCATATAGCAAAAACGTTGCTAAAACTAGCAGGCTGCTACCCGTGATATGTGAGTGGATCTGACGAAATCGGGCCTAGGGTTAAAGATCAAAATCCTGAGAAAACCCCTCCAATAGAACGTTTGATTTCTGCTCTATAACTCAGCCTAGAGATGTCCAGATTGATTTCAATAAACATGAAAATGTTTCTAAATGGTAGTTTTTAACAGCCATTGTGTAATTAACCGTGCATAATGAGACTTCCAAAAAATAATACTATAATTATTGTTAAGATTGGTGGCTAAACTTCATATCAATTTTCTCAGAAACACGTTTCTGACCATTTTCTATTTCAACAATTCATAAGTTTGCTTGGAATTGAGATATTAAGCTCTATTAAAACAGAAATGCTCAGAAAACAGCCTGCTACTCTTTCACAATGTACGAAAAAATGAAAATACAAAAATAAAGTAGGGTGAGCAGCCTGCGGGGGCTTTGCAACGCTTTTTGTAATTTGTAATTTCCCATTTGGTTTTCCATGGATTTTAAATCATTGTTTGTTCATCTTTCTTACAGTGCCGGGTACCAGAATGGAGGAAGCACCCGATATGGACCACACTATGGACATGCTGGTTGTGTCAAGGGTATTAGAAAGTGGTCGCTCGGGTGTTATCCACCCGATGTTCTGTCAGATGAACCGACTGACCGACTCTGGCAGTGAAATTGTGTGGATGCAGATAGCCCGGTAAGATTCAAGGCAACCTGATTACTTAAGTCAAATGGGGGGGGGGGGGGGGAGGGGAGGGGAGGGGATTTATCAGACTTAGCCTGGAGTGTCACATCCAGTTGCTGCCACCAAAAATGTACATCCAAGGAATAACGACTGATGCTGTGTGAGTCTGACTGTACTTAGTATGAAAGGATCTTCCCGCACTTACTAAGAAAGTATAGTAAATTATGACGTGCACTTCTTCGTCTAGCGTGTACTTCTTGGTTCTCCTTATTTTTCTTGCTCCTTCCCCTTAGCCCTCAGAAGGACTTTGTAACCCTGTGAAGGGTTGTTTGGGGGCTGGTGCCACAAGAGACAGGAAGAAAAATTAATTGTAAAGGACAAAGCGTCTCAAAGCTGGGTTGATTGAGGAGAGGTCTGTGGGGTGTGGGGGTGTATGTATAGTTTAAGTCTGGGCAATAGCTGAGGATCTAACCATTGTCTGTTCTATGCAAAGAGAAAAGACCATCTGTGTCTGTCTGTCTCCCCGTCTGTCTATCTGTCTGCCTTCAGAAGAAAGAGATTCAGAGTCGTCGCCATCAGTAAAATCAACTGTCCTTGTCTTTGATCGTACATGTGAAAGCACCATGTCCTTCATTTCTGCACAGGTGGATCAAGTTTGAAGAAGCCCTGGACGAACATGCAAACCGATGGTCGAAACCTCACGTGCCTTCCTTGTCCTTGAAAGCGCTGTCCACTCTGAGAAAAGAAATGAGACACGCCCCACTTTTCCTGGACCCAGATGTGACAGACTTCTCTTCAATTATAGGTAAATAATAATCACAGAATAGAGATACTATCAGAAGCGACACAAGGCAGGGATACGTCATCAGTTTGACTACACTGGCCATATTGGATGAGATCAATTTTTCGTAACTAGGCAACTGTGTACCGTTGATCAAGTCAAGTGAAGTTGCATTTCATCCAAAATGGCGGTACGCATACTTCTTGTAGTCACGAAATGAGGGCTTCTTTGGTAGTTCTCTATTCTGTGGCTGCCACCGGCAAAATGTACACCCAAGAAATAATGACAGAAGCTGACTGTGTCTGACCGGGCTTCGTATGATACTGTCTTTCCGGATTTACCAATAAAATATAAATAGGAAATTATGATGTGCACTTGTTGCCTACCAGTAGCTGTCTGTGCCGTTCCGGGCTTAATTATTATGATACCTCCCTTACCTGCGCATTACGGCCCGAACTTGCAGGTGCAGAAAACGTGCGTAGTTTTGAAATACGTATCGTACTACTCCATTGTGGACATTTCCAGGGGACATGTAAAAAAATGAGATAGAAATGAAAGAATAGTGCGCACGAATTCAGCAAGACGCAAGAGCGAAAGAAATACTTATGTAAAAAATGCTCTCAGCGGAAAGAGGCCTTGTAGAAGTGTTCAACGCATGGAAAACTATAACATGATATTGGCAAATCATAAACAAGCAAACTCTTGTCTCCCCACGACAGTGGGGAGGCAAAGAAAAAAACGAATTCAGTTATGACAGTTTAGGAGGAAATGCAAAATTTGGTGGAAATTGGTGCAACGACATTTCACAGGCAATTTCGCACGGCACGAATTTTAATGAGGTCTATAGCATTGAAATGTTAATGTATAAATCGAACCATCTATATAGAAGTTTTACAATTTATACTAATTTGCAGCATTCCTATCTCTTCTTCTTCAAAAGCAATATCTGTACTTCAGTTCTGCACACTTCTTAACTTATTGATGATTGTATCTAGGACGGAGTCTCTTAAAAGGTCATCTCAGCAGTTACAAATTTATGTGAAAGGTTTGTATTGATTTATTTCTTACCCTCCATTAAAACTTCAACAAAAGTAATGAGAGCGTTAAAAACAATTTTTAATTACAAAGAGGTTTCCGGGTTCACGAAAGAAACTGCTCAGTATGAGCACTGACGCGAACTTATCCACCTGGACTTTGGCCTTTCTCCCTCTCTCTCTCTCTCTCTCTCTCTCTCTCTCTCCCTCTCTTAAATGAATGAGTAAGGTGCGGAATGTGATGTTAAGTAGGCTGACTAGAAATAGATGAAAATATTTGCAGCTAATTGATCATTCTCTCAAACACAATGTCCATTTGTGGTAGAGTGGTGTCAGCGGTTCAATTCAATTTTCAGTTAAAGAATCAGTTGATCTCGGGTGAGAAGGAGAAAGCAGGATTATACCGCATTTAGAAAATCTCGACTTCAGTCTCTTGCATTTTTCTCGAAAACTGATCGTTGTATTGCAGTAACTTTTAGCAAGCAATTTTATATTTTTCATGATCTTAAGATTTTCTGATCGGCAAATCCACAGGCAATGTGAAATTTTCAAGTGAAATTTTTTTTTTTTATCATTCTGAAATAATTACACACAAAAAATGGCCTTAAGCATTCAGTTTACAATAAATACACGTCATTTCCGCATTCAATATCGTTGAATTTTTTTTTAAATTTACCATGCAAGCATTGTTTTTTTTTTTTTTTATCCCTAACATGAAGTACCGATATACCGTATGCACTTTTTAAAAAATACAAGTGGTGACAATATGGTTGTAAAACTAGTATATTTCTAACATGAAACCCTGAACTTTTTTTATTTTTTCGCAACTCAAAGAAGCTAAATCAAAATACGATGGTTTCAGATAACAAAAACACCTTATTAAGGTCAAAGAGACCAGTAGTCCACATACCAACATTCAATACATTCAGACAAAGGGCTGCAAGGTTATAGCTTTCAAAACAGGGGCACACATTTCTGAACGCGCTAAAGTATAAGACCCTGCACGCGCCAGCCCAGTTTGATCGGCCAACTCGTTTGGATACTGACGTCACGATATTGGGTTTCAGTGAAGATAATTATTAGAATTGATAAGATGAGACAGCTAGTGCTTTTTGCACCGCCAACAAGCGGCAAACGCGCGGAAGTCATGAAAAGTGCTGTATTTCACAAAGCGAAATAGGGAAAATACTGAATTTTATTCACTGTTCAGCTATCGCTATCGGCCTTGATTGAAGTCATTTATCGTGGAATTGTAATCTCAATCGCCGTGGGAAAACATTTTTAGTCGCAGTAGCACTGTCAGAATTGTGCATCATAAATTTACCATTATATCAAGCATTCTTTTCATACTATGCGCCATGGGCCCGCCCCCGATCAGCGCGCAAATTGTGTGCACATCTTTTTTAGCGATGCGAAGAAGACAGTGTCTCGTCTTATTGTTTCTACATGTAGTATCTTTGCTAGTCCTAACCGTGATAATGAACAAAGCTGCCATGAAATAATAGAGGCAAGCTCCGATTTAAGGAGTTTATCTTCATTTTAGATTTTGTGTGTGTGCGCGTGCGCTTCATGTCGCACTTGTTACAATACATGCATGTAACATTATTAGATACAAAATTGTCTACATTCAAAGTAAGTACAGAATATTAAATATTGCAAAAACGATGCGTGAAACACCACTTGTGACCAGGGAACCATGAACAGAAGTGTCATAATATTACCATTACTGTCATCACCGCAGCCACCTCCTTTTTGCTTATCATTAACAAAGTTAGCACACTGGAAAATCCGCCCAAGCATTATATTGTGGATAATGTTTGACAAATATGTCACGTGGATGGCTTTCAGAGCAAAATAATCATGTCGGATCATACATGAGATTAAAATACGTCACGGTTTGATGATTACGTCGTGACCTGTGTTAATATGGAAAGATTACGAGAAATGAATACATTTTTGGGGGCCCTTGAGTACAAATATGATATTGCAAATAATGTTTTTGACAAACATGCCATGAAGATGTCTTTCAGGGGACAAATGTCATGTCGTCGACATCTGTTTCTAAGGAAAGATCACGAGATATGGATACACTTTTTGTTCTTGGGCACAAATTTTAATACGCATATTGCAAATATTTTTTTTTTATAAATATGTCACGAAGATGTCTCTTAGAGGATAAAATGTCATGTCGCCGAGACCAATATAGACAATTATGCATTGCGTTGAAAATAATGTTTTGACAAACACATGAGAATGTCTTTCAGAAGATGTCCGAGATGCACCAGATGAAATATGTCGCAGTTTGACGACTGTGTCTGTGTGACGTATGTTGCTGAAGAAAGATTACGAAATATAAATATATTTGTTTACTTAAGCACAATATATGCATATTGTAAGTAATTTTATGACAAATTTTTATACAGGTTTTAAAAGCCATAGGTGCAACCAATGTTATCCTGATAAAATTGTTAATCTCTGGGGCGGCCCACCGGCCACAGAGTCCAACAAGAGGGACACACTGTGCATGGAAGTCGAGAGCTGTTGTGCCAGGGCTACTCCAGAAATAGAATGTGTTCTCGAATTGCGAAGATTTCGGAGCCTGACCAATTGAATAGCCCCTCCTGTCTCAAGGGAAGGCGGCGTGAAGGTAGTGTGTTGGTGAAGGGGCAGTCCAGATGCTGGTTCACCTTAGCCACCAAAATCCCATTCTCCTCCATTAGAGGATCCCCCTTGGTAGCCATTTCGACACCATTATTAAGAGGGATTCTCGAGCGAAGAAATTTATATTGTTTATAATTATACAAGAGTGACTTCTGGAAAGTTACTGTCCAGGCAAGGAATAATACTACTGATACCACTGCATTACAACAGACATCAGAGAAAACAGTGCCTTACCTAATACTTTGGGTTGAATATCCGGAATTGAAGTGCGTTTCCCCAAAACTGGGTAAGACAAATTTTGCAAGAGTTGTGGTTCCTTTCAGATAGTCATTCAAAGATGCGGTGTAAGTGTTCAGTTAAAATTTGCCATGTCCCGTCTTCACCCGAAGATAAAGCCGGGGCATATCAAGTGTCAAATGAACACTTACACCCCTCTTACACTAATTTTGAATGAATATCTGAAAAAATTGACTTACCAAGTTTTGGAAAAACGTTCTTCAATTATGAATAAGATTGTATAATAATTCAGAATCCGGTGGCACTTAGGAAGATGGATGAGTAAGTCTGCTCACCATGAGGTATTTACATAAATATACGGGAGTAAAAGTCATCACAAATTTACCAATTCGTAACTTAAAGGAGCATGTTATCGCAAAGTGGGAGAGGGTAAGAGACAGGCACGAAACAGTAACCTGGCAACTAAATGACAATGCCTCAACAGTTGTATCTGTACTTTAAAAAAAAAAAAAGCCGAACTAGCATTTTAGTGAGTGAGAGAGATACAGAGTTAGAGAGAGAGAGAGAAAGAGAGAGGCAAAGCGAGAGAGAAAGAGCTAACTAGAAGCGCGGAACCCAAACCCAGGTGAACATTTCTAAGTTGAAATAATAAAGACAATCTCCGATTTCAAGCAGCATGTTTAGCTTCCTTTTAGACCCCTTTTAGTAACATTTAGGTTCAGGTGATAATCTAAATTAAATACATTTTTTTAAAGTGTAACTTCTTCATGTTAACTTCTCTCCACCCCGCGATATGAATTAACCAATTAGCAACGGCGTTGGGCGAAGATTTGGCCGTGTGTGTGATCCCGTGGCTAAGATTTGGCCCTGTGTGTGATCTCATGGCTAAGATTTGGTCCTGAGTGTGATCTGGTGGCTAAGATTTGGTCCTGAGTGTGATCTGGTGGCTAAGATTTGGCCCTGTGTGTGATCTCGTGGCTAAGATTTGGCCCTGTGTGTGATCTGGTGGTTAAGATTTGGCCCTGTGTGTGATCTCGTGGCTAAGATTTTGACGATGACATGCGACTCAGACGGTCCTCTCATGGCCCTGTGATGCTACCCTGGCGGCCCTGTGATGCTACCTGGCCATGCTAAGATTATCGACTCTGCTGTGAGCTGTCATAGCATGCTCTACTTCAGCTTCTCTGACCTCAGCTGTATATTATTTTTCTCTTTTTTTTTTTTTTTTGCCGAGTGACCTGAGGTCACTTTACCAAGAATAGCATACATTAGCACTGTATTATCAGTTTGTCTACCAAGCTACCGGTATGTACAAATCAATAGCATGCTGATTACACGTGGCCTTGGGGAGATGGTTTCAGCCAGCAAATGGTAAAGAAATTTTACTGTTCGCTGTATCTATCTATCTATCTATCTATCTATCTATCTATCTATCTATCTATCTATCTATCTATCTATCTATCTATCTATCTATCTATCTATCTATCTATCTATCTATCTATCTATCTATCTATCTATCATCTACCTATCTATTTATCTATCTAAATCTATCTTTTGGGCCTGTCTGTCTGTCTGCCTGCCTGTCGTTCTATCTGTTTGTCGGTCTGTCTAAAGTTTTGAAGGAAAAAAGAAAGGGTGAGGAGGAGGAGGAGGGGGGGGGGGGCACTTTCAAGAATTTAAGATAAACTAACCAGCTATTCATGGAAAGGCGACACACACACACACACAAACAAAAATCGTTCCCACTAACTCCCTAGTTTAGCAAATGAATGCGTAGTTTTGTTGTTGTTGTTGTTGTTGTTTTGCAATGGTACACAGGGTTGCCCGGTAGGTCCTCTGGGAGCCACATTTAAAATGGTGGCTTCCTGGGAAAATCTGTGGCCTCTAAAATTTCGTTTGGCCTCCTGGCCTCCAGTTGCCTCTTAATTTGGCCTTTCGTGGCCGCCAAGTCTCCATCACTAAGTATTAACTAGTATGGTGTCTTTACAAGTAACCTTTTCACTTGTTCTGCCTCAAACTGAAATTTGCCAGTTTCCTGAACTTACTAGTAAGTTTGGCTTACTAGTAACAAGCCTAGGCCTAGTAGACTGCCTTGTCAGTCTCAGCCAAATATAAAGCGTTTCAGCAAGCGCGTCCGTTATCGCCGATTAGTAATGTTCTGTTATATGTGTTATTAAATACTTTATATATATATATATATACTTGCCCTTTGACTGGTGACGTGTGTAGCATAGGAGTACTCAACCTGGGCGATATCCAGGAGGAAGGGGGAGATGAAGAAAAGGGCGAGGGGGGGGGGGCGGCGATGAAAGGAGTGATTGGGGGGGGGGGGACAAAAATATGGATGGGGACCGATTTGGGGGCAAATACCGGGCTGCCACTGACGTGTTCAACAGCACGCGTGGATAGATCTTATGAACAGAAAAAGCCCCCTTTTATTTTTTAGTGCATTTGAAGAAGAATACTCTGTGTTTTGTATCGAATAATCAACACCCTTTTTGTCACTAACAGGGCTTGAAAAACTTCATCCTTTCAGTACCGAAACAGCATTGCCTTAATTCTTTACTGCTCCATCAGTTACAGGTTTTAAGATACAGATCAACAGCCTGATTTAGATTCACATTTGCCATTTAAAATAGCTGAAGTAAGTGGATCTTAAGACAAACTAGGTTTTGGAAAATCCAGTTTTCACAGCGTCAGCTGCAGTCAAAGGGTTAATATTAGAATTTGTATGTAATCTGTCTTTTTGTGACATGTTTCTTTTCCCTTTGAGTGGGGATTTTGGTGAGAGGAGGGGTGATGGAAGAAAATTTGGAGCCTAAGGGACGATTGCCTAAAAAAGGCTGAGAACCTCTGGTCTAGTAGACGCATGAGTGTAATTAGATTCTTATTTGCACGTTGATTTATTGGTTTAAACTGTAAGTGTTTGTTGATCCATATTAATTCTTAATGTTTAAAATACATTGTAACTTCAATAAAAAGTAATTAAAAGTTAAGGATTAATAGTTCTTAACAAAATAAAAATTTGCCATCCAATTTTTATTCTCCCTGTTTGGCCTCCGAGCCCTTTAAACATCTGGCAACCTTGATGGTATATGAATTGTTTAGGTGTTAATGGCCCTAGAAGTTTCCATAAACGCCGTTATTTCTCTTGAAAGAAGGAAAAATATTAATTATTGCAGCTAAAAATAACGTTAATTTGTGGCAGACAGTAATCGGTCAATCGATGACAGCTGGAAGTTTGCCTGATTGCCTTGCGCGGATCCCACGTGATGTTTTTTCTGATGTCAATACCAGCAGGTAGAGACAGACGGGGCAATCTATAACGATTTTGACGACTCTTTATCTGCGTACAAATAGGTAAAACGCTCTTCGCCTCTATAGCGGCGAGGAGCGAAGCGGAACGGATGCTGTGGACAAGTATTAAGAGGCAAAGAGTGTTTTACTCTTCCATGCGTCATTTTCCGTAAAAAAATAGAGAAGCAGAACGGATGCTGTGGACAAGTATTAAGAGGCAAAGAGCGTTTTACTCTTTCATACGTCATTTTCCGTACAAACTAGAGAAGCGGAACGGATGCTGTGGATAAGTATTAAGAGGCAAAGAGTGTTTTACTTTTTCATAATGTCATTTTCCGCAAAATAGCGGAACGGAGGGGATGCTGTGGACAAGACCACTTACTCTCGGCCTCAACCCCACCCCTTCCCCTCCTGGTACGAGCGTACCGCCATTTCTGCCTACAGTTCCCTGAAACTGTAGTAATCGGTTTTGGCTATTTTCAGGTAAAGTAAAAAAAACTGTTCTATTTCAGCACAACTGGTCTAGTGACGATGACTTTTTTGAAAGTTTGCAGTTCGATTATTTTTCGGCTTAGGGTCTAGAACCAAGGTCATTCGATGTGGCTTAGTTCAACATGTATCAGAATCGATTTTTAAAAATTTTGAGTTTCTACAGTCTTAGGGAAGGGAGAGAACGGCGACGATATATCCATGAGAAAGCCTTGACATTTGAAAACTTTAATAGCATTTTGGACGGATTAATTATTTGAATCTTTATTTGATATATGACTTTTTCAAGACACGAGGTGCGGCACCAGTCGTTCCGGGTTATTTTGTTGTTGTTTGTATTTCTCCACACGCATGCACACACACACACACACACACACCTTATCGCCCCTTCCATCCCCGGGAGGGGGGGTGGTGAGGGGTCATGTTCTCTTTCCATATTCTCTGGGCGAATCCCTCCTTCTCCGTCCGGGCGTGCGAACTTTATGGATGGCCCCCGACAGAGAGAAAGAAAAATTGTGACTGTGTGACAGGCGCTTAAACGTCATGGTGGCAATTGATGTCAACACAAAACATGTTAATAATGATCAGTGGCAGTGGCAGTGTTGTGGGTGATCCGTAGGTTTTGTTCTTTAACCGACCGCGTGGAAGATCATAGGGAGAAAGGAGATGATTAAGAAATCTTCATTCTATCTGTGCCTGTTGGTCTCTCTCTTTCTCCCTCTGCCCTCTTTCTCTCTCTCTCTCTCTCTCTCTCTCTCTCTCTCTCTATCTCTCTCTCTCTCCCCTCTCTCTCTCTCTCTCTCTCCCCTTTCTTTCTTCCTCTGTCCCCACATCTCTCTCCCTCTCTCTCTCCCCTTCTCTCCCTCTCTCACTCCTGTCTCACTCCCCCTTTCCCTCTCTTCCTTCCTCTCTCTCCCCTCTTTCTTTCTCCCTCTCTCCCTCTCTCTTTCTCTCTCTCTGTGTCACTATGTCCCCGACTCTCTTTCCTGTAAGTCTCCATCTGACTGTTTGTATGTCTGTCACCCTCTTCCGGGCTTTCCCCTGTCTTTCTGTTTCGCTCTCTCTCTCACTCTTTCTTTCTCTCACTCTCTTTCTCTCCCCGCCCCCTCTCTCTCTCTCTGTCTCGTTTAATATGTCTGACTGTCTCTTTTCTATCTGTCTGTTTGTCTCTCACTCTCTATATAGCTGTCCGTATGTTTGTATCTGTCTCTCTCCTTCTCCTTCTCTCTCTCTCTCTCTTTCTTTCTGTCTTCTCCCTCTTTCCTTCTCTCCTTCCCTATCCCCTATCCCAATCGCACTCTCCCTCAACACCCACACAAATACCTTACACAACAAAACAAGCGTCCAAATCGGTCAAACCTTAGAGAAAAACGAAGTCCCACCTTTCCAGTGTCACCGACCTTGTCGGCTATACCCGTAGACTTCAAGGGTAAACTTAATAGCAATATCAATCTCCCTTATTATTTGCACAACGCGGACAAATTTCATACGTCCTCAATGTCATTCACCCTGTAAATAGCTGGATTTCAAGGGCTAAAATCATTCATTAGATTTATAAGCCTGGAAATTAATTTCTAAGGTTAACACTGGAGCCAAACACGGTTATTGTTTGAGAAATGAAAAAAAAAAAAACATGGTATTAGAGTTAGAGACAGATCTACCTTATTATGGAAAAACACCTTATTAGAGACAGAGACAGATTCGCCGTCAGAGACAGATCTGCCTTGTTATGGAAACAAAACCGTATTAGAGACAGTTCTGCCTTGTTACGGAAAAACACCGTATTCGAGTTACAGACAAATCTGACTTGTTATGGAAAAACACTGTACTAGAGACAGATCTGCCTTGTTATGGAAAAAAGAAAAACACTATTAGTTTGGGAGACAAATCTTCCTTGATATGTAAAGACACCGTATTTGAGATAAGAGACATCTGACTTGTTATGTAAAACTGCTCTTTTAGAGTTTGAGACAATGTGCTGTGTTACAGAAAAACACGGCTTTTTCCCAAAACAGGCTTTTACAGGAAACTCAGGAAAACATTTATTTTCGCCATGCCCTTCACTTTATTCTTTGTTCACTTTATTTTTTGTTCAATTTATTCTTTGTTCAAATTCCATTTTGTAGTGACCAAAAAAAAATTTAAGTCGTACGAACCAAATAGAAAAATCAAGCACCTTTTATTCCAATGTAATGTTTTATGATAATACTGAATTTGACCTAAGTTCGTGTATACGGTCTTTGTCAGTAGCGCTGCAGAGATTCCGCGTGAAGTCGTCACGAGTGACGTGGAAAAACTAAAGATATTAATTTTCAGGGCATAGACCAGCGTGAAGTAATCAACGCCTTCCATGTCTGTACGTTCTAAGTTTCTTTTGATTTAAACACAGCAGTCACAACTAGAGCAACAACAGACATGGAATTATATATGACGTATAAATATAATATTTTTAAGACCCGGTGTGTACTAGCCGATTTTGATTGGCTAACTAATCGGTGGTGATGTCGAGTTATTGAATTTTAATGAGATCCAATTAGTTGGGTGGTATGTGAAGGTTCATTCAAAATCACTGTCTTGACGACACCGTCCAGCCAGTCGAGCCAAAGATACTAGAAACGATAAGATGAGACACTGTCATCTTCGCACCACTAAAAAAAAAACGTGCACACAGTTTGCGAGCTGATCGGGGGCCCGGCCCATGGAGCATAGTATGAAAAGAATGCTTGATATAATACTGGTAAATTTATGATGCAAAATTGTGACAGTGCTACTGCGACTGAAAAAAAAATAGCCATAGTTTTCCCATAGGGATTGAGGTTATAATTCCACAATAAATGACGCCAATCAAGGCCTATAGCGATAGCTGAACTGAGAACAAAATTCAATATTTTCCCTATTTGGCTTTGTAAAATACGGCACTTTTCATGACTTCCGCTAGGTGGCGGTGCGAAATCTGTGCACGCTAAAAGCACTAGCTGTCTTATCTTATAATATATTCTAGTATCTTTGCTGAAACCCTAAATCTCATCGAATCCCTAACCCTGACCTTTCAAAGAAAAAAACGGAGGAAAACAAAAAGTAAATCTGAAAGAATAATCAATTAAAGCTGTCCTTTGGAGAATTTAGTGAGAATTTCCGGAGCTCTCTAGCTCTGGAATCACAAACGGTTTTAAAATACGTAGCCCGAGCGCAAAAAAAATCTGGGGACAGTACGTACTTGTAACAACATTCTTAATAGAAACGCGCATCACTGAGATATTTATGGTGTGTTTAAATCAGACATAAACTTTTTTTTTTCTTAATTTTTTATGCGATCCTTAGCCAAATGAAAAACAGCTTGTCACCATAATTTACAGCACGTTTAATGAAGCTGTATATTCCATGACTCTCAGAAGTGAACAGCGTTCTTCAATAATGATGACGTGGACAAAAGCGTCGTTATGGTTCTAAAAACTAGGAATGAAAGTCTCTACATTCTTAATTGAATTCTATCGATTTAAAGCAAAATCATAATTATCATCATGGACGACAAAGTTTTGTTTGTGAAGCTTCAGATGTGAACGTTATATTAGTCTGGCTTTTGTTTTTCGTCGTGCATGCATTCGTTCTTTCATTCATTCATTCATTCATTCATTCATTGGTGTGTTCGTGCGTTTGTTCGTTCGTACTCTCGTCATTCATTCTTTCATTCATTCGTCGATTGATTGATTGATTCATTCATTTATTCATCAACGCATTCATTTTGCTTATTCGTTCATTCATTCATTCATCGGTTCATTCATTAATTCATGTGTTCATTCGTTGGTTGATTGATTGATTGATTTATTCATTCATTCATTCATTCATTCATTCATTCATTCATTCATTCATTCATTCATTCACCCATTCATTTATTCATTCATTCATTCACTCATTCATCCATCCATCGATACATTCATTCATTTACTCACACATGTATTATTTACTTCTGCTTCACTCAATATTTCTTATGGACATCTTTGCCATATTTTCCGCATAGACAAACTGACGCAGACTTGGATACAAAGTGGATACTTAGACAGACATTTGGAAGATGGAATCAAACTGGCCCTCCGGAAACCCGTCAAACACGTCCACGAATACAAGCTACCTCGCCCGATGTCCACGGGTTCGAATCTCCTGGCTGTCAAAGAGCGGGGACTTGGAGGGTCCAGCGTCTCTCTTCATTCCTTGGAGAGCTGTGTCAGCGACAGAGGTGAGTCCTCAAAAATTTACTGTACAATAGAAACCCCAGTTTGGGCCACATGTGGAGCATTCAATAAAGGAAGCACGCTCGATTTGGGCTATTGTTGATCATACCTCGACCGATGTACGCTTTAGACACTATGCCTGCGGATCCATGAAAGAATTATTTTCTGACGTTGACTCGCAGCGTGTCCTGTCCTTTCTGAGAGAGGGTAACATCTACAACTTGGTATAAAAACTTTTATATTCATTTACAAAACCCTTACCAGCTCCATACAAAACAAATTTTGAGAATTTTACCAATATGATAAAATTTATACGGAACTATTTGATTCTGTTTGTGAAATTTGGAAGCTCTGAATTTCACCTTTCACCTTTCACCCACGTATTGTCCATCCACTGCAGGATGTAGCCCCTCCGACAATGACTTCCATTCCTTTCTGTCTGACGTCTTCCTCATCCATGTTGTTCCCCCTCTCTTTTTAGTACCATCCTGCCATCTTCTTCCTGGTCGTCCTAGTGTTCTTTTTCCTGACCATGGCTGCAGTTCAATGTCCGTTAGCTTTGGTTTTTGCGTATTTCAGCGTGGGGAAGTTTATCTTGCAGTCTGATGTCAAGCATTCTTCTTTCAATTGCCCTTTGGGTAGTTCTTAGTTTGTAGAAGCACTGAATACGCACATAATTAATAAGATATTCAAACAAATCGTGAAAGCAGCAAATGTGGCCGTTAAACCCAAATTCAGACTCAAACTTTCATATTATGCAAGGCTCAAATCTCCACTGTCCCCTTGTATGAGTGTAGAACCCACGACCATCACAATGGTGAAAGTGAATGATAAATGTCCCTGATATTCGAAAACTTTACGCGGAATCTTGCTTGGACCACTTGACTGTTTCGTAAGAAACATGGCTTTTATATAATTGTAACAAGTTAATTTGCTGAGGACAATCCCCCCCCCCCCCACTCCCCCCTTTTCACACCTGTGTGTTCATCTTTTGAACGGGAAAACCATCGGTGAACACACAGCGAACAATAATAATATATTCTTCACGCACATCAGTATAATGAGTCTGAGTTTGAATTGATCGGAGCATCGGCACGATATCGGCCACTTCGCGCCTTTCACGGGCGATTGGTGGGCGCTTCTGGTGGGATTTCCTTCTGTCCTCTCATTCCGCTATATACTGTCTGTATCTATTTTGTCTTCCTTTCTCCTAGCACGGTATGGCCGTTATCGTGTCGACGTGCCTTCTCGGAACTCAAACTCAAACTGCCCTCTCCTCCTCCCCCCTCCCCTCTCCGAGTGAAGCATTTTATGGGTGACCATCAAAGTGCAAATAGTCACCAAGTAGTTTTAGTTGGTAATCATTGCTCCAAGTGTCATTTTCACTGTTTAATGTTGTATCCTCCAAAGATCGCCCCTGGTCTAGCTGTCCATGAAGTTTCAGTTCATGCAATACTTACTGCCCGAACACCATGCTTAGCTTTTCTTTGAATCTGGCTATAAGTTGCATCTGTTAATAAATCCTCCTTGCAAAGGTACTTGTTTTTTGTTTAAATGTTTTTGTGTCTAAAGCTGTTATTATTGATAATTATTGCGGTAGAAGTTATTAAATGTAGCCAAGACACACACACATTGGGATTTGCTTTGTTTTTATCACCAATTTGTGGTCCACTTCTAGAAATCTTTTAACATTAAAAATACTGATTTAAATATGCAAAGATTGATCGGTATACACCAAGTAGTTACCACGGATTTTTCGAAATGGGATTTCCCTTGTGTGAATGACATTTAAGCAGTGTAAAGTTTACTAACCCATCGCCACCAGTCAAATCTTACATAAGTCATTCACAAAATTATATAGATATATTAGATTCTTTTGTTAAACATAAAACCCCTGAAAACGAAACATAAATAAAGACCGTGCACCCAAATAGACCCTGAAGGGCGCAAAGTGGCAACGAATATTTAGTATTTTACATTTTATAATTTAAAAATGATAACGGTGTCAAACGCTAGTTTGAGTTAGAGAAAGTACGTAGTCCTGATAACAATCAAATTTGTATTTGTATAGATCTAACTCTTTAATCCCATTTGGGAAATTTGCCTTTGTGCCATTGCAGCCCAGTTATAACTGGAGCAGGCTGGTCGTCGCTGCAGTGCAGCGCCGGTCGGCGTTTTTTTTTTTTTTTTTGTGTGGGGGTGGGGGAGATGAGGGGGGGGGGAGACTTGTAGGGATGAATTTTAATTTAATTTTGCCCGGCCAGCAACCTGTTCGGCCTGCTCTTTACGATTTCCAACTGCCAAGGTATCTTTAACGTGCGCAACGTGCACGCGGGCCCTCCGAATTTGTTCGTCCTTATCCGAGAAGACTAGGTACTCGATCCTAGGCCCCCCCCCCCCAAATAGGATCAGGGACACGAAAATATGAGAAAAATCCCAATTTCCAACATGCCTGCACAGCCCGGGTTTCGAACCCGGGACCCTTGGCACGAGAGGCGAGCACCTTGCCTCTAGACCACCTTGTCCCCAAATTGTATTTGAAAAAAAAAAAAAGCACGACGATGGGCAGAATATAACAGAACGATAGGGCAGAAGGAGACGATACCAGAAGCGCCCGCCAACCACCCGCTATCAATAGCGAAACTGTGGCTCAAAAAGCTACCAGAACAATGCAGAACACAAACCCAGTGCAAAAGTTTCATGGCCAGCTGATAATATATGACAAATTTCGGGGGCTTTTTCTCTCTTCAAATTCTTACGGTTTGCCAGGTCGTGTTAAGTTCGCTAGGGAAATATGTTGGCTGTCAGGACCGATGGCAACAGATTTGGCCAACAGGTCGCCTTTACCTACCTGTTGAGGTCGCAATCCGAGCCGGGAATTTTAACTTGCTGGCTATTCCACGTCTTTCTTTCAGTCACCTTTCGCCCTTCCGGTGCTCCCTCATTTGCGGTCGTGGGATGTACTCTAAAGCTAGCATCGCACTGTCAAGTCTCTTTTGTTTCGGTTTTAATGCGAGATGTTGAATATAGACTTAAACGGGGCCTGGCGCTTAGTGGTTCGGTCAAAACTTGACAAACTTGACAAAAAGAACATACAGCTTTTTGCCAAATGTTGGCTTTGCATACAGTCTTGCTGCGACCCCATAATTTTTCTGTGGTTTTTGTAATATTTCATCAATTTCTTACTGGTTCGGGCGCGTCAAAACTGTCTTGATTGAGATGGCGGAATGATAGACCGCACGCACTGAATCAGAACAGACGCAAGGCAGACTTGATTCAGTGCGCTTTGAGGCTCAGATATATATATATTTGGTTAACTTAATATAATGCAGTCAGAATCAAACATTTGAACTAACCTACATGCAGACAGGCCAGAATTGTAGACAGACATTAGACAGACTAGACAGTCAAACTGATACTTGCAAGGTTCAGTCTGCGAGAAGTAACAGTGCAACACTGATAAAGATCTTCATTTTTTCTGCTTCATTATTCTTCTCTTTCTTGGTCTATTTCTTCTGTCGCTTTCTTTTTCTGTCTGCCTCACTCTCAGCCTGTCTGTCCATTTCTCTGTCTGTCGCTTTCTTTCTCTGTCTGCCTCACTCTCAGCCTGTCTGTCCATTTCTCTATCTGTCGCTTTCTTTCTCTGTCTGCCTCACTCTGTCTGTCTGTCCATTTCTCTGTCTGTCGGTCTGTCTCTTTTTTTCTGTCTCCCTGTGCCTCTCTCTCTCTCTCTCTCTCTCTCTGTCTCTCTCTCTGTGCCCCTTTATCTGTCTGTCTTTCTGCCTCTCTTTCTGTCTCTCTCTGACTGCTTCTGTCTGTCTTTAGGTCTGTCTCTTTCCCTCTGTCCCCCAGTTCCTCTCCCTCTTTCTCTCTCTCTCTCTCTCTCTCTCTCTCTCTCTCTATGTGTTTGCCTCTGTCTGTCTGTCTGTATGCCTGCCTTTGTGTCTGCCTCTCTCTTTCTTTCTGTCTCCCTGTACCTCTCTTTTTCTCTCTCCCTCTCTCTCTCTCTTCCTCCCTCCGCCTCTCTCTTTCTATCTGTCTCCCTGTGCCTCTCTCTCTCTTCCTCCCTTCCCCCTCTCTCTCTTTCTCTCTCTCTCTTTCTCTCACTCCCTCTCAAATTCACCCAAAAAGGGAGCGAACGATAGTTTCCAAAAGTGCAAGCACATTCAATGTTAACTAATTTCCCTTCAGCGAAAATCGAACACCTTCTCTTTGATCTAACATACTGAGGGTTGGGAGTTATTATAAATCTTTGAACTGCAATATTAATTCACTCCTGTTTTACAACCACTCGACCATTAGCACAGCTCGGCCGCGCCATTTGTCTGACGTCAGAGTTCTTGCTCGTGAGGAGACTACCAGGTAGACATGGTGATCTGTCACTGCCAAGGCCACCAGTTTTACCTTGGCCTGGGAGACAGGTTGTAGTGGAAGAATGAAATATCTTAGTGTTGGACAAAATGTGAATATTAATTGTCTGAACGGCTCAAGTATTCAACTTTATTTACTAGGACTGATCTACCAGTTCCAATTAAGGGGGAAATGCAAATGAATTACTATTATAGTTGATTGTGGTCGGTGTTTAATCTACATATCTATCTATCTATCTATCTGTCTGTCTGTCTGTCTGTCTGTCTGTCTGTCTGTCTGTCTGTCTGTCTGTCTACCAAGGAAAAAGGGGATGAAGTCTAAGTCAAATTCGGAGGGGGGAGGGGAGATCAATATCGCCAGGATCGAGTGTCCATACTTTTTCATTCTTTCCCACCCTCGCCACTTCTCTCTCTCTCTCTCTCTCTCTCTCTCTCTCATTCCCAGTTCCACTTCATGCTTGGTACAACATTGTACTACTGTTTCCGACACGATCCTGGGACTTGACATTTTTTCTAACTAGTTATGAAATTTGTCTGAATCGATATCGGCGACACAAGGAATGTTCAAGACGGTTAACTCAAGCCTGGAGCTGTCAGCTAAGTGTCAATCATGGCACTGCGTGGCATCGTGACCCACAGGTCTATACACATAATTACCCCTGTTGCGAAATATGCCATAACACGCTCTCAATTTGTAATTTGAAAACACCTACAGTTCCCTTTGTGAGAGACAGATAATGGCTGTAGAATCGTCTCCAACTTATAGAATAACATTGCTTCAAGCTATAAACTGATATGCATCTGTCTCTCATTAGCTTCTAATTCCCTCAGAGCAGGGATGCTGTTTCTAATGAACAGAGTGATATTTCATGTGATGTATTTCTTTCTTTGTGCCTTTGATATTACTCGCAGCTGGAGTGTGTGTGTGTGTGTGTGTGTGAGGGTGGGGGTGGGAGGAGGGGACGGTGTGTGTGAAATATGACCCAATGCAAAATTAATTTACATGACAGTTTGCGAGAAAACCAATGTTGGGTCCCGCACTAGAAACGACGTTTCACTCGAAGTATAGCTTTAGAGTTATGCAAATGGCAGGGGTGTTGCTGATGTAGTCATCTCTGGTATTGTTTTTCGATGATCTAGCACAGCACATCTACGGAAAGCAATGTAATGGAAACCTTTAATTATCCTAATGGAAATCGTGGGTGAACCTTCAAAGTATCGATCTTGGCGTAAAGACAACTAAAAACAAGTGGAGATCTACATTTCCCAACAAGGATCACGGACTAAGAGAAAATAATAGAATCACTGACCTTCAATAATAAATGTGGCTTAGGATATGCAGCCTACCCTTAGGCAAAGTTTCTGTGAACATGCTTATTCTGTTTACTTGATCATTACCATATGGCGCGGATCTGATACTGATAGGCAAATAGTAAACCTATTTGCCTATCAGTATCAGATCCGCGCCAGATGGTAATGAACTAACTATCTATCTATCTATCTATCTATCTATCTATCTATCTATCTATCTATCTATCTATCTATCTATCTATCTATCTATCTATCTATCTATCTATCTATCTATCTATCTAACTAACTATCTATCTGTCTGTCTATCTATCTATCTTCTATCTACCTGTCCGTCCCACCCTTCCATCCATCCATTTATATGTCTATCTATCTATCTATCTATCTATCTATCAGTCTTTCTATCTATTTATCAGTCTGTCTATCTATCTATCTATCTATCTATCTATCTATCTATCTATCTATCTATCTATCTATCTATCTGTCTGTCTGTCTGTCTGTCTGTCTGTCTGTCTGTCTGTCTGTCTGTCTGTCTGTCTGTCTGTCTGTCTGTCTGTCTGTCTGTCTGTCTGTCTGTCTGTCTGTCTGTCCGTCTATTGTGATACAGACTATGACAATAATCGATTGTATTTATTTCCATACTGCTTTGTTATTGTCATACTATGCCAATATCATTAGAATGGTAATGAAGATTCATGTATCTACCTATCTGTCATTGTATTAGCATGCCGTTTACTCTACTGTCTCTATCGGGGCATATCTCCTTTAAATGCCACTACGAACTTTGTTCTCGTCTTTTCTATTCACCAGAGGGATCCATTCACAACTCAAACGAAGATGTGTCGGAAATTGGGTCACAAAGAGGCACACCAAAGACTTTTAGGGTAAGTCAAAGCAAAGATTCTAGTAGAAGGTGAGACACCACTAATTGAAAAAACGTGCACACAATTTGCGCGCTGATCGGGGGGAAGGGGGGGGGGCATGGCGCATTGTATGAAAAGAATGCTTGATGATGATATAATGGTAAATTTATGATGCAAAATTTTGACAGTGCACTTCACAACTCAAACAGTTCACAACTCGCACTCAAATAATAATATTTTAATTAATATATATATTTAATAATGCATAATAAATTTTTGTTGGTTGTGGGGGGATGATAGGGATAAATTTTGATCTATTAATTTTTAATTTTTTATTATAAAATTAGAATCACTTTGTTTTCCTATGAGGGAAATTCTCTTTCACCGGACCTCAAGAGCGTATACATGGTACACACATCTTAAACATCAAAACATGAATATAACTCGAGAAACTCGGTAACAGACATATTATATGAAATAACATGGCAAGGAATTTTAGTGAAATATTGCTCACATCTAGCTATAAGGAGTGAGCCAGACTAAGGCTGGTGCAGTCGCCAAACTGGTGCCTCGCAGCCTAAATATTATCATCACCATCAGTTGCCCTGTCTGGAAACAGACATTGGGCGATCGTGGCTCTCCACTCGGATCTGTCATCAGCCAACCTCAAGAAATTGTTGCTGTTGTAACGTCTATTTGTTGTCCATGAATTAAGACTTTCAGTGGAAGTTTTTCTCTGTCTATCTACCCCTGCTTTTCCTGCCTTCGATCTTCCCTGTGACTGCTAGATGTTTGAGGCTTCTGAAGCAATAGATGTGTCCTAGAAATTTCAGTTGCCTCTGTCTTATTGTTTTACTCCTCTCTATTTCTTTGTTCATTTATTATACATCACACTAAAGAACTACTCACTGCCTAAATCGCGATGGAATTGGCAGTGAGTAGTGTTTTAGTGTGATGCATAATAATTAGGCGACGAGCCATCGGTTTGGCACCTACGCCAGCCTTGGTCTGGTTCCCATCTAATGTCTTGTTGAGGAGATTTGCAGAGGGCAAAAACGATCTTCTATTATCTTTCTCTGTTTGCCTGTCCCCAGTGAATGAAAACCGTCCGCGGAGGGAGGGGGGTTTAGTATAGCATAGTGCACTTTCTAGTTGCGGAAATGAAGTAAAAAGTTTAGTTTTACTCACAAGTCACATTCTTTCAACCAAATAACATGCGGGTTATAAACTAAATCAACAGGAAGTTATTTGGGCCACCAGCAATCAAATGTCTACTGTGTCATTTCTTTTTTTTGTTTTTTTCCATATAAGTGAGGAAATCTCGGCGAATGAACGTGTAATGTTATCATAGAAGAATACGTCACCGCTAAGACGTGTTTGGTGGATTTGTTTTTAATGCAAATTTTATTTATTTTTTCCCTTCTAGTGGAATTCCATGATTTTGTTCGGCACGAAATGCTACCATTGAAAATTTCACAATTTTAAAGTGCCTTTTGTATTAAAAAAAAAAAGCGTTGCTAACCCCAGTAGACTGCCAATCCCCGATGTAAATTAAGAAGTGTTGGCAGCATGCTAGAAAATCATGATCCTTTTTGTTTGAACTGCTAACGCCCGTGCTAACAGACCAATAGTCTGATTTTTTGTTTATTCTTTCTAATTAATAATATTAATTTTGTCTTTTTGTGTTTTGAGGTTCAAACTTTATTTTACTACATAATGTTATCTGAGGAAACAAGAATGTAGATGAGGTGGGGATGGGCACGGAGACTGGTATGGAAAGGGGGGGGGGGGGGAGAGGAAAAAGTCACAGTGTGTACCGCGCTTCTTTGAACATGTACCGGCACTTTATGTTTTGAAGTGAAGACCGAATGCAAACAAACAAAAAAACTATGCAGTTAAATTTTGTTTTGAAATAAATACCAAAAACAAAATGGCTATGTTACGTGTCCTGAAGTTGAGAGTCACACCAAAAAGCAGAACGGCTCTGTTATTTATTAGTTTTGAATTTATGACAAAAATATCAAGAAAGGCAATGCTATGTGATTTGAAGTAAGACCAAAGGCAAAAATGCTATAATATCATGTGTTTTTGGGTTAAGACCAAAATCAAAGTGACTCTGTTAATTCTTTTCCTCAAAATGCATTTGAAAACAAGAAACAAAAACTTCAGGAAGTGAACCGCTAAAATTTAAAAGAAAAAAAAACGAATCTTTAAACCCACACCACAAAATCACAGTTCTGTGTCATTCGTTACTCTGACTACATTCATCAGAAAATCAAAAGAGTAACCATGTCAGTTGCACTGATGTGCGATTGCTGATTGGACTTCTCCGTTAATGAACTGACGTTCCTCCGAGGGCCTCATTATCTTTGCTGTTCGTACATTTAGATTTGTTTCTGATTCTGATGAAAAACTCGCAGAATCAGCCATCAATGTTCATCTCTGTTCAAGAAGAGGCGTGAGTTCTTCATTGCCTTCTTTGGTGCCACTCAAATGTTTTAATGTGTTTTCTTTGTATCAATCAATTTTCTATGGCGTGACAGAGTGTGAGCAGAAACTCACGAATGCGCGTCTGTTTTTGCCAACTTTCTGCAATGCTGTATTGGTGGTTCCTTGGACTTCAAAACTTGTTTGTGGTCTTTATTTCAGGAGGTTCGATGCTCTTGACATTTACACTTCACTTTTCTTGTTTGTATTTTTCTTGTGAACGTTTTTGTGTGTTTTTGTGGTAGGGATTTTTTTTTTAAATTTTGCCTGGGCACCGGCCTTATTCGGCCTGCTGTTCTCGACTTTCAACTGCCAGAGTATCTGCAACATGGACAACATGCACTCGGGCCCTCCTAGTTTCCTGTCCTTATCCGAGGAGACTAGGTGCTCAATCCTACCTACCATAGGATCAGAGACAGGAATTCCCCCCCCCCCCCAATTCCAACAGGCCTGCACCGACCGGGAATCGAACCCTGTACCTTCGGTATGAGGTGCGAGCACCTTGCTTCTAGACCATCGTGTCCTCATTCTAAACTAAAATATTGTTTCCATCTACATTCATGTTTCATGTCCCCTGTTCCTTTTAACTTTAAATAGCCAGCGTGCAAAAATCGTACATTGTATAAATCATTTTTTTTTTCAACCATTGACAAAAGTATGTGTGCACTGAATGCTTGCGCAAATGTAAACTTGAAACTGTTTCAAGGTAATTTTGGCACAGTCTGTCTGTCCCATGGCAAATAAAACTGTATTACCTACACCATGTTTTAATATAGTACAAATATGATCACATTCTACGAAATGACATAATTATTCAGTTAAAGCTTTTATTCTATATTTTGAACTAAGCCTAATTTGTGCATTTTATTGTTCCATTATTTTTAATGAAACATCATTGTGATTTTTCATCTTTTTAAATAGTATACATGTGATTTTCTTAAAAAACTTTACAGAGCCGCCAGTCTTCTCTAGAATACTGAGGTTTACAATAATAGGTCTACCATTGCTTTTTTTCCCTTACATTTCTCTAGTTGCATGAATCAAATCGCCTCCCGATTGTGTCTGCCACATATTGAAGCCATATTGGAAAGTGAAGTAGACGCAAGCAGAGAGTATATAATTATGTATAGAGAGGGTTCACTGTTGGTCCATTTGCACTGCGAGACCCGGGAGGCGCCGCGAAACCGTTGTTAGCGTGGAGCGGAAAGTAGGTCGCTGCGGTAAACAAAACCAGTTTGTGCATTTCCACGGGGTGTGAGAACTTACAAATGGCTGTAAATAGTTTCAGTCAGCCCAAAAATATGAACAAACCACAGTAAACAGATATGCACACTATCTTTGGTGAAGAAGGCCTCTTTCAATTCTTCAATTTCTTGTTTGCCGCAGCGACCTAGTTTCGCGAATTGGCGGAAGTGAACCCTCTCTATACATCTATACCCTCTGACAGTCCGTTCAGTAAAGTGCCTGTGCAGTCTCTCAGAAGGCTGTCTTGGCAAGTGAACAGGCCATTGTCCTGAGTCGTTTGGCGAAAAGAGAGACATCTTACACTGAGGCAACACAGTCGCAGAACACATTGGAATCGGTGCGCCATCAGCCGAAAGTTGAATTTAGTAGCAATTACTATGCACAATATGGAATAACAAAAATAAAAGCCACGCTGTACTTTGACAATATGTGTATATTATAATATTATTGAACGGCTTAGGTAATATTTCCCTCCTAAAATCTCCAAAATATACCCTTTCCCTCAAGTTTAAGAACCACTGTTCTGTGAAGCGTACTAGTGTCAACTATCGAATATCTGTTATTTAGTGCAGTTTGAGTTTACCTTAATACTCTCTCTAAGATAAGAAAAGGGGGCCAGGGGTCATTGAGCTATGAAAGAAAACATTAATATAAGACACACTCGGTGACAAAAAAAAAACGAATGGCTCTTTCAAAATCAACATCCAAGTGAATAACACGTCATTTACCGAAGGTAATATAAGGTGAAAATATCCGGCTCTCCGTGTCTTCACATTTTTCAGGTTGGTCCTTAATTTGCGGGTTGCCCGTGCCTGGTGTAAAATGCGCCACTGAAAATCAACATCCAAGTAAATATTTTTTTTAACTCGTCATTTACAGGAGATAATATAAGGTGAAAGTGTCCGGCCCTCTCTGTTCTCACATATTTCAGGTGTGGTCCTCACTATGAAGGCTGCCCATGTCTCATGTAATTGTTCTTCAACTCTACGGCTTCTTGAAGAAGCTTGAAATTAATGAGATGTCTTGACTAAGTGCCTCCCCCTACTACCCCCCACCCCCCACCCCATCTCGCCCTCTCGTCCAGCTGATGTAAAAGTCCCAACCACCCACCCCCCAAAACAGGCCAGAGTTCACAGTCCTCTGTGACGTTCCTGCGGTCAAGTGCGGACAGCTATGACCATCCGTCTTGCAAGAGCAACTCATTAATTTCTGGTCCAGCTGAGATTAAAACCTACACTGGTATTTAGGTCTATCGCATAACGTCCAGCTACAGAACATATTTATTAGAAAACCCCAGGAAGAAATTATGCGATAACGCATACTGCCTCGCACTAAATGCTGGCCCAAGGTCATCTCGTACCAAGGAGTAAAATTACATCAGAATGAGGCCTGTTGGCAGGGGCGGATTTTGATATGAGCTGACTAAGCCACAGCTGCAGGCTTTGCATGCAATCTACAGGGGCGTCTCAAATTTCAAAAAAATTCTTTTGGAAGTTTAAAATGTTATTGATGGTTTATACACGCAACGCACCCGGCGTTGTCCTGGATAAAACAAGTACCAGATTTCGATCCCTCAAATCAAAACACATCAAATTTGGCCCATCAAAGATCTGCTTAACCGGTCCGTGTTGGGGTAAACTTTGATTGAATCAGCCCATCTGTGCATCCGTTTGTTTGTTTTTTGGAATTTAAAAAAAAAAAAAAGTTTTGACCCAGATCTATATATATATTTGGACAACTTGGAGCGGTCCTTCCCTATGCATAGAAAAACGGCTGTTCTTATTCCTTTCGGTCTGAAGTGGTGTCCTTTGTTGTTGCATCTCTTCTTACATGCTATCTATGCAGCATTATTGCCTTTCTTAGTTCACAGGCGTCTTAAGTTTTACCAAAAAAAAAGAAAAACTACACAAACCTGTTCATCGAACGGGTACTCAGCTAGTTTGTTAATATTTGACTGCCTTTCAGAAGCGTTCAAATTTGGTGCCTTTTCCCCAAACTACAAGAGAAGCGCGCAAAGTGCACTAACGCGCATGGGAGACTGTATTTGAGGCGAGTTCAATTTGATGCGGTTTCGCCAAAGAAGAAGGCGAAAGACAGACGGAAGGGAGAGGGAACGAGACAGTGAGATTACAGAGAGGAAGAGAGAAAGAAAAGAGAGGAAGCAGGTTTATGCCGGGCAAAGTTGGGATTTAATTATGATTGCCGTTATAAAATGCGAAAACTGGATACAACAGCAGACACTCAGATTAGTATGGTGATAGAGGCACTCCTCCTCCCCCCACCCACCCCACCCCCACGCTACGGCACTGGTTTTGAGGTATGGAACTAGACAGAGAGCAGAAAAAAAGTAAATAAAAGCAAGGACAAGCTCGGATGAGACGATGTCAGGAAAAAGCGGGCGTAGAGATTGTCATTGCCAATCTTTCATGTTTTATTGAAGTTCTTGAATTGCTCTCTTAACCGTTTTTTTTTTTTTTTCCTAAGCAAATTTAAGTGTCAGTTGTCAGCTTTTTGCTGGTGTTTTGTGTGTGTGTGTGTGTGTGTGTGTGTGTGTGTGTGTGTTTTAAGCAGTGAGCTCCTTTTGGTTCCATAGTGTGTGTGTGTGTGTGAATGAGTGCGTGTATGTGAGAGAGAGAGAGAGAGAGAGAGAGGGATAAAGAGAAGTAGATAGCGAGGCAACCAAAAAAAAAAAAAAAACTCAGACAGTCAGAGAGTGAGAAAGAGAGAGAGACCTTTTCAGACCTGATTCATTTCCCAGTTTATTTATTGCTCCAATTCCACTGTGGTTGAACTCAATGTTTGTCACTTATTTGTGACCTCTGTCACATCAAAAGATATGTTGTATTTACAATCAGGCAAAAGCCTTTTCATTTAACTCATTAATATTTCATCTCAGTTTCTCTGTGTCCACAGTTTGCCGGCGACGCACCCTACAAGATGTGTTTTTATAAGATAATAAGATAATAAATCTGTCCTTGTGTGATAGTGAATAATTTATTGATGGCGTTTTTTATTGTCGTGCTACGTAAAAACAAGGTATGTGCCGATCTGTGTCAAATTGGCATTTTTAGTGGTCCAGTCCAGAGCATCCGATCCGATCCGATCCGCTATTTTACGGGAAAATTACGTATGAAAAATTAAAACACTCTTTGCCTCCGTACATTTGACCACAGCATCCGTTCCGCTCCGTTCGTCACCGCTATAGAAGTAAAGAGTGTTCTACTTTTTTCATACGTCATTTTCAGTAAAGTAGCGGAGCGGAGCGGATGGTGCAGAAGGACCACTATACAGTCATGTTAGGGTCGTTCGGTAAAGTATGCAAGCTCGAAGGGGGAGTGGGTGGGAGGGGTTTGGGAGGGGGTTTGCACCGAGGAAGAAGGGGGTTGGGGAGGGGGGTTGCCCCCACAGTGCAAAAAGTGTACATAGGGGCATAGGGGTGTGGGAACTCTTTGGTGACTGGTGGCAGAGGGGTTGATTTGCCCGAAATTTTATATCAGTATTCTTGCTTTGCCTGAAAGTTACCCGAATTTGGCATAGGGGTGGTTGGGGTGGTTGTTGGCTGGTGCGCTTGTACAATGATATGGGGAAGGAGCGTAGTGGCGCTTTTCGGTTATTGTAGCATTTAAAAAGTCTAGATTTATTTCATTTTTTTCCCCTCTGCAAATTAACGTTTAAGTTTTGAATTATGTAAAAATTCATGTTACTGATGAGACAGTCAAAATAACCATCTAAAATATAACTTAAAATGTTCGATCATCCGAACTTTCCTGTCCAGTTCACAAAATGCTAAAACTGAGGCATTCAGCAAATAGTGCTTTGACTGGCAGAACTTGAGCTTGTGTAAGATGCATCGATCTACCATAATCATAATAGTCCTAAGTCAATGCGCTATGCACAGATGATAGTACACTCGCTCGCTACTGTCAACAGCACACTAGCCGATTTTGATGGGTGGACTAGGTGGATGGTGACGTCACGACATTGTGTTTCAATGGGACTTGTCGCACCAGCCAATTGGTGGGATCTCACTGAAACTACATGTAATTGTCGTGACAGAGAAGCGTGACCACCAGAAGCGACACAAAGCAGGAATACGTCATCAATTTTGTCTACCCTGAGCCATTTTGGATGAGATCGATTGTTGGTAACTAGGCACGCGCTCAACGATGTTTAATTTAATACCAGAGAGTGTTTATTTAAAGAGAATTCTCATTTCCGCCGCATTGCAAAAGTAGGTCATGGCGGTAACAAGGATTGAAAGAGGTCGTCTTAACTAAAGACAGTGTGCGTATCTGTTTATGGTGGTTTTCTCATATTTTTGGGCTGATTGAAGCTATTTGGAGCCTTTGTAAGGTCTTACTCCCAGTGGATATAATTATGCAGAAAGGTATTGTTTACCACCGATCAAGTCACGTGAAGTTGCATTTCATCCAAAATGGCGGTGCGCATACTTTCTGTAGTTTCGAAAAGTGGGCTTCTTTCTCTTCTGGTAGTTCCCTATTCTATGGTGCGGGGGGGGGGGGGGGCCTTACTACTTGTTTTGGAGTCTTCATGGACCACGACATAGTACCGAACTAATCCCTTCAATTCAGGACACGAGGAGAATGAAATGTATTGAACTTCTCAGATACAGAAAAAGAAACATTATTTTAGGTCTGACTCTATTTAAAATCGATTCTTTTTTATCATGAAAGTCTGGAACCAATGCAAGAAATAATTACATCTTATTAAAGCTGATACACTTTTCTTCAGACTCTGTTAGGAAATAAGATTTAAAAAAAAAAAAAACAGCATGTTTTCTTCGTTAGCCATAGCCGATTCTTTTCTTGATTTTGGCAAATTTCTTTTTATCATTCTTTTCTCTAGGGGTTTCAGTGTGCTTGGGAGTGTGTGTGTGTGTGTGTGTGTGTGTGTGTGTGAGTGCATGTTTGTATGACTGCGCACGCGCGCGCGTGTGTGTGTGTGTGTGTTTGTGTGCGTCTTAACCTGATTAAGATCCGGACAGGATCGAAGCGTGCTTAAATTTTATTTTCATTCTTCAAGATTTTCCGTGAGACTTTTAAGTGTTGTTTGTTTCTCGAATATTGTTACAAAGAATGTACTACCCACTTTTCTTTGCGCTAGGGGTATCTATTTTAAAGCCTTTTGGGACTCCAGAGCTTGAGAACTCCTCCAGAAATACTCCTAACAACAGCCCTTTTTATTATTCTTTCAGATTTTCTTTTTGTTTTCTTCGTATTTTTTTTTTTTTGGTTCAAAGAGTAGGGGGCAGGGTTAGGAATTCGACAGGATTTAGGTTTGAGGATAATGACGGGGTTAGGGATAGGTAAGTACGCTTACGCGCTCCTCGTGCAAAACGATTGCGGTGCGTACGTACTCATAACAAAAGCCTTGTTTCTCATTTGCAGCTTTGTAATATGCATTTTTCTGTTGTTGTTGTTGGTGGTGGTGGTGCTTTTGTTTTGCCACATTGTCACGCGTCATTTTAACTGGCACGGAGAGTAGTCTAATTTTATTACAATTACTGAGATGTTTTACGTTTGAGTTTTTATGCTCGATAAGGGCTATTTCCCCAAGCTCTGCACGGTTCACCGACGAAAAGCTTTATCGCTAGAACTTGAAAGACACCAATAACCTGCGATGGAGGCGGCCGGGGTATGTGTGTCTGTGTGTGTGGTGTTTTTTTTTTTGGGGTGGGGGGTGGAGGTTCTTTTAAAATAAACAAAAAATAAAAAACGTATGCTCATAACTTCCGGCGCGTAGTAATCGATTTTGATCGGCCGTCTAGTGTGATGGTGACCTCGATGTTAAGTTTCAAGGAAGCCTTGCGCACCAGCCGACTAGTCCACAGAATAGAGATACCACCAGAAGCGACATATGGCAAGAATACGTCATCAATTTTTACAACCCTGCACCATTTTGGATGAGGTCGATTGTTCGTAACTAGGCACGCGCTCAACGATGTTTAATGTAACGTCAGAGAGTATGTAGTTAAGGAGAGATCTCACTTCCGCCAAATCGAGAAACTAGGTAAGGCCGGTACCGCAATACAACTTTTAGTTGATCAACTAAAAAATTGAAATCGTGTTGTCGAGTTGAGGTACAATATGTCTTACCTCACCACAACTAAATAGTTGGTCGATTTTTTACCAGTTGCGTCATTGTAGGGCCTTGTCTCGGTCATTACAAAAATGGATGTGACAGAGGTTGCTTGTGTTTGTGCTTTGACATTTTCCATTCGGAAAAAGAAAAAACCAAAGAAGTATTAGGTTTGCTCTCAATCAATGAAATAAGTTTTTCCGTCCAGTTTGCATCGACATCCATATTGTCTCTCGCTTTTAAAAATATAGACCTCTCTGTATGTACTACAAGGAACAGTAAAAAGTCAGACCACTTTATTATGTTTATACACGGTGTCAAGAGCAGATTTAATTCATAAGAGTAAATTTTTGCGAGAGCAGTAAGTAATTTTTAGAAGCGTAATTGTTGTGCGAGCCAGCATAACTTGGCCTTGAGCTGGTCTCGTGGACAAGGTGTTTTGAACAGTTTTTTCCCTGATAGATAGACAGAAGGTGGGGAAGGATAGAGGGACAGCGTAGGTGTGCATGACTGAGCACTTGTTGTATCTCGTGTTTTGAACTAGGGTTAGTAAAGAGGGAAGGGGTGAGTAGGAATTAAATGTTATTGAGACGTCTGTTGACGTACAGAAAAACCGTGACCCAGAGTAAAAGCTCGGGGTTTTGAACATGTTAAGAATTTATTGCTATAAAATTTATATTATATTGTATTGAAGTAATTCGACCTTTGATGTCGACCCAAGGTCGTTGCGTAGGGCTGTTACTTAAAATAACTCAGTTCGGCAGCTGAGCTAGAAGTGGTTGCACCAATCACAATCCAGGAATTAGACGGTAAGCTGCAGATGCAGTCCAGTATTTAAGGCCATACAGAACTTAGTTCTGGGCCACATGTAGAAAATCCATTTACGAGGTGGACGGCGATAGTCCTCAGCCAGATGAGGGACATGGAGACGCAGTTGAGCAGTCCATTGTGAGGGGCCTGATTTAAAGCTCCAGAGCCTAAGCTACTTGGTTTGATATAAACCCACAGCGTTTACATCCAGCGCTCTCACTCCCAGTGAGGGCCGCATGGTGAGAGTCTATACTAATTTGTAATGATGAAAGTGAACCGTTCTACTTACTTTTGAAGACAGTTTCAGAGCTACCGCCAGACAACGCATGGTTGTACAAGCATTCTCCATGGCGTGTCTAGAGGAAATGTCCACATCATAACATGTCTCATTGAATTAATAGAATTTAAACTGTTATATCCGTCGCCACGTGCGCGGATTCTATTTGCCATATAACTCATATGACCTGCAAGTAGTTAGATTGAATTCGTTAGTCTTTATAAAAGCTGTAGTTCCATTAGTTAGATTCAGTTGCCTTTGAATTGATATATATATTTATAATTATATTTGTTACATTAATTCCTGTAATTAAACTGCTCTACAGTTCTGCTAAAATTGAAAGCAATTGATTTATTTAGTTTCTAGAGTGCAAGTATTTATTTTTGTGTGTTCGTCGATTGTGGGAGCGGACCTCGAAAGAGTGTCAGTCGAAATATCCCCATGTAACCCACATCGCGACACACGGAACAGTGTGTAGTGAGTACTGAGTAGATCTAGTGTGTAGTCGACGACTCGTGTCAGCTCAACTATCTAGCTGTGGTGCGGTAACGTCCTCTATTTCTCACTAGCACAAAAACATTGACCAACAGTTGAGTTGAAGCCATCTTGTTCCTCGGCACAAAATTTCACGATTAAAAAATTGAGTTGAAGTAGTGCAGTAGCGTCTTCTTATTTTCATTGGTTACATTCAATCCTTTCAACTCAATTTTTTAGTTGATCAACTAAAAGTTGTAGTGCGGTACCGGCCTAACGGCGGTAACAAGAATTGAAAAAGCCGTCTTCGCCAAAGACAGTGAGCGGTTCTGTTTACTGTGGTTTGCTCATATTTTTTGGTTTTGATTGAAATTATTTAGAGTCATTTATAAGCTCTTACTTTCCGTGGACATGTACAAACGGGTATTGTTTACCGCCGATCAAGTCAAGTGAATTTGCATTTCATCCAAAATGGCGGTGCGCATACTTTCTGTAGTCACGAAAAGCGGGCTTCTTTCGCTTCTGGTAGTTGCCTCACTCTCTCTCTCTCTCTCTCTCTTTCTCTCTCTCTCTTTCTCTCTCTCTCTTTCTCTCTTTCTCTCTCTCTCTCCCTCTTTCTCTCTCTTTTTCTCTCAATGTCTCTCTCATTCTCTCTCTCTTTTTTCTCTGTGTGTGCATCTCCCAGTGCCTTTCTTTCTCTTCTCTCTCTCTCTCTCTCTCTCTCTCTCTTTCTCCCTCTGTGTCTGTCTTTTCTCTCTCTCTCTCGCTTTTTTTCTCGGTCTCCCTCTCTTCCTCTCTTATCCCTCTCTCTAACAAATACAAACACACACACAAGGACATAAAAAAGCGCAGACGCATATTTACGATTTTTTACCCACTCACCCGTCCCCTCAGAGACATGTCTTGTGTAAATTAAAGATCAAAGGGTATTCTGCATCAAAGCATAATATTGATTGATTCTGTTCTCCGACACCCCCTGCCCCCATTCCCTTTCCCCAGTTCAGCCACATCAGCAGAATCCCGTCTAAAGATCATCATGCAAATCAGTCGTAACGAGATCTGAGTCAGCTGAACTAATCTTAGCTTTAAGGTCAAAGCCCAGACATAGGACGCGGAGACAATCAATTAGTCATATTACGTCAGCCGATTTGAGCGAGCATCATCGATATCAACAGTGCAACAATTCGCACCGCACCGCTTCATAATTGAACGAAAAATAGTGCCTCGGTTCGAAATCAGATCAGGGAAGTCGAAAAGTCATAACATCTGACTCTGAGGGGTGAACATCTGACTTTGAAGGGTGTACAGACAAAATGTATAATGTATCTTTTTTCCTTCAAATATTATGTCAAGACTGCAGTCTCATCACTGCTACTGGACTGTGAATTAATCTTGAAGTATGCTGTGATCAAGTTACCTGTGCTAAAATACTGACAAATTATGTTACGAAATACATGTCGATCTCTCAATGTCGAATGGTAGAAAAGATATTTATGAGGAGTTCTACAAAAGTTTTGAGTTTATTGATTAATCCTTGAAGACAAATCTCGAAAAATATTTTTTATTTGCTTTTCTTTACAGTGCTTTTTTGTTTTTTCGTTTTATAGTTCTTCGATTTATTATTGCTGTTGTTGTGGTTTACTTGATGTTGTTGTTGCCGTTGTTGTTATTGGCATTGTTGTTGTTGCTGTAAGAAAAGAATTTGAGGATATAGAATGGAGAATTCGGGGGCAAGGGGAGAAGAGGTGGCGGTTGAGGGAGAGAAAGGGTCATAGAGAGATAGAGGGAGAGAAAGGGTCATAGAGAGATAGAGGGAGAGAAAGGGTCATAGAGAGATAGAGGGAGAGAAAGGGTCATAGAGAGATAGAGGGAGAGAAAGGGTCATAGAGAGATAGAGGGAGAGAAAGGGTCATAGAGAGATGGAGAGAAAGGGTCATAGAGAGATAGAGGGAGAGAAAGGGTCATAGAGAGATAGAGGGAGAGAAAGGGTCATAGAGAGATAGAGGGAGAGAAAGGGTCATAGAGAGATAGAGGGAGAGAAAGGGTCATAGAGAGATAGAGGGAGAGAAAGCGAGAGCGAGAGTAGGGAGGGATGAGAGACAGAGAGAAGGGTGGAGATGGATAGACGGATAAACAGACACAAACGGGGAGAGAGAGAGAGAGAGTGGGAGAGAGCGAGAGAGAGAGATGATAAAAGAGTTATGGATGGAAGAAACCTGCGTATAGCCAATGATGTTCTCTGAAATGAATAAACAGAAAGTACACTTTCCCTCGCCAGAAAAACGCAAAATTCCAGAGAAAAGTTCCTAAAGATGCCGTAGCAACGAACATTTTGATCGGAGAACTGACATGTCTCCGGCGCCCTCTGCTGGCACTGCTACGGCTGAGTCCACCCCGCCATCTTGATTGGTTGTGTGAGGTTCGCCTGGCCACGCAGTTCATCTTCGTCTGTCTGGCACCGGAAGTCACGACAGGCTATGACGTCAAAGAAATTGGCAGGTGTGTTGGAGCCCTGATGATTGACCCGGTGAGTAAAACTGGGACTGTCGTTAATTTTTGGAAAGGGGGGGGGGGGATCAGGGCATGATTTAGAGCGGGGCGGGCGAGGGGGCAGGCCACTTCATGTTTAGTAGGCCCTTCTTACACAGAAGTTAAAATATACGGCAAATCAACTGCTTATCAATCTGTCCACCCACTCTGTTCATCAAACCAACCATCCATCCATCCATCCATCCATCCACCCATCCATTGCATTTGCAATTGCATAGCCTAGGTATCCCCCCCCCCTCCTCCGACCCCCTCCCTCCAAATCCTCAATTTTCTCTCCATTCGGAATAAAGCCCTTCTCTTGATTTAGTCAGAAAAAAAATGTTTTAAAAAAAACCTATATTTCACTGTTTGTCTTTCAGATATTTCGAGAAGTGGCCGAACGCAGTTCCAACAGGTTTGAGATTCTGACGGGCATGAGAGAGTTTACCAGTAATCTGACGGCTCTGCCGTCCTGTGTGTGGGACCCTGCTACAAGGATAGAGCCACCCGTCAAACTGCCACCCCAGGTAGGCGGGATTATAATTATTCTGGGCATTCATTTGTCCTTTTGTTTGTCAGCCCATCTATTCATCCACCCATCCACCCACCTGTCCATCCTTCCATCCATCCATCCATCCATCCAACCATCCATCCATCCATCCACCCGTCCATCCATCCATCCATCCAACCATCCATCCATCTATCCATCCATCCATCCATCCATCCATCCAACCATCCAACCATCCATCCATCCATCCATCCATCCAACCATCCATCCATCTATCCATCTATCCATCCATCCATCCATCCATCCAACCATCCATCTATCCATCCATCCATCCATCCAACCATCCATCCATCCATCCACCCATCCATCCACCCATCCATCCATCCATCCATCCACCCATCCAACCATCCATCCATGCATCCATCTATCCATACATCCATCCATCCATCCACCCATCCATCCACCCATCCATCCAACCATCCATCCATGCATCCATCTATCCATATATCCAACCATCCAACCATCCACCCATCCATCCACTCATCCACCCAACCATCCATCCAACCATCCATCCATGCATCCATCTATCCGATATACATCCAACCATCCAGCCATCCATCCAGCCATCCACCCATCTTTCCTTCCTTCCTGCCTTCCTTCCTCCATTAACTCCTCACTTCATTCTTTCCTTCAATCCATCCAAGGACCCATCCATCCATCCATGACCCATAACAATGTAAATAACCCAAACTGTGAAATGCCATGCTGACCTCTCTGTTTAACCATTGGTCAGGATTTCCGGAGAGTCACCAAGAGGATTCTAGAGGAGAAAAGAGAACAAGTAGAGAAGAATATGCAACATGAAGAAGAAGAGGGTTTGACAAGGACTGGAAGGTAAGACAGGTCGACATATGACCTGATCAGTATCGTGGTACAGATTTCTTGTTTTGTTTTGAGATCTTTTGTTTTCAGAGCAATCTCTGCCCTCAGCATTTGCACCTGTCTTGGTCTTGTTTTCTGTTTTTTATGTTTTCTTATCTTGTTTTCTGTTATATTTGTGTTTTGTGTTTCCTATACTTCTTTGATCCTATCTGGGGAGGGGGAGGTGGTGTTGATTTTTTTTTTTTTTTAATTACCCGGGGAGAGGTCTTGTTAGGCCTATCCTTCTGGACCTCCACAGTCAAAGTATCTTTAACATGCGCAAAGTGCACACAGGCTATCCAAATTCTTCGTTCTTATCCGAGAAGACTAGGTCCTCTTTGTTACCTCCCACAGGATCAGGGACAGAAAATTTCCCCCTAATTTCCCACATGCCTGCGCCGACCGGGAATCGAACCCGGTACCTTCGGCATGAGAGGCGAGCACAATGCCTCTTGACCAACGTGTCCCCTGATTTCTTGTGGGAGGGCTTTGTGAAGTACATTTTTTTTCTCTCTCTCTCTTTTTACCCCCCTATAAGTTTGTGTCAAGCCACTTAGTTTTCCCTTGTCGAGGGACTCGCAACAGCTGGTGGCCTTTTCTTGATTGCTTTTTTCAAGCATTTTTCAGTTGTAAAGAATTTTTTCTAACACGATGAATGTGTTTGAGTGACCGAACGTTTGTTGTTTGTCCACTCAGTTCTCATTCTTTTGTGAGCGACTTTAAGGTGTTTTTGTTTGTTTGTTTGTTTGTTTTCTAACGGGGTTCATTGCAAATACACAACACTTTTTTTTCTTACTCAACCAAGCCCTTTATAATCACCACAGGGGGGGGGGGGGGGGTTCTGTTTTCAAGATTACTATCAGAACTCTCCAATTATTCTACTTTTCGTATCTTCTTTAAAGAAACATGTACATGTATTGGCCTAATTATTTGACCCACCCTGTCAAATCAGCGATGAAGTCGGTCATAATAATATAGAGACACTATCAGCGAATTTAGGTATTTTATTTATGCAAAACTTGTTTTACTCCAGTGAGGCTAGAGGGTGAACATGTAAGCACGTAAGACTTCGTGTCTACATGACAAAAAATGATGAAACTGGATATATTGCCATAATTTTTTACGATAATTTACATGAGCACATTCATATTGTACAAAATTCAGTCTTTAGAATTATTTATTTACTTTTTTGTTTGTTTGTTTGTTTTTTTGTTGTTGTTGTTTTTTAGCCACAATAATGAAACACAGGCCAGAGTTTTCTGCTATTGCATGACAGTACACAATACAGCCTGCTACTGTCACCCCCACTGTCTTGTGGGTCATCTCGGGAGAGAGGAAGACTAGGGGAAGGTAACCCTGAATACAAATACCACACTGCCTTGTGTGTTGCTATGATAGCAAAGGCTATGGGAGTAAACCCAGACAGAAAATCAGGAGTGGAGACCCGAAGGTGGTTGTCAGGGAGAACTGCATCAAACTGGCTTCCAGCATCTCCTGCAGCCGGACTAGTTCCAAATGTACTGACCTGGTCTCTCCCTTGGGTTTAACTAGAATGGCAGAGAGAGGGGTGGTGCCTCTGGGCAAAGCACCATCTCTTAAAAATAGCCCAGGCAAGGCAGCAAAACGAGGAGGCGTTTGCTCGGGCTTGGCAAGCGTCTGTCTCTCCTCTATAAGCCCACCCATTTCCGATTTGGAGAGGACACTCCAGCCATCCGTTACGGATGGGCACAACACGGGAGGTGGCAGTTACCGGTGATAAGCTCAATCCATTTGGCGTACGGATGAGCGCCAGGGGTCCCCTCTGTCGGTGGGAGCGGCTTTTCAGCTGCATTGATCAACTACCGCCCGCCGTAACCTGGGCAGCCCCCAGGCAGTTGGGTGTTGTTCCGCCACGTCAGCCTGCTTCATAAGGTGGTTGGAGCTAGACCAAAAGTCAAAAAGCTGACGTAAAGTGTGCACCTGGCAAAAACAGAAAAATACTAAAACTTGGTACCTGGAACGTCAGAACAATGCGCCCAGGCTTGCAACAGCAAGATCTCACTGATATTGACTCCATCAGGAAATCCCAAATTATTGATCGAGAACTTCAGCTACTAAACATCGACATCGCTGCCCTTCAAGAAACTCGACTTCCCGACTCCGGGTCAGTCAAAGAAGAAAACTACACCTTCTTCTGGCAGGGCCTTAGCAGCGAACAGCCGAGAATCCACGGCGTGGGCTTCGCCGTAAAAAACTCCCTTATCAATTCGATCGCAACTCCAATTGGAGTGTCAGAACGCATCATGACACTCAGACTGAACACCCGGTCTGGTTTTACCAACATTATCTGTGTCTATGCCCCAACACTTACCTCCTCTGACGAAACCAAAGACATTTTCTACGAGGCATTGCAGAGGACTCTCCACAACATCCCTCTCACCGAAGGCCTGCTAATTCTGGGTGACTTTAACGCTCGAGTGGGAGCAGATCACTCCGCATGGTCAAAGTGCATTGGGCACTTCGGCATTGGCAACATCAACGAAAACGGGCAGCGCCTTCTGGAGCTATGCTCCGTAAACTCATTATGTGTTACAAACACGTACTTTGACCTTAAGAGATGCCAAAGAACATCATGGCGCCATCCCAGGTCTGGCCATTGGCATCAATTAGATCTTATTCTCTCAAGGAGGAAGAGTTTGGGCTGTATAAAAATAACTCGTTCCCTCCACAGTGCTGACTGTGACACCGACCATGCACTGGTAGTCAGCAAAATCAAAATTTCGGCCAAGAAAATATACAGATCAAAAGCCCCTTCAATCCCTAAGATCAATGTAACAGCAATCAGAGATGAATCAAATAGAAAGTCATTTGAAAAGTTATTTGCTGAAAGCATGGATAATGTCACCCAATGTGACTCGGTAGATGAAACATGGAACACTCTCAGTTCAAAAATTCATGACTGTGCCATCAAGTCTTTTGGACAGCATAAAGTTTCAAACAACGACTGGGTAGCCCAGAACAGCGAAATTCTCCTACCTCTCATTGAGCAAAAGAAATCTGCTTTCAATGAGTATAACAAAAATTGCAATCAGAGTACAAAAACTTGTTTGAAAAATGCAAAAGCTAAACTTCAGCTGGAGGTAAGACGTTGCGCCAACAAATACTGGACAGACTTGTGTAACAGCATACAAGAGGCAAATGAAAAGGGAGATATGAAAACCGCCTTTAGTCAGATGAAAGTAGCCCTTGGGCCAATCATCACCAAAAGCGCCCCACTTAAGTCTGTAAATGGTGAACCCATCACAGATAAAAATGAACAACTGAATAGGTGGGTAGAGCATTCCTCTCTGTTGTATTCAACTGAGAAAAATATTCCACCAGATTTTGAGGAACACCTCCAAAGACTGCCAATAATGGCCGAACTTGACGCTGAACCTTCCTTAGTCGAGCTTTCCAATGCAATCGACCACCTGTCTGCTGGAAAAGCCACAGGAAGTGACAACATTCCTGCAGAGGTATTAAAAGACCTAAAAGGCCCACTATTACCACACCTGTATAATCTGTTACTGCAGTGTTGGAAAGAAGGCGTGATACCACATGATATGAGAGACGCCAAAATTGTCACACTTTACAAGAACAAAGGAGACAAAGGCGACTGCAACAACTATCGAGGCATATCCCTCCTCAGCATTACTGGAAAGGCTTTTGCTCGCGTCATCCTCTGCCGCCTTCAACAACTGGCGGAAAAAGTCTTACCAGAAACACAATGTGGCTTTCGAAGCAAACGATCAACTATTGACATGATATTTGCACTTCGGCAAATCCAAGAAAAATGTAAAGAACAAAACAGGCCGCTTATAACATGCTTTGTGGACCTAACAAAGGCTTTCGACACCGTAAGCCGATCTGGCCTGTATGCAGTCCTTAAATCCATAGGCTGTCCACCAACATTGCTAAAACTTATTGCATCCTTCCACACTCACATGAGGGCATGTGTCAACTTTGAAGGCTGCACATCCAATTCATTTGCTGTAAACAGCGGTGTGAAGCAGGGATGTGTTCTTGCTCCTACCTTATTTGGTATATATTTTGCAGCCCTACTCAAGAATGCCTTTGGTCAATGTTCAGGTGGAGTACTTATTAACACCAGAGTGGACGGCTCCATTTTTACTAAAAGCAAAATCTCGTACAGAGCATATTATGTTACAAGAGCTCCTCTTCGCAGATGATGCTGCAATCGTGGCCCACGATGAAACCACGCTCCAGGCTCTCATCAATAGCCTTGCCAAAGCCTGTGACAAATTCATGCTAAGGATCAGTGTCTCAAAAACTGTAGTTTTGACACAAGGCTTGAGAAACCCCAACCCAATCATGCTGAATGGCTCTCCTCTGGAGCAAGTGGGAAAATTCTGCTACCTAGGCTCAACCATCAGTGGTAGCACAGACATAACAACTGAAATAAATGCCAGAATAGGAAAGGCGGCCACAGCTTTTGGCAAACTCTCAAAAAGGGTGTGGAACAATAGCAAGCTGACCATCGAAACAAAGGTACTCGTGTACCAAACTTGCGTCCTAAGCACCCTGCTGTATGGCTCAGAGACATGGACCACCTACTCCAAACATGAAAGATCCCTCAACTCCTTCCACCTGCGCTGCCTACGCAAAATTCTCAAGATCAAGTGGCAAGACAGGATCTCAAATATCGAAGTTCTGAGCCGAGCCAACATTCCATCAACTCAGGCTCTCCCAGGCAAAAAAAGACTGCGGTGGCTTGGACATCTCCACCGTATGGAAAATGATCGCATCCCCAGACAAATTCTCTACGGGGAACTTGCTACTGGCAACCGACCCAGAGGTAGGCCACATCTGCGATTCAAAGACACTTGCAAGGTCACGATGAAAGCATTCAACATCGACCCCAATGAATGGGAGAACCTTGCAAATGATCGAAGCAGATGGAGACAAAAATTGCGCAGTGGCACGCTCGCAATAGACTTCAAGGCAAAAGAAACATACCTGACAAAACGACAGAGGCGGAATGAAAACACTCGCCAAAGTGAACCCAAAAGACTGACCTGCAATCACTGCCATCTCACTCTCGGGTCAAACATTGGTAGAATAAGCCACGAGAGAAGCTGTCAGTCAAAGTGAAAGTGAATATTCTAGCTGCTAAGACCGTCTGTAAAGACGCTAAAGGCCATATATATAATGAAACACATTTTGTCATTTGGAATCGAAAAGTTTGTCCAGAAACTCCGTTTTTCGGAACTGGCTAGTACATAATATAGAGATACCGAACTCAAGTTTGGACCGAAATCAATTTAAAATTCTGCCGTTTTTCCCATGCTTGGGTTCTGCGACTTAACCACTGATTTGAGAAACCGGGTCACGAATGTCAGTAATATTCATATTTGTCTTTCATAGATTGTTCGGAGGTTTGATTGATGATGTGAAGAGAAAACTGCCCTGGTATGTTAGTGATTACAAGGATGCACTTCATATTCAGAGCCTGGCATCAACAATCTTCCTGTTCTTGGCAACACTGACACCAAATGTGACATTCGGTGGTCTTTTGGGTCAAGAAACGGAACAGTACATGGTGAGCTGTTAGGCATTTCCTACCTATATAGGCCATTCCTCTCGGCACTGTCCCGCTTTCTTTTTGGAACCAGTAGCACTGACTTGTGATCTATCTATCTATCTACCTATCTATCTATCTATCTATCTATCTATCCATCCATCCATCCATCCATCCATCCATCCATCCATCCATCCATCCATCCATCCATCCATCCATCCATCCATCCATCCATCCATCCATCCATCCCTCCATCCATCCATCCATCCATCCATCTATCTATCTATCTATCTATCTATCTATCTATCTATCTATCTATCTATGAGTCAGTCAGTTATTAGGTCAGCCCACAGACTAATAAATTAACCAGACTGGATGAGCCCGTTGTGTGACGTCACAAAACGGCGAAAGGTCATGAACCATCCGCCACATTAGGTTTACGGTTGCGACCGACGCTTCAGCATAGCTACAATGCAGCGGTCGCTAAAAGTCCACGCGGTCATCATTAATAACAAATAAAAAAAGACAGCTGTAGACAATAAAATGAAATGATAGGCGAGTTAATGCATTATTAATACATGTACAACCAATCTTGACAAATAAAAAGAAATTTCTACTGCAGATAGAACTAGAATCGGAATTTCCCGAGCGGCGGCCACGTTGGTTATAAGGCCGCATCTCATTAACTTCCGTAAAAAACGACACAGCCCGAAGCTCGTGTTTCCAGTCTGGTTAATTTATTAGTCTGTGGGTCAGCCAGTCTGCCGTCAATCTTTCTCTCTTCCTTTCTGTCCACCTTCAAAAATGTCTTCCTGTGAAAGGGGCGAGAGGGGACAAGAATGGGGTGACGACAGAGCAATTGGAGCCGAAGGGGGCGCTTGCCTGCCACTGGATTAAAGTTTGTGTGTTAAAGATGTCACTCTTTCACTCTGACAGGGAACAATGGAATGTATCCTGGCTGCAGCCATCTGTGGGATTGTGTTCGCACTATTCGCCGGCCAGCCGCTCAACATTCTAGGTTCTACCGGTCCTATGTTGGTTCTTGAAACAATTATCTTCCGTTACTGCAGGTATATGATGTACTTATGACAGTTTGTTGCTACTTTCATTACCATGTAAAGATCGTGTTATTGCAGTCGCAGTTGTTGTTGTTGTTGTTATTACTATTATTGTTGGTGGTGGTAGTGGCGGTGATGACGATGGTGTTGATGTTGCTGATGATGATCTTGATGATGATGGTGATGATGATGATGATGAGGAGGAGGAGGAGGAGGACGGTGTTGATGTTGATGATGATGATCTTGATGATGATGATCATGATGATGATGAGGATGATGGGGAGGACGAGGAGGAGGATAGTGATGATGATGATGATGATGATGGTGTTGATGTTGATGATCTTGATGATCTTGATGATGACGGTCATGATGATGATGATGATGAGGAGGATGATGGGGAGGACGACGAGGAGGAGGGTGATGATGACGAGGATGATGAAAGGAGGAAAAGGGGGAGGATGGTGATGGTCATGCTGATGAGGATGATGATGATGATAATGAGCTGGTTGCGTTCATGTCTTAACTTTAAAACTTCGTCGGCGTCAGTGAATGAAATACTGTTCTGTAATATATAAATAAAAAAAAACCATACATGGAAGGTGGTTCTGGGTACTTTTCGGTAATGGTAAAGAATTTTTGTTTCCATCCATCCATCCACCCACCCCTTCATCCAGTCAACCATCCAATCCCTGTATCAATCCATCCATCTTTTTATCCACCGGTCCATCCATTGTTTCTGCTTGGTTCCAGAGATCAGGACTGGGACTTCCTACCGTTCCGGGTGTGGATTGGTCTGTGGACGACCTTCATCTTACTGCTGATTGTGGCCTTAGACCTCAGTGCATTAGTTCGTTTCATCACAAGATTCACAGAGGAATGTTTTGCATGTCTTATTGCCATTATTTTCATCTATGAAGCGTTTGCTAAGGTATGGAAAACCAAGCTTACCTTGAACTGCAGAAATATAATTATGCACACAAACTGTCTCGTTCACAAAAATGAATTAATTTAACACAATAACTTTATGGCTTTCCATGGTATAATCTGTTTACTTTCATCTATGAAGCGTTTTCTAAGGTATGGAAAACCAAACTTGCCTTGAATTGCAAAAATATGATTATACATACAAACTGTTTCTCCCGTTCACAAAAATGAATTTAACAAATAACCTTACTGTTTACCATATTATAATTTGTTTTGTTTTTCATGTACCAAACGTTTGCTAAGATAGGGAAAACCAAACGTGGCTTCAACTGCAAAAATATATGCATGCAAACAGTGTCCTGTTCACAGAAATGAAAATAACAAAATAACTTTATGGTTTGCCATACAATCTGTGTTCTTATATTGGTGGTGTTATTACGTCATATTTTGAGAACTTGATAAAATTCGACTTATTAGTGAAACTAAACAGAAGTTATGAATGCCTAAATAAGGGGGTTACCATTGTGAGTGTCATACAAAACAGTTAGGAGTGTTGAATTTCACATAGAAGCGTTTTAGAACAGGGTATGACACTTAAAGTTGCCGATGTGTAGAGTTAGTGGTTTTGTCCACAGCATCCACTCCGCTCCGCTATTTCACGGAAAATGACGTATGAAAAAGTAAACACTTTTTGCCTCTGTATACCTGTCCAAAGCATCCGTTCCTGTCCGCTCGTCACTGCTAGTGCAAAGCGTGTCCTTTTCCGTAAAAACAGCGAAGCGGGGCAGATGCTATGGACAAGACCACTCAATGAAAAATAGTACAAAGAAACGTACCCTGGTTTGCTTCTATAATGTGTCCAGTATCATCTCTTGTACGTCTTTTGTAGTGTGAGCAGGAACAACATCGATTCTCTCGAAAACTATTTGTTGGAATCATTTGAAATTTTACCCGAGCTCACATTCCACACTAAATCTTGTGGAACTGATTTGGTATTTGTTAAAGTGTCGCATGATTTTGTGATTTGAGTTTGCTTCTTTGCACTTTGTAAAAAATGATAAGTAGACCGAATTGTTGAAAATACATTTCTACAGTACTGAACGTTGCAAAACACTAAAATGTGAGTTCACCCTTGAACTGGAAAAACGGTTGGTGTATACCCAGTGGTCAATACTCCATGCAGTAAAGTAAGCAAATTAATATAATGCCAAACACTCTTTGATGTTTCGCACAGTTTAACCCTCTTGCTGCCACAGGACTGATATATCGCCCAGCAGTGGCGGAGCGTGGGCGGGATCACAGGGGCCTTTGCCCTGATCTCAAAATTTCAAAACTGTCACTGTTAAATTAAATTAATCAGAACGTATCAGAGATTTACAGTGAGCCAGGACAGGCTGTGTAAACTAGCAACACTGGCAATTCAGATTTCAATGGCAATACTGTTATTGAAAAATTTGCAGAAATTAAAATCTAGCGATCTTAAATGAATTTGAGTAGACCGGCACGAAATACAATTCACTTTAATTACATCAATAAATTATAAATACTGTTGGTTGGGGTGGGGAGGGGGGGGGGCGGGGTAAGGGGTTCAGTGCTAGACTGCTGGAAGGGACTCAGAATGCTGACGAGTCAGGATGCGCAATTCTCCCCTTGCCCCGGAAGCTTGCAACCAACGCTAGGCCGCTGTATCCCAGTGCTTGCAACCAACGCTAGGCCGCTGTATCCCAGTGCTTGCAACCAACGCTAGGCCGCTGTATCCCAGTGCTTGCAACCAACGCTAGGCCGCTGTATCCCAGTGCTTGCAACCAACGCTAGGCCGCTGTATCCCAGTGCTTGCAACCAACGCTAGGCCGCTGTATCCCAGTGCTTGCAACCAACGCTAGGCCGCTGTATCCCAGTGCTTGCAACCAACGCTAGGCCGCTGTATCCCAGTGCTTGCAACCAACGCTAGGCCGCTGTATCCCAGTGCTTGTTTCAGCATCCATGTTCTTTTCTTTTTTTTTTAAACAGGTTACCAAAATCAACAACAAGTACCCTATTTACCTAGGCAGCTACAAAGATTTGCCCGTGTGTCCAGCTAGTGATTTGAACACTACAGGAGAAGGTCAAAACGTATCAGAAATGCTGACACTTCTCAACGGTACCACCACAGCTCTTCCCACAGTGAACACCACTGTATCCACGGTCACCAGTCTCATGACCACAGTGACGTCAAATCTTACAACAACGACTACAGCAGCGCCCATCCCTCAGTGTGAAGAGTATATTGCAGATGTTTTCTTCCTTTCTTTCTTGGAGTTTTTGTTCACATTCGGTATTGCCTACTCACTTGTGATGTTCAGAAACAGCATTTATTTTCCAAATGTAGTGAGTATTTTTTTTTCTTGTTTGTTTTAAAGTGAGGTTTGGGTTGGGGGGGGGGGGGGAGGTAGATGTTTAAGTTAGTGCCTAAGCTTAACAAATATTAATCATCCCCTTAACTTAGAACTACACGGTTCTGTCTCCACTTCTTGGCTGAACTGAGTTACACACTACACACTACTTCAACGGGCCTTCTCTACAGTGTGTGAAAGTATGAAGCAGATTTGGTGTGTAATTTGTAAGTATTGCTAAAAAGAGAAGAAAAAAAAAGATGCTTTACTCTGAAAGTTTTGAACATGAAACTTCAATTCTCGATTTCTCGAAAGTTGAACGGAAGGGATTTAGAAACTTGTCATACTAAGACTACCAAATTGTTGCTGGTGCCTCAGGGCCGGAGATTTGCAGTTCTAAATGATTCAGTCTGGTCTCGCCATACAATCTCTCTCTCTTTCTTTCTCTCTCTCTCTCTCTCTCTCTTTCTCTCTGTCCCTGGCTCTGTATTTCTGTCCCTCTTTCTCCTCTCGTTCTTTCTCGTTCTCCCCCTTTCTCTTTCTCTCCCCTCTCTGCCTCTTTCTCTCTCTCTCTCTCTCTGTCTGTCTCTCTTTCTCTCTCCTTCCCTCGCCTCATCCACTCTCTCTCTTTTTCTTTCATCCCCTCTCTTTCGATCGCCCTATCCTCTCTCTCTCCCTCCCTTGCCCTATCCCCCCCCCCCTTGTCCTATCTCTGTGTCTCTGTATCCCTCCCTCTTTCTTTCTCTCGTTCTCGTTATCATTGTAATCAACTGCACTAAATTGCGCTCTCTTTCTGTGACGCTCCCTCTCTCTTTCTCTCTCTCGTTTTGATTATAACCAACTGCACTGAAAGTTCCCATGAAAACTAACCACCGTTCACATTATTTCCCAGGTCAGACAGATGATGAGTGACTTTGGTGTTCTTATCGCAATTCTCATTGTGGTAGGTGCCGATGCAGGCCTCGGTATCAATACGCCAAAGCTGACAGTTCCAGAAAAATTCTCGGTGTGTATTCTATGCGAAACCTCACTCCTCATCCGGACATGGTATCGATATATATGGTCTTTTGGATGCATTAGATAAGCTTCAAGTGACGATATTACTTTTTTAATTACACACCATGTACAAAACAAAGCGTAAAGTAATCTCGCTCACTTTTCTTTGTATCGACCCGTTCGTCGCTATGGTGCAAGACTACTGTAACTAACATTTTTGGCCAAAATCACTTTTTTCATTCTTTGGGCCTGAAAATCAATAGTGCACCTTGTGTCAAAAGCTCGTAACTCAATTGTTATAAATAACGAGATTGCAATAATCAAGTTCATTGTCTTTACAATATTACATAAGCCAAAGAAAATCAGTTTTTTGGCTCTCCTGTAAAATTTTCGAAATGTTAATTACATTAGTCTTGCAGCATACGACGCGTTGTGTAGTTAGGTCGTTGTGTTGGGAGGTTCTCTGCCCTTGGCATTTACGCCTCATTTTTCTTGTTTTGTATTTTCCTTGCTCAAGTTTCTATGTTTTCGTGGTTTTCCTGGGAGGGATTAGCGGCCTTGTTCGACCTGCCCTTCTCGAGTTTCAACTGCCAAGGTATATTTAACGTAAGCACCGTGCACATGGTCCCTCCGGGTTTTTCATCCTTATCCGAGAAGACTAGGTGCTCAATCCTACTTACATTAGGATCAGGGACATGAATTTTACCCCCCCCCCCCAAAATAATTCCAACATGCCTGCTTGGACCCAGGATCGAACCAGATACTTTCGGTATGAGAGGCGAGCACCTTGCCTCCAGACCAACATGTCCCTAAGGCCTGTTGTGTTTATTTCAGGCAGTCTTTTTAAGTTCTATTATGATGGTAAACTACAACAATAATCTTTTTATTTTAGCTACCTTTCATAAGTCCAGCGATGGTTGAGCGTATTTGGGACGCGTTCAGTTTTTCAGTTCAATTTTCTCTGCTTCTCAGCCAACCCGCCCAGACCGTCCTTGGTTTATCAGCCCTGTCAGTGACAAAAATCCCTGGTGGTTGGCACTGGCAGCAGCCCTGCCAGCCATCTTGGCAACCATTCTTGTGTTCATGGACCAGCAGATCACTGCCGTCATTGTCAACAGGAAGGAGCATAAACTAAAGGTATGGATGGATGGTTGGATGGATGGGTGGATGGATGGATGGACGGATGGATGGATGGATGGATGGATGGATGGATGGATGGATGGATGGAAGGATTGGTGGATGGATGGATGGATGGATGGGTGGATGAATGGATAGTTGACTGACAGCTTTTCATTCGTCTTTGGAATATTATTATACTCTTTAGTGACAAGGCTCCAATATTATTTTTGTTGTTGTTGTTCAGGTCACAATATCAATTTTTAAACATCGCATCAGTAATTTAAATAGATTTCCAGGGAAACATGAACTACACAAATGTTTCAAAGCACACCGACAGTAAATATGTTATGTGTTGTTGTGGTTTACAGAAAGGAAGCGGCTATCACCTGGACATCTTGGTCCTAGCGATACTTATTACAGCTATGTCCATCCTGGGCTTGCCTTGGTATGTGGCAGCCACAGTGTCAGCACTGGCCCATGTCATGAGCTTAAAGGTAAGGTCCTGACTTATCTTAAACTTCTAAAACACACAGAACTGATTAAATCTCCTGTGCCTAGAGTTGTAGAATGAAACATGACATCCATCCACCTTTTTGGGAGAGGGGCCGCGACGGAGCTGGATTAAGACCAACCGATGCTCTAAGCACGGCCCAACCTTGATGCCCCCTCGGTCCTTCCATTGACAAGATATTGTCAGAACTGACAAGGCACGAAGACTTAATCGGTGGCAGACTTTCATTTTTTGGGGCCCTGAAGCTTGAACTGTTATGGGGTCTTTTCGCAACCAGCAACAACAGGGCGACCTACATCCAGAATTCACTCATTAAAAAGAGTTTCGTCGGGTCCCCTCCGGGATGAGCGGCTCTGAAGCTTAAGCTTCACTGGTTTCATAGCAGATCCGCCACTGGACTTAATATAAGTGTCGAATGTGAAATATTAAAACCTAAGTCCTGGGTCTTATCTGCATGAGCCGAGCGCTCCTGTTGAGTTGGGTGCCGGCAGAGAGTATAGATGTATAAAGAGGTTTCACTATTGGTCGATTTGCACTGCTAGACACGGGAGGCCCCGCGAAACCACTGTCAGCATGGAGCGGAAATTAGGTCACTGCGGTAAACAATACCTGTTTGTGCATTTCCATGGGACGTAATAGCTTACAAACGGCTCTAAATAGTTTCAATCAGCCCAAAAATATGAACAAACCATAGAAAAACAGATATGCACACTATTTTTGTTGAAGGCTGTCTCTTTCAGCTCTTCAATTTCTTGTTTACCGCAGCGACCTAGTTAGGCGATTTGGCGGAAATGAGACTATACTCTCTGGTGCCGGTTCGCCCAGCCTGTTTTGAAAGGAGTACATATTGAGTTACACCACTTTAGCTGGGCACATTATTACTATTAAACGTTTTCTTAGCAGGGGGGGGGGGGTAGGCAATAAATAACAACAGGCGTAAAAGGCGAACACTTAACTTATCTGTTTGACGAAGGGGTGGATAGGTCAGATTCAGTTGTCTTCTTGGCGGGTCCTCAGAACTCGATCAATATAACCCTTTTTTTTGTCTTTTGGGTTTAATTTAAAACTACTTCGCAGAAAGCAAATTATTTACTTGTAGCTCGGGCAAATGAGAAAAGGCAAAACTTTCATCACTATTTATTTTTCAGTGTTGTAGGGGGAAAATTACACAATAAGAAAGAAATATTAGAAACAATTCTTTCAGTAGAAATCGATGCTCGTGGACAATTTTTGAAATAGAAAACGGACTGCGGTCTTTCGATAAAAGCCTGGTTTTTATTTGTAAAATAACATGTTTAGGTCTTTATTTTAGGAGATTCGCTGCACTTGGCTTTTACACCTCATTTTTCTTGATTTGTTTGTTTTTTTCTTGTTGTGGTAGGGATTCGTTGTTTGTTTGTTTTTTAGAATGTTGACAGGGCAACGGCCTTGTACGGCCTGCTCTTCTCGTCTTTCAACTGCCAGGGTAGTTGTCGTGTGCAACGTGCACACGGATTCTCTTAGTTTTTCATCCTTATCCCAGAAAACTAGGTGCTCGATCCTACCTACCATAGGATTAGGGACAGGAACCCATTACCTTCGTCATGGAAGGCGAGCACCTTGCCTCCCGACCAACGCGTCCGCTTCACAATATGCAACACTGAGGCTTGAGGTCCTTTGTTTCTCGGGGGCCTCGGCCTAATGCTGTTGGCCCCCTATGCAACACTGAGCCCTAGAGGGTTAGTGTAAATTTTTTTTAAAGCAGGAAACAAAGAAGGAACGAGCGAGGTATTTTTTTAATGGAATTTCATTGTTTAAATAGGCTTTATTCATTCCAAGGCTCACGACACTATTATTGTGTATGTATCAGTGTACACATGTATGCTTTTCATATATCTCGACAGATGGAATCTGATTCTGCAGCCCCCGGAGAAAAGCCTGAATTTCTAGGTGTTAGAGAGCAGCGAGTTACTGCCCTTCTTGTAGGCATATTGAGTGGGTTGTCGATCTTGCTGACCGGTGTACTCAAGGTACATGACGTATTAAATATTTTTTCATTTTCTGAGAGCTCAACATTTAGTGCATTGATAAGATGCACGGGCTAATGAAGCTGGTGTATCAAGAGACATTTATTTGGGTCATAACCGTGTTGTCTCACGGTTTCCAGTATAATTCAAGGCAGTTTAATAGGCCTGAGAGAGAGAAAGAGAGAGAGCTTACTTGGCTGGTCGGTTGGTTGGTTGGTCGGTAGTTTGGATGGATGGATGGTTAGTTGGTTGGTTGATTGGTTGGCTGGCTGGTTGGTAGGTCGGTAGGTCTGTAGGTCGGTTGGATGGATGGATGGATGGATGGATGGTTGGTTGGTTGGTTGGTAGGTCTGTAGGTAGGTTGGATGGATGGATGGTTGGTTGGGTGGATGGATGGATGGATTGATTGTTGGTTGGTTGGTTGAAATTTAAGACCAAATCAGGTACAGAGAAACTATGTTATCTTCCTGTCCAGCCCTTGTTCCTGTACCTAATCCCTGTTAAACACGAGATAAATATTTGGATTAAAAGAGTGACTAACCTGATTATTTACCTGTTTTCAGCACATTCCCTTACCTGTTCTGTACGGAGTCTTCCTCTTCATGGGTGTCAGAGCATTGAATGGCATGCAGGTAAGTCTCCTGGGAACCGGTGCTAGCTGCTTATCAGTTCATCCATTTACCCATCCACCTATTCATCCATCCATCTGCTCCCTGGATCCATCCAAGTGTTTATCTGTACCCTCGTCTATTCATCCACCTACCCACCTTACCATCCACCCATTCCGACATTCAGTCATCTATTCATTCATCTATTAATTCAATTATCTATCTATCTGTCTGTCTGTCTGTCTGTCTGTCTGTCTGTCTATCAGCCCACTCATTCACCCAGTCATCTACATGTATCCACCCTTCAGCCAATCGATCTATTCACTCACCCATCAATCCCATTTACCCAACTATCCATCCATCCACCTCTTCATTCAGTTAACCACCCAATTCCTGTATCAATCCACCCATCCTTTCATTCACCACTTCATCCATTCATTTTCAAGATGCCCATCTATCCACCCATTTACCCATCAACACTGTTGCAACAAATACATGTCCACGTGGGCAGTATTTCATTTACTTAATGCACTTTGTCCACAGTTGGTAGACCGGTTCTTCCTGTATATTATCAGTCCACACGATTACAACAAATACACGTCTACGGTACATGTATTTCATTCACTTAATGCACTTTGTCCGTAGTTAAGTCGGTGGTCTGGTTCTGCCTGTACATGTATACTATTAGTTCACGCTATTGCAACAAATACCTGAACACATGGCTTATCGTATTTCATTTACTAAATGTACTTTATCCACAGTTGGTGGATCGGTTCTTCCTATACATTATTAGTCCGAAATACCAACCTGACTATCCCTACCTGCGTCACGTAGCCCTGGTGCGGGTCCACATCTTCACCCTCATCCAAATTCTATGCTTAGCTGGACTCTGGACAGTCAAAAGCATAAAGGACACGTCCATAGGTTTCCCGTTGATGGTGAGTACCTCTTCTTGATCTCTCTTCCAGCACCATGTTGCTATGTATGAGACATTATACAATAGAACAGGGGTGACCATACTTGTCTAATGTAAGAACCACATACGATAAACCCCAGATGTTCGAGAGCCAGAGATATGAACAAAATTTACAAAAACGTTTTTAATGTTAGATACATGGATACATTTTGTTATAAAAATTGTATACGAACTAGGTGAGGTATCCGGCAATTTCCACAAAAAAACCAAAAAAAACTGTGAACCCAGCGTTCTCTCTCTCTCTCTCTCTCCCCCTGTCTCTGACTGTCTATCTCTCTCTATCCCTGTCTCTGTCTGTCTATCTCTCTCTCTCTCTCTCTATCTTTCTCTCTCTCTCTCCCTGTCTCTGTCTGTCTGTCTCTCTCTCTCTCTTCCCTGTCTGTCTGTCTGTCTGTCTCTCTCTCTCTCTCGTCTAGAAGCTTCCCATTTTTATTTCTACAGTCTTACTACAGATTTCAGAGATTTAAAACTGAACTTTAATCACAGTAGAACTACAATTATAACTGATAAATCTCTCCTTTCTTGTACACTTCTTCCAGGTGTTGGCAACGTGTTTTATCAGGAAGCTGTTGGACTGTTTTTTCACCCAGTACGAGTTAAGCTGGCTGGACCACCTATTGCCTCCAATCCGCTCTAAACAGAATGTAACTGAGGTACGCAGTTGTTTTATTCTGCAGCGTTTGTTCGTACTTTCCAATGGCACATGAAGATCCACATGATTTTTAATTCCGCTGGATACACAATAGCATGCATTGAACTGGACTGTGAAGTAATTTATCTATCTATTTATCTATCTGTCTGTCTATCTATCTATCTATCTATCTATCTATCTATCTATCTATCTATCTATCTATCTATCTATCTATCTATCTGTCTGTCTGTCTGTCTGTCTGTCTGTCTGTCTGTCTGTCTGTCTGTCTGTCTGTCTGTCTGTCTGTCTGTCTGTCTGTCTGTCTGTCTGTCTGTCTGTCTGTCTGTCTGTCTGTCTGTCTGTCTGTCTGTCTGTCTGTCTGTCTGTCTGTCTGTCTGTCTGTCTGTCTGTCTGTCTGTCTGTCTGTCTGTCTGTCTGTCTGTCTGTCTGTCTGTCTGTCTGTCTGTCTGTCTATCTATCTATCTATCTATCTATCTATCTATCTATCTATCTATCTGTATCTACCTATCTGCAGTGTATCTATCTGTCTGTCATTCATTTTGCTTGCCTGTCTGTCCGTCCATAAGTCAATCTGTCAGCCCTGTCTGTCCGTCCATAAGTCAATCTGTCAGCCCATTTGTCTGCCTGTCTGTCCGCCTGCCATTCATTTTGCTTGCCTGTCTGTCCGTCCATAAGTCAGTCTGTCAGCCCATTTGTCTGCCTGTCTGTCCGTCCGCCATTCATTCTGCTTGCCTGTCTGTCCGTCCATAAGTCAATCTGTCAGCCCATTTGTCTGCCTGTCTGTCCGCCTGCCATTCATTTTGCCTGCCTGTCCGTCCATAAGTCAATCCGTCAGCCCATTTGTCTGCCTGTCTGTCCGCCTGCCATTAATTTTGCCTGCCTGTTTGTCCGTCCATAAGTCAATCTGTCAGCCCATTTGTCTGCCTGTCTGTCCGCCTGCCATTCATTTTGCCTTCCTGTCTGTCCGTCCATAAGTCAATCTGTCAGCCCATTTGTCTGCCTGTCTGTCCGCCTGCCATTCATTTTGCTTGCCTGTCTGTCCGTCCATAAGTCAATCTGTCAGCCCATTTGTCTGCCTGTCTGTCCGCCTGCCATTCATTTTGCTTGCCTGTCTGTCCGTCCATAAGTCAGTCTGTCAGCCCATTTGTCTGGCTGTCTGTCCGTCCGCCATTCATTCTGCTTGCCTGTCTGTTCGTCCATAAGTCAATCTGTCAGCCCATTTGTCTGCCTGTCTGTCCGCCTGCCATTCATTTTGCCTTCCTGTCTGTCCGTCCATAAGTCAATCTGTCAGCCCATTTGTCTGCCTGTCTGTCCGCCTGCCATTCATTTTGCTTGCCTGTCTGTCCGTCCATAAGTCAATCTGTCAGCCCATTTGTCTGCCTGTCTGTCCGCCTGCCATTCATTTTGCTTGCCTGTCTGTCCGTCCATAAGTCAGTCTGTCAGCCCATTTGTCTGGCTGTCTGTCCGTCCGCCATTCATTCTGCTTGCCTGTCTGTTCGTCCATAAGTCAATCTGTCAGCCCATTTGTCTGCCTGTCTGTCCGCCTGCCATTCATTTTGCCTGCCTGTCCGTCCATAAGTCAATCCGTCAGCCCATTTGTCTGCCTGTCTGTCCGCCTGCCATTCATTTTGCCTGCCTGTTTGTCCGTCCATAAGTCAATCTGTCAGCCCATTTGTCTGCCTGTCTGTCCGCCTGCCAGTCATTTTGCCTTCCTGTCTGTCCGTCTGTCGGTCGGTCATTTTTTGCCTGTCTGTCTGTGTCTAACAGTCCGCCGAACAACGTATCTGTATAAGATGTACAGCTGTAGTACAGACACGACAAAACCACAAACCAACATTTCACATAATAACTAAAACAAAAATCACAACATATATAATACATGTCAATTGTCATGTATAATATTTCCCACTTATAGGTCCATGACAATTTCCCACCGGAAGACCGGCAAAACGGAAACGTCACAGTGCCGGACATAAACATCCACGACGACGTCGAGATGAGCCCCCGAAACGACAGCGGCAACGGCATCTTCTTCAGCGCCGGCAACAACGACAACGACAACAACAATACCGTTGAGGACAGCGCTAACACCCCCAGCACCACCAACAACGATGGTGAGGCAGGCGGTGGTGATGTAGGTCCTCCCAGGATAAAAATCACAATTGAGTAACTCATAGACTCGTGCATCATACTGCCGAATATCAGCGGCAACTGGACTTGAAATTGAAATGTACATAGTCGAGACCTCTCAGCATTTTCTTGTTAATGTTATCAGGTAGTAGTGGGAATATCCAGTTGGATCCAATGAGATGCAATCTGGTACTTGAATCCACTTTTAAAAAATCTGACTTCCAAGTTTGAACTCCAGTAAACAAGAAATACTCAAAATGCAGTAATAGAAATGATGAAAATTATCACTCTTCAGTAATAGCCTACATATATATTTTATAGAAGATGTATAGACTTGAAATCAATAGGAGATACATGTAAACCACATGTCAACATAATATGCCCATTGATGACAAGAACGCAAGTTTTTGTGTTGCTGTTTTTTTCGCAGAATGTGAACAAAGACACTTTTATATCACTGGAATTACGAGGCTGTAGCATCTAAGTACACGTTCCTAGCGTGCTTCCAGAGTAGTAGTGTACCGTACAACAAACACTGGCGATATTTCATGGTGGTGTCTGCAGCTGCAACCTCTATGACTCGTTTGCTGTTTAAATGATCGTGATAACTGGTATACACGTACATGACGTACTACAATTTGAGTTTCATTCCCGAAATGGTGACGCTGTGCCTTTTGTACAAGGATTACGACAGAAACAGCTTTCACCACGTCGACTGGTTGAGTGCGTAAAATGGTTATCTCATTTTTACTTAAAAAATTAATTTTTTTTTAACAACTTTTTTTTATTTTAAACTAGAGGTAATGTACATAAAATAGCTTAGCGTACAACGAAAAGGGTATTCAGCAAAAGGAAGTAGAAGTAAAAATTCACATGTGGACATTGAATAACACTGCATTAGAAATATATTACATGTTAAAATGATAAAGAAAACTGGCACAATACATCTCTTAAAATGGTATGATAATACATTGCATATATACATGTAGTGTACAAGTACTCTATGAGGAAAATATCAAATGGATAAACGTGGACGGAACTAACCATTTTGTACTTTTAAATTCAGAACATAGCCTATAAATTTCTCTTCAGAGCTACTAACACAAACGTATGCATTGTGTAGACTTTTCGTGTGTCGTTTGGGTTTGTTTCTAAAGCTGGGCTTCGCTAACAATAAATTGTGTCGTTGTTTTCTCTCGCGTTTTAATTTTTATGCCAAGCCCCGCTCTCACCAGTCCTAAAAGTGGTGTTTTTTTTCTTTGAATTTGTTAATTTCTTATTTCTGTGTGTCTGTTTTGGAATTTGGTATGACGAAAGTGATGATGTTCGTCCATTGTTCTCGATGACGACCATGACTTCATTTTCTGTTGGTTTGCCGAGTGTGGTGGCTGATAAGTCCAATCCGGTCACGGAACTGTCTGCCACATATTGCACGCTTCGGGCCGTTGAATGGCTGGGAAGAAGAGCTGGCTTCTCGTGCTTTCTGCGTTGCCCATTTGCTTTCTGCGGCTGCCTTGATAGTCAACTGTACAGAACCGGTGCGTTTGTTGGAAGTCTTTCCCAAATGTTACATGTACATGTATTTCTAAATCAAAGCATAATTACGGATCAGACAAAATTCGAAATTTTAAGTTTCAAACAAGTTTTATGTGGCTAGAAATCTACCTCAGAAGTGTACATTATTTTGCAGAAAATTATTTCTTGCAGCCAGCCCTCCACATTACCGTGGGGGAAAAAAAAAAGGAAAATTATCTTGGCCCACGTAATGGCTTTTGTTCGTGAAAATTTCAGAAATTTGCAATGTATAATGTTCAACAGAATTATATAATACACTGTATAGGCAATATTATGATGCAATTTCACTGATTCAGGATCATAAATAAAAAGATCGTGAGATATCTTTCTTTGATTTGAACTGTTTAACCCTCTCACCCAGTGTTCCACTTCGAAACGCATTGCCTCATTATTGCCTGATTCACAATGTTTTTAATTTGGAACGCTTTTTATTTAATCAAGAAATCATTTTTGGTGATAAAAATTTAGATATTTGAATTTAACTACGTGTATATAGTATGTGTATTTGACTACAGTGTTTTTCACATCATTTAGAAGTGTACATTATAACGTGTAATATTATTATTATTACATGTACTATCATTATTATTACATGTATATATGTACTATCATTATTGTTACATGAATTTTTGGTTGTTTTATACCAAAGACACTGGAAGGTTAAGAAACAACTACACATACATCAATGGTTCTCAACATTGGCGATTTTGATTTCCAGGGAGGTGGGGGTGAAAACGAAGAAAAGGGTAGCGGGGGGGGGGGGGGTGATAACAATTGAAGGGGGCCGATGGGTGGGTGGGGGGGGGCATGAGGGCAAATACAGGGCAACCATTGACTTGTTCAATAACACGCATAGATGGGTTTTATGAATAGATAAAGCCTTTTTTAATGCTTTTAATAAAGAATGTTTTTTGTTTTATAATGAATAACCACATGTATTGTCATTAATTGAGGCTTTGACTAAGTTAACGTCATTACTTGTGTGTAGTCTGTCTTCTTGTGGTAGGGATTGGGGGGGGGGGCAGGGGAGAGAAAGGGGGAAGGCGATGACAAAACAATTGGAGCCTAAGGAGGCGATTGCCTGACCAAGGTTGAGAACCACTGGTGTACACTACACCTATAGCCACTGAGATGTTTGTGTGTAAATTTTGTATTTTTCCTGACTGACAATGGTTTTTCATGTTGAAACCGGAATGTCTTTCAGTTTGCAGTTTATAATGAACAGTGTTGCAGTACATGTATCTACTTTTTAAGTTTCTATGCAAATATTACTGTTCATTCATTTTCAGATCATTATTTTTTTTCCTTGTAACATTCCAGAATTTCCAATAAAATATTTAAATCAAAGCCTTAACTTCTTAGCATATAGTATACATGTACGCGTATTTGTGATAGAATCACCCCTTACTGATTTGAGAACAATGTACATGTACATTTTATCGGTAATCTAATCATACAATGCACATTGTATGTACCTGTATATTGCACGCTATATTATATAGTGTGAAATCTTTATCATGCAAAACAGTATGCATATGCCCTTCATGTACATGTACTGGAATTTTGTATGTAACTACATACTTATGTACTTTAATCTACTACATGTATGATATTCTGGTTGATAACCCCAGATTTGAGAAGCCGAAAATCTTAACGTAGGTCTATTGAACAGTGATTTGACCTAACTACTGTATCATGTAGAGTGATTTGTGGCCCTCCGGTAAGACAAAATGTGCAATGTCCTATTGTCTGTTTCAAAATGTTAAAAATCTGGGGCGTCGTTTAAAATAAGACAGATGAAAATCAAATCAGCCCAACCATAGAAATGCAATAAATTATACATGTACAATGTACGTAGAAAATATGAACATTGCAGTAGGCCTACATGTATGTTTTGATTTTCGACTCATCGTTTTTCATATTTGCCGTCGCATCATACAAATGTAGCACAATGTATATGGTACACGTTAATACATTGTGTACATGTATTTCTTTCGTCACATTCAAGAAAATCATACTGTATTTATGTGAATGTCACTGTAATGAAAGCATATTTTGTGCAATTCGTGGTCCACAGACCTTGTGATAACTTGAGGCTGCTGCCAGCCTCTAACGAAAAGCCGTCATAATTACAGTGTATTGTACATGTAGTATGGGCCTACATAGTACATATATACATGTGTATGCCTTGTATTTGTAGTGTTAGCATCATCATTCCTGAGTACATGTGAGAATACCATTACCAAGGCCCCATGGGCTGATTGATTCCAGGTTCAGTACAAAAACACAAGTAGGCTTACATGTAGGCCTACGTGTGTACATGGTAGATGTGTCTGTGGTGGAAAGTCCACCCATAGCATTCTCAATTCTGGCATCCTTACCACGATATTTTTCAAAGACTTCTCTGAACATAGTGTCCAGTGGGATCTAGACCAGTGTTTCTCAAGGTGGGGCGTGGCAATGTATGGGGGGACCAAGGGATACATTTTAAATACATGTAGGCCTAGGCTACTGTGTAATACATGTATACGTTGTCACGATCACGTGCGTGAAGATGGTCACGACCACGTGTGTGATGAGTACCTAACTTATTTACCTTTCAAACCCAGCTAACAAGCCAAGCAAGCAGACCAGCGATCAACGGACACATGGAGTGAGATTTAAATTAAACGATATTTAATTATAAATGCATGACAAAACTTATGTCAAAACATTCAACTCATGATAATCACATACATAATCACAAAAACAGAGATATTGCAAATTTACTCTTGGGGATCATGGCTATTATCTATTCCCCGTTTCACATCTAGATCTAATCCCTCTGTCTATAAACTTAACTACGTATACTTAATAGTCTCTGTCAACAGCTGCCCTCCTCGTTGATGCAGTTTCACTTCTCCAGAGTTCACACAATCCTTTCTAGATCTTTAATTTCGACGATAAAAGGGGAAACAGACGCCCCTGGCTTCACACAAATAAGAACACACAGTTCACACCCGCCATCGTAGATTACTTGTTCCTTGAGGGGTTCTCGACATCCCGTCCTCAAGACTCTTCAACTTGCAAACACACAGCACACCGACGGTTCACACCCGCCATCGTAGATTCACGAGCTTCTGATGGGTTCCCATCCTATCATCAGAACTCCTCAACTTCTGGTCCCCATGGCACGACCTTCCACTTGTCGCCCGGACCGATAAATTCTTCTTATTGGGAAATAAATGTGAACATCATGGATCCCTCACACACCTAACACTTCTGGTCCCCACTGGCACGACCTTCCACTTGTCGCCCGGACCAATAAATTCTGCGTCTTCCTTTAGGAATGAATAACTTGGGAACTTCATAGATCCCTCACATACTTAACACCCCTGGTCCCCATGGCACGACCTTCCACCTGTCGCCCGGACCACTTCTCGCTGCGTCTTCCTTTAGGAAGGAATAACTTGGGAACCACGTGTGTCGAGCTTCTCCTCTACTTATACTCCCGAGGTTTTTGCACACGCGACTAGTTTAAAGCGAGTCGTGTGTATCTATCCACGCTCGTCAACAATGTTAAAAACCGTGTTTTCCCCTGCTAAGCTCACCCCCCTTAGACTCGTGGCGCACAAGGCCACCGACCTTCCTCGTGATATTTAATCTTTCATGCTCGACAACAACTTTAAAACTCCCCTTCTCCCCTACTAAGTTTACCCCCTCTATACTCGTGGCGTACAAGGTCATCAACCTTAATCGTGACAACACTTCGATGGTCTAAGTTGAATCTGTCCTGATCTGATCGGATCACGGACGAGCCCCCAATATGTAACAGTTGAAGCAAATTTCAGCACGTTATGATGGGGAGAGTCAGATGAACTGATCGTCTGCCCCTTAAAAACGAACTGTTGTAAAAATAAATAACAGGATCCGATGAACAATTAATACTAACGTTTAATAACTGTAAACAAGAGCTGATATCCACAGGTTACTTACACCTAGCTAGCCGGGAAGACACACTTCTAACTATGACTGGATTTGCACATCTACGATTTACACCCACGACTTTCACCCTACGATTTGCACCACTCCTAATGATTGATTTGAGGTCTTTATTTTAGGAGGTTCGCTGCCCTTGGCATTTACACCTCACTTTACTTGTTTTATTATTTCTTGTTCTGGCGGGGGGGGGGAGGAGGGGGGGGGGGAGATGATATGGATAAATTTTAATCTATTAATTTCAATTTTGCCCGGGCAGCGGCCATTCGGCCTGCTCTTTACGATTTCCAACTGCCAAGGTATCTTTAACGTGCGCAACGTGCACACGGGCCCTCCGAATTTTTTCGTCCTTATCCGAGAAGACTAGGTACTCGATCCTACCCCCCAATAGGACCAGGGACTTGAAAATATGAGAAAAATCCAATTTCCAAGAACTACTCGATCCTACCCCCCAATAGGACCAGGGACTTGAAAATATGAGAAAAATCCACTTTCCAACATGCCTGCACTGCCCGGGTTTAGAACCCGGGACCCTTGGCATGAGAGGCGAGCACCTTGCCTCTAGACCACCTTGTCCCCTGCACCACTCCTACTCGCCTGGCCCTCCTTATATATATTCTGTCCAGGAACGTTCAGGAAGCGCCTTAACCGCCCCATAAGCACGAGACAGACCTAGATCGTTCGGGACACATACAAGCCACCCAATCGTACACAGACACGTCACAGAATTACATCACTCAAGGTCGACCTAGCGTAATCTCGGACACTGCAGTATCTTCCAGACTCTCTAGATTTTCTACAGTGAAACAAACAAGCCACACAGCGACATCAAAGGGAAATACCGGCCTTGCTGGCGAGAGGGGAGAGGAAGGTCGCCGAGTGAGACTCGCCAAGCGGGGGGGGGGGGGGGGGTGAGAAAATATCGATCGTTTAACTAGTGGGACGCTACAACGAGGTTCATCCCAAATACATGTACATTTATAAGTTTCCACACCTTATAAAATCAAAACGGCTTGTGATAGGCCAATGAAACCTGGCATGCTTGTACACTGACTTTTTAGAAAATTTCCTGTAAAAATTTTGTGCACCAGTATTAAACGGTTCTGAAATGCTGTTCCTTTTGCTAATGCCTGTTAGACAACAATGGCCGGCAAAATGAATGCCCAGGAAATGAAGGAATCATTCTCGAGATATGTTCGGGTGATCATAAAATTTTCAATTCTTCTAGGTAAGTCAGACCCTGAAATGCACAGAGATCTTTTGACTGCTCTTGGAGACCATGCTCCTTCTATTCAAACAACGGGGAAATGGCTGAGAGCCATTTCAGACGGGCGTTTGGACATGGAGGATGACAGCCGGCCTGAGCGGCCTCTCATAGCTTGTGGAGATGCAGGAATTTCCGCTGTTGAGGAATCTTTAGCTGAAGACAGGCGAAAATCATGTGAAGAGATAAGATTGCTAATGAAGTGCCCATTTCAAATTCTTCAGTTCACAGGTTTTTTACAGAGAAACTTGATTACAGAAAAATGTATTCAAAATGGATTCCACATATGTTGTCTCCAGATAAAAAAAAATGCAGGGTCCGATTCTCGAGACAAGTCATTCTCAGATTTTAAAGAGAGCACAACAGGTTTTTAGATCGAATTGTCACTGGGCATGAAACGTGGGTTTATTCGTGGGATCCAGAGACAAAAAGGCAATCTGCTGAGTGGAGAGGCAGTGACGAACCTCGCCCAGAGAAAGCACGTCGAAAGCAGGAATCTCTGCACATGTTCTTTTTCGACACATTCGGGGTCATTTTGCGATGGCCAGTGCCTGCGGGCGCCTCAGTCAATGCCAAGTATTACAAAATGATTCTGCAAGATAAATTGAGGCCAGCCATCAGAAAAAAGCGACCCGGACTCCTGCAATCTGGTGTCATCTTCCATCATGATAACGCGCCAGTGCACACTGCCAGGATGGTCACCGAGCTGCTGGACCAATATGAGTGGGAAGTATTGGAGCATCCACGCTATTCTCCAGCACTGGCCCCGTGAGACTTTTGGCTCTCCGCAAAAATGGGAGCATCTTCGGGGCCAAAGATTTGAGTCAGAGGAGGACATCATTTTTGCGACAAAAGAGGCCATCAGACAGCTGGACAAAGTGCCTTGCGTCATCGCATTTGACGGCTGGTTGTGGAGAATGCAAAAGTGCATAGACAATGATGGTTGGTACGTTGACTAGGCCATAAAATGAAGGTATGCCATGCCAAGTTTCATTGTTCTTGTTCATTTGGCTCGTGAGTATAAAGAAGGGAAACTTATTTTTGGGGTGTTCCTTTATCTCTTCTATTGGTTCTAAACATACTTTGAACCACTGATTTCCTGTTAGTGTTACATATAATTATTTCACAAACTAGAGTGGGGAACACTTTGTCCAAATCGCATTCACCAGCTCACAATCAGTCAACGACCTTCTTATCTTATTAGTCTCATCTACAGTACTCTTACAAAAATGACGATGTGATATGACTGACATTCAGTGTAAACCTAAAGTAAGCAGTTCTTTCGGGCCGACGCAATCTTGATCATGTGAGACTTAATAATTATACACTGTATTATTTAGTCGGTTCCTACGAGTACGTGGAGATCGATATATATACATGTACAAGTTTGAACTGAGCTTGAACAGAAAAAAAAAGCCGCAACTTCATCTATTATTACTACACTTGTAACTCATGAAATTGAAACCCAAGGTATGCCATATTACATGTATTATTAATGAAATGTGATTTTTATTTAGCACATTCCATATCCAGTCAGTTTGTTTTTCCGCACTGCTCGTGTATCCACACTACCCAAGAAGTTCCTAGTGTAATGAACTTTATTTTATATGTGCTATTTCCTATGTACACGTATATCATGACCGCAAAATTGCAGCAGCCTCCCAATTGCTGTAATTTTCAATTAGACTGTATGTATGTAGATATAGATCTCTATTTCAAAGGAATTGAAATTGAACTAAACCTTTCTCGAGAAAAAAGCACTGGAACTCTGTTTTGTATACGGTACCAGCGGACTTCAACCTGATACATGTACATTTGCTTCGTGACCTTCTTAACGCCCTAATTGATGACCCAGATCAAATTTAGGAGCAAATGAAGGGGTTAATTCCATGTATACATTGGTCATATACATCTGAGTTCATTTTGACACAAAAACGAACAATGCTTGTATTGTAAATCTGTTCAAGGACATTTACACATGACCCTTATTACAGTGTGTATTTGAGTGAGACAGACTGAAAGAGAATGTAATATAACACTAATAACACACAAAACATACTTTTTGCTCAATACCTAGTTTTACCAAAGTGAACATCAGTATATAAGTGTGTATTTGTGAAACTTACGTACGAGGCAGAACTAATCCCTTCAATTTGGAAAACGTATGTGTACAATATTATGTTTCTATGAGAAAAGGGAACTGGCAACTGATGCAATCCTTTGCCTAACAGTATTGGTACTGCATTGTTTATTGAGAAGATTCAAGTACAATCCTTGATTTCAAGATGTAATTTAAGGGCAGGGTTAATTACACTCCACTTTCACGTAAACAGCATTTATTGTATTTTTTTTTATTGAATGAAGTGTGGAAGCCTTGCTGAATACTGACTCTTAGTCTTACTCCATTTAAATATCGAGGGGTAGGCCACATAATTATTGTGTGTATGCGACTTTTTGCGGTGTTGAGGTTTTGTCATGAAAGTAGTTCTCTCACTCCTAATTTCATCATGTGTGGTGTACCGTGTAAGTGTCATTCCAGTCGGTTAAACACTTTTCGAGATACAGTGTATGTGTTTGTGGCGTTATGTTTTACTAAATGCGTTTTACTTTTAGCCCTTTTGCAGACCAAAGTTTAATCCTCCTTTTCTTGAAAAGGCAAAAATGCACATACAACAGTGTGGCAAATACCAGATGACATGAACCTGTGTTTGAGCCAGGGTCAAAAGGTGCCCACGAAACACAGGCTATAATTATTACGCTATGAATTGTTTCTGAAGGACAGGAACCTTTCAAATTTTCTTCTTTGTTCCACCTCAAAAATACCTAAAACAAAAGAGTTTTATCTTATAATATCTATATTAGAGGGTTTCTAAGGTGTGACATGTAACATCAGACACTTTTTGGCAGGGGTATAAAATTGAAGATAGCAAACAAAACAGGCATCACACTAAATTCTCTCTGTCAAAACTGCGAAGTCCCAGGGAACATACCAGCATAGAAATGATATAACACTGACATATATTAATTTTCAGTTTGCCTTAGAGCACCTTTTGACCTTGGCTCATGTACAGTGTAACGTATTCATTTGTGAGGTCTACTGTTCTATAGCAAATGCTACTTCATGGCCTTGTACTCACTGATGTTCTCCACTGTACAGTACCACAGCACTACATGAATTAGCAAACTTGTGCTATTTAATGTTCTCTACTTCACTATGGCAAGTGCTAAATTTCATGGCCATGTACTCATTGTTTGTACATGTACTTGAAATAATATTCTCTGCCAGAAAACCTGTCATTAGTGTCAATTAGATTTTGTTTCTAATCCAGTTGTGGTGTAAATTTGTGAATTGCTGTACAGTGTGTTATTTTTCAAATGGAACTGAAATATATATATACAAATGTACAGATAAGTTAGGATTTTGTCAGGGTAAAGAAAAATTTTCACCACAAACTTTCAATGTTTCTAAAATCTTTAACACTGAAAAGTTTGATTTCGTATCTATTCTAGAGCAGTTCCAAGTGCACATCTTTGCATTCTCAAGTGCTTCCAGCATTTCTGTTTTTGTTTTGTTTGAACATTAAAGCATGACATGTGATAATATATTACTAGTAATTTAATCCTGAAAGACATTAAAGAATGTGTAATCCTGCAAACTGGTGGTGTAAATTTTGACTGAATGAGAACTGCTGACCAGTGGTTGGTCACCTGTGTCAAATCATCTGTACCACTGCAAATAAAATCTTCCCCCCACAAAAGACCTTTTGAAATGTTAGTACAATACCATAGATTTAAGAAAATCTAGATATAAGTTGTGTATAAAACAGGGTTCATACAAAGTCTTGAAAACTAATCTTAAGGACTTTTCAAAGACTTCCTAAGGACTCACTGTAAGCAAATTAAGGACCTGTGTGCCTGTGACCAACAAATATTACAACTACCGGTATACAAGGTGGTCTAGAGGCAAGGTGCTCGCCTCTCATGCCAAGGGTCCCGGGTTCTAAACCCGGGCAGTGCAGGCATGTTGGAAAGTGGATTTTTCTCATATTTTCAAGTCCCTGGTCCTATTGGGGGGTAGGATCGAGTAGTTCTTGGAAATTGGATTTTTCTCATATTTTCAAGTCCCTGGTCCTATTTGGGGGTAGGATCGAGTACCTAGTCTTCTCGGATAAGGACGAAAAAATTCGGAGGGCCCGTGTGCACGTTGCGCACGTTAAAGATACCTTGGCAGTTGGAAATCGTAAAGAGCAGGCCGAAAGGCCGCTGCCCGGGCAAAATTGAAATTAATAGATTAAAATTTATCCATATCATCCCCCCCCCCCCCCCCCCCCCCCCGCCAGAACAAGAAATAATAAAACAAGTAAAGTGAGGTGTAAATGCCAAGGGCAGCGAACCTCCTAAAATAAAGACCTCAAATCATAAGTGGTGTGCAGCACTCATCGAAACAGAATGTCTCTGTATCCAGAGACTGAGAGTTCAAACATAGTAAATTCACTCTGAAAAGTTTAGTTATTTCAAAGTACGAATTATCCAGTATGCAATTAGAAGATTTGAATCTCAAAATACTCAAATGTTTCAACTGAAACAAAAATATTAAGGACTTTTTAAGGTCTATTGGCATCATTTTCAGAATTTAAGGACTTTTAGGGACCTATGTGAACCCTGATTTAAAGAATGTTTAACATGTGAGTGGATCTGTTGAAATTGGACTTGATCTGAAAAACCAAATTCCAATGAAAATGAATTAAATTGCCTATGGAATTGAGATATGAAAAATTAGCTGTTTCTGAATTCAGTTAAACATTTTTCTTGAAATCGTCTCAGAAATATTTGACTTTGATTTTCTCAACTTTTCTTCAAATTTCACCTTTAGCCGTTTGGTAGATCTACCAGCATGGATAATTTTTTTTTTTTTTTAAATCAATCCTCATTTCATTTGTTGTCCTAAAAAATCCCCAAATTGCGGATTGGAGACTTCATTTTATTACAGACAAGTTAAAAGTAATTATTTATTTAACCTTGCTTAAAGTTTGGCTTGAACATATAATACATGAAGGTCAAGAAATTATCTGGTATATAATTTGGCCAGTTTATAATCTTTTACATCTTGCATCATATGCAATGTTTTTAATTTTTTAAACCAAATAAAACTTGCAGGATTTTGGCAGCTTGAAATTTGCTTTCATGTGAGTGATTCACAGAATCCTATACTGTCGCGTTAGATGATAGGAGCAGCGGTTTAATCAGTCAAGTGGTGATCAATGTGCGTGTGAATCTGTGGTTTGGACTTTAAATTAAGCAAGACAGATAGACAGAGAAGAAGATAAAACTTAATGACGTGAAGGCAGACCTGCTCATTGTACACAAATCAGACTGCAGTGTTAATGTTGGTGCAAACATTTTTTCTTTCTTCAATAATCAGCAAATCATATATACATGTATAGATGCAGACTAGACAACCAAATGATGGTTTCACTAAAGGACATCTAGTTTAAAGGCAAACTACAAGTCATGTTCATGCAGTTATGACTGCTATGGAAAAGAGAATACAATGTAACACCCTAAATACAGGACAGTTCACAAGTTGGCATGTCTGATACTGATACAAAAACAATAATTAGGTTTTCACCAACAAGCTATGAAATGTGTCCTTGTCCAGTGAGGGCAATTTTGCAAAAACACGATTTTGCATTTGGTAGAGTAAGTTTTATGGATAGCAAAAAAAAAGAAAGAAAGCCTCAAATTTTCCTCCCCTGTGAGACTAAGAATGTCAAACAACCACAACTGACTACACAATTTCTCACAAGAAAATCAGTCCAAGTCTTAAGCAAACTTTTGAAATCTCTCATCTTCATTTATTATCAAGAATTATGTCACATGAACATAAACTTTTTTCTTCTTTCACAGATATTCCACACAAACTAACACACCTTGGTATGGATATTTTGTTTACTTGGATTTGAAATAGTCTTTGACTATGTCGAGAGCTGGTGTTTCCATGCCATAATCCTGAAACATAGCATGGTAAAAGTTAACACATATTGTGTGAAAAAAATTAATGCAGACAAAACATGTGGGCAAAATCACAAACATTAAGATCTTACATTCCCCTACAGGCATCAACTTAAGAATAAAAATAATTACCGTTTTAAATAAATAATCTTTCAAGTGCAAGAAACAGAGACATCAGTCAAATTGCTGACAACCTTAATCAATTTAATGTCAATTTTATGATGCCCTAGAGTTTCTAAAGCTAAAGTATTTTTAGTCTCTTAATTTTACTTCATTACCACTCTTAATATAAAATGAATCCAACAACCAAACTCCAGTTCATGTGTGCTTGGATATGTCAAGGAGTTGGCTGCTTGTACAGTAGCCTAACAACAGCTAAAACTGTGGGTTGTGATTCAACTAGTTGTATTGATTATAATGTATTTGATTGCTGGACAAGTACTGTTGATAAATGTATTGTAGTCAATGTGACACCCATGACCATTGGTGATGGCCCACTAAATGGTGAGAAGACCAGAGGGTCACAGTTAAAAGACAAAAACTCTGCTTGCTGGGGGGTGGGGGTGGAGAGCTTTCTGCCTGGTATCTTCTTTGGCTAGCTCAATGATACTATATTGGCTCCCCACCCTCTCTCCCCACAACCCCATCATAGTCATGCATGAAACTAACAGGGCAGGATTGTCTCATTCACATCAACGGCACTGAACTTTCAAAACAGTACCCTTGCTCGAACTGTGCCAGTGAAAGACAATCTTTCAGTTGAACGGAATTACACAATTTTTTTTTGAGTGTAAAGAGGCGTAAACTTATAAAGAATATAAAAAGAACTATGACAGGACCATGGAAATCTCCCACATAAGGGAAATATTTTCAGTTTAAGCAGGTTCCACTGTAGTAAGCAAACATCAGCTAAGACCAGGGTGAACTATCAAAATAACTGTTCAAACAAAAATTATGTGCCTGTAACTTCCATCATTCTCTTTGGCTGTGTTCAGTGCTTATCCAAATAAAAATACAACTGTTTTGGAAACTGCTCAAATGAGCTCTTTGAAATGTCCCAGAGACGACTATCTCAACCTGCAAATTTTTCATGAAAATGCGAACAGAGAAAATACAAAACATTTGTCTGAAAACTTACCTTTACCACCACGACACCACAAGCGTTGACTTTTCTGGCCTTGCCTTCTTTGTCTAGCTTACATAAACCTGCCCATTCGCCAAGTTTCTTAGCATCATCAACCTATGGAGACAACATACAAGAAACTGCTGAGCACATAGTTTAATATATCCAACCTGGCAACCAATATGACAGAAGTGTAGACCACTGAAAAAAACAACAATTATAGTCACGAAAGTGATGTTTGCCTTTCTACCCCCATGCATTTGACAGGCTTTGCATATCAGCTTCATTATCTTCAAAATGGCAGTTCGAAAAAATGTAAAAAATTTGACATCACAAAATACTACAAATCACCCTGCCAGTTGCAAGAGCGAAGCTGTGGATTTTCAAACTATAAAAATCAGATTTTCTTAATTCATATTGTTGTGACTGACTGTGGTTGTTTTTTTCCCCCATGGTCTTGAGGTATAAACTGTAAAGGTTTAATCTTAACTTTACAAAGGTAGTTAAGTTAGAAACAACTGGACACAGAATGCTCAATATAAAAAAAACGACATCCAACTTAACCCTCACCCTGCGCAGGGCGTCAAATGCCGCCCAAGCTTCCCAAGTGCTCACGCCACACGGGTGGCAAAAGTCGGCATGGTCAAGATGACCGCGCCATGCGCAAGCCGTATTTTCACGCATCAGGTCACTGACCTTTTTGAGATGTAACCACCATCTTATTGTTCACCGTATCTCTTCTAAATCAAACGCATTGTGACATGGACATGTTAACCAGTGAACCACTGGTCGGAATCACAAAGACTAAGATTTCAAAGGCTCTACCCACACTTTCAAAAGATGTAACATTGACATGTGAACTGTTGCTCAACAAATTTGCAATATTATCTCATTTTCTCAAAAGCTGACCACCATCTGGAGTTGTCTGTATCTAAGAACCAATCAGAAACAAGCTCTGAAATAATCTTTGCCCCAAGTGTCCACATTTGTTTAAATTACAAGTGCCAACTAATCAGCAACCGGAACCTTTAAGCAAGGCATATTATTATCTTGATGATTATCCCTGAACTGCAGAAGCCAAGGAGTACAGCAGGTCTGCCAACCTCATAAAATTTTCTTCAGTAATTTCCAGACCCAATTTCAGTAATCTGAGTGACCATTTTAGTAAAAATCCCGCATAATGAATGTTAGCGTGACTGAACACTGCTTGAAAGGAACACTAACACATTTTAATGGAATAGAGAAATTAAAAATGTAACCTTTCACAGTATGCTAGATCTACTTATTTCAAATCACTTTCTAGATCTACAAAGACAATACAAATTAACAAATTAAAGTTTGCTATAAGATTATAATCATGATCTTTCCCAGTCATTATAATAACATTTTCCTTTAGCTCCTATCATGACCTATGTCTTAGTTGTTTGAGCTGTAAATTGGTTGAAACTTGACTAATTAATACAAAAACTTGTATACTCTGCTCATTTGTCACGTATACAGGCTCTTTCACGTGATTTGAAATGTAATATGAACAAGAGTGTGCTGGGTTCACGAGAAAATCACATATGCTTACACCACAAAACAAAACTAGACCTTTTTCTTTCTCTTTGATTGCTGAGAAGTCCTTTTAGAAGAAATTCTAGAATTTCAGCACAATTTTAGCTTTTTTTACCAGCTCCATGAAGAAAAAAAAAAGCCCACATTTGGAGCCAAACTGCAATGGTTCAGGGGCCGCTACTGTGAATTTCCATGGTTTTCTATTCGTTAAATTACTTATACGCACCCCTGGTGCGATTTAACGTAATATAATGTTCATTTCCATAATACCCTAACCTTGGATGGAATTCCATAGTAAATTACGGTACGGAAATCTGCTATGGGTTGGCAGGTCTGGTACAGCTTTCAATACAAGTCCAGAACCTGACTGTTTTTCACACCTCTAGTATTTTTGGGTTGCCCAGTCATGTCTGCTGTTTAAGATTGAAAAATAAAACTACCAGGCTACGTACTCTGATACTGAAAGCAAGAACTTTTGACTTGTGCTGAACTTATTCATTGGAATTATTTACACAAGTCTGGTTTAAAAATTCATGGATTTAAAAGTATAAAATGAAAAGTATGCAAAATATTCCTCTGGATATAGGGACAGCATGCACGAAAGCAGAAAACAGTGGCTTTGATTGGGCACTGGAAAATCCTTATGGAATTAAAAATGCTAAGAACTTCCACAAGAGATAAAAAACAATCTGTAAAATGTTTCTGTGGCTGGTAGTTTATTCAACTTCTGAAGTCAAAGAAAATGTGTGCTTCACCGATGACTTTCTCATCCACAAAAAATAAATATAATATTCAACACCGAAAGGCTTATTCCTAGTAGAAATTTTTCTTGACATTTCACTTTCACTCACTGTCAAAAAGATGTAATGATGTGCCACAAAGAAAGAAAACATTTCCTCTACAATTTTTGTGCGTAACAATTTTAAATATAACACTCAAATATGATGGAAATAGCACATACCTTGAGCAAATTAATGCCGTGTTCAGCACACAATGCCTCGATCAATTTCACATATAAGGGCTCATCAACACTGTTTGCGAGCACACACAAGTGAGCCTGACGTCTGAAAAAAAAAAAAATTCAGATGATTCACAAACCTTGGATTATATTCATGACACTAGTACTGCATGGACCACTAGAGGACACTCATCACCATAAAAACATCTTTGTATGGCCTTAACCGTCGCCGTCTATGTACAGATAACTCTTATTGGTATCTAAATCATATGTGTAACATAAAGTTTTCATATCCATGACAGGAAGCAATCTCATAGTGCACACTCTTCTGAACAGCCCACTGTGGCATCATGCTACTGCCCCTACTGCCACAAAAAACAATGGCATTTTTTGCAAAGAACAAAGGTGTATTTTATCATAATCTTAGCCTTTGACTTATCCTGTGGTCACTTTTTAATCATGTATTTTTTTTAAATTTGGTTCCTTCAACACAAAATATCAAAGAAGAACAGTTGGTTAGCCTACAGGAAGCATGAACAGCATTGTAAAAGACTACTTTGACCATGATCTTCAAAGCACTTGTATGGCCGACTTTTCTCGATGGTTCAGAATAGTTTACCCTGACCCAACAGTGTTTTAAATATTTGAAAATTTCATGTCTGCAGTTTACGAAATGTCTTAAAAATGGTGATATCCTTGCATCTAGAGATTTATGTTCGTTATGTTCACACTGAAATTCTCCTTTCACTTTTCCTTAAAAGCATTCACAAAATGAGAACATTTCAACATTCTGACTTCAAAGACGAGGTAAGAGAACAGAAGTAATGAATACTACCTTCATGTGAAGACTTACTTATCTAAAGCCTTGGTAGCTTCCTTTACACCCCTGCAAAGACCGTCATGAATAAGGGCTGTTTTCAATACCTCTTGCAAGGCTTGATAGATATCCATAGACCCAACATCTGCTGCAACAGCTGTGGCTGCGGAAGCGGGAGCATCTCTGCGAGGATAAAGTATCTAAATTATAATAAAACATTTTGATGCAAGTCTCGCATACTTGGTCTTATATAATATGTATACAACAACAAAAAGATCAAATTTAATGATATATCAAGCATTGAACACTATTTGTGTGCCCATGAAATGACTGTTCCCTATGCGAGAGGTATTTAAATTTATCTATGCTGATACTGCCACTTAACCTTGTCAAGAAGTTTGCAAAATGTAGGAAAAACTAATTCCCTACTTTAACTTTATGTTATTTATTAACCCATACCCTGCGCGCTACCCGTAAAGCCCGCTGCCCCGTCAGTGACCTTACTCACGGAGAATCTTATCTGGGATCACTGACCCGTGCCGCTAGACGATGACCACATACGCTGTCCACGTGGTTCGGTTTTTATTGATCGGTATGAAAACATTCGCTGCTATGCCTTATCACGCTTGATAATGAATTAACCAGCAAAACTTTAGTCTGTCAGTCTCTAACCAATGATCTGACTTATGATTCCAAACTGACAGCTGTAGTTTTCGTGAGAACGAAGCATGATAACTAGCCACGCCCTCCTAAGCCCTACACAAATGGTTTCATCCTGATTGACACATACTAATAAACCAATGTGAGCATTTGGGGCAAAGATTATTTCAGAGCTTGTTTCTGATTGGTTCTTAGATACAGACAACTCCAGATGGTGGTCAGCTTTTGAGAAAATGAGATAATATTGCAAATTTGTTGAGCAACAGTTCGCATGTCGATGTTACATCTTTTGAAAGTGTGGGGAGAGCCTTTGAAAGCTTAGTCTTTGTGATTCCGACCAGTGGTTCACTGGTTAACATGTCCATGTCACAATGCGTTTGATTTAGAAGAGATACAGTGAACAATAACACGGTGGTTACGTCTCAAAAAGGTCAGTGACCCGGGCAACTTTTGCCGCCCGTGCGGCGTGAGCGCTTGCAAGTCAATACCGACTATTGCCGCCCCGCGCAGGGTGAGGGTGTTCCTGTTGCTCTCCTTTTGGCTTTCTCATTCATTTGAATCCTTTCTTCAATCCATATACCCTACAAATTAATCAAAAGTGTTCTTTTGGTTATTCTATTGTTCCCAAACCTGTAATTTGGAAGCAGAAAATAGTCAACAAATTATGCACCGCTGTCTTGCTACAACCTATTTTAATAGATATTTCATGTTCTGAGTATCTTTCTCCATGCAATGTTATAATCCGAGCTCTTTGAACTTCAGAAAAGTGAAGATTTTTTGTCCATTTTTGACAAGTATTAAGTCTTGGGGGGGGGGGGGGGGGGGGATACAGCATCACAGCTCCCGAATGAACAAAATCCTTTCCTATTACACATCAAACTTGACAGGTGATGCAATGGGCTGCAATGGTTTCACTTACTGTGCCTAAGAATAGTGCATAATGCAATAGTAGCCAAAAGTAAAAAAAAAAATGCAAAGTTTTTGCAAAGTGGTCTTAAAGTTAAACTTTTGGCCATGACTGAATAATCCTTGATAACTGATTTGTACTTTGCCCAGATTTTTCCAAATAATAATGACAAACACACCTTCTGATGTAAACATTAACATGCAAATAAAATACTTAATTAGTACACCTACCCTTCTGCATCAGACATCTTTGGTGATTTTACTGCTGTAAGTAAAGAAAGGCAAAGATGAAATCTTTCAATTAACAAAAAAAGAAATGATTACATACTATATATTTTAAACTCATGAATACAAAAACTGCACATTCTGCCATCAAGTGATCTACTTTTTGAAAAAATGCATTCGTTAGGAATCAGAAGTTGTGAAATTTGACCATTTAAATGGTGATCGGTTTTTTTGTTATTTCAACTAGTCATTAGGTCACAGCAGCACAAACTACTATCAAGATTTCTCATGGATTTTTTTTCCATTCTGAGCACCCTTATGGGGGTCTGTGGCTCAAAATATCGATACTACTTTTACTAGGATGATTTTCTTTACTTTTTTCTTTAATATCATTTTTGGCACCTTGGGCATTTGGATTGGTTATCATTTTGGCCCTAAACACTGCAATTAAAGTACCTAAAGTTGCACTTTGCAGTGTAATTTTCAGCCCTCAGATGCCTATAACTTTCTTATTTTTTCGCCAAATCACTTCAAATTTGATGAATGGTAGAGGAACATTTCTATAATGCCGAATTTTATGTTTCTTACTGTATAGCCTACAATTTTTTTTCATTTCTTTTTTCCGGGAATTTTTGAATTTCTCATCATACCACATTCGAATCTCAAGGTCACTGTATACATTTTTTTCTGAAAATTAAAATAATCTGACGTTACAGAATGTTTGTCTTTATGTATGCAAGTGTGTGGATGTTTAAACACTAAGTAGGTCACACAGTGACAATTTTAAAGAACTTTGAAAATTACACATAAAATCCAAGATGGCAAAAGTTTCTATGTTTACCAGACAGTCAACACTGATATTTGTTATGATATATATGCATCAATTTAGTGTAACCCATACTATAGGCCTACTTAGGTATGACCAGTTTTAATCTTAAGAATAAGAGGTCAGCGATATCCTTGAATTTAGTATTTTGAGCAGCAGACCCCTTTCTCCTTTGAATTTGTGTTCGAGAAATCAATGGTGGCTAACGAAAGAGATGGTTTGGAGAAAATCAACGGTGGCTCATGAAAAAGATGCTATTCCTAATTCAAAGGTGTTGCAACTTTATCTTTAGTTATCTTTAAACTTTTCTCCGTGTTGTTGTAGGCCTATGTTGGTGTGTTTTAATTTAGGCTTAATAAATTGTCCTGCTTAATTAAAGCAGAAAACATTCAGAAGGCACATGGGCATATTGCATTTTTGCCATGCACGAGGTGTACACAACAAATCACTATATCATTATCAAGGCGCCTGCCTGATTATTTGAGTGTAGCAGTAGAAGGCTTGAAGTCAAGATGTGATATACTGATTGCGTCAATCACATCATGTAGGCCTAGATCTAGGGCCTAATCATTGGGCTAATGTGGAGATCAGATCATCTAGAGATCTAATCCACTAGATCTAGATCTATATCTAGTAGTAGTAGTAGTAGTCAGTAGTGTAGATCTACGCCAGGAATGCCAAGATTTGTATTCAGCAATATTAGCATCATGAAATCTAATTCTAAATCTATAGGCCTAGATAATTATCTCACAATTCCGCGATTCGCTTTTACTAAGGAGCCATCTAGATTTCTAAATAAATCAGCCACTATTGCCATGATTTATTATGAGTTAGTAGTCTCGACTCTCGCCCCATCCAGGAACAGTGCATCCATTCTCTGTTCCTTTTATTTTGATAGTTGTACATTCTTATTGGTTTATCTTACTATATTTATTTCACATCATGCCCTCTACTAATTCTATACATTTCCTAATCCTACTGAAATCTTTTATTGTTCGATTGTTTTCTCTGTTCGGTGTTCCATTTGTCTTTTTTTTTGTTGCTGTTTTTTCTTTTTTTTCTTGACAAAAGCGATAGCCGAAATATTGAACATTTTCTGTCTTCTCTTTTAGTTTGCATTGTACTATCATTTGGGTAGAATCTAGGCCCCTATTATTTCTTACGCAGGGCTTTGCTACATACGTTTTCTTTTTGCCCAATTTTGACATTGCTTATTAATATTATGCCCAAGGACTACTGTATGTTCATACAGTAGTCCTTGATTATGCCTTATAATTGGCCTTTAGTCCTGCTGTGGCCCCACAGTTTTTCTATGGTTTTCATATTTCGTCAATTTCTTACTAGATCTAGATCTCTTCTGGTCGCATAGGCCTACCTCTTTGGGGAGGTCTTCCCCCCGTCCGCGCCACTTACCAAAAAGTTAACAAACACAATATGATTAAGATATAAGTATAAGCTTAAAAAACAACCTGCACTGGAATGGTCAGATGGACCTGGGGGTGTGAGGGTCTAGTCAGTTTGTATCAATGGGCGGTAGTCAGACTGACTAATTATCAGGCGAAAAAGGGCTGGGGTAGCCAATGGCGATCGACGTACGAGACATTCTTTATTGCTGTGGACAGTGTGGACCTTCCCCTCTTTGTGCTGTATTGTGCTTCTGTTCCTTTTATTTTGATAGTTGTCCATTTTTATTGGTTTATTTGATAGTTCATTCTAGTTGTCCATAGATCTATTTCTGTTGTTGTTTTTTCTTTTTTTTTCTTGACAAAGGCGATAGCCCAATTATTGAACATTTTCTGTCTTCTCTTTCAGTTTGCATTGTATTGTTTTGGGTATTATTTCTTACGCAGGGCTTTGCTAGATCTACGTAGATCTAGGCACTCCTTAAGAGTTGCGGTCCCTATTTTAAATTCTATTATTTAGTAATAGTATTTAGTAATTGCCAGATTTATATATTTTTGGTTGCCAAGAAAATATAATAATTTTGGCCTATTGGTAGCCTACAATGTTCTGAATGAATGTTTAAAAAATAAAATTTGATAAATTGCGGCAAAACCTGTTGCAAGGATATATGAGAATACATTAAGGTACATTGGTTATGCTGAATCTGGCGCTTTCAGGTTCCTTTGCGATAATTAGGCCTATTGCCAAAATGCAAATTGCCGAATCTGGCAATAAAAATTGGCACACTTCCGTCAATTTGACAACCAAGAACTAAATAACAGAATTTAAAATAGGGACCGCAACTCTTAAGGAGTGCCTAGATCTAGATCTAGATCTAGAGTCTAGATCTACAACTTTTTCTTTTTGCCCAATTTTGACATTGCAGACCCACCATGCACACATCAAAAGAAATGGGCATCACTAGCACGACGTATTTTCGATAAACCATGCTTTTCGTCAACAAAGTTTCGCAAGTGTTTGTAATAGTAAATTACGCCAGTAAAACTGAAACGCAACACATTAAGACACACTTAACAACCAATTACTTGATCTTAATGTTAAATTGGAAAGTTAATTCTCGAAATATTTGAGGAACTTTCGCTAGCACCAACCTGATTCTCAGCGGTGTGTTCGTGAAAAGGCAAATTCATGATCATTTTCTGGTGAAGAAACGAAGTTCAACTTTAATAACAAATTCGATATAGTCTAATTATTCTTATTTGAAAAAATACTGAATCTTAAAATCTGAATAAAAAAAATAACTTAAGTCTTAAACTGTACAGCAGATTACAAAAAAATCAATAAAAAAAGACACTTAATTCTGTTTTGTTTTGTATTTGCAGATCGTGTTGTCAGCGCACTTTTTACGAAGGAACACAACTCAGTTTTTCCAGTGACTACGCTCCCCTAATGTAGGCCATTTTACAATAAAGGGAGAAAATCAGAAAAGGAGTTTCAGAGGCTTCTGATTTCTTCGGGATTTCCCGGTAAGTTCTACGTTGGTGAGGAAGAAATTCCCCGGCGGAGCCGAGATTGATAGGATCCTGGTGGATTGTGAAACTCACATCACAAATTTATATACTGTGGTGTTTATACAAGGACTTTGTTGAATGAATTTGAAAAATAAAGCAAGGGTTTCTTTAGTACTGAATCAAGGTCAGGTAGGTATAGGCCTTAATATATGCTGTTTTAGCCTCAGAGCAGTAGCGTCGAGTCGCACAGTCATGGTGCAGTTAGAGGGATCGTCTTAGTTTTAGTAAATAGACGAATCAACTCCATGAGAAGAAGAAGAAGATCTAATAGTACATAGATCGAGTAATAGATCTAGCCAAGATTTCTAGTCTAGATCTCTGGAGTCTGGTTGGCTCCAAAAATTTTATTATGGGGTTCCGGGGACAAGGTGGTCTAGAGGCAAGGACCAAGGTGCTCGCCTCTCAATCTCATGCCAAGGGCCGGGCAGTGCAGGCATGTTGGAAATTGGATTTTTCTCATATTTTCAAGTCCCTGGTCCTATTGGGGGGTAGGATCGAGTACCTAGACTTCTCGGATAAGGACGAAAAAATTCGGAGGGCCTGTGTGCACGTTGCGCACGTTTAAAGTACTTAAAGATACCTTGGCAGTTGGAAATCGTAAAGAGCAGGCCGAAAGGCCGCTGCCCGGGCAAAATTGAAAATTGAAATTAATAGATTAAAATTTATCCATATCATCCCCCCTCCCCCACCAGCAACAACAAAATGAATTATTATTCATTATTAAATATATATTGTTATTAATAAATATTCAAATATTATTTGAGTTGTGTGTTGTGAACTGATGTGAGTTGTGAACTGCTGTGAGTTGTGAACTGTTGTGAGTTGTGAACTGCGCCTAACAGGCTGCGTTACAATTTGCTCTGAGATAGAGAGAGAGAGAGTGAGCGAGACAGGGAGAGAGAAAGAAGCAGTGCAGTGTGTTGAGCGCTTCGCAGGCAGCTCCATTCTGCTCTGTGGTTGACATGTTGTTTCTGTAAAGCGCATAGAGCATTTTAAATGGATATGCGCTATATAAATGCTATACATTATTATTATTATTTGTGTCATCATTGACATTGTAGAGTAATCATTCTATCGGTTAGATCTAGTTGCAGTTAAATCTTTCAAAGGGTGCAATGAACGTAAACATGTTCAGCATCATCAATACTTCATGTTGGCAGGTTTGCCAGTGCGACCAGGTCATAAATCCGACCAAAAACTTGAATCCCTTCTTCCAAATTACATTGTAACCCTTAGCATCCGACCATCCAATTTCGTTGCACTATTTTGCGAAAAAGTTTTCTGTGAGTGGCCAATCTCTACTTTTTTTCTGATGTGTGACTGAAGATTTTCAGTGGCCAGAGGAAACTAACTCATTGGAAGTGTACCGGGGCGTGTGCAACTGGGAGTGATCGTAACACCCTCTACCAGCTATTGTGAGTTGACAGTGCCTTCTTTGGTTGTTAGCAAGGTATAAGAGGCCAGTCAGTTGTTTAGTCAGAAAAGGTAGATGAAAAACCATTCCTCGGAATAAATTATAATGTGCGTGGTCGAGCTTCATCTATACCATGGTTGCACTTGGGTCTTTTGGTCACAAAAGGGTCTGTTTAGCTTGGGTGCTGTTGTATGTTTTATTGTTCTACAATTGATTGTGGGCTTATGGCTCTACAGGCTCATTATTATCATTGGATCACCTGCATTCACTCTGACCAGTAACACAAAAATTGCTACCCAACAACTGGAGTAAAATAAAAGAGGTCGCACATTGGTCTAGTTATTCGAGATCTAAATATCACAGTTGCTGTTGTTGTTTTTTTTACATATATAATATTTTTGTCTCAGTAGTCAGCAGCACCTGTGAAAATATATATTGTGTGACACTGTTAAATCACGGTATTAATTAACTTTTTAACATGTTTTTAGTAAATTGAAAACCTTGGATGATCCACATCCATAATCAATGATTTTAATAATCAGAATTAATAGTATAGGCCTATAAAACACATTCACCAGATGTTGCAATTTTAATTTTCTATAAAGTTATAAAGTCATCTGATCTTGATTTTATTGCAGGACCCTCTTCGGATAACATGTGTGAACTTTCTGAACATTGGAACACCAACTAAACCCAAGACTGAGGCAGCAGTTATAATCATGGATTATAATCAGCAAAATAAGTATCGCCAGCTTCTTGTGACTATTGATGGTGAACTTCGTGAAGATAACTTAAAGAGTTTAAGATTTCTCTGTGAACCTTCAATAAAACCAAAAAGATTGCATACAAAGATCAGTGATGCATTTGAAATATTTAATGTCCTAGAGAATGTTGGCCATCTGGACCCCAAAAATGTGTCATATCTGCGAGACCTGCTTAACATTATTGGTCGAGTTGACCTCGCAACAATGGTGGAGAACTACGCTGAAAACAGTTTCGATGTAATATCCAGTTATAAAGATGTTGCACGAGTTGACCCTTTTCGCACAGTTTTGTTCCATGTGGGTGAGGACATGAGCAGTGAGGAGGTCAACACTGTGAAGTAAGAGCTCTTTCATCATTAATACATGGTTTTGTGAAATATTTGGAATTTGAATGGTCAAACATTAGTGACGGAAGATTTCTAGTGATAACAGGAGTCTGTAAAACTTTAGTTAGAAATATATCATGAAAGTGTTGAAAGGTTACTGTTTGTCATTTCACTTAAGAGTCTGGAGTAATGTGAGGGGAGGACTTCCAAATGCATCTCATGGCCAGATTTTCTTTCATCAATGAAACATTCAAGCGAGCAGAGGTTTATGGATCCCGCAAACTAAAAAGGGTGTGACTTTAAGAACAGATCCCCCCTCTCGAATTAGTCCTCCATAGGGATGTTTTTTATAGTTAATGCTGAGCTCTGTGATTACTTGCTGAGTACATTGAAAGGTGCAGACCACTTGTTTCAATAATCACCTAGTAAAGGCAATTTGAATCGGATGTATTGAAACTGTGAGATTAAAGCAGTGATACTCTCAGAATGGTCTGCCAAGATGATAATAAAATTTATTAGTGACTTCAGTTTACAGGATTATTTACTGATACTTTACTTTTAGTGCTCAGTTAATATTTTTAAACAGGTAACCCTTACATTTAACAAGAAATTTAATTTGTTTTTGGAAATGGGAAGAAATGAATGGCCCTTTAGGCTTTTCCGATGTTTGAACTATTAAAATAACTCCACACCAATTTTATTCATTTTTCACATCTTCTGACCCACCATGCCTGCTTCTTATCTGCCTTGTCTGGTGAAATTCAAGGATAATAATATCTTAAACTTAACTGCAGAGTTGTCCCTGTACAATGAAATCTCGCCGTTGGCATTCAAACTTCTCAGGTAATTTTCTAGTGTCTTACAACCAAATATCGTAAGAGACTCCCACCTGCATGCCTGCTTCTTAATTGCCTTGTCTTGAGAAATGCGGGGATGCTAACATTTTAAGCCTAATTTTAAGGGCCTTTCCTGTTTGTAAATGAAATCTCTCTACTGGCATATTAATGTCCCAGGTAAACTTCTGGTGTCTTTCAACCAAATATTAAAAGAGAGCCCCTTGACTCACCATTTTGTGTCACTTAATGTTAATTTCAGGTATTTATATGGGAAGATACCCAAGAAAACTAAGATTGAAGAAGGCATTGACCTATTCACGTTGATGCTGCAGCATAATGAATTGACACCAAACAAACCTGACCTGTTGATGCAGCTGTTTCAAGAGCTCAATCGTATGGATTTGGTGGAAAAAATCAAAGGTTATTCTTTGTTATTGCATACCATAGTGGACAAGCTAAAATTATGTGAGTGGATCTGACAAAATCAGGCTTAAGGTGAAAGACCAAATTCCTGAGAAAAACTTTCCATAGGGCAAACATTTTTTGAATGGAAATTGAGATTTGCTTATAATGTGGAAGATTAGCCATTTTTGTGCGTTCAGTTAAAATAGTTTGTTTAAAATCGTCATAGAAATATTTTATTTTGATTTGTTTTAAAGTGGTATAAAAATTTCACCTTAAGCCCAATTTTGCCAAATCCATTCACATTTTATCACCAGCCAGCTGTTGGAACTTCATTAAAACTAAACTTTTTGGCTGATGTTATGGCAAAGTAGTCTAATTACAAAGCTAAAAAGAGAAAATACAGAGTTATGTTCACTGCTCAGCTAGAGCTTTCTATGTACAAAATATAACGATCCCTTAACAACAATTGAGTTTAGTTTTGCAAGAGAGTATGTATATATATATAGAGAGAGGTTTTATGCATACTATCTTTGGTGAAGGAGGTCTCTTTCAATTCTTCAATTTCTTGTTTACCGCAGCGACTTAGTTTCGCGATTTTGCGGAAGTGAGATCTCTCTATAAATCTATACTCTCTGGTTTTAATAAGGTTCCAACATCCAGCTGACGATATGGAATATTTGGTTTTGTATTCTACATTCAGAGTGTGATAAAAATATTGACAGAGTATGGTATTGTTTGTGTTATTTCAATTTGCTTCTCTTACAGTGTGCTTGGATGCCCAGGCAAAGTTTTCACATTCTAGAAAAATGCAGGTTTACAAATGAGGGCAATGTAGTGCTAAAAAAAACAAACTGATACCATGGTATTGTCTGGTCATTAAGTTTAATTTTTCAGTTCTAATTTATCAGCTTGAAATATTTGTTGTTTCATCAGAATTTATCGCTTGCATTCTGAGGCACAATTACATTGTGCTTTGATACTTAAACTGGTATGATGATCACAGAGTTTCTCACAATAAAAATGATATACAGACCCTGATTTTACAAAGACATTCTGATTTCCTAGTCCATTGTTTATTACAGCCTTTTCCTATGGCTTGATTGTACATGTATCTACAAGAAGGTACAAACAGCTTAAACATGTACTTTTCTTATTGTGCAACTTCTTTTTCAGAATACAAGGCAAAACAGAGCATCACAGAAATTCACATTGAAGAGGTGAGTAGCTTTTCATAATTTAGAGTAGTGAATGACTATGGTCCAACTCATTTTATGCAATGTATAATTTTTTGTTTGATCATTGGATTTATGATTATTATTAAATATTTGCTGATATTCTTAGATACATGTAGTTTGAAGATAAAATTAATCTCTGTTACAGATTTTATAGTAAGATATCAGTATGATATCATGAATATATTCAGTATAATAACGGACATGGCGTCATAATTAAATAAAAGTTATCCCTACCACCCCCACCCCCTCCCCCCCCCCCCTCCACACACACACATACACACCCAACTGGACTGCAATGAACCTAAGGCAAATTTCCCAAATGGGATTAAAGAAGTATTTGACAAAATATAAAATAATCCCAATGAAAGATTTTGTATTGATTTTGAGCTAGGATTTGTAGCGAACAGGTGACATCACTTCATAAAACCCCCTCAATTCAAGTGTATTTGCAGAGCTTGCAGATGACAACCGTTTTTTGTGGGTTTTTTTTTTGTCAAATATTCTATGAACTTGAAGAATTTTAACTTAAATATCAAACAGTAATTCAAAATGTATGAGGAATACTTTTCAAGTAAAATAGTTGTTTTTTTTCCTCCCATAACCATAAGTTCTTGGTACTTCGGTGGTTTCATAGTTATTAGTATGGCCAGCAATATTTTCATTTCCAGATAATGTTCAGTTATTGATTTATTTTACACAGGTAGAAGCAGTGCCTGAGTCGATGTCTTTTGTTGATGAGAAGCTTCAGAATAGTGACACTGAAGGTGACTGGACCACTTTGTACAACTTTTGCAGCATTATATTATATTACTAGCCGTGGTTGCCCGGGATAAACTTTTTATTAGTTTCAATTCTGGGTGTTTGGACCAGTCTCCAAATCTAAAAAAGAACCTTCGAAAGGCCAAAAGGAAGGTACCTGTAAAGTTTCATGCAAATCCAAGCTGTGTGAGCGGCACTAGGGCTTGTCAAAATCCCACGAGTTTTTTATTATATTATATTATATTATATTATATTATATTATATTATATTATATTATATTATATTATATTATATTATATTATATTATATTATGTTATGTTATGTTATGTTATGTTATGTTATGTTATGTCATGTTATGTTATGTTATATTTTATTTTATTTTATTTTGTTATGGTATATTGTATTAGAATTATATTCTTCATCACCCTTTTATTTTTTGTGTGCAAAAAAGCCATCTTAAGATCATTCTACCAGATCATGGATCTTTAAGGGGGGGGTGCGGGTCCTGAAGGCGATTTTTGTTATATGAGAAATAGACAATTTTAACTATTATAATCGAATTCAGGATGTCTGAATTAGCAGAAAAAAAATGTAAAAAAATTTGTTTTGTCATGGAAGCGCCGCCATCTTGGATTTTGAGTCTTCAAAAAGTACCAAATTCAATATAGATAGGCTTCGCCAATTTTTACTGGATTTATTTAAAACTTCTCTTATGTCTTATTCAATCCAATTAAAAACTTTATACAGAAGGGAATTTTGATATCTCTGACAGATCTTTTGTTATAAATTTTTGAAAATGGTATGTAGCAGAATTCCATTTTTTCTTATTTTCTATCACAAAAAAATTCAACCAAAAACAAAAATGAAAAGTTAAACAAACTCCCTTCTGTATGAATTTTTTGATTTGTTCAAACATGTTGTTAGCTAAATTTTATACCAATTGGTCAATAAATAAAAAACTAGTTCACAAATCACTGATCAAAAGTGCAATTTCGAGAAAATCGCATTTGAAAGTTTTTTTCAATAAAAATGTTATTGAAACGTGTTACACATGGCTAAAATCATCATTACTGGTGTGCTGAGCCTCAACAATGATTTCCAAACTACCAAAGGCTTATGACACATGTGTACGGAGGAGTAGGGGTTTTGATAGCGACACTAAGATGTTATTTAGGGCTAATTTTGCGGCCTGATGGCATGATTCTTGTGCCTTTTTCTTGACCCCCCACCTCACTAAAAGCCATATTTCACGGTTATAAACATTCAAAATTGACATTTGGTCAGTAAAATAGTGTTCCTAAACGGATAAACTAACCGAAAAGTACAAAATCGCAATATCGATATTTTGGAGCCTTATTTCGATTTCAGGACCCGCGATCCCCCCCTTAAAGAAATTGGAGAGAGTCTTCTGATAGCATCTGTTATGACTATTTCTTGTTTGACACATCATATACAAAGCTGTTCCTCATCCTCAAAGCAATGGAGCCAATAAATTTATGGTATTTAAGATAAGATAAATTTTATTCGTCCTTGTACAAGGAAATTTGTTTTGATCATTGAATACATAACAATACAGTTACAGAAACAGAAAGTATCATATATAGCGCGCACACACACATATATACACACACACTAATAAATAAACAAAATTATCAGTGCACACAATATGCTTCCCTAACTAAAACACATTGACCTGACACGCAGGACACAATTCAACTGCACAGATTACGACACTTTTCAATTCTATAACTCTAATTATCATGTTCCTTTATTGAAGTTAGCTAACATTTTTAAATTGTTTTAATTCTTCCAGTTTATCAACATGGTAAAAGTTTCTATGATGGAAAACAGCAAAATTCTATTATTATTTTCATTCTTGTAGAATTTATTCCATAGTTGTCTTTTTGTTTGTTCTTAACGTGGGACTTCGCAGTATAGCACGTTTTCTTTATTTGCGACACATTAACTTCTCTGTTTATTACATGGAACTTAGGCCACATCCAAAATAATTAATGAAGTTTTCAATATCGTGGCATATAAATACTGAAATTTTTCAGAAGAGCCTATGGATGATATGGTACATCCACCAAACCCTGACTTAAAAGAAGAGAATTTGTTCAACGCAATGCCAGTTACATCAGATGACGTCATCCCACCGGCCAATCATGAACTGAGCAGCTATCTCAGTGGTATCAGTTCAATGGGGTCCATAGACGAGAACATTACTGTCAGTCATTGTAAGTCTGTTTCACATTCAAGCTTTTGTTCTTAACCCTCTGATGCCAGACATAGGCTATTAATACAGTGCTTTAACCAAGACTTAGAACTGAAATATGCAAAATTGATAAAGCCAAACGTACAAGTATTTATCATTAAAAAAATCTGTGTTGATAAATTACACAATGTTTCCAAAGCTGAGCTTTGTGTGAAATGTTTTTAACATGTATTGCTGGGCTCTAGAAGGTGTTTTTTCTAGTATTTTTAAAAAACCCTTAAAATCTGTGAGATACGAGCATAACCTGAACTCTGGATAGATGCAGTAGGTTGAAAAACCTGACTGTTTGTAGATGCAGGAAGTGTTACTTTCAAACGTGTGGAGTGTGGCATGATTTTAGATTGGGAGCAATGCATGTAAAAATACGATGAATTCAGTTCATCAGGTAGCTTCATATTGACTTGGAGAATTGTATTTGACGTACATAATAATCTTTCCCTTACTTTCTTACAGCATCAGCACAAGTGGTGCCTCCCATGAGTCTTGATGAGCATTACTCTCCACTTGAATGTTACAAGATGACAGCCAACCCAAGAGGTCAGTTTTTCGAACCATCTCTCTCTCTCTTTTTTTTTTCATCTGTATTCAGGAAACATTGCAATAAAACTCGCTGTTAAATCCTCTAGGGATTCATCTCAGCTTGCAAAGACCGACTGTTTGTTGGAAGTTCTCCACTTTCACTCTGCCACTTTTCTCCCCAGTTCTATGGTACAATAATTGTTAATGGTTGTGTCTTCCAGTCTAATTGTTTTTGGATTTTGTTGCACCTGTTTGTTTATTTATTCCAATTGGGGAGCTTTACAACTCTATTTTTTTGCCACATTTTGTTTATGTTGAGCCCTGCTGCGTTCCCACAGGTTTTCTGTGTTTGTCTATATCAGCTGTGTAAAAAATCGACTTTATTGTCTCCGTGAGTGTCTGGCATACAGTAGGCAAGTGTGGAGCCTGAAGGCAACTGTCTATAGTTTAAAACCTATTTTGTTGTTATTGTAACAGGATGCTGAATCTCTTCATTAAACCTCATACAGCCCAAAGAATTTTATATTCCTTTGTCTCTTTAATGAAATTTTATTTGAAAGAATGAATAGATAAATAAATGAAGTGAATTATTTTGAAACTAGATGACCTACCGGGCATTGCCCCGAATAAACAGTCATGTGCTCCCCCCCCCCCCTCTCTCTCTCATATGATAAAAGTAATGAACTACAGTCTTGCTTCAGAACTCAAGCACACCAGAACACAACACACCAAACTGAACGCTTGATACGGTTACTTTTTATGACATGCAAGGTACTATATTTTACGAAACAAACATGCAAAAATACAGATGTTACAGAGCAATAAACATTGTTATTTTTTAAAAATACATGTTTGAAGTAAACAACTTTTAGTTATAGCTATCATCTCCCTTATCTCAATTGCCACCTTCCTGCCAAATTTAAGGCCTGAAGAGTGTATAGTTTGGTCAGTGACTCGTGCCAAAGGTTGCAAGATACGGAAATGTATAATAGATTCTTTCATTATAGTCCCATTATACTGACATGCTTCCTGCGCAGTCCTAGAGTTTCAGGGATCCCTGGAAAAGTCCTGGAATTTCAAAATTTGAGAAGAAAAGCCCCGGGAATCTCATGGCAGTTAGAAAAACATTAGAATGGGAGAAAACCCTGAACAAAAATAACTAAATGTGTAATGACCACACAAGCAAAGAATAGGTTGAAGAGGACTTGCAGTAGCTCTTTTACTTTCTGATCCAGCGTCTGTCCAAGCATGAGTCCCTTGGACTGTTGATATGAAAAAGAATTTGCATGTTTTCAAAGATTGTGTTTTGACTGCATCGAGGGCATTCTGGACATCTAGTGAGGTAGGTAAATGGATGCTTTGCAGGTCAAGTGAAGCAGGACTTGTAAGAGGCTGGTAGCAGTACATAACTCTTCTTAATCCAACAGCAATGATTAGTATACAATACATTGTGTACTTTCTTGACCAAATCTCTTTAACAAATACCTTCTGTATTTTTTATTGACCAAAGGAATGTGTATTATCATCGACAACCAAGATTTTAGCTATGATGAAAATGACCAACAAGCTGTGAGGTTGGGCAATAGAGGTGGTTCACAGAGAGATCAAGGTGAGCTTAGTGTACTATTCCACTATTTCTTATTCTTGCTCATAATTGTCCTGTTCTACAAAAGGTTAAAGGCAAGGAGGGGGAAATGATCTGTTAGGTAGTGGATAAAAGAAATAGGCCTTATGTTAACAGTACACACCGTGCCTGTGCACACAAGGGCATGTCGACTCAGGGTGGATGTTCTAGCATAGGCCATTCCTAATTCAAATGATGTCATGCATTCATGAATTAATAGAAAAAGGAACAAAGGTCAGAATTAATCAGTGACACAAAGCAAATTCAAAACAATACTTTTCCATCATTTCAAGTCTCCAACTCAAAAAAAAAAAAAATTCCCATTAGCTGAAAGGAATGTACCTTTAAATTTCATGCCAATCTGAGACATATGAGCATGGGCAGGTATTGTTAAAATTGAGTTTTTTCATATTCATTTTTAAGAACTGCCTGCAGTTGATTTTATGTGACTCTTTCAATACCGACGGAATGCTGCCGTGAACTCTTCACTGCTCCATGAGTTGCAATTTTTTACTATCTATTTGTATTAACTTTGAACTGCAGATTAGTATGACAATTTAGATTCACATTTACCAATAAAGTTCTGGATCTGTGTATGGACAGACTTTTAAAAGCCTATCATTCACAGCCTCAATAGCCAAAGGGTTAAGTCATACATCAAATTTTAATGTTCTCGATATTCTTCCAGCTTGCCCAGAGACATGCTCAGTTGATTGTCTTTCCTTTGTCTTGATATTTTGTCTAGATGCCAACTATCCAATGATATTGTATTGTATCTTTATAAATTTACTTGTATGATATCTTATTAAAAGTTCACCAATTTCTTGATCAAGGGAGTCACAAACGCACAAGGGCAAAGTATATGTTTGGTTTATTTGGATGTACGAATGTGCACACACGTATGACATTTTCAGTGACAGCAGCCCTTCAAATTTCTGTGAAGAAACTTTGCCTTCAATAAAACATTCTGAAAGATGGAAATGTTTGTTTCTCAAGGGTCTCAGCCTAAGTCTGTTGCCCCCATGAAAAGTTCGGATTTTAATTGAAGTTTGAGTTTGAGTTTTACGGCCCATCGGCAGGATAACGGCCACTTTGCATCCTTCAGGGTCTATTTGGGTGCACATCCTTTATTTATGGATCATATTCAGAGCTTTTAAGTTTGAGAACAGAATTAAATACTTTTGTATGATTTTATCATATTGGTAAAGTTCTCAAATGTTATTTTGTATGGATAAGGAAAAAGTTTGGTAAATGAGTTTAAAAGTTTTTAAATCAAGATGTAGATCTTAGCCTCTCTTAGATGTGGGTTGCAGGTCCGTGTCAGAAAATAATACTTTCATGGATCCAAAGGCATAGTGCCCTCTTCGGATATGCATGAAGTCTAAATATTCAGTTAAAATAGGTTTTATTGATAGTTGGCAATTGCATGCCATACATTTGAGAGAAAGTTCCTCCCTAAGTAAAAAACAATGTGTGAGATGGGTATGATCCAGATAGAGTCCATTGAGAACAATTTCATCTCTCTGATTTTCTTGGGAGGCATGAGTCCACACTCCAAGTTGATCTTGTGTAAAGTGTAGTTTATTTGATTTAATGGAGTTATTAATAGCGGGTTTAAAGTTAGTGTGGTATTTTCCAGGTGTCCTGGCGAACGTTTCAATGTTTCTTTGGCCAGGGTATCTGCTGTTTCATTTCACTTGATGAGGGATCCAATGGAGAACAATTTCATATTCTCTGTTGGACAGTGTATGAAGACATTGTAACAGACTATTCATTTCATGGGTTTTCATATTTGGGTTTTTTAAAGCCTAGAGGCAGGACAGCGAATCAGAAAAGATAATGAAATGTCCTGGTTGGGAATTGGATATAAGATTTAAGGGCAAGTTGATGGCATGAATTTGGGGGATATTAAAACTTTTATCTTTGTTAAAACGCTGTGATTAAGTTTCTATCAAAGGTAAGAAAATTTTAGTCTTCCTTTTCTCAGTTGAAATTTCTGTCTTCATTGCCGTTACTAAAACATTCAGATTTCTGTGAGAGTTTTGCATATCCAAATGAATATTCTTTGGAACTCCAGGTTTACTCAGTAATTATACATAATAACAGAGAGAGTTGCTATTTCATTGTAAATCCTTTTGCATCCAATTTGTGGAGATAGGCACCATAGTAATGTATTTCTTTATTATTATTACTGTTAGGCTGTTGTTATAAGTACGCAGCCGCCCCAAGCATTTTGTGCTGGGGGCACATGCGTATACGTACTATTCCTAATCCTGTCCTTATCCTCGACCCTAAATCTTATCGAATCCCTAACCCTGCTTGCCCCTTACCCTTTGAATCAAAAAACAGGAAAACAAAGAGAAAATCTGAAAGAATAATTAATTAAGGCTGTTGTTAGTAGTAGTTTGAGAGGAGCCCTTTAGCTCTGGAGTCACAAAAGGCTTTAAAATACACACCCCTAGTGCAGAAAACTTGGGGGGCGTATGAACTTGTAACAACATTCTTATTATTATTCACAGAGGCCTTGCAAGCAACTTTTGAGAAAATGAAGTTTCAGATAATTGTGCATCAGAATCTGACAGACACTGAGATAATGGGTCGCATGAAGGGCATATCTTCAATGGATCATGCTGCCTTTGACTGCTTCATCTGCTGTATTCTCTCCCATGGTGGAGAGAACTGCGTCTTTGGAACAAATGGTCGGAAAATTCAGCTCTATAGTATCACATCTTTGTTCAGGTATAATTTATTATAAGTACTTTTATTTTAAAGGGACAAGTTGGTCTAGAGGCAAGGTGCTCGCCTCTCATGCCAAAGGCCGGATTTGATTCCCTGTCAGTGCAGGCATGTTGGAATTTTTGTCATACTTTCCTGTCCCTGAACCCAGACTGCCGTTTGAATCTAAAACCTAGTATATGCATACTTGGGCCAAAATGAGTTCTTTGCATATTCATACTCAGCAAAAGAAGGCTCATCTTTCTAGAGTAGTTTGGTATCGATAACTCAATATTTGACCGCCCAACGATATCAAACTTCTCTAGAAAGATGGGCCTTCTTTTGCTGAGTATGAATATGCAAAGAACTCATTTTGGCCCAAGTATGCATATACAAGGTTTTAGAATCAAACGGCAGCTTAGTTGGTAGGATTGAGCACCTAGTCTTCTCGGATGAGGACAAAAAATTCGGAGAGCTTGTGTGTACAATGTTGCGCATATTAAAGGTACCTGGGCAGTTGGAAATCAAGAAGAGCAAGCCAAATAGGCTGTCAGAGTTCAGGATTCCCAATTCAGGAAGGGTATCACGGGTATCACTCCAGTATCACGGAGCTGGTCTCCTGTGTTACGGAGTGCCCTCCTCTAGTGTTACGAAGGGGGTGAATCCGTTCACCTATGGTTCGACTGCATTTTAATCGAGTTTTATGTGGTATTACTTGTTCAATCATGCACTTTCATACCATGCACTGGCACACCACAGAACAACCTGAGTAGATTCAGTTACTCAAACCTGCAGGGTCACATTTATTATCTTAAGTATACTAACAATGTTGGCTAGATCTAATTATGTGGTAATGATAAATATCAGCAGCATCAATTTCATAATCAATGATACGTCACTGCCACTCTAGCTCTAGGGTTCCTATAACATCATTCAGCTTCTATGCTCGCTAAATTATCTAATTAACTATTTCTATATATATCTAAGATATAGACTGCTTATTGTATGGTACTCAATATACTAATATAGTCTCTGGAGACATAAGGTCATCTCAGATAATTAGATCAAGTTTATAGGTCTAGGTCTTGCCCGTCGAAGCGACGTCGGCACAGTTAAATGTAATTCAAGGATGGACTGGTAACTCCCAGCCTCACCCAGACAATTCAAACACAATTTACAGTTATGTAGTCATACAAAACTAGTAATCTATCTGCAGCTCTAGATGAGGTTATTATGCGTGCTGCATTCACGTGGGTGGATTCCTCATTCTCCTATCGGAAACATGTCAATCATCACGAGCTTGGTCCCATTCAACTTACGATTGTTCTGGCACTAAGGCCAGAAACAGTATAGAATAGCGTGGTTCATTTTAATATGGCCTATGGACAAATGACGAGATCCTCATCAGGTCATGCTGTTAAATTATACTTGAACCCATCAAGCAGGGCCGCACTGACAACATCACAGAAGGACTATTCTGCATGGAGTGAAGAAAGAAGCACGGACCGTAGGGTCTGCGCTGTATCGGGATTCATCCGCTAACCTTCATTGGTTAGCCCTTTTACCTATATTATAATTTATTTGCATACTACTGCTTATCACGGGGTCGAGAACTGCTCTGTCATTCCTAGCTATACATTTATTCTATCTCGCCCCACCTTCTTTCCATCTATAAGAAAAAAAATGTTTCAAAAACAAGCTGTTCACGAGAACAGCTCACGGACAAATTACGCTGGTTATAATCAACAAGATCGTAAAAAATTAACACACTGACTTCGTGACCTAGCACGGCATTTTTAAGACAATCCGATCCTGACACATCCCCCACCCCAGTGGAAATTTTAAGAAAAATTTACACGATAAGATCTAAGAAACTCCAAAGACATTGTGGGGGGGCTCAAGTACTAGCGTAGAAAAGTCAACACTAAGATGGATAAAAAAAAAATTTAACTAAGAACGTGCATAGTGGATGGACACAAACTACACAATTATTGATGCAACGTTCTGTAGAGTCTAATCTATCGAAATATATTGTCACTTCATACAATCATGTTTCTCATGAACATTTATAAGAATACTTAATTATTTCACTGTATACTCCTGAATTAAAGTATAACTATATTCACACAGTCACGCCTCAATGAAGAAAAATGATTAGACTTATTTAGTCAACACACATTTTGATAACTGTATGCACGTTCACAAACAATATATAATTAATTAAAGTATTGTGGCATCCTATGGCAGCAGTAGCTCTGGTCGGCTTGGTTTGCCATGTCTCCATCTCATTGACCCGCAGACAAGGGCGTCAGGTTTGTCTGTAGTTCAGGTCACAGTCTAGAATGACGCTGGTGGAAAGAGGATATTCACAAGAAAGGATGTAAAACTTGTTCATAAAACAGTGAACAATAGAATGTGAATACATCCACCGTCCAGAAATGAGGCGGAAAAGCGTCATTCAACCCCAATAGAACACAGACTCTTTAATAGGTAAATTAAATTAGACGGGACAAAACATCAGCTTAACGTTTACATTCCACATCCACGTGATGCTGCCCTAAATGCAACAATTATAGAACTTTCTCAATTCAATAACTAAATGATTTAATTTATTTAATCTCCGCATCGAATCCGGTATAGATGAGATGGCACGAGGCGATAGCTTGTTAATTTAATGCGCCGTTTCCGTATGCAAGCCATGCACACGTCAAGTGTCACAGTCATCTCGGTATATAGTCATATCTGGTATTACGATAGCTGGTCCACGGAACGCGGACAGCCTAAGACATAATCGGTTGTTTAAAAAAAAACAACTCCACTCTTCTTCACAACTTCTTAAAACGCGACCACGCAGTGTCCTCTGTTACCACTGCCAAAATTATCTCTCTCTCAACGTGACGAATCAGTGTTCTAAGTTACCACTGTCAAAAAATATCTCTCTTTCAACGCGAACACGCAGTGTCCTCTGTTACCACTGCAAAAACTGTCAAAACGCGAATACTCCCTTTCTTACATAACCCGTCGGTCTTACATTGCCTGCGGCCTTACACTGCCCAGAGGTCTTACACTGCTTCTCGGCATCTTACACTGCCTGCGGCCTTACACTGCCCTGTGGGGCTTACAATGCCTGTAAGAAGGTTCAACAATAATACGCGAATACGCAGTGTACTTCGTTAGCACTGCAAAAAAAATTCTCTCTCTCTCTCTCAATATACCACGTGTCTTTTATAATGACATTACCTCAATGCTGATACGAACAAGTCCCATGAGACAATAAACTCTTTGCTCCTCGGGCGGCCGCACAGCCGAAAATAACACCAATATTCACCACACATTACTACTCATCTCTACACAAAAAAAGTCACCTCCCTAAGCAGCCTAGTACTGCCCTCTCGGGAGCTCGTCAATGTTAAAACGAGATCGGTAATACATAACGCTTAATAAGCTCCATAGAACAGGCAGCATGCTAACTGCACGGATTCCAACAATTCAATAAAAATGCTTACTCAAGCAGTGTTGCTACTGTACAACATAGGAGGATTAATTAAACCTCACTCCTTATTAACTCCAGATTACTCATGAACTCACTCACCGTGTCACAACACGTGAACGAATTCAGGTATGCAAAAAAAATTAAGTATAAACAAAAAAGGTAAATACGATATAACGAATGTATAAAAAAGGTACATTACAAACAAAGACGCAAGACTTACAAGGAGAGAACGAACGATAACAGACCCTACAAGTCTTAACTCATGTACAAGATAGTTTTAAGAAGAAGGACAGGAGAGACATCTTCCCAAATAAATGTGAGGAAGCAAAAAACGCCACAATCTATACGAATAACGGATCCCTACAGAACCATTCACAGCATAGCAAATCCCCCCGAGTTATCAATAGCCAACGATACACGTTCTGCACCCGATTGGCAAAGAAGATATGCTAAACTACGATCCCATCCAACCTCCCGCTCCTAAACTAAACATATAGTAAAAGATAAAAAGCCTGTAAATAGTGAGGAAGGAAAGCACCTTGTAGTCATACAAAACTAGTAATCTATCTGCAGCTCTAGATGAGGTTATTATGCGTGCTGCATTCACGTGGGTGGATTCCTCATTCTCCTATCGGAAACATGTCAATCATCACGAGCTTGGTCCCATTCAACTTACGATTGTTCTGGCACTAAGGCCAGAAACAGTATAGAATAGCGTGGTTCATTTCAATATGGCCTATGGACAAATGACGAGATCCTCATCAGGTCATGCTGTTAAATTATACTTGAACCCATCAAGCAGGGCCGCACTGACAACATCACAGAAGGACTATTCTGTATGGAGTGAAGAAAGAAGCACGGACCGTAGGGTCTGCGCTGTATCGCGATTCATCTGCTAACCTTCATTGGTTAGCCCTTTTACCTATATTATAATTTATTTGCATACTACTGCTTATCACGGGGTCGAGAACTGCTCTGTCATTCCTAGCTATACATTTATTCTATCTCGCCCCACCTTCTTTCCATCTATAAGAAAAAAAATGTTTCAAAAACAAGCTGTTCACGAGAACAGCTCAAGGACAAATTACGCTGGTTATAATCAACAAGATCGTAAAAAATTAACACACTGACTTCGTGACCTAGCACGGCATTTTTAAGACAATCCGATCCTGACGTAGGCCACTGCCCAGGTAGAATTAAAAATAAACAAAACAAAAAAAAAAAAACAACCCATCTCTATCACCCCTCCCCTCCCCTATCTGACCGGCGCTGCAATGTGGTGATGGCATGTCTGCTCCAGTTGTAACTGGGCTGCAATGACACTATGGCATATTTCCCAAATGAGATTAAAGAAGTATTTATACAAAATGTAAAGTGAAAATATTACATTCTTAGTTAAAGTATGCAGAAAAGGTGGGGGGGGGGGGGGGGGGGGTGAAGTTCATGATAATCCCAGTCTTTATGAAAAAATCACTCTTAATAGTTCATACTTCATTATTTTGAAACTTATGTTTGAAGTGCAAAATAAGATATATTTCTAAGTTGATATCATAAAGGCTGTACGTCCAGCCACAGAAATCTCCCTAGCCGCTGAATCAAAAGGCATCAAATTTCGCCATCAAAGGTCCACTTTACCAATCCGTGTCTGGGTAGACTTTGATTTTGAATTGTGATGTATGTAGATGAAAGATATTAATTTATGAAAGTGCATCACGACAAGAAACCATTTTACAAAAGCAAGAATGCATTTTTGACAGTGAGATTAAGAAGAGGGTGTGCTTTGTTTGGTGCACTGTGTATGTGAAGCTGAATAGGGAAAAGACTTTGTTGTCTTCACACTGTTCAGTCAGCTGTATGGAGAAGTGGCGGGGGAGTAGTAGATTTATCCCATGCAGTGCTGGGAGGTAATGATGCTTGTAAAATAACATTTCTGCACACAAGGCCTCATGTGGCAAATTTCTATTCAGACTGTAGGAATTTTACAGTTTTTAGAAATTAGGTGGTTCCAACCCTTTTCTTTTTCGATGAGTTTTTAAAGATATTGAATATTTGTTATTTTATTTGCAGTGCCCAGTCGTGTCCTACACTAGCAGGAAAACCCAAGCTCTTTTTTATGGCAAGCTGTCGTGGGAAAACTCAGCAAAGAGGTCAGTATATATTCATGTTTCTGAAACACAAGAAAATAAACACTTTGCTAGGTAATCACATTTAGGTAGGTCAATAAAAGTGAGTAAGGTATTCATGTCTTAAGATGGGTTACCAGTGCATGTCCTTGAGAGACCCTTGGAAGGTATTCATACCGTGGCATAGGGTTGTGGCAACACGTCCATGAGAGGTGCCTCTGTAAGGTCTTTATGTCCTGAGATAGGGTTACCACAGCAGGTCCATAAGAGGTGCTTTTGTTAGGTCTTCATAGCCTGAGATAGGGTTATCACAGTTGGTCCATAAGAAGTGCCTTTGTTGGGTCTTCATAACCTGAGATAGGTTTACCGCAGCAGGTCCATAAGAGTTGCCTTTGTTAGGTCTTCATAACCTGAGATAGGTTACCACAGCAGTTCCATAAGTCTTAATAAGAGGCCCCTTGCAAGATATTCACACAGGGTTCACACAGGTCCTTAAAAGTCCTTAAAGTCCTTAATTTTCATAAAAGAAAAAATAAGTACTCAAAAAGTCCTTAAATTCTGAAAATGATGCTAGAGTCCTTAAAAAGTCCTTAAAATTTGTGTTTCAGTTGACATTTGAGATTCTAATCTTCCAATTGCACACTGGATAATTGGTAATTTGAAATAACACTGAGCTTTTCAGAGTGAATTTATTATGTTTGAACTCGGATACAGAAACATCTCGTTTTGATGAATGCTGCACACCATTTGTATAAGTAAAATATTTCTTGGTCACGGGCACACAGGTCCTTAATTTGTTTACTGTGAGTCCTTAGGAAGTCCTTAAAAAGTCCTTAAAATTAGTTTTCAAGACTTTGTATGAACCCTGTTCACATCTTGAGATATATATATCTGGCACCCATGAAATGTCACCAGAAACATTCTTTAGAGAACAGTTAGGGCTTTTGCCCACTTCCTGACACCGTCAGTTCTGGTACATCAAAAACTCACATGCAACAGCTATGGCTTCAAATTTTCAGTATTTCCCATTGAAAATAGGTTGAAAGTGTGTCCACTCCAGCCAACCCCTACAGATTTGTCTAAGAGAGTGATCAAACTAGTTGGAAGGAATTGGACATGTTCCATTTTTTTTTTTATTTGGTCATGACTTTCATTCTTTTCCAGCCTGGGAATATTTATTTTTCCATATTCTGTCCCCATTATCATATAGATTAAAAAAAAAAAAATTCTTCTTCCAATGTCAGGTGTGGACCCTTCACAAGCAGGGGTAGGCATTCAAACTGATGCACCTCAACCTGAGCCAGATTTTACTGAGTGGGTACCCAGTGAGGCTGACTTTCTCCTGGGCTATTCCACAGTACCCAATTTTGTTTCTTATCGCAGCCAGACTTATGGAACATTTTATATCAATGAGCTAACCAGAGTGTTTGACCAGTATGCGCACAGGTATGTGCTTTTTAAATCTCTGGTTGTTGAATTTGACTCCAGTCACATTTCAAATACTGCCCATGGCGGGGGTGTTTGAATTAAGTCATATTTCCAGTAATGCCTTAACTCCTTAAGTTGCGATGGTCAACTCAAGTCAAATTGTGAAAAAGGGTGAAAAAGTGCAAGGTCACTGAAACTACCAGCACAGCAATATAACTAAAGTGACTTCCCCCTGCCATTGCGTCTTCACTTTGGCAAGATTGTTTTTAGTCTCAAATCAAAAATGCTCAGGTCGATTTGAAGGATTAGTTAGTTGTTATGTCCCATGGACGCTGTCTTAAGCAATGTCAACTGTACTGATAGTCTCAGATATAAACCACTCAGCTCCAAAATGTTCCCCAATTTAAACATTTTGTAAAAATGTTTTTTGTTGTTTTTTTTTTAAGCAAAAAAGAAGATTTCATTTTGCATCAAAAGTAATGCGGGAAATGTGACTTGAGGTGAATTTAGCAACCAGAGTGTTGGGAAGTCTTTAGATTTAAGAAGTTTTAGGACTTGATCGTGCAGAAAATGAATGTTGTATGTTACATCCACAAAGTTGCACATACATATTCAGTATCTTTAGTATCTAGATTCCATTTACAGGTCAAACTTCAGCAGCATCAGGCTTTACTAACCATCAGCATTCAGGACAGTTTGCTGTTTCATGTATTCATTTCCCATTTTGTATAAGTATATATGAATTTATATATCACTCTTTTGAAGCTGGACATGTTTGTAGTCGAGCGTTTTTATTAGTTATTTTCTTTGCTAACAACCATGGGCACAGTTTAGTGCTGTAGAAACGTTTTTTCAATAATTGGGTCTACTTATTATTTTTTACAAAGTGGAAAGAAGCAAACTCCAACTCAGGCTATAGTCTGACATAAAAAAAAATCAGTTCCATAGGATTTAGTGTGAGCTCATGCAAAATTTCAAATAAATTCAACAGACAGATTTCTAGGAAATTGATGTTGGTTCTGCTCATTCTAAAAAAAGACACTATAAAATCTGGTATAAAATATGATTATTCCAGAGAGGATCTGCAAACACTTTTATTGCGGGTGAATGCAAAAGTTGCCGAGAAAATCTACAAGACTGGTGAAGGCGAGAACATGCAAATCTACAAGCAGATTCCATGCCCCCAGCATACACTGAGGAAACAGTTAAAGTTTTTGGAATTTGAGGAGCACAGTCAGTGTTAGTTCCATCAAGCGTCATCTCTTTGACAAACCAGCATATGATCAAAACCCTGGTTTCTAGATAATGGCTTACGCCCGCATGCGTCATTTCAAGATGCAGGGGAACTCAACGCATTCAGGCAAGCTATATGCTGATTTGTCGTATATGATACAAGCTGAGATGTCCGGCGTTGCCCAGGATAAATTTGTGTAAGTGTGTTTCAGTTTCGGTGATTACAATGGATCTTCTTCATCTTGCCCGATCCCTCAGGCTTATTTTATTGTTATTGTCTGTTTGTTTTTCAATAAGTCTTACTGCACTCCCATTGTGTTTTGCTAATGGCGTTTGTGCCCCGTCAGCATTTGAGATGAAGACTGTTAGGAAACAACAGTAATCTCCACACAAAGGCATTCAGTTAGGTGCATTTTTCCTAAGAGAAACATTGTCATAATGCACTAATGTGCATAGGAGCCCCTCTCTCTCTCTCTCTTTCTCTCTCTCTCTCTCTCTCCCTCTCTCTCTCTCTCTCTCTCTCTCTCCCCCCTCTCCCCCTCTCTCTCTCCCCCTCCCTCTGTGTGTGTGCATGTGCCTGTGCGTGCTATTTTGAGAGGGCAGAAGCAAGTTTATCCAGGTCAAAGCAGGGAGCCTCAGCTAGTTATACAGTGAAACCTGCTTAACTCTTTGTGTGCCATGAATATTTCCACCTTTGCCGATACAGGAAGCAAACAGTGGAGGAGATGAATGAAGACTAACTACAGCAACATTTGCTCGCCCCGAAACAAAATAGCCTAGCATTCTTGTGCGCTGATACATCGGTCATGGGCACAAACATCACCAGCGGAAGAGCCGATATATCAGTGATTGGCACACAAAGAGTTAAGAAATTCGGTTGTATTTGGATTTAAAGATTAGTTGGCTTAAAATCACAATTTTCATTAGTTTCAGCCTTTCATTCAAAAAGAAGCAAATCTGGACACTTTGGTCATTTGTCCTTTATTACCTCCTTTGGTCTACTGTCTGGAACAACTGAAATCCATTTTTTTTTCTTTTATTTGTGCTTGCATGTGTCAATGAGATGCGCCCTTATGTAGGTAGCCAGAAAGATCTGCCAAAACAGTGGGTGGTGATCGACCAGTTATATTGAGTATTATATATTTCTATATTTCTATTTCTATATAATTACTCAATAAGTACTGCTATTGAATGTATTATAGTCGGTGTGACATGTGTGACACATTTGTAACAGCCCTCGGATGGCTGTGAGGGTGACTGGTAAAAGAAAAAAAAAATGGTATGCTGTTCTGCTACAGGCAGGGCCTTTCTGTTTGGTATCCTCACGGGCTAGTTTAATGACGCTATATCATCTCCCCTGCTCCCCGGTAACCCCACCAAGTATACAGACACTAAAAATGACATGGTTTAACATTTTTCTTTCACTTCAAAGGCAATACAATTTCAACACTGCATCTTTATTTGACCAAGTAAATGAAAGAGAATCTTTCCATGAAAGGGAGTGGCAAAATTTTGTTTACGTGTAAACAGACATAAATTTACAAAGAATCTATTATATATTTCAGTAACTTGCAACCTTTGGCATGACCAACTGACCAAACTATACACTTTTCAGGCCTTAAATTTGGCAGGAAGGTGGCAATTGGGATAAGGAAGATGATGGCTATAATTAAAAGTTGTTTACTTCAAGCATGTAGTTTTAAAAAATAACAATGTTTATTGCTATGTAACATCTGTAGTTTTGCATGTTTGTTTCGTAATATATAGTACCGTGCATGTCATAAAAAGTAACCGTATCAAACGTTCAGTTTGGTGCGTAGTGTTCTGGTGCGCATGAGTTCTGAAGCCAGACTTTACTTTTATCATAATTATGAGAGAGAGAGGGGTGGGGGGGGGGGGGAGAGCACATGATTGTTTATTCCGGGCATTTTTTAATGCCCGGTAGCTCATCTAGTAAAGAAATATTAGGGTTCGTCCATGGGAATCTTTCAGATAAAAAAATAAATTTTTTATCATCCGCTTTCATTTAAAGCAGGTTCACTGTATTTATAATCCACAAAACATGTGTGATATTGATGCCGATAGTAAACTTTGATATATGTATGTCCATGATACACATATAATGTTGATGCTGACATTTTGAATAATATGTAACTTCACAATATATGTGGAATGTTATATTTTCTGTAACCTTAAATTGTATGTCCTGAGCAAAATGAATTGGAAGTTGGTAAGTGTATTTTTGTTTGTCCTCTTTATATGATTTTTTGAAATTTAATTTGATCATTCTGTGTGAAAACTGCAATGTCTTCACAATCATGATAATGATATTGTTGAGCCTCGATTCAGTGCAGAAAGTGTTTATCTCCTTTTTGTGACAAATGGAAATAATCACGTCTAGAACTGACCTAACGATATGGGAACTATCCACTTGTCTAGTTTGTTGGGGTCTTTTTGTATATTATTACATGTATTAATTTTATATTTATGTTTAATACATCATGAGCCAATTTTGCCATTGCTTAAACTAGTATTTGTTCATTGGTAAATATATGTTTAAAAAACAGGCCACATACATGATTTAATATGTGGCTTGTTTTTTAAATATACGTCTATGTTTACAAAACTCATAGCGAGGTCTCTTATTCTACAAATGTAAGTGAAAGAAAATGTAGTAATTCATTTTATCTGTAGGTCCTGTCCTCTGTGCATGATAGTGTATGGTGAGTTTGTTATCAGTGGCGAGATGCGGGAATTGTGCGCAACTCGTTACACAGTGGTGTAGGCCTTAGGTGCCAGTGCAAAACGCCATCCGATATGCAAGAACTTTGCTTAGACCTACACCCGCATGTAAAGGGGGTTCATAACGTTACACTTTCACTGAGCTACTTAATGAGTAACTGGCTTGGGAAAGTGGTGTCTAGTAGAAAGAAAGAAGGAAAGAAAAATATTTTATTCCAACCCGCGACTTCACGAGCAAAGAAAAAAATGGATTTCTACTCTCTCGATCTCTTAGTTGTTTTGATTGGTGTGGTGTTCTCTTGGCAGGGATTGACCGATACAAATTTTGTGCATTCGCAATGTCAGTTTTTGTTACAGCGGTAAGCAGTAATTGATGTTTAGGGAGGGGTGGGTGTAACTTTAAGTACATGCATACTGACTAAATTTGAATTTACACCTTGGTGGCCGTACACACTACTAAGCCTGCATCATGGTGCAAATGGGGCGGATTTACACCAAGTTTATGCATATGGCCACAGGTTATCATGGCCTTCATGAAGTTTTCTCATAAAATCTTATTATACTGTGTGCAGTAATTCATTTTCACAAGCCTGGTCAGCTTGCAATGGAAAATTTATGTGTGAAAATTCAACTTTGAACACTCAAAATCCCACTCCACAGACTCCAGAGTATTGGACTTATGTGGAGTTCTGTATTTATAAAAGTGTTTAAAAGCACTTCCCAGGGCCCCAACAAATCTTGATCTGGTATTGAACCTTTCAGAAGATACACATTGTTTTCCATGCCATGGGTTGTTACTGTTAGTGTATGAGTTAACCTTCCCACAGACAGGAAAAGATTTGCAGTTCTAGGGTACACATCAAATTCTACTTCATAAACACATTCAAACACGGCAGAGAAATTGATTTGAGAATTTGGTGTATCAGAATATTCCAGATGCAGAATAATTTGATATCATAATTATGCTATTTGTCAACTGAATACTAAAAGTAGCACTTGGACTTTTCAAAAATCAAATGGGAAAAGAGCTGTGTATTTCATGTTGGTCGTTGATGAATCAAGTACCAAAGGTATAAGATTTTAAATTGAGTTCTGGCAATTTTAGTGGGGCTGTTCTTGAGTGAGGCTGTTTATTTTGGCATTCCATGAATATTACTTAGTTGTAATCAGTTTTTCTTTTTTATTTCTGATTCATTGTTATGTTTCTGTATTGTTTCTTACTTGGGGCTTTGTAGCATACAACTTTTTCTCAATTTTTTTTTTGGCTGTATATTTAAATAAACTGTTCTGCCAGACCATTTCACTCAGTTGTTTTTTTGCCAGAAACAGAAGACAACTTCATTCTTCTTCATGTGTTATAATTTCTTACCACAGAGCATAAATGACATTAACCTTCGTCCTGCGGGAGGCCACTATATTGGTCTCCTCGCACAACACACGAGGCCAATATTGTGGCCCTACATTTTGCAAACTGAGTCCTGCAGGAGGCCAATATACATGTAATTATTGTACAGCAACGCCGCTCCTCATGTTTTGTTTATTCGGTTACTGCGACTATAATTTTTTTCACGTTTTTATTTCACACTACTTTCGCGTGTTTCGCTGGTTTATCTACCTTGACACCCCTACTGTGTCTAACAAAGTGGTATCGACAGATTATGTTTGTTACAATGCAGTTGTTCATAACTATTCATCATACTCCTTATGTAATAGTACTGACGGTCTGAAGTTCAAACCGGGGAAAATCTTGGGGAAACTTTTGACTTTGATACTTGTCGTCTATATGTGAAATGAGAAGAAAGGGGCCATCTGCGTATTTGAGAAGCCATTCTAGGTCTGTAATAATGAATTCCAATGTAATACTGGGGCATGCTGCATAAGGGCGTCTGTTGGTAAGTTTTTTGTCAGGGAAAACTGGGAGAAAATGACCGACTTTGTTGTTGATCATTGTCTTTATTTGATGTGGTAATTATAGAGATATTGTGTTGCTTCGATTAAACCATTTTCAGTAGATGTATATACTCTATGAGCTGGAAATCAAATAAATCTCTTGCTAAAGGTGTGCTAAGAAAACTAACATCATAGTACATGGAACCTTTACATAGTGGAGGAGGGAGAAGGCATTGCCGTGATACATGTGGTTAGTACATTAAGTGCCTGGCTTAAAAAATAATTTTTTGACCTGAATGGCCTGACTTGGGGCAAAAAAAAAAAAAAAGCACAGAGCTCTTGGGAAAAGGTTAACGTGTAAATGTAAATGCAGAAAATTCTTGATTATGAGCCTGCTTCTATTTAACAATAGACTTTATCGCATCTCATCACATCAGAAGAACATTATCTAAATATCATAGGGGTCACTTATGATTTATCCACCATTATTGATGTTATTGTGTTCTTTAAAGTAAACCCGATACACGTGTTCACAAGGACCCGATTGATCCAGCCGCCGAGGTTATCGGCAATGCACAAACGATCAGCTGACTGGCTGCTGGCTATCCCCGCATGGGGTGTTACGTGAACGAGTTCACTCAACGCAGGACGAGGGTTAAAATAAAATTACCTTGTAATCAAATTGTGTCTCATTCACTTTTTCTGTTTCATTAGTTTTTTTATTTCTTCTCCAGATTAATGTTAAGTTGATCTTTCCACACATTGACAGTATGTGTCTGTGATCATCAATACGATTATAACGCTTTGCAAAAAGGTTGTGCTGTCAATTACATCTTTTCATTTGGGCAGTAGTAGTGCTTGTGAAGTTATTAAAAACTTAAATAAACAGTTGCCTCGATAAATTATCTTACATGTAATCATTATTTATTTAATAATGAGATGTTGAAGTGAATTGAACATTCATCGTTTAAGATAAGATAAGATAAAACTTTATATATACATGTATTAGGAGACAGAAAATTTGGTTACACAGCTTTATTGTAACCATTTCATACAGACAGAAACCTACACACCTGTATACATTAAACACTTGCCAACACAAACCCAAAGCATACACATTTAGAGCAGGGAAGCACACTCACTAAATCTACACGAGTACTACATGATTACGTACTACGTTCTGCTGCTCTTAATTCTCTTTTCCAGTGTCAAATACGTTGGTTTTCAGTTACATGTACTTCTTCTTGCTCACTCTTAAAATATCTTATCACATTAAGCTCACAAAACGTGCATTTCAGACCGTGCTCATAATGTCCATCACCCTTTATTCTAGCTTCCGTTGTGTTGAGTCCACTGTCCAGCGTGCTCTCTCACCATAACATACATTGTCAGTATGGTGACCTAACATTACTGTGTATCACTGTCCACCTCACATACTGGCATATCCATAATTTAGATGATTTTGAGTCAGGTTTACCTGATCACTCAACATTGCTCATGGTGAGATCTGTGCTGTCTTGTTGATGTCTTATATATACAGTTTTGACATTATGTCGACATGCTTTTTCCGCATGGTTGTCTGTACATATGAAATCTTACTCTCACCAAAACATTCTCCTGTAAAATGGGAAAAATTATTGATATGTGTATATGTCAATACGTCAGATCGACGATGTTACAGAGTTTACACGCACAACACGTAAGTAAACAGCTTCACAGACAAATGTCAGTTTGTGAATGGTTTTAACTTCAGGAAACAGGCTAAGATGGCAGTTTTATTACTATTTTAATACTGCGTTATGATCCAATATCTGAAAGTAATGAATTTTCAGAAAGTGACTGACAAACTCTGAGACCACAGTAGCGCCTAGCACAAAGATAAAATATGCCCAAAAATCTAAAAGTTGTATTTCGCAGAGCCCCACAGTAGAAACAAACAAAAAGAACTCTGTATAGTTTCTTTTCTTGTTTCCTAAAAAAGACTTTGCAAAATACAACTTCCCTTTAGTGCCACATTTTAACAGGAAATCAGAAAGCTGCACCAGGCTGCAAACTATTTAATGACTTACTTTCATATTTGTGCACATGTTTCATGACAAATTTTCAGTCTTAGAAGGCAACAGTTATATAATAATCAGTACATGTAACATTACAACATTCAAAAAATGTGTCACTTCAAAGACATCAACCATGTAAAATGAGAACAGGCTCATTCCAATACTAAGCAAACTCTCTCAAATAAATAGCATTTCATTGGTGTCGTGATCGGAAACAAAAATTTTACAGGAGATGGAAAAAACTTCAATTACAAATTGATTGACAGCTGAGAGTTGTTTTCAACACTACTTGTTAGGAAACTACATTTCTGATCTCGATGGCTGGTGTGTGGGTGGGGTAACAGTTAAGCAGTTGGAGGTTGACCATGGTTTGGCATTAAATTGAGGTCAACCTTGTTCTGTATGTGACAAGTCATGGAACAAGTGTGTCCAGTACATCAGCCGACTGAGGATCAGCAGTGTTGTTTTGTTCTTTTTGCATGATCTCATGCGGTTTATGCATGATGAAAAATGGATGAGTAAGTTAGGCGTGGAATGGGCATTAAAAATTCTGTCATATCTCAAAACTTTAATATTGCAACCGTTGATGTACATGTGTTTCCGGATTCTGGCTTTGAACATTTTGCGAGACAGACGTTTTGGCCACGACACCAACGATTTGGTATCTTTGAAATATTGCACAGGTGTAACACCATAGACTTGGGTCTATGAAAGATGGAGTAAAAAGTATATATAATGGAAATCTGAGAATAGAGATCAATTATATGAGAGATTCTTGAATTGTTGTGTTTAGACAAAAATAAACTAATTTGAGCAAAAACAATGGGATAATTTCATTTTCAACAATGTTTTAGTGGCTCTTTATCAGGATGAACAAGATCAACATTGGTTTTCTCTGTTTCATTTTAGTATTGTAGAAATGGTTTTTTAATTATTCCATCTGCTCATTATTTTTTTTTCCAAAGTGCAAAGAAACAAACTCAAAATCAGGTTACACTCGACAAATTAAAAAACCAGCTCTATATCATATGGCTTAATATGAAATACGAGTCCATGCAAAATTTTTCTTACCGTATATCCAACACAGTTTCTGAGAAAATCAATGTTGATTCTACTCATTCTTAAAAAAGATGTATAGAAGTGAAATGACTGAATTTACAGGCACACCTGTCATTCACTTCATATATGAACTCTTGCATTGACAAAAATACAGACAACAATAAAAAGGAATGAAGATATAATTATAAAGTTTTGTCCAGTGGAGAGATTCACAGTTCATATAATCAAAGTTGGAATCATCAACAGACTCTATACTATGCCCAAGTTCACCTGCACTCCAAAGCAAACAGTTTAGTTGTCCATAAAGACCAGTACAAAAACGAGCAAGTATCCTGTCTTCTATGCAAAGCACATTAACCCAGGACTGCTACTATTAGAGTGAGGCAACTTGATAGAGCTGAACTTTTTAGTGTCTCATTTTTAAGATCTTGTGATTAACGCATGATATAGAACCAAGACATGATACAAAACTAAGGCATGACATCGACCTCAGGCATGTAATAGAACCAAAGATGATATAGAACTGTGGCATGATATTGAATTCAGGCAAACACAGAATTTAGCCACGTTATAGAACTAAGGCATGACAGATCTAAGGCATCATACAAAAACTAAGGCATGATAACAGAAAAAAGGCAAGAAAAAGAACAGGCACGATATAGAACTAAAGCATGATACAGAACTAAGGCATGAAATAGAAGTAAGGCATGGTGCAGAACTTGGCATTGTGATAGAACTAAGGCATAACACAGAACTAAGGCATGAGATAGAACTACGGCATAAATATAGAACTAGGGCATGATATCAGATGAAGGCATTAAATAGAACTAAGGCATGATATAGAACTAAGATGCATTACAGAACTAGGGCATGATATAGAACTAAGGTACATTATAAAACTAAGGCACATCACAGAATTGAGGCATAATATGGAACTAAGACATTACAAAACTGAGGCATAATATAGAAAGTCCCAATGGTACATTACAGAACTAAAGCATAGTATAGAATTAAGGCACAATATGGAACAAAGACATGGTAAAGAACTAAGCCCTTCATACGACAAACTTGACACTAAGGAAGTTATAATATCTAATATTAGTGCCTTAAACACTCTCTGGCTTTTAAAAAAATGTTTCATTTTTCTTGGTAATGTCAAAGGAACTTTACTTTGGAGTTGAAATCTTTGAAATTCTGAAGCTAGTTAAATTATTTTGTCTCAAATGATAATTTTAGAGGTAAGGCAGACACAGAGGTAATCTGTCTCCGGCACCACAAATCAACTCCAATTACATCAATATTCATATCAACATCTTTAAGAAAAAAAAAATGCACCAAAGACAAAATAATTTAACTGAAGTTAGCTTCACTGTGAAAACTGCAGCAAAAATAAGGTGTCATCACTTTAAACATGTCTATGTTAACAGAAGGAAAAATATGACTAAAAGCAGCATTTGTATTCAGCTGACATATCGTCAATATGCTCAAACTAGCCAAGCCTCTTAGTGCTGCCTTTGTTGGAAGCCCCATCACCTAGCATCTCTCTCAAATAGGTCTCCCACGTGTATTAGCACACTATGAATGCTGCTCCTACTAGGGTAATTGAATGCTCTTGACAGGGAGTCATATAAAAGCCACAAAAGCCAAGAGAGAATACCAGCGAGGTCGCAATTTAACAAAATTATTTCCTGAAAGATGCTTTAGTGTTGGTCACTATCAATGGTCACATTATGATCTGCATATCAATTTTAGCCCGCAAAAAAATTTTGAAGCTTATGCATTTTGCGGTGTAGACAGTAACTGTTGCCAAGCATTGGCAGGTCCTGAAATATACATAGTAATTAGTATTGATAATGGCCACACTCAGATTTTGGCTAAAAACTACATTCACTTTTCATGTCTTTCTTGATGTCATTTACTGCTGTCATGCAAACAAAAGAACAGAAGTGCCAAAAGACCTCAAGGTAATGACTTAAACAACTGATACCATAAGACAAATATTTCACACCGTTAAACAGTTTTATTCACTTTTCTCAAACTAAGAACAATGACACAGGCCAATATGTTAGCACAGTGATTTTTGTGAGGCGACGGTACAGGTTTGGTATGTCATAGCCGCCCATGTTGAGAAATTCAAGAAAAATTGATGGTTGAGACAAAAAGATGTTGAATTTTTTATTTTTGCCATTATAGTTCAACATATCTACTATTATTTCATATTAGAGGAATGGCAAATTGTTTGGTCTAGTCACCATTTTGGTTATTTACTTAACTTAGGAGGCTGCAACATGGTACCAGTACTGCGCCACTGCCTTGTAGTTATGACTTATCAGATACATGACGTCGTCTGAAACATCAAAAATAGTTTTAAATAAAATTCCACATAAGTGAGCACTATCTGAAAGAACATAAACATTTGGTTTGGATAATATGATTTTTTGTTAGGAATATCTTGCGAATGACAGAAAGTTTTTTTTTCCCATGAAGGAAATTAAAAGAAAAACAAAATGTAACACCATTCCAGACATTCAGATTTGATAGTCAACAAAAAAAAAAAAAAATTCAGTTTTTTGCCCCTGTTACAGTGTTAATTAAAGTAGCAAGGCCTTCAATTTTCAAGATTTTGATGCCGAAGGTATTATTCAATACCAATTTTCAGAAAGGCTACAAATCACAATTTAGGTCAAATCACTATTCAGTATGCATTGAATTTTAGTTCTTCATTTGTGCAGTCTAAGGAACAAAGATATCTCTTTATACAAGATCTTCAACATTAAACATAACCGCTAGTTTTAGCACTGTTTATGATCTGGCCTTGACCCTTTTCTCCCTGGGCGTCGTCTGATAGTCCAACAAGCTCAAAGCCTTCAGTTCTTTCTGGTAATCTAGAGATTCTACAAACAACTTGGCAACCTGAGGGAAGTACAAGAATTCAGGTGATTAAAATGAATCAAGATTAACCAAACAACTCAACCATTAAAAATAGAAAAATAAAATAAACGTTTGTAATAGTCAATAATCAGGATTTTCTCAACAAGAGTTATATACTTTGTTGTCCATCTCATATACTAGAATAACAACAATTTTCCAATTTTACAGGTCGACATTTTAAAGTTTAGGTCAGTGGCTGGAAGACAAACATTTCTGCAGGTAACTTCAAAACTACATGTATTAAAGATATCGACAGGTCACTTTGTGAGAATACAGATTTTCATTATGAGCATTGTAAGGCAGTCATAGCTCAATACAATCAAAATCATTAATATGCCTGCATGTGACAGAGATAACAATCCATGTATATTTATATGACGAAATTGTCAAGGACGAAACACGACAACTCATCAACTTAAGAAAAAAGCCAGAAACTGAGACCTTATTCTCTTAGATCAGGAGTTCCCAACCGGGGGTGCGAGATGATATTTCAGGGGGTACAAAAACTTGCATTTGGAAATTTTAAATTACAGTATACATGTCATCTTCAATCCAAATATTACTTTCGTATGACGTGCGAGAATAAATCACAAGTTTTCTAGGGGTGCGGGGTATAGAAAAGGTTGGGAACCACTGTCTCATACGGATAAAATTGGATACCAGTGAAATCGAATTAGTTCAGATAAAAAAGTACAGTGCACTCTCCCGATTACGACATCTCCGAATAACGACATTCTCCCGATAACGACATTGACCCCCGGTCCCGATTTTTTTACTATATGTTATTAGTAATAAAACTCTCTAAATAGCGACATACTTTTTAGACCACTCTCCGGATAACGACATTGAGTTAGCAATAATCGGCTGTGACTTTGCTAGATACAAAAATAAAAATAGCTAAAATATTGTTTCCGGTCAGTTTCATTTCATTCTCTGAGCCAATAAAAACACTTCTTTTCCGACCAATGAAATGTCCTACCAGAGGCACCTCATAGCCAATGAGATCGCTTTGTTATCGGCCAATGAGATCGCTTTGTTATCGGCCAATGAAAACACACCTGTGTCTATTGTCGTATTATTAAATACAGCTGCACTCATGCCGGTCCCAAGCCCAGATAAACAACAGAGGGAAAATGACACACAAAAAACAACAACAACAAAAAAAACAAACAAACAAAAACAACACACACAACACACACACACACTTCGTGTATTTTACATGTTTGGAAAGTCCGATCACTGATCACCCACTATGGTTGGTACGTTACATTCTAAGGGTCTAACCACACCCCTTTTTCCGCCATCTTGAAAATCTCCGAATAACGACATGTTCCCGATAACGACATGCACCTCTGGTCCCGAGCCATGTCGTTATCGGGAGAGTGCACTGTACATTTGCTTCCACTGAAAGTACTTTGAAAAGCAGAGTTTTTCTTATAAGCTCCTTATGGGATTCTAAGAGTTAAATTAGCTAAAATATCAAGAAACTGACCTCAAAATTGGTGATGACAGGGATGCCAGCATCAATAGCTGCTCTTCTGATGATGTAGTTGTCTTGGATGTACTGTGTTTTGTGATTGGGCAAATTGATCACCAAGTCTATCTTCTTGTCCTGGATAAGTCTGCCAATCAAAACATCAGAATTACAAACAAATAACGAAACAAAGACTAAATATACTTGTATGGCCTTTAATCCTGTCATGCTCAAATATAGCCTGCCTTATCCAAAACTTGTGAAACACGTGAAAATGATTTGGAATTGTCAAATACATGCACGAGTATAAATATTAATCAGGAAAAAGTATTATTTTGATGTAGACTCCACATGTTAACAACAAAACAAAAAATAAAGTACTGGGCACCTTGTGATAGGTATCAAAGATGATAGACTGGGCACTAGAAAGTTACATGCAAACTTTCAGAAACCTGAGTAAACTGGCTTTTTAGATTAACTTGAGTACGCAAAGATAATAAGACTATTTGTGCAATAAAAATTTCACATGATTATAAATATAATGCGGCTATCCTTCTAATTGCTTTATGCTGCTATCCTTTTCTTTGTTTTATAATATAATCTAAATTTACATCTAACTTTCCTCTGCCCTGGTTTAGAAGGTTGACAAAATTTAAAAAAAAAAAAAAAGAAAATCTGTAGGGTCACAACAGGGCTTGGAACAAGATTAACATGTGGTCAAAAAAAGTTTTATCCGAGACACAGAATACCAAGACGGACCATTCCTTCTTTCACTACATGTCCACAACTGCATGCATATAAAAACGGTGACAACTACTCAAAGAGCTCTGTGGTACTAGTCTTTTTTGTTCAGTTAAGAAGGAGTATAGTGCGAATTGTTGCACTGTTGACATGGATGATATGCGCGCAAGTTGACGGACAGAATTTGGCGAATTGAGCCATCTCGGTATACTGTGTCTTGGATTTTATGTTGCAAAGCCCCAATTTGGAAAGAATACAAAAACGTTACAACAAATCACAATAAACAAACAACTTTTTTCTTCTTTGTTATATTTTTTTTATTACTCTAGCAGGTCCTGCCAAATCACCTATCTCAGTTGTCCGCATTTGGCCTGGGTGTGCACCAGCCAATTTTGTCTTCCTCCTCTAACATTGAACTTTCTAGATTTTGACAATTTATGACTATCATCATCTGTGTTATCCATTATCTATTCTGATTTCACTCTCATGACTGGTTTCATTGAAGGGAAAAAATGAAAAGCATACTTGACAGGTGAGGGCAATTGTCCTTTGTCTTGAGTGGTCCAGCTGACAGGTTTAGCGTGTATGTAGTGCTGGTCAAAATACTCCGCTGTTCTTTCTGTGGCATAAATCTGGAGAGAGGAAACACATCAAAATTTTTTCTTTCTTTTTAAAAAAAGAAATCATTATTTTTTAATCTTTTTTTTAACTACAATTTACAGTAATAATAGAAACAATAATTTTTTTTATTATCTTTGGTTAATTCCACAGTTTTCTGAGCTGCTGTCTGCTTCGTTAAATCACCCATCCATGGTGTGGGATACTTTTTTCACTGACTCCCGACAAATTAATAACTGCAAAAATAATTAATTTTCTTTTCACTTTATTAAACATTTTTTTAAAAATTCAACCTAAAACAAAAAATCCATTAACCTTGATATTTGTGAGGTTACAGCATAGCATCGGTAATATGTCACAGCCACCCACGTTCAGAAAATTGCTGAAAATCATGGCTGGGACAAAATTTAACTTTTCCATTAATACAAAGCCACAGCACTAGCTGACATAATTTAATTTGTTAATTTGTATAACTCTTTAATCCCATTTGGGAAATTTGCCTTTGTGCCACTGCAGCCCAGTTACAACTGGAGCAGGTAATTCGTCGCCACAGTGCAGCGCTGGTCGGCAGGTTGTTTTTTTTGGGGGGGAGGGGGGGGGGGAGATGAGGGATTTAATTTTTCCCGGGCAGCAATTTTCGATTTTCAACTGCCAAGTTATCTTTAATGTGCGCAACATGCACACGGGCCCTCCGAATTTTTTCGTCCTTATCCGAGAAGACTAGGTTAACAGGGATACGAAAATATGAGAAAAATCCCAAACTTCCAACATGCCTGCACTGGTCGGGTTTTGAACCCGGGACCCTTGGCATGAGAGGCGAGCACCTTGCCTCTAGACCACCTTGTCCCCCAATAATAATCTACTTGGCAAAAATAAAAAGCACTGTAGGCTAATAAATTGACCTTAAGACATAACCATCATCTCGCTAGTTTCTCCCACCTTGGGCCACAGTGACATATTATTGATTCCGTGCCATTGCCTCACGTTCGTCCACAAAACTCAAGATTCAGACAGTGAGAGTGAGGAAAATGGTGACAGTGATAGATTTAGTGTGAATGTAACATTCTCGCATGATTTCTTCAATCAAAGCTTCACACTGATCTTTTAATGTTTTTCTTTCCGCATATTGTTGGTCGGCTGTTGGAACCTCATCAAACTAGCATCGGGGGCTGTTGTTAAGAGAGTTTAGTATTTCACATAGAAAGTTATGGCTAAGCAGTGAACACAACTCAGTATTTTCTCTATTTAGCCTCGTAATCAGACTACAGCCCTCTAACAACAGGGTATGATTTCAGGTTTAACCCTATGAACCCTGACCCCCTGAGCCTTACATGACCTTTCACCTGGGCTCCTGAGCCAAATCCTATAACCCTCTTCAAAAGGTCATTTACAAAGACATCATGCATAGATGGGACACGTAAATGGTATGATGACATCTATAGCTATGCTTTGACATCAATACTCAAAACGACGTAGAGCGTGCACTCCGTACAGAGTCAAGTAAGGCGCTGTGACACACAGGTCATGCTCGGGGTCATGGGGTTAACGAGGTGCAACAGCTGACCAATGATATGCACTATTTGTCCAATGGCCTTTACATTAGTTTATCATTTCATCGTTCGTTTCACTTACTGGCATACCAATGATTTTAGAGTATTTCAGTTACAGCTACCACAGCATTGCTCACAGTGTGATCTGTATTCTTACAAAGTATTGATATCTTTAATAGTTTTGAAATTATAAGCAGATCCATATGTCTTTTGCCAGTATATAAGAAATCTCACTCCCACTACAACTTTGAAACATTCTCCTGTAAATTGGGAAAATTGTTGATACATCAGTACATGACTGACAATTTGTGTGATTTGACTAACAACCACCAAAGTTATTAGCGTTTTCAAATGACCCACTGTTTGCATGTGATAATTCGGGAAAAATCTGTCCAATGGTCGAAAAAAAATGTTTAGGGCTAAATAAGATCGATAATAGACATCCTTTTATATCCAAATGGATATTTGGTGTTATAAATTAACTGCATTTCATGTCTGTGTATTCTGTTATATTTTGTATACATTGGTTGTTGCACTTTTCATTTTTGTTTCTGTGTGCATGTCAGAAGCAAATTTCCTTGATTGTCGTTATTTTTACGTACTTACCCCAAGCGTTTTGCGCTAGGGGTACGTACGTATACGTACCGATCCCCAACTGCATCCTCATCCTCAACCCTAAATCTTATCAAATCCCTAACCCTTCCCCTTACCCTTTCAAGCAAAAAAAGGAAGGAAAAAAAAAGAAAATTTAAAAGAATAATTAATTAAGGCTGTTGTTAAGGCTATTTTGGGGGGAGTTCTCTAGCTCTGGAGTCACAAAAGACGTTAAAATACGTGCCCCCAGCACAAAACACATGGAGAACATACATACAAGTAACAACAATCAATTTCCTTTGGATTTAAATAGGTAATGTCAGATTCCCTTAAACTTACATTGTATCCTTTCTGAGAGAGTTGCTTGGCCATGGGCAAGAAAAAGGGGTAAAAACTTTTCTGAGCACCCACAAGAATGTTGCCTCCCTTGGGAGGTACACGAAAACCTGCAGACATCATAGCCTTCAAGAAAGCAGTGTACTTGGTGCGTCCAAAACAGGCAACCTGGCCAAAAATTGATTGAAAATTAAGTTACTCACATGATTTTCAGCATGTTTTTAATACAGCAGGAGACTATGCAGGCAAAAAGAGTTACAAAAAAATTATTTCACAGATTTTAACTGATGCCATGTTGCTGTTTATAAAAATCTCCCACTGTGTATACTGTCAGCAACATTCCTTTATAAAATTCATGAAGTATTTGCATTTTACAATAATTCAGCCATCTTCAACAACTCTTGAATCCTAGTTTCACATCATTTTGGTTTTCGTTGACAGCTAGGGTTTTGAACCTCTTTTGCTTCACAGCCCCCTTCAAAGCTCTGATCATCACCCAAGACCTCACTCTCGCCCCCCCCCCCCCCCCCAAAAAACCCCAACTATCCCTACTCTCCAAAAAGACACTGTGCAATATCAACTGAGAATATGTCCATATTCAAAACTTAACCCGGCCAGGAAAGTTTCCACATTTTTGGGGGGATCTGCTGGCATCCTTCTTGGAACTGTATGAGAGACAATGGCACAAAACCAGTAATAATTGCTGCCACCGAAGTTGAGGAAATCAAGCAAAGTAATGGTTGGTGCTAAAATATCAAAATTTTCATTTTTTGCCAAGTTACATCATTATGTTTGCTATTGTTTTCTATTAACAAAATGGTACATTTTTGTCCCACCCATAATTTTGCTCGATTTCCTCAACTTTGGCGGCTGCGACACATTACCAAGTCTATGCCGTCACCTCATAATGATCTCACGACCCCTCAAGTCGGTCACGTTCCACAAGGTTTGAAAACCCTTGGTCCACTGGAACTGTAAGTGACAGATATGCTCACCTCTCCAGTGGATGCCATTTCACATTTGAGAAGTGGATCAGCATCCTTTAGTCTGGGCCAAGAGAACATGGGAGCCTGAAAATAACATGAAGGTAGGAGACGGTTTAATTATGGATACAATCACTCACTGATAAGCACCAAAAAACAGTATAAAAAAGTATAAAACTTAAATAATGTCAAGTCATGTCTCTGTGTATTTATCTTTTTTCTTTCAGTGTGGAAGAGGAAAAAGTGCTGTACTTTCATTCACTTGGTAGGTGAATGCAAGAATAGTTGTAAAAAAAACGACTGAAGTGTCAGAGTTGTATGGAAGGGCTGAGAGAAGAGTTAGGCTAAGTGAAGGTTCAATTTAACCAGATGGTCACAATAGCCCTAATTAACTAGCCAAAAGTACTTGTAATACATTTGTGAGCATTTTTGCCTTTTGGTCACAGTAACCTCTGATCTTGTAAATGAAAAAAAAAAAGGGGACATATCTACCTCTTTACTCTCTAGTAATAGTGCCACAAATATTCTTCAATTTGAAAGAGCTCTTACCAAGGTAATATAGTGAATTTCTGGACTTTGCTTATGGGGGAGACTGACCCAAGAAAAGGAACTTGATGTCGCGAGCGAGTGAGCAAGGATCAATAATTACGGGGAGAAGGGGGTATAGTAAGATTAACTCACGGCAGACAATTAATGGAAAGCGTGGAATGTTGTGAGTTGAGGATTGGACGAGGCAAGATCGGTGTACTTACAAGTCACTGCACACAGAGAGTCCTAAGGGAACGGACGCAAGAGAGAGCCCAGAGGGCAAACATAAGGGGAGCAGTCGGAAGACTCGTGAGAGTGTTTTTTCCAGTGATGACTGGTAGGTTGAACTATAAGGATTGATAATTGATGTACTATATTCTTCTGATGACCATGATCTAAATAAGTTATATGCGAGGAGTGTGCAAGTCATGTGCTACTGTATTAATAGATGTGAACATAGAGCAAGATCTGTACGTTAGGAGTGTGGATTCCTAGCCTAGTCTGAGTACTGTGTAATACGGTGGAGGTGTGTTACAGAAGAGAGGCGCAGCTGTGTGGTGAGTGAAATGTGGACTGTTGTGTGTACGCTTGATGGTTCGTAAGTGTATGGTGTTATAGAGATGTAATGTTATTCTTATAGGTGCCGGGGTCGGGCAGTGAGGCCACCCGCGGTGGACGGACACAGGCCGGGGACAGGCTGTGGAGCCGTGCAGACAAGGGCGTAAGGCCGACAGGCAGCCCAGCAGCCGTGGCAGCCTGGATCTAGGGGATTGGGCTGACCATAGGTCTAAGTTATGTACTTGATAGTCTGTATTACGACTTATATAGAGTGGTGATGTAGGGTCAGTAAGGGCCTGGAAATTTATGTTGTAAAGCACGGGCTGTACGGTTGTGGAACCGGAGATAGGGTGACTGTATGGAAGAATGACCCTTGAATTGTAGTTGAATTGAATAATGTACCGTATGTAATTGAACGTATATATATTAATGTTATAATAAATGTGTGAGCCTGTTTGGTTGTTTTGTTAAGTGTTATACTTGGTCGTTTGTGATTGTTGTCCGTCATAATAAGTACATTTGCCAGTTTGGAATTTGTTACAGTGGGGGCTCGTCCTGCAAGAGTCTTAAACTTGCATACAAGAGTCTTAAACGTTCATACCAACCATGATACAAATAGTAAAATTAGATATGGCGCTTGGTGCAATATAATTCAGTTTAATGGTGGGCGATTTGTTGTGCTGGAAATGATAAATTATAAATGCAATAGTTGGTCTTGCCTTGATGCCAACATAGTTGGTTGGGTCGTGCGGGTTGTCCAGAGTGGGCAAGTCCACCTCATTCTCAATTGGTTCTTTCATCATGACCCTTGTGGCTAGGTCAATGAAGTCTGTACCAATAGTTTTGGAAACAAACGGGCAAGATCTGGAAGCTCGTAGATTCAGCTCAATCACCTGTGATAGGAGAGGATTGGAAGTGAGTATATGAACAGGAATAAGAGGCAGAAAGTTTACAGTATGTAAGATCAGTGAATATTTATCAGAAAAGGGATGAGGAGTTTAGAAGTGTATGCCTAATTAGTGTTCAGAAAAACTGGAATGAAAGAGAAAAAAAAGAAAAACAAATGACTCAGGCGGGGTTTAAATCTGCAACTTCTGCTATGGCACTAACCTCCTTGCCAGGAAAAAAAAAAACCCAGATCACTGAACCGTTCAGCCACTCAGTTTCTCAAAAAATAAGAAAAGAGATGATTGCTACTGAACTATCAAGCAATGTCTCTTACTGTCTTGAGTATTTGTACACTAAGCCCAGTCCCGCTCATCCCCCATCTCTCCCCGTGTCTTTTTCAGTCACTCGCGTTGGTGTCAATACAAACATCTGGGACAAAAAAATACGAGTTGCATGTTTCTGGTTTTTGTACAGAATAGTCTGAGAGATGCAAATGAACTTGACATTTCATCATGAGGGCCCACCTCATATTTTGTAGTTTTGAGAACAGCAGATCAAACTGTTTTACTGATGTGTCCTCATGTGAGTTAAGATAGTCTAAACTGTTAACAATGCTAGAAGAACAGGGGAGGTCAAAGCAAGTTTGGTCTAAGCCTGATTTAGGCTGATATGTTAGCACAGTGACAATTCAGTGGTTGACTCAATCGCAAACAGGTACACCATGCACAGTACAATGCTTGAGCATGTTATTCATACATGGAAGTAAAAGATTTTTTTCATATTCTGAGCGTAAAGACAGAATATAACTGATCTACCTGAAACAGAGATTAAATGAAAGCTCCTGAGTAGACCTTAACAACTATATATCATACATGCAATGCTAATCCAATAATGAAACTGTGAGAATTTTTTTAGTAGAGGTGAAAATGGTGTGTAAGGAGGGAAAACGAGGGATCATCAATTTGCATAGGGAATGAGTGAATAACAGAAACTGAAGCCCATTTTACCAAAGCTCTATCAAATTTCCACTACTATACTTATCTGTTTCTATTTCACCACAACTTTTCATACAACAATCCTGGCATAGAAATGAAATAATTCTGATGAAAACATCAGTTTGTTATATGAGGCAGCACCCTTCGTCATCCCCTCACTGTGACATCTGCATTTCTCACCAACTGCTGACTTCAGGAGCACTCTAATGATTGCACTAGGAATTTGAAAACTGGTCCCGCAATTAGCTATCCCCCTCTCTCATCCAACCATCATCAATGCCAAAACCCGTCCCAGAAAAAAAATTAAAACCGGTCATAGCAGACTGACATTAACAATTCAGATCTGATAATTATTTTTACTGACTTGTTTCACACAAGATGGTCATTTCACCTGATGACTTTCTGCCCATTTTCATTGTGAAGCGATCATTTGAGTTCTTGAAAAAACCTTTTACCAGTTTCAACAAAATAAAACCAACCCCTGTGGACAGCAGTTCAAAACTGTTTTGGTTTTCTGTTCTGGAAAATACTATCTTACTGATATTTACTGGCAAGTTTAGTTAGTCGATGGGTGAAGAACATTCGTGAGGACACCAGCCTTCCAAACGCCTTGCTAAAGGTCCAAGCTGTATGGAATCGCCAATTTTGTAGGATGCAAAAGGGACAACACTGTCCTAACTGGGAAGTCAATAAGTCAGTTACTGATAAAGACAAACCCTGAAATTATAAATTTGTTGGCAAAAGAAACACACTTCCCTTTCATATAACAATTCCCTACCCTACTTCACCTTAACATCTGTATCTCTGACTAAGAACTGGATGTTGAAGGGTCCAGAAATGGCGAACCTGTTGGCAATCTTGGCTGTCACATTTTTCACCTGGAAATCAGATCAGACTATTAGCTATGAATCTCTAACATAAGAAAAGAAATCATTCAAAGAAATGGAGGAGGGGAAATGTATTAAAGTTTTCACATGGCATGGCTCACACGTTTCGCTTTCCCACTGAACTAATGGTAATTATTCCCCATAGATGGACAATTTTAGGGTAAGTTGAACATTCATAAAAAATATCGTAGTTACCGTACACAACATGGCCGTAGTATCGGTGTCTAGTTTCTTAAGAGCAGAAGACAGGAACGTCTTTCGTATGCAAGAATACTTTGTGCAGTATTGGCAAACTCAGGTTTTGAGTGTCAGGCATGAAAGGTCAAAGAGTCTATCAACTGCATCACACAGCATATCAATTGATCGTAAAGTGGTGTACTCAAGTGTTGCACATGGTGATGTGAAAACAGTTCACTTTCTACGCTCCACATATGGCTTGCTTTATCCATAAATTCAGCAGCAATGATTTACATTTATCAAAGGAAGGCAAAATATAGATGTCCATCATGATAAATTATTCGTTGGAGTGCCCATTTGTACCTTATGGTTAAATTGGGTTTTGTTTGCATGGTAACTTTGGATTCAAATGTTTTTAAAGTCAGGTGGTCACACCAGAGCTGGATGCAAGTTTATAGTGGAGCAAAAAAACAACAACAGCAAGTGTATTTGCAGAGCCCTGGAAGTGGCATGAAACAACAAGAGACCTAGGTGTTACATGAAAACCATAACAAATTCAAAAAGTAGTTTGGTTTTTGTTTTATGTTATTGGTGTGAAGGAAGAATTATTTTACCCTACCTAGGGTTTTGAGTAGTTTATATTAATTTTCTAACCTTTTATCCATGGAAACTCCGAAAAAGTATACATGTATAAAAAGATATGATCTCAGTGTTAAAAAAAGATGCTTTTTTTAATCTGCTAAAGGCAGTGATAAAGTTAATACTATAGCACTTCCAACTGGCATCAGATCCTTGACAAAATGTTTAAATGATGTGGATGATGATGATGATGATGATGATGACACCAGAGATCTTGATAATGATGATGGTGTCAATGATAAAGATGATAATGGTGATGATGATGATGAAAATCATACAACTTACAGTGTGAATGGCTTCTTCCTGAAGAGTCTGTGCTGGCATCATCAAGGTAGCATCACCACTGTGCACTCCAGCATTCTCTACATGCTCACAGATGGCATGGCAAAACACCTGTTAGAAACAGAACATTGACCTGATCATGAAATTGCACAACTGCAGATAACTCTCTTTTAGCCACTTATTCTATGAACATGAGATATAAAGCCCGTTCCCAAAATTTTACTTATTCCAAACTGTTGATTTTCAATTCCATTCCTATTTATCATTTCACATTTTCTTCATAGAAAAATAGTATGCAATGTAATATTATACTATTTTTAGAGATGTATTGTGCCAGTTTTCTTTCTTTTTAATTGTCCCTCATTTCAATATTTCTATATATATTTCTAATTTGATGTTTATTCAATGATTGAATGTGAATTTTCACCTACACTGGCTTTTGCTGAATATGTTTTTCACTGTACACTATGTCATTTTATGTACATTACCTCTAGTATTTATTGCATGGTCTATTTGTTTCCTCAATAAAAGTTAAGTACATGTAAAAAATTCTATGAACTCTTTGCAGAAGTTTTATTTTTTGTATTGATTAAGGGGGAGCACAGTATTTCAAATATTTATTATCTAAAAATACAAGAAAACCCTTTTGTTACCAATGGGCTCAAAGACTAATGAATGGATCTTTGTGAAATTTGGCGTGAAGTAGTGAAATATGATTGCGGACCAAGTAGGCTATATAAGAGCACACAATAATCCTCAGAATGTGTAAATTAATAATAATAGTTCGTCCATCAGGTATGATGATGACCTTAACAACACCAGAGGAATAAAGAACAGAAATTGTTGAGAATTTCAACACATGGACAATAAAGAGAACTAAAGGACACAGAGGACAGAATGGAAAGACTGTTCTTTCATGACTTATGGCTTCTCATGTGACTGATAAGTCCTATTTTTGCCTTGCAGACCCTTCCGCATAAATGACAAGAGTGCTCCGTTGGTTCAGTACCACTGGGCCTTTTCTTGCGCCGTTCTCTTTTTTTGATAGCCTGCTGGACTCTGTCAGCTTCCCATGCTTTGCTGCCTCTGGTAAGGGCCGCCCTCCAATTTGCACGATCAAGCGAGAGCTTTTCCCACTCACTCACATCAATGGCAAAGGCCTTCAGTGATTGCTTGAGAGTGTCTTTGTAACGTCTCTTTGGGGCCCCAACATTCCTCGTTCCATTGGAGAGCTCAGAGAAGAAGATTTGCTTAGGGAGTCTGGAGTCGGGCATTCTGACAACGTGTCCTGCCCAACGTAGCTGAATTTTTTTCAGGTGGCAGAAGATGCTCAATTCCTTGGCACGATTGAGGACCTCAGTGTCTGGAATTTTATCCTGCCATTTGATCCTTAGGATCTTTCTAAGGCAGGCCAGATGAAAGTGATTTAGCTTTCTGGCATGCGATTGGTACACTGTCCAGGTTTCAGCCCCATAGAGTAGGGTGGGAAGGACCACAGCATTGTACACTTTCAGCTTAGTGTCTGTGCGAATGCCGGCAACATCCCATACTCTCTTTCGAAGCCTGCCAAATGCAGAGCTGGCTTTGCTGATTCTTGAGAGAATTTCAGTATCAACACGAGCCGCGGAAGACAGTGTAATTTACATGTGTAAATTATTGTACTGTTAACCCACGAGACGGTTTAGGCAACATGTTATGAACAGTACACTATGCGTGTGATCACCGACAAAATTCTTAGTGAACACTGAATCTTGCCATATGGCTGTAGAATTATTGTCTTCACATTTAGCTCTGCTTCGTAAACTCAATTTTTCACACTGCTAAATCATTATTTAACACCTCTTTCTTATATAAATGAGTTTCATGCCAGTACAGCTATAAATTTATTTAAGATCAATACATTTCAAGAAAAGTTTTTTTTCCCTCCTGTAAAATTAAGTCTTGTACATTCATGCAGTTTCATGATAGGGTTGGCATATAACATATCCCTGAAGTTTGGAAATTATCAATTTCTCTCTGTAAAATAACATATCACTTGCATCCAGATATAAAACAGTTCATGGGATTAAAAAATCACAGAACAAAAACGCAGGGCAACAATGGAGCTTGGCACAAAGCTCCATTGGAAAAAAAAAAAAAAAGTTCTACATATATTTTGCGAAAGTCACTTTTTTGGACACAAACAATAAGAAAACTAGACGTGAATTTCAAACGAATGGATATAAAATGTACTATTCTAGCTTCGGCTGAAAGAATTGTGGGCTGAGTACAGAAGAATTTAATTCACAGTGACTGCACAGAAGAAGCTCAAATCAAAAAATAAGAAAACAACGTCCATCATTAGGTATTTTGAGATCTACTTTGGATCTGAAGGGATGACGGACTGTGCCATCATTTTGATATCATCATTCTGTTAGAAAAGTTACATACTGTACCAAATAATGCAAAAAAAAAAAAAAAAATATTGCATGTTGTAAACCCCATGTTAGAAACAGTAAAGCAATGTTACAATAGCTCACAAAAGAATGAATTAATTTATTGTAATGTTTCTTTATTGTAATTAATAACGCAGGGTTTTGCAATATACATTTTTTTCTTTTTTTGCCATATTTTAACCTTCATCCTGTGGGAGGCCACTATATTGGCCTCCTTGTGCAATACACGAGGCCAATACTGTGGCCTACCTTTGGCAAACCGAGTCCTGCAGGAGGCCAATGTATTGTATAGCAACGCTGCTCCTTGTGTTTTGTTTATTCAGTTGCTGCGACTATAGGTTTTTTCACATTTTTTTCACACTAGTTTTACATGTTTTGCTTGTTTATCTACCCTGTCACTCCTACTATGTCTAACAAAGTGGTATCATTCAATTACGTTTATTACAATGCAACTGTTCACAACTATTTGTCATACTCATGTAACAGTACTGACAGTCTGAAGTTCAAACTGGGGAAAACCTTAGGGAAACCTCTGACTTTGATGCTGCTTGCTGTCTACATATGAAATGAGAAGAAAGGGGGCATCTGTGTATTTGAGAAACCATTCTACACCTGCAATAATGAATTTCAATGTAATCCTAGGGCATGCTGTTAAGGGCGTCTCTCGGAGGCTTTGCGTCAGGGAAAACTGGGAGAAAATGACCGACTTTGTTGTTGGTTGTTGCCTTTATTTAATGTGGTAATTAGAAAGATATTGCATTGCTTTCATTAAACTGCTTTTCAGTATATGTAAGTACCCAATGAGCTGGAAAGCAAATCTCTTGCTAAAGGTGTGCTAAGAAAACTAACATCATAGTACGTGGAAACTTTACATAGTGGAGGAGGGTGAAGGCATTGCCATGATACATGTGGTTAGTACATTAAGTGCCTGGCTTAAAAAGTAATTTTTTGACCGGAAGGCCTGACTTGAGGACAAAGAAAAAGCACACAGCTCCTGGGAAAATGTTAATGCAGGTTTTAAACTACATGTAAATGCAGAAAATTCTTGATTGTGGGCTTTCTATTTAATAATAGAACTTATTGCATCTCATCACAAGTACTTTAGCCAAATATCATAGGGGTCACTTACAATTTATCCACCATTATTGTTATTGAGTCCTAAAGTAAACATGATACAGGTGTTCACAAGGACCTGATTAATAAGACCATCAAGGTTATTAGCAACACCCAAACGATCGGCTGACTGGCGCTGGCTATCCCCGCACAGGGCGTTATGTAGACGAGTTCACCCCACGTGGGACGAGGGTTAACTTTGTTCCAGGCCCTGCTGCAAACCTACAGACACCCACAGATTTCCTGTGGTTTTTGAAAATTTTCCTCTACATTTATATGATGTAGTTGGATTTTTTTTGGTCTTCTACATACAGCAAAGAGGACAACTGACCCTGCCTCCATTGGCCACAGCATCCATCTCCACTTCACGATAACCTTGGTAGAAACGTGTGATGACCACTGGATAATCACTGGATACCTGGGTGGCCTCTTTCAGGTAAGTGTGCAGCTCAGCAGGAGTGTAAGCCACATTCATAGCTGATCCTGTGATAGGCAAAGCAGCCATACAGTGAATTAGAAGGTGGGATCTGACAAAGAGCATTTTTATACTGGTGGAGGTTCCCAGCATTGCTCAAGGTAAACCTATAACTGGATTATAATTTTACAGATTTATTTCAGACCATCTGAACCCTGCCTGTTTCTAGGGATGTGTATCAGTATTTTTTTAAACTGCCATTTACTCCACTTTCACATTTACTTCCACTATTTGAGTCCTTGCATTTCTGTTACAATTAGAAACTGTATTCACACTGGGCAGTTCGTTTACTCAACGCAGTGTTGAATGTCATACATAGTAAAAACACAGACAGGAAAAGATAGGAATGTTAGATAGAAGCGCGGAGTGAACAAGATAAGGCTCATCTTTTAAAATCTATCAAAATGTCTGTAGCACTGCATATGACTCATCGTCTGACAAACAGACAGACATATTTGCTTGCTCATTCATTCCCTCACATATTCAGCTATATTGCAATGGAAAATTCAAATTTACATTCAGCTGCTTTATAATTATATTTTATTCACGCTGCCTTTTGCAACAATATATGGCAGTTTTTCTGCAGAGACAAATCTTGAAGATAAAGAAAGAAAAGAAACAGACAGTCATTTTCATTTGTTCACAGCAAGCTTGACCGTCCTTACCTGATAAAATGTAAGAAGGACGCAGCAAGCAAGGGTAGCCCACATTACCAGCAAAGTCAATAGCTTCTTCCTTAAAAAAAAAAAAATATATATATAATATTAAAATAAATTATATTACTGCTTACTGAGTCCTTAACTTTCTAAAATACAAGAATGAAGTTTCATTATGTCTCACTAGAAGCACTACAATAAATATACTGTTACTGATGAAAAAAAAAGGGGGGATGAACTTGTGATACAGATTGCACCACGATATTGTAACTCTTTTATGCTATAAGAAGTAGAATAGCCCAGCATTCGCATGGGCTTCAAAAAAAAAGTGCTTTCTCCTTAGCACCTTGGTTTGAATTATTTTGGACATCATGATAATTTAAATAGCAGCACCAGAGGGGACCATGAACTACCAAGGGATGGCATCATTGAGCTGTTTGTGGATTGGAAATACCTGGTTCATTCCACAATGTTTCATATCCACAGGCTTTATGACTGTACATTCAGGCGATCTTGAATCTATGAGACCACATAACCCTCTAAGTTATAAAATTATAATAGCAGATAAGTCCTCAGAGGAGGTAATATAAAAACTGATTTTCGGTTTTACAACACAATAGGTTCCTAATGACTTCACTGCCAATCTGATGGATTATTGATGTGATCTAATCACTAAAGGGTAGAAGTGGGTACTGACAATGAAGGCCCAGTTACGAAAATGACGAATGAATTTACTTTAGGCTAATTAAAAATAATGTCTCATGAGTGAGGATGTGGTAGGGAAGAAAATTACACAGATAAGACAAGAATACTTGATACCTTGTGATCTAGTTTTCTTTAATCTTAAATTCATTCATTACTCTATGGTTACAATATAAACAATTCCATAGGATTAAGTAAATGTTAAGTTTTTGTAAGGGGCTTGAGTTTGAGACAGAAGAAAGCACATTGACATGATAGGGTCATATTGTGCTTGGAAAAAGCAAGACAATAGACAGAACAGACAGAATGACAGGACAAAAAGAGGCGCATTCAGAAGCGCCCACCAACCATCCACTTTGTGAGAGGAAACAAACTATTATCTCGTCATCTTCCACGACAGTAAAAAATAAGTGTGGTGGGCACAATGAGTAAAAATATTTGTATTTTAAAGAGTTAAAAATTTGAAGTAATGAAAGTGCTCATCATCATCTCCCTATTTCATACAATTCAACTAGTGAATACTAACCATAGAGGCTACAGCTGCCCATTCAGGCTGTTTGATTTTGAGCTCATCACAGATAGCTGAGAATACGCTGCGGTTTTCTGCATTGTCAATCATTGTTGGGCTCGTTCCTAGAATCTTCACTCCATTCTTGTACAACGGCAAGGATAGGTTGTTGGGAATCTGTCCTCCTACTGACACAATAGCACCATGGCATTCCTAGCAACAAGCAAATCAAAACAGGATTACATGAAACAACATGTTTTTATTTTTTCACCATCGCCATCAGATCAGATAGAAGGCCTGACATCTTTCACAAGAATATTGTCATTTTCAAACTTCTATGGTTCAGTGCCATGTAAAGTAGACTACTATTTTTATCATACCATTGATAACAGAATGGAAATGAAATTAACTCTTTGTGCGCCATGAATTTTTTCCATGTTTGTCGATACAGGAAGAAAATAGTGGGGGAGATGAATGGAGACTACCCACAGCAACATCTACTAAGAGACAGACGACTTCCTTTCTTCCCAAAACAAAATAGCTTAGCATTCTTGTGCATCAATACAGCAGTGATTGGGACAAACGTGACCAGTGGAAGAACTGATATATCGGTGAGTGGCATACAAAGAGTTAAAATTTTAAATTGTTCAAACTGAATCTAATTGTATGCAAGTTCCTAATATGTGTAACAGGCATTAAAAGATCATCAAAATGCAATTAGTTATATTACTTTCAGTGTAGAGATCACTGGGGAACTAATCTGTAATATACATCACATAGCATAAGTCATTTATGATGGTTGTAACTTGAAAATCACAGAATCAAGGTACAATTTGAGAGAATAGTTTGATCAGATCTCCCATACAAATCCTACTCATGCACATGAATTTGGACAATGATGAATTACTCATAATTGTGCATTTTCATAACATTTCATAGCTATGACATAGATTTTCTTTAACCCAGGAATGGTAATATGTTCCAGAGTGAATTGCCCTAGTGTATAAAAAGACATTTTGAGTGTTACCTCACTCTGATAAATGTCCAACACTCTCTCCAGTGTCAACTCTTCAAAGTATAGGCGGTCACATTCATCAAAGTCTGTACTGACTGTTTCAGGGTTGTGATTCACTACAACCTGAGGAATTTGTGAAATACTAGATTTTTTTGTTTGTTGCGAAAATGGCCTAAGGGTGTGTGGAAGACTCAATTTTCTGAACTGACAATATTAATGACAAGCATGAACGTATGCAAATCTTGAGGTCAACTTGATGGCCACATGGTAAACTAGCATAACTCCACTTTTTTTAAAAATTGAGATATTTGGCATGCTTGTAGCCTTTGACATCCTGCAGGTCGTGTTACAAGTTAGGGGTAAATTGGATAAGACACTTGCACAAAAAACAGAAACCAGCGATACCGGTGTAACAGGCCAAAATATACCCCCCGCCCAGACTATACCCGGGGTATAAACTGGCCTAGCCCAGAATATACCCCGGGGTATAGTCTGGGCTAGGCCAGTTTATACCCCGGGGTTACTTTGGGCTAGGCCAGACTATACCCCCCCAGTCCAGATTATACCCCCTACTTTTTTCTTTTAAACAAGTCAAGACCACAGTTTATTTCAGCCTGTTTTTCATCACTGTCACCAGATATAATATTAATACAAACATGAACACATTCTTGACACCAACAAGTCATAATGCAATTTAGAGAAAATAATAATAACAGTTTATTTCAGCCTTAGTTTACTTTGGTGTACAGACATACATTCTCGACTCCTGTAAATCATGATACATTTTGGAAGGAACAAATATGCATTAAAATGCATTGATATACAAAAGAGTTGAGTATCCATTCAAACTGACATGATTAGACTTCAACATTAATTTCACTCGTGTGTGTTGATGATGATATTATTATTATTATTATTTTGATAGTTGGTTGGCCATGAGTAAAACATGCATTGTATTTTTTGTTACAATGATGTAGAGAGAAAAGGCCAGAAAAGAACACACAGAAAAAAAAAAAAAAAACATAATGATAATCCAACTGACAGATACTGAGATGGTGCAATTCCATCATCCAGCAGACATAAAACTAAATAGGCACTAAATGTTTGCGACTGATGAACTCCACCTGTCCAGATCCACTTGAAACGTTACAGAATGCTAACCAGTAATAATGATAACAATAAGAACACGAAATCATGTTATTTACTCTTGAAAATATAGAGAAATATCAATATCAGAATCATCATCATCATCTTGGAAATTGCAAAGATATGAGAGGGAGTGTAAAAATGGCAGCGTAAGCCTACAAATCATTCTAGAATTTATAAGCAGCAATGTATGTGTATCAAATATATATTTTAAAAAACGTGTTAAATCTTTTCAAATATTCAAGTAAAACTTGACAGAAAGCCTATAGTTGTGTAGACCGACAGAGTAAGTCCACTGAAACAAAAGTAGTGCGTTGTAAAAGGTAATTAGATCTATAGCATGTTGAGGCAAAATTCAATGGATCATGTTACATTAACAGTATTTCTTGTTAGTAAGTATCATTCTTTGATAGGTTATTTGTAGAAAGATATACATTTCATGTACATTACGATTTAAGACACTGGATTAGTTTGCAAGGCTTTTGAAAGATTGAACCTATGACGTGTTATAGTGAATAAGGGTATGTCACTCGCGAGTGAAATAATAATAATTAAAAAAAAAGACCTTGTCCGTCTTTACGTTCTTAAGCTTAACACGTCCCTTGCCAAAGGATTTAACAACTGTGTATTTGTACACAAAAAAATATTGAAAATGACTTCATTTTTATAAGTCCGTTAATTATTTCATCCATTGGGACTAAGTGTATGTCAGTGCCAAACAAACAGTACCGTGCAAATTTTACTCAATGGCAACCAACTACAAAAACAACTACAACATGCCAACGAACGTGAGTGAAACTAATCCAGTGCCTTAAACCATGAGCTACATAAAATGTATACATTTCTACAAATACGCTATCAAAGAATTTACTAATAAGACATGTTCATGCAACATGATCCATCGAATTTTTGCCACAACATACTGTAATTACTTTCTGCAATGCACTGTTGTCTCAGTGGATTTAATCTGTCATTTTACATGACTATCAAAGCTATACTTCGCTAAAGCTTTCAGTCCAGTTCTACTTGAATAGTTGAAAAGATTTAACACATTTTTTTTTTACATGTACTTGGCACATACACACATATATTATTGCTGCTTATAGATTCTAGAATGATGTGTAGGTCATTTTTATATTCCCTCTTATCTTTGTATTATTCCAAGATGATGGTGATTCTGATATTGATTATATTCTCTTTATTTTCAAGAGTAAATAAGATGATTTGGTGTTCTCATTGTTATTATTGTATATTACTGGTTAGCTTTCTGTAACGTTTCAAGTGGATCTGGACAGGTTAAATTCATTATGTGAAACAATATTAGTGTATGTATTTAGTTTTGTGTGAAGTCTTTAATTTCTGCTGGATGATGGAATTGCACCATCTGCCAGTTCAGTTGTTAAAATGTTGTTTTTTTCTCTATGTATTCTTTCCTGGCCTTTCTCTCTGCATCAGTGTAACTTTGTATGTAGATCTAATTGTTCCGACATATCAAGCACATTTCTGATTTTCAAAAATTAAAATAAGATTCAGATAACTTTACACTTATGAGTCTTATAATTAGTTCATACCTTGCCTCTAAGTATATGTTAGTGGTGCCAAACAAAAAGATTACAATACATGTTTAACTCATGGACAACTAATTATAAAAAAACCAAAACAATAATAATACCAACAGACACAAGTAAAATTAGTGTTAAAGTTTAATCATATCAGTTTCAATGGATTTTCAATCCTTTTATATATATCCATGCTTTTTAAGCATGTTTATTTCCTTTTAAATGTATCATAATTTACAAGAGTCAAAAATGTATGCTTCAATATGATATCTGATGACAGTGATAATGGACAATTCAAACTAAAGTTGAAATAAACTGCGGTCTTGATTTGTTTTTTTAAAAAAGTAGAGGGTATAATCTGGACTGGGGGGGTATAGTCTGGCCTAGCCCAAAGTAAAACCCGGGGTATAAACTGGCCTAGCCCAGAATATACCCCGGGGGATATTCTGGGCTAGGCCAGTTTAACCCCGGGTATAGTCTGGCGGGGGTATAATCTGGCCTGCTACACCTGTTCAAACCCAAAGAAAATCCTAGCTGAAAAAAGGTGGGTGGCAAACACCAAGAGTCGTGAACTCATTGTAGCTGGGGTTCAAGAAGATGTAAGGAAGTTAAAGGCCAAAGATCTAATTTTCTTATCACTGAAAACTAACTTTTAAATATCATAACTACTAAGTCTGACAAAGAACATTACTTAGTTACCTGCTCCTCCTGAAAAATCTGTAAGAAACAGGTTACGATAACTTACCCCATGGCCCCCGAATTATGACAGATAAAAAGGAATACTCAGTTAAGCCAAAGCATTTGAAAAGATGTGTAACTTGACTGTAGACAGCTTAAGATGCGACTGTAAAGAACAATAGTTTAATACTGCAGAAAAACGTTTCAATCTTAGAGGGAGATAAAGGAAAACGTGAGTTCTCCTTAGGGCAACTTGTCAAACTGATGACATGGTTATGAAGTCCATGTGTTAGTTGGCATACTTAAAAACAGAGTGATTGCTTGGATTATGTAGCTAAATTGGGGTTTTGTTTGCAGTGCAAATTTTCGGGAAAATGCAATTATCTAGGATAGGGTTACAATTACATTTGGCTCGTCAAAACAATAACTTTCTTGTTGGTGAATTTACTGTAACAATGGATTTTGAGGTTGTGCACAAATTGGTTACAAAACAGCCTATTTGAAGTGTTTCAGGCGACACTTGTATAAGAAATGCTGCATCATAACAAATTTACCCTGTGCTTACCGTTTGATATCCTAATTTTCTTAATGCACGAATGCATGATACGGCACACCAATCAAATTCCACTGAGCTGCCTATATGGTAAGGACCACAACCTAAAACCATCACTCCATGGCTGTCAAATTTCACATCATGTTCCTGTCAAAAAAAAAAAACCAACATAAGTAACTTTTATTTCTGGGTAAATTTACAATATTAATAATGATAAGGGAAAGCCAAATGTGCTAAAAGTCAAGTTTCAACAAGGAGAGATGTATGTAAATATTTCATGTGTGGAAAAGAAACATATTTCAAGAGTCTCATAGAGATGTTAAGGCTTTATAGTCAGACAATGCTGGAAAGAAAATTAATAAATGAGTTCCAAAAACTATCTGTTGGATGAACTACGAGTGGCTAATGTGGTTACTGCGTGGGTTCAATAGTAACTCCCTTAAGGATACACAGGATTAACAAACACAGGGTTCTGCTGGCAATCTTATTTATTGATAAATGCCTCAACATAAAGGTATCACTACCAAACAAAAAGGCATAGGAGAACCCTACCAAGCAAAAGAAAAGCCCAACCAGCCATAAGCCAAAGTCTCTCTGCTACTGGCGCAACTGGACTAGGCCATGTTTTGGGCGAGGCGCGCCACGTCAGGCCGCCGCCGATCTATTGTACTGCAAGGTCCACTTGTGCTTCCTATTGTTGCGGCGTCTTTGATGGAGTCTACTGACCACTCAAACTGGCATCATCTTTATGAGCCAGCGCGGATGTCTGAGAGGGCTATTACGTAGTCCAGTGTTGGACAAGTGAAAGGTTCGGACATTGAGTCCAGCCGAACAACATAACCGGTTAGGGTCCTAACACAATCGAATTTACAGTACGGTTAAAAGGGTGCACACAAAAGTCAATTAGGTATCCCAGTAAACTGCAGAAATTACTCTATGGTCCCCTCCAGCTATAATTGAATAAATTTGACCCAGGTTGGATTTATCGGGGATAACATGCGTCTAACACGTGGTTTACTTTAAATCCGAGATCCTCTTATTAATTATTTCAATAGGATATGTGCATCAAAGTACAACAAAATTAGTACCATTATAAAGTAGAAACTTGCTGCTAAAATTCTAACTGACTACGTATACCAGAAACCCGGTAATAGTTTTAATATAAATTTTCAAAGTGTCAGGACTAACAACATTGGACAAATTTGTGCGGGATACTTTCGTCCATTAATACGACGTATCTCCATTGATAACAAACGTTATCATGAGTACCTATTTTGTACCGATAGGGTATTGCCTACTCTCAACAATGAATTCGGGTTCCCGTCTTTCTGTCGGTGGATAACAACGAAGGAGCGAGTTGTAAGAAACTTAAAGCCATGATATAAGAGTTGGAAGCCCGGTGGTCAACATTTCCAACTGACCAATCAAAGTGCGCGCTTTTCACCGTGATGTGAATAACGGGTCCCGCGCTACTATTACAAGGGAAATAATCCAATTAATGGTACTCGGCCAAGTGTCCATAAACTACTATGAGTGGCCGTCCCTCACTCACGCACTAGAATTACCATGAGAGCACATTAAAAATAGAAAGTCGTTCATCCTCTCACATTTCAGTCAAAAAAAAATAACATGGTCAAAAGAAAAGACAAAATCCATGTAAATCCATGAATCCATAGAATTGTCACATCCTTGGTCAATGTGAAAAACTAAAGAAATGACAAGACAAAAGTCCCTTGTGACTCTCACACTTTCAAACTCCACAGCTCTTAAATCAAACCAGAGGTTTGGCACTATTCCACAAACTTCATGAAATGTTTTGAAAAATAAAAAATTTGGCACCAGTTGATCTGTTTCAAACACAGAAAGAACTCTGGGCACTATTAGGTTAGGGCAAACTGCAAATTTTTGTCATGCCCCTCAAGATTCTGTATGTAATATGATCACGTCAAAGAACGGGGGAGGGGGGGGGGGAGATGAAAAGCAAACTAATCTAGATGAACATCTCACCAGTCCATTGTATGTGTAGTACAGATAGTTGGTTCTTGCGGGATACTCTGCAGCCATGGTATCAATCTATCACAGAAATTAGTTGAAAACATTAAAAACAATTAACGTGATCAGAAAGTTAAAACAAACTGCTACCAACTGTACACATGTCTAGGCAGCCAATTCTTTCAATGAAAACCTACTGGTACATATAAAAAAAACAAAAATGATCCAACTGATACAAAAAAAGGTGATGCAACGACATAAATCACTCTGCTGTTTCTATGATAATTTTTTTACAATTACAGAATTTCACACTGTCTATGTAAATACATATGGTATTCTACATTTTGAATTTATATATCATTTATGGGCAGCTTATTACTTAAAAATATTGTTTCCACAAGCAAAACTGCCCAGTAAGATATAAATGTTAATATTATTTATCCATTTGCTCTCTTTTTTTTTTCTTTTTTTGGAGGGGGGGGGGGGGCATGCTCACTGAGAGGAAATTTGGCCCAACTCAAAATGCGTAATATAAATCAAATCTTTGTTTTACCCCAACATGATGTAAATTGCATACAAATATTTAAAACTTGAATTCAGTTTTACATCTTTATATTTAACCATCAAAAGTCAGGCTTAGACTGACATCCAAAAATTCCAAATGTGATTTAAAATAGTTATGTTGACATTTATCAAGAAAATTATTCCTGAACATCGAAAGGGTTCCAAACATTTACAAGCTGAGCAACAAGTGATATGTTTCAAAGAAAAAGAAAATTTACGACAAGAAAAGAATCACTTTATCATCATATGAGGGAAATTCATTTCCACAGGGTCTTCTTAAACGCACACATACAAAATACATACATTTTACAGACTATTACATAAACATACATAGCTTAATGACAGACAAAAAACATGAAATAAAACGGTATGGAACCTTAATAACTAATGGCACAAATCTAACTTGAATGTGTTGTTGAGGTGAACTGCAGATGGCAAGAACTATCTTTGATATTATATATTGCTCTGGAACATTGGGCATTGAAAGGTTAACAGAAGAAATAAACTGACCTGTTTGACCCAAGGACGGATACCTAGGTGATGTCGCATCTTACGGATATCAATCTCAGACAATCCCCAGATTTTGGCAATGGCTCGATCAGAGAAACCCACCTCTTTGGCTTCTCTCAAGACCTCAGCATTGTCATCTCTGCATCAAGGGATAAGACAATAAGATATGCAGGACAACAGGCCATATGTGAGGTAAAGCACAGAATCAGCCGCTGCCAAACAAGTTGACAAAATCAAGTGAAGTACATGATTGGGTCTCAAAATATCGAAATTTAGATTTCTGCCATAAAGAGTTGAAGGACAAAATTTCTGATCATGCTCATCAGTTGTACTTGACAAAAAATGCATCGCTATTTTTTTAGAAGTTTTTTTGTGGCGCCAACAAAATTTGTAAATAAATTTATTAAAAACTGAATTTTGATGAAAATGGGTGTGGCTTTTGAAGCACAACACTAAATTTCAAAATTTTTGGTCAAGTACTCAGAAGCTTTAAGTGCTTAAATGTTTATTCCCTAGCTCCATTATAGTATGATATTGCAGTTTTACAAAGAGAATGTTCTTGCTTTTTCCTGTAAAATTTCAAAAATGTCATTTATAAAGGACTACTAAAGTCAAGCAGTTTTACAGTGACATTTATTTATAATTATTGTGACAGGTGTGTAATTCAGAGCTTGAGGTTTGTAACTGCAAATCTGTATATCTGTAAGCTGAAAGCAAATATTACCTTGGTGTGTGCTTCAGTAAGTTCTCCACATCACATAAATGCTTCAGTTTGTGCAAAAACCATTGGTCAATTTTGGTCAGCTTGTATATATCATCAACTGTGTATCCAGCATGGAAAGCCTGAGATGAGGACAAAATATCATAAATGAATGTGTATTCAACAACATCAAAATTGTGAGCATTCTCCTATCTAAATAACCTGAAGAAGCACAGCAGAAGAGTAGATTCCTAGACTCTTTGGGGGAAGGGGGGGGGGGGGGGTTCAGATTGATATCTGATTTGGTCTGCATCCATTGTGTACATAAATCAATGGCTCTTGAAGAGAATAGATATATGAATAAATACACAATGACAAATAAATAAGTAAATAAGTAAGCAAATATATTAATGAATGAATAATCATGTAAATAAACATATAGGATGGTTAAGTCAATAGATAACTGAGTAAATGAATGAATAGGTCAACAAGAGATAAAAAAAAGAAAAAAAGTCTGGGCCAGCTGTCTGTTTGGAATATCCTGAGTATTTGGACTATTAGAACTCTGTTTCGTATCTGACTAGACTGCTGTACAGCAATTGAAATGACTATACAGATGTCAGAAAATAATAACTAGCTTATTGTATCTACATCTGAACTAATTCCCTATGGTAACTTTTGTGGGTGTGGGTGGGAACTCTCAACACTATCCAGTTTGAAATTCAGATGGAGTTCAAAGTTGTTTTTTTCTTTCACTCGGTATAAACACAAGACTTAATATACATTAGACATTAAAGCAAAGGAAAATCAATGAACCAGGACGGGATTCAATATTTCGAAAAGTTGGCTCAAATATTAGTGCTGAAAAATCAGTGTCCACTCGAGCCAAATATTCGGCTTTCCGTAGCGAAGTGAAAACCAGTGAGCCGAATATTCTGCTTACCATAGCGAATGAGTTAAAGGAATCAGCCCAAATTGGAAGCAGTCATGGCAAAAAAAACCTTCTTCATCTGGTTAAAGAAATCGTAACAGTGAAACAATACCTTTGAATAGAAAAAAAGGTTCTATAATCCAAAAGTATGTATAATTTTTTTTTTCATTCTTTTCCTTTGGAATTTACTGTACAGAAAAATAGTTTACATGTATATATATACAATGTAATATTATACCATTTTTAGAGATGTATTGTGCCAGTTTTCTTTCTCTTTAACGGTCCCTCATTTTAATATATTTCTAATTTGGTGTTTATTCAACGATTGAATGTGAATTTTTACCTCCACTACTCCACTGGCTGAATATCCTTTTAGTTGCACACTATGTCATTTTATGTACATTACCTCTAGTATTTATTGTATAGTTTATTTGTTTCCTCAATAAATTATATTGCAGTTTTCCTGTTGTTTGTTTGTAACTGGGTTTTGTGTAATACAATATTTTCATTTTCCTTCTTACTATACTTTAACTCTGAACCAAGCCCTGCTGCAACCCCAGAGATTTTCCTTGGTTTTTTTCAAGCATTAATTTGTGTGCACTGAAAAGATCATGAAAGTTCTTTGTCTACCTTTGCAATACAGTGGATACGAGAATTGTTTGGTACTCGTAGGTTGTCATCAATACTGTAATTTTCAGGGTATTCCTTCCCAGCAGGCAGTGTGGCCGAGAAACCAGCCACAGTTGGATGTGTCATCCTTAATGCTTTCTGTAAACTTTCTTCAAATGTGCGCCCAATAGCCATGACCTGACAGAAGAAATGAAACCATACTGTGCTGAAAAACAATTGACTGTCAAAGACAAAGGCTTCAATTTGCCTCTGCATTTTGAGCTTAATGCTATTCAAGGTATATCTCTCATTAAAGATAAAGAGAAAAGTGAAAGATAAATGTTGTATCTACACATCTGTTTTCAATAAAAACCCATTACATGTGAAGAATATGTACGGTAGTATTAAAATTTGTCATACATCCAGTACTTGCCCTCTTTCTAATGTCCTCATGCACAGATTATTTTGCAAAACTTTTGTTTTCTAAATTTAGTATTTCAACAATCAATTGGGATTTCTTAAACTACATTGCAATCCGGATTCAAAGAAAAACTTGCCCAAAAACTTTTATTTACTAGATCTGACTTTTTCATTTGGGTTTTACAGCAATATGGTGATAATGACTATCACAGCCTGTACAGTTCACTGATGAGAAATCTTATTGTCAAAACATGTAACTTTTCTTAATACTGACCTCTCCTACACTTTTCATAGAGCTGCCAATGTCTCCCTTTGTATGCTGGAATCTGTCCAGGTCCCACCGTGGAATCTTCGTTACAATGTAGTCCAGACTTGGCTCAAAACAGGCACTGGTCATTTGGGTGGTTGAATTGACTAAGCCTGGCAAGTCCATCCCCAGTGCCAGTTTGGCCGCCACAAAGGCCAATGGGTAACTGGAAACAATTGAGAGAGTTATGATAACAACTCACCTTAGCAAAATGGGATTCAGGTGACACTACCATAATAGTATGGAAATGAATATGAGATCTGGCAGTCCATGACGGCTCAGTTCATCAGAGTATGAAAATGACTGTAAGCAACTGGGAATGCTATGATGAGAACTGATTTAAGAAGAATGGGATTCAGTGGACACAATTCACAACAGTTTGGGAGATAAGATACGCAATGAGAACTCTGAAAACTGGATAATTTTCAAAAAATGGGAATGCTGTGGTCTAAGCTGACTTAAGCCAAACTGTGCCAATGTATCACTCTCAGCTAATCAGAGGTTACAAGGTTAACGATTGCTGACCATCTCAATACAGAGACAAACTTGACAGGATCATGCATGCACTTCTGTTTTTACAGTGTGACATATAATACAAAGGCAAATTTTGCTGTCTTTGATACCTCTCCTTTCCAACACTCATTCACCATGTATCAATGATTATTCAATCACTAGTAAGGAACCTCCTACAGATGATTACTAGACTCAATGGGACAGATACTAGCAATAACTTTTACTGTTGACAGGCCAGGTGCACATCAGCTGATCTTGATCAGCTGACTAATTTGATGGTGATGTCACAACATTGAGTTTCAATGAGACTTTGCAGGCCAGCTGATCTTATTGACCATTTTATAAGACAGCTGTTCAAAAGTAATTAAAACTAGCCTTTGGGGTTACTTTTAACGAGGTTCCAACAGCCAACCAATGATATGTCACCATCCAACAAGCCAGCGGATCAAAATCGGCCAACATGCACTGAGCCTTATGCAAGTAGCCTTTTCCATCATACATTATCTGCAAATTACATCTGTCACCCAAGGGTGCTTCCCACACATTGGCTTTCAAAGAGTCAATTTATTTCAAAATAATGTTCCCCCCCTGCAGACGGAAAACATCCAGACAGCATGTAAATCCAACTACAACTGAAGAAGGAGAAGTACAATCATAGTCACAATAATAGGAAACTAAGAACACTGAATTTCAGGGTCTAAACTGAGGACACTGAATTTTAGAGTCTTTAAGTCCAACAGCTTCCCTCTTGCAATCAGAAGAGTGATTTCTAATATTGTGTGATGGCAGTTCTTTTTCAAACTTTATCTCTAGGAGATGAGGCTGATGAAACAAACTTTTACTATGGAGGGATAAAAGTGAAATAAAAGTGACTATGCCTGTCTTTCTCTTGTGGCTTTCAACTGTTAATATATTGAATATATCACATCTCAACAAGCATGGGTGGAGTCTGCCCATGAGTTACAGAACAGGTTAAGGGGTGACAATCGACTGTTGTAAATTATCTGTCTTGATGTAAACAGCAATTAATGATACTAGCCAAAAGAGAAAAAAAAAGTGTTACCCAGTTGCCTTGGAGGCTAGGGCAGAACTTCTGGACAATCTGGCATTGATCTCAATGATGCAATACTCTAGTGATTCAGGGTGCAAGGCATACTGAATGTTGCATTCCCCAACAATACCAAAGTGACGTACCACCTACAAAATACCATATCAACAATGTGAAAAAATAAAAAACCATTCGTATCAATAGCACACATGGTCAGAAGTTCTCTACAAGCCAAGCCTATTAGTTATTAATCATTACTGACTTAAATTAATACAGTAATGTAAATTTTATTACGACACAAATTCAGCCATTCTGAGGAGAATCCTGACTCAGAATCTCATTCCCAGCTAACCAGAACTCACAAGATTGAGAGCTCAGTATACTCTGAATTTTAAAGAAACCTCAAAGCCTCTGAGGTCTAACTCTATTCCACAGTTTATACAATATGTATCTAATAAAACAAATACAAAATGCTTACTTTAAGAGCCGTTTCTCTTAACAGATGGTACTCATTGTTGGATAAATTTGTTGATCCCATTTGGGAAATTTGCCCTAGTGTCACTGCAGCCTACAATTGGGACAGGCATGTCATATCGCCACAGTGTAGCAAGTGTTGGCGATTTTTTTTTGGTGGGGGAGGGATTTTTTTTAAATTTTGGCCTAGGCAGCCGGCCTTGTAAGGCCTGCTTTTCATCACCTGCCAACAATAGGTTGCTGGTTTGGATACTTATTTCAAGACCATTGTCAATTCACATCTGAATTTCATATCCAAGTTACTTGGGAAATACTGTAAGAACAATTTCAATCATTGCTTTCATATATAGCATGTCTGAATTTTAAAGAAACCTCAAAGCCTCTGAGGTCTTACTCTATTCCACAGTTTATACAATATGTATCTAATAAAACAAATACAAAATGCTTACTTTAAGAGCCGTTTCTCTTAACATATGGTACTCATTGTTGGATAAAGTTTGACTTGGTGCAACCACAATGGAATCACCTATCCAGAAAGACAAAACAGAAAAACAACAGTTGCAAAACAGACACGCGTTCACCTTGATTCAGATTTAATCCTACAGAATTTATAACAAATATGACTCTTTGATAAAGCTCAACTCATTCCCTATGGTAACTTTTGTGGGTGTAGATGGGAAGTCTTCAACACTACACAGTTTGAAATTTAGGGGTGGTTCTAAGACGTTTTTGCTTTCAATCAATATGAACACAAGACATAGAAATTACACCTTAAAGTAAAGGCAAATCAACGAACCGGGATGGGATTCAATATTCTGAAAATGTGGCTCAGATATTGGTACTGGAAAATCGGTGGCTACTCAAGCCGAATATTTGACTTTCCATAGCAAAGCGAAAACCCGCAAGCCAAATATTAGGATTACCATAGTGAATGAGTTAATTGCAGAAAAATTGTCTGAGCATGGTTTTTACATGAGTGCAGCTTCCACATTCAAATTAGTATACACACAATCTTGACCAGATCAAAGGTGTTTCAGTATATTAATGAATGGAATGAAGATTTCAACATTAAGTATAAGTAGACAAAAAAGTCAAACGTTCAATGTTCTCTATTGTGGTCTGAAGCTAGACTGGAGGGGGCAAAAAAACTGAAAAATTTCCCAAAATAAACAATTCAAATAATTTCAGATGTGGATGAATTTACCTGCAACAAACTTAATTTACCTAAACAATGCAGTTCACGAGTCCATATAAACTATATCACCATATTTTCTGTGTCGCACTATTAAAAAATTGAAGGGGTTGGTTCTATGCTTTGTCGAAGTCTACCTCCACTCCAAAACAAACAGTTTAGTTGTGTATGAAGATCAGCAAATATACTGAGTTCTGTGCAAAGCACAGGAGCCCAAAATGAGGCACCTTCAAACAGCTGAGGTTTTCCGAGCCAAAAAGCACACAAAGAACATATTTTGCTGAACATTTTACTTTTATCTTCATGTGACTTAGGCATAATGAAGAAATAAGCGCTTCCATTGATTCATCTGTGAGCTTTTATGACATTATGTGCATACTGTATGACTACCGTTGTCCTGGATCTATCACAGCGGTGGGCAAACTATGGCCACATGCAGCTCTCCTGGGTAATTTATACAGTAGACAGCCTGCCAGAACTCGACAAACAACACTTTGCCTACATAAAGCTGCACTATAAAGCACAGAAATATTTTTAAAAACATACATGCCAGTGTTGCTAGTAATTGTATGGATCTAAACAAAGCATGTAAAATGCAGCAAATGTGATTATGTCTTTGAAGAAAGTTTTGGCTTTGCAAGTTAGTTCACTACCTTAGCTTGTTTGTTCCAAATCCACATTTTGCACAGCTGAGAATTAGATGCTAAATGTTTGTGGCTTACAATAAGGTGTTGCAATAAATTGAAACTGTGAAACAGCTTGATAGGAGCCATAACACATTCTAAACAAGTATCAAAGTGTGAATTTGTTATACCTCTTCTATTCTAAAAATCTCCAGTTTTTCAGAAAATGAAGATAGAACAAACAAAAACTAAGGTCCTGAATTTTAAATGCATCCTACTTCACGCAGGATTGATGTGGATGTGGCCCTCTGTGGAAAAAGTTGGCCCATCTGTCATGAGTCTAGTTAATTAAAATTCACGCGGGGCGTGAGTTGTTTGTTTGGCAGGGCCATGAGAAATTGGCTGGTGGCCTTGAACGGTCGCCGTGAATTATTGTTTGCTAGTTAGGAATTGCAAAGTTAAATTGTCAGATTCACGCTTTCGGGTTTTGGGTAGTAGTGATTAAAAGTAAGGGAGTAGGGGTGAGACAAGGTGGGGATAGTTGACATTGTTAAGTATGACTAGACAAGTTTTTGCACGTTAACTGGCTGGTAGAATAGTGCAGACTATATTCCTACATTCAAAATGGTGGGGGTTTCGGCCAATGAGATTGCTGAACTAATTTTGCTAGCGGACTAGCCCTGCCGGGTAGTTGGATAGTATAAAACATCGTGTAACGTTGAAATTCATTGACTACAGACGAGAGAAGCATCGTGTCGTGAAGTATCTCCGGTTGGCCAGTACCTGAACTGTGCGGTCTGAAGACAAAGTCCTTTGCCATCGGACTAACTGAGTAGAAAGAAAGGTCTGAGTGGACTGACCTTTAAGAGTCCACGCTACGCCCTTCTGATGTTCGCGCCTACCAGTTAGGCGTGACCAACGGTAACTCATCTTATTCATTAAGTATGATAGAAGTTCAGAGATAGAGAGGAAACCCACAGCATCATAGGAAGTCAGAGAAAACCACAGCTTGGACTTGACGAACGAGCGTAGTGTTAGCTTGTGAATCATTACGACACGAGCCCACTGATATTGATATGAATATTAGAGCAATTACCTGTATAGAATTATATGTACAAGCTGCTTAAATACCTACAAGCCGATTTGTGCTTCTGTAGGCTTTGAACGTACTGGGCTCTCCTAACATTCAGTGTACGTTGGGAACCCATAATTATTTCTGGAGAGTTTGCCTGGCAACTGGCCGGTGGCGACTCAACTGCTATTATAGATTGATATCTTGTTACTTATAATATACCATTTGGTTATTGATTGCATTACATTTGATAGGGAACATAGTTGCATAAATATGTTAGGTTAAGTTGGTAATTGGAATTTTTTGCTTTGAATATACCTCTATTGTGAATTGTTTCTTTATATTAATATTATATAATAATATGGCCCGGCCCGCCTGACAACATATATTCTTGTTATTTAATAATTTCTTGTGTGTTTGTGTCTGAGTGTGAGTTAACTGCCTCTCGTGCAGTCACTAGATCCCCAAGACTATAACTCTGCTCGTGACACCATCCCTGGTGTACTAGAACTTACCAGTGTGAATTCCTAGAGGATCCATATTTTCCATGTTACAAACAGTGACGCAGTTGTCATAGGCATCTCTCACTACCTCATATTCAACTTCTTTCCAACCCTGTAGCGATTGCTCAACCAACAGCTGGGAGGTTACAGCGAAGGCCTGGGAATGAACAGACATTATTCTGGTAATCAAATTCATCCAATTATAATGTTGACAAAGTTTTCACTCTTCTCTAAGACAGTTGACAAAAACTTTGCCTGCATAATTATGAAGATCACAGAGGGCAAACAGCCATAGTCACAAAAAATGTGAAGCTGAGATTTTTAAAGTTTGAAAGTCTTCAGTTTCTCGCTTGCAACCGAAAGGGTGATTTCTACCATTTTTGCATTGCAGCACACTTTTCTAGTATTAAGAAATATTCAGTCAGAAATCTTGTGCATTAAGTTTTAACTGTATCCTGGCATCATGAACAGATTTCCCAAACCCAGTTGTTTCATGATTCTGCAAGTCCAAACTAGGACTCAGGAATTAGTTCCTGCATCCACTGAAAGCTGTGTAGCTACATCTTTCTAATGAACCCATTAGCTTTATTCTAGAGGAAACACAATGTGAAATTAAAGAATTATAGACTGGAGCTCACTCTGTCTGAGATGTGTCGAAGTTCTTCCTCATTCTGAGCCACACCTGAACCAAGACCACCGAGTGCAAAAGCTGCTCTCAGCATGACTGGGTACCCAATTTGTTTTGCTGCTTCAACTGCATCCTCTGTGTTGTGCTCAGCAACACTGGGTGCCAATTTTTCACCAATTTTCTGTAGTGAAGGACATTCAAATAATCATGTTTTATTCTACTGAAGTCTGAATACAATTTGCAAAATAAAATGCATAATGAAAATTCAACATGTATAGTATGAATAATAAATAAATGTTTATTCCACAGTTTGAATGAATCAAAGATTCATACTAACTTCTACAAGGCAGCTATAATGATGACAAAGAGGAGTCAATAAATTACCAAGTGAGAAAAAAATGCCACAATTCCAAGATAATTAGGTCAGCCAAGGACCACGTTGATGATTAAGAGAATTCTGAAAACAGCTTTGTCTACTTCAAAATTTCTGGTTTCCCAGTCAGAAACCCTATGCCAATCTGATGTGTAGGACTGACTTCAAATTTACTAATAGGAATGACATCATTCCTATATAGATTCTCTGGATATGGCATTGCACAGCCATCTGTTTGATGAAGATAATGCTACCAGTCCTATGGAAATCCTACACACATCTACTATGGATTGACTTGGCGATGCTGGCTGGGTCACTTGTCCAGTAAAATGTTCTGTCAGAGGACAACAGCTACTGGTCTACAGTTTTACCTTCAGCCCATCTGCAAAAATTTGTCTGTCTTCAGTGGCCTCGACACTGGGAATCTGTGTACCCAACACTTTGATGTTATATTCCTTGAAAATACCTTGTTTGTCTAATTCCAAACCTGAAATAATGACAAGGAACAAGATAAAATTGGTTTGATGTCAGTTGTCATTTATGCTTGTGTTATGGCTTACTGGTTGCCTGAACTTGCCTTGGGAAAGATGGGCATATGGTTTTTGTTTTATTTGTTAATAAAATAAAACGTTGTGAATGTCACAGTGTTTGACTGAAGTCATTAACGATTGGGGTCAAACAGTGTGACAGGAACTATTTACTTACTAGTATTGATGCACTTTAGGTGTGGTAATAGTCGCTTTTCCATGTTGCATATGGTTTTTGTTTCATTTGTTAATAAAATAAAACTAATGTGAATGTCAAACTGTTTGACTGAAGTTTTTAATGACAAGGAACAACTTTTTCACCTGTTCTGGGTTTAACCTTTTCACATTGCATGGCTCATGCATTTCATCATCCCTCTGAGCATATTTATTTCATAACAATTATTCCCAGCAGACACAGGATTTTTGGGCACGTTTGAAAATCCACAAAAAATCTTATAGTAATCCTACAATGTGGCAAGGGTGTATCAGTGTATTGGTTATTAAGCTTTGAAGACAGGAGTACAATTCTTTTGTACACAAACATACACTGTACATTGTGTAATGTGCAACTTCTCAAATTCAAGCTTTGAGCATCGTGGCATGAAAGTTTGGGCGATGAAACACTCGGCCACAGCAAGCAGTTGTAAAGTGGGTCACTCAGTTAATGGCAAAATATGATGTGGAAAGGTTAATCCTATTCACAATGCTGTGGATGTGCTCAGTTTGTTTAAAAATTTCCTCCTGTGTTATGAACACTAGATGTAATGGTGTATACCTTTAAACTGGTCTCTGAATTTGTTTCTGCTGCTGTACAGATAAATATTTAAATAATGAAAATTTTCTCTCTACATCCTCACAATCAGATGTGTCGATGTACTGATGGCTTTTGGCTCAAAGTAACTTAACTCAAACATTTGACAATTGCATTTTGAGGGAGGGGGGCTGGAAACATTTAATAGGACCTTATCCTACACAAAGTGTAAAAAAACGATCCTACACTGAAACACAACAAAAATACCCCCCAAAAAATTACAGCATGATCAAACCACGCACCTCGCTTCACTATATCCATATTAAATCAGCTGTTTCTTGCTCCTGTAAAGTTTGGCCTGTCTAGTCTTGAGTGGTTTGTGCCCAAGATTACAATGTAAAAATGAAAAAATTGCCATCTGCACCTACCACAATTTAGAGCAATCTGACCACCCATAGACAACAAGATGCCGTCAGGTCGTTCCTTCTCAATGACTTGCTTGATGAAGTCTGGATGAATTGGCAGGAAGTAGACCGTGTCAGCCTGTTTCTCTCCCTCTGCATTTGTCTGCACTGAAGCAATATTGGGATTCATCAGCACAACCTTGATGTTTTCTTCCTGCAAAAAGAATGTTTGTATACCTCATGATTAACATTTCCACAAGGCAGGGCTCAAGTGTTCCGCCTTACCTTTTCACATCACAGGACTCATGTGTTTAATGTTCAGGGTTCTCTTCCTGTGAGAATAACTACTGGATGCACCATAGTTAACCAATTTGTCTCTCTAGTGTCACAACTAGAATGTTTTCTTTCAGCAAAACCAGTTTTTGTATACATCATAGTTGTCTTCCTGGCACAATCAGCATGTTGTCTGAACTTGATCAAACCAAAGAGAGCCAAACCTAGAGGAATTCTTTGGTCCCACAATGTACCTTCAGACAATTTCCTCACAAATCATCAATGGCTGCTATGGGCTTAAAGATATCAAGTTTTAATTACTTCACGACTCTTTTAGAATCTTTGTACCATTAAATATTTTTTTTTAAGTTTCTCCTTTTGTCTGCTTATAAATGTTAAGCCATTTGAAAGCAAAAGAGCCCCCAAAAATTCTGCCTTTCGGATTTTTTCAGTTAATTTACATCTCTGCACTGTGCAGCTGGTATCACAAAACTGAACCCATTTTCATCATTCTTAGCTGATAAAATAGAAGTTCAGGTGTGCCTACCTTCAGTGCCTTGATAGCTTGGGAACCACTGTAGTCAAATTCTCCTGCCTGGCCAATAGACAGGCCACCACTCCCCAGCACTAGAACCTTGGACACCTGTTATAGAAATGACATTGATAAATAATAAAGTTATTTATATAGCCAGCTATCACGTAGGGGCTTCAAAGCGCTTTACAATTATTTTTTTACATTTCACATTAAACACAAATGAGTTAATATTACAGGAAATGTACTTAATTTTACACTGTTTAAACAAATGGTTACCAAATCTCCAGCAGAGTTTTACGTGATCTGAGCTGCAAAAGACTGAGTTTGAGTTTGAGTTTGGAGAAAACATGTCAAACGATAACAGTCACATTGTGCTAGGAAAAAACAGGACAATAACAGAATATGTAAGAATGATAGGACAAAAGGAGACCCTACCTGAAGCACCCACCAACCACTTGCGATTTCTTTCTAAAGATGTGGTATAATATAGGCCCATTGCGTAGGACGTCACAAAGTGTTTTTGTTTTGTTCTTCCGACACCTAAGATGGCCGGTGGATCGGCTGACGAGTGTAACTTCGAGATATGTCAAAGCAGTTAAAATGCCTGCTGGTTGCATTGCAATTGGCTGTTATGACAGGGGTGGAAAGGAGGGATCCAGGCTGGTCAGATTCCCTACCATCCATGTAAACAAGGGAAAGGAAGTGAAAGAATTGACCGAACATCTCCCATGTGCATGTACACATGTGCCACTACTTACTGTAATGAACTAGTTTTAGCTCACCGCCGGTTGGTTCGCAACGCCTGAAGTGCTCCCAGTGCAAATCAGCTAATGAATCAAGATCAATGCTACTATCGCCATGGTTACGCATCATGCGGTCCTTACAACAAAGATGGCCGATATGCGCAATGGGCCTATATGAAATACAGGCTGAGTGCCTCAACAGGAAGGAAGTGAGCTGACTCAGTAGCAATCTGTAACTGCCAAGGAAAGAACACAGATAGAGACGAATGTAGAAGGACAGGACAGAGGAAGCCAACACCATACTGTTTGCCGACCTTTCACCTTCAAGACGAGGCACCAGCCCAAGACAGCCCATTTTAAGATTTTAAAGCCCTTCTGAGGACTAAGAGAAAGAAGAAAGAAAGAGCAACAGACAGCTTTACAGAGAACAGTAATGATTATAAATATTGGACCTCTCAGCTCTTGAGACCAGCCTTATAAGACAAAAGAGGTTTGTGACAGTAAGACAGGACAACGAACATCCTTACTCACATCCAGCATTTTGTATTCCTGTTTCTTTTTACCAATAATCTGGGACAATGAGCTGGTCTTTGTCTTGATGGCATCCATAAAGTAGTCAAACAGAAACTGGTTGTAAAAAGAAAACAGAACTGTAATTGCCAATGAAAATTAACCACTGAAAGCCAAAAACCCAAGCTGAACTTATACATCCGGAGTCAAAAACCAAATGATACCAAGTAAAATAATATAACTTGCTGAGGCTCCCTCCGAGTTTCCCGGAAAAACCTGATCCTGCCCTCCAACCCTCTTTGTGTACCCTCGTCTCTCTTTCTCTTTTCTCTCTCTCTCTCATCTCTAGCTCTCTCTCTCTATCTCATTTTACAAAAATTTACTATTTTATTAATAGAAATCAGACATAACTATCCAAAATGGCAAAAAATACAAAAATTCAATATTTTGAGGCCATAACCTTCATTTGGCTTGATTTACTCAACTTATGCAACTGTGACACATTACCAATCCTGTAGTGTCACTACAGGTTAGTTCATATTTTTAAGAAAAATGATGTTTTTGGCTACAGTTCATCTAACTAGTCGGACCATCAAAATTGGCTGGTGTGCCTAGACTTAGAGTTTCAACTCCTTACATATGGAAATTTCTTAGCTGTAGATTACTGTGGACAGTGAAAGGTAAATAGGGAAGGCTTTTTGGTGTAAAATTCTTTACATTGGAAACTACTTGTGAGGGTCAGTTCTACACAATGCTTAACCCTCACCCTGCGCGGGGCGGCAATAGTCGGTATTTACTCGCAAGCGCTCACGCCGCACGGGCGGCAAAAGTCGCCCATGTCAAGCTGACCGCGCCACGCGCAAGCCCTATTTTCAGGTGTCGGGTCACTGACCTTTTTGAGACGTAACCACCGTGTTATTGTTCACTGTATCTCTTCTAAATCAAACGCATTGTGACATGGACATGTTAACCAGTGAACCACTGGTCGGAATCACAAAGAATAAGCTTTCAAAGGCTCTCCCCACACTTTCAAACGATGTAACATCGACATGCGAACTGTTGCTCAACAAATTTGCAATATTATCTCATTTTCTCACAAGCTGACCACCATCTGGAGTTGTCTGTATCTAAGAACCAATCAGAAACAAGCTCTGAAATAATCTTTGCCCCAAATGCCCACATTGGTTTATTAGTATGTGTCAATCAGGATGAAACCATTTGTGTAGGGCTTGGGAGGGCGTGGCTAGTTATCATGCTTCGTTCTCACGAAAACTATAGCTGTCAGTTTGGAACCATAAGTCAGATCATTGGTTAGAGACTGACAGACTAAGGTTTTGCTGGTTAATTCATTATCAAGCGTGATAAGGCATAGCAGCGAATGTTTTCATACCGATCAATAAAAACCGAACCACGTGGACAGCGTATGTGGTCATCGTCTAGCGGCACGGGTCAGTGACCCCAGATAAGATTCTCCGTGAGTAAGGTCACTGACGGGGCAGCGGGCTTTATGGGTAGCGCGCAGGGTATGGGTTAAATCCACTTAGATTCTGAAACAAATTGTAGAATGAGTTCATACCTTACTTTCTCATTACTTCAGAATTCAGGACTCATTCCCTTTACTTTGCTATGCACAACCAAACCAATGACAATTCAACACATTTTGACCACAAATGACAAGATCTTTTTCAATGATCAGTGTGGGTGGGCTTTCCGACACCTAATGAAATGCCAAATTTGCATCATATCAGTGTGTCAGGCACAAATGAACAGACTCAAAATTTTCGTAGATTTGGGGTTTTTTGGTGGAAGCAGAAAAGATTACAGTCCCTGTTTTGAAGCTATCAGAGACATACTCTTGGGTAACTACATCTAATACATGTACAAAACAAACTGCCCAAGACAGACTCAAAAAAAAAAAAACATTTTCTCAAAATCAGCTAAGCAACACTTGACTTGTTTTGACTGCAAATGGTAGTGTTCCTGATACGGTAGTCTCCGTCTAAGAACTCGCTGTCTTAGAACCCGATCCGCCTTAGAACCCGCTGTTGCCGCGAAACCGAATTTTTTCACTGTAATTTACATGCGTAAGAACCCGCTCTGTAACGAAAAATCCACCTAAGAACCTGGCATTGGACCAAGAGACGAGCACACTTTTACGTAAAATGTCCATATTATTATTAAACGCAAAATTCTCTTTCAAGTAGATGGGATAGAACAAAGCCACACAGTACAGTGAAAAAGAGCGGGTGGAGGGAAGGTAGGGGGAGGCGAACCGTACAAAGGATGGAGCCCAGTTACATCTTTCGTGTGGAAGCAGGCCATTCCTAGACTAAATTAGCACAGTCATTACCTAACATCTATTGTTATCTGACTCGATCGGCAGAATTTTATACGCTTGGTTTGCACGGCACATGTACTAAGGGCTGATTGTGGTTATTACACAGGGTATCACTGGGCCTCGTGTTGTCTAAAAATTGGAATCTATGATTCACAGCTTGATTGTTCCGTCTGAATCATTCTATTCGTTACACAATCATCACTGTAAGAAAAGAGTATTCTGCTGGCCATAAATCGTAACTTTGACCATTTGCAAAAAAAATTTATTTTTTTAAAAATTAATTTTCAACGCTTAATTTTCATTATGAGGTCACGACCCAGGTCCGAGCAATTAAGGGGGATAAGCCATGGACACGGGTATTCAAATATGGGTGGTATCCTGTGGTATCCGCCTAAGTGCCCAGTCCGCCTGAGAACCCGCTTTTTCTGTCTCCCATTGACCGGGTTCTTAGGCGGAGACTACTGTATAACACAACACAAAGTTTACCTGTGTATCTGTGGGACCACCCCAGGCTTCTGGGTGGAACTGGGCAGTAAAGAATGGCTTGCTCTTGTGACGAATGCCCTGTGATGATATCAGCAATACAAACTAATATATTCTTTGATGAAACTGATCAAATAATAATATATTTACATGCAAGAAAAGGTTTGAAAGAAATTTAACCCCTTCACTACTACATTTTTGCTAAACAGCATACTCTGTCTATATCATATCATTTAAGATGTACGGCAAACACTACCGCGCACCTGAACTATCAATTGTACTATGCACAGTGGATGTCTACCGCATGGTGAAGTGGTTAAATATGAATTTAAATACTTCAGTTTTTAGCTACAATTACCAATTTGTTCTTGTTACAATTGAATTTTTGATACAGAACATATTTTTAAATGCATGACTGCGGCCAAAGGATGACAGGTACCATATCACAGTAATACATCACTACATCATCATATCAGTGTGTCAAGCACAAATGAAGAAACTCAAAATTTTCATAGATTTGGGTTTTTTTTGGTGGAAGCAGAAGAGATTATAGCCCCTGTTTTAAAGCTACGTTTACCTAAGTTAACTTATATACTGTCTGAAGGCTTCAGTTTGCACTGCACCTGTTTCAAAGATATCAGAAATATACCCTTTGGTAACTAAGTTTACTCAAATTAACATATACAGCCACTGAAGGCTTTACTTTGCACAGCACCTGTTTTAAAGACATCAGAAATATACACTTTGGTAACTAGGCTTTCCAATGAGCCCTCTCTTTAAAGCTCAATAGCTGAACTGGTAAAAGTGCTTCCCTGAAAAGCAAGAGTTCTTGAATGTAATCCTTGGTTTTTTTCTCTGTCTCTCTGTCTCTCTCTGTCTCTGTGTCTGCCTCTCTGTCTCTGTCTGTCTCTCTCTCTCTGTCTCTCTGTCTCTCTCTCTGTCTCTCTCTCTCTCTCTCTCTCTCTCTCTCTCTCTCTCTCTCTCTCTCTCTCTCTCTCTCTCTCTCTCTCTCTCTCTCTCTCTCTCTCTCTCTCTCTCTCTCTCTCTCTCTCTCTCTCTCTCTCTCTCTCTCTCTCGAATATAGTTTGTATAAATACACCCCAACATGAACCATCTGAAGGAATTGACCAGTGACCCTCTTTCCCTGAAGTAGACCCTTTTAGTTTCAGAATCACCTCTCTCTCTGTGTTTTGAAAATTCAATTTAAGTTTCCAGTAATTCACAAAATTTAAAAGTAATCAGGAATCATTATCATGACATTACCTCATTAGATTTGTCATTAGCATTGATGAACAAAGCTTCCCAGTCAGCTGGTAGAGACTCAGTATCAACTGCATAGCCGTGATTCTGTGATGTGATGAAAGCCTCACCACTCAGCAAATTTATCACGGGCTGGTTGTGTCCTCTGAAATGTTTCATTGATAAATATGATGAAATATAAATGAAGAACTTAGTTTTATATTGTGCCCAAGTTACAAATATAAACAAAGGACTTAGTTTTATATTGTGCCCGAGATGATCTTGTGAGCATCTGCAGTTGAAAGGATTAGTTCTGTACCATGCCTAAGTCCACCTGGACTACAAAACAAACCATGTAGTTGTTCTTAAAGACCACAAGTATTCTGAGTTTGTGCAAAGCACAATAACCCTCAATATTGTTACAAGAGCGAGGCAACTTGAATGGACTTCCGTTTTCAGCCATATCCTGCACATTTAAAACTTCTTGCTCAATAACTCACTGGAAGATTCTTCTGCTAACTGAACTTAAGACATAAAATGTAAATTTGGAGAAAATCAATCCTGAAAATTGAAATATTTCGTGAAATCTTGTTGTGAATTTTCTGAGCATTGTTTCACATTCTGTGATGTTTGATAATACTAATAATAATAATACACAGCATTTATATAGAGGTTCATCCCATTAACAACCAGGCTTTAAGTGTTTTACAACATTTATGTCATATAAATCACACCCACAATACATGGGCAAACTCAGGAAAAAAAAACAAAAACAACTAGATGGACATTCAGAGAGTAAAAAGATGACTTTTCAACTGATGTTTAAAAGTCATAAAATTTTCAATCTCTCTCAAAGACAGAGGCAGAGAATTCCATCATAATCTTTTGCCTTCCAGACTGTGGAATCATTACTTTTTAGCTTTGAGTGATTGATGGACTGACTGATGATAGGAATCAAAATCCTAGCACATTGGGCATCCCCATAAGTGCTCCTCTCCCCAATATCCATTTGAGGGTTATTCTACTAACTGTCCTAGTGGCCAGCTGGTTCCATATTTGTTGGGTTCATCCAGCCTTGTTGCACATTCTTCCCTCGCCCCGTTGGTATCACGCTTCCAGTGTTCTGATTATGGGGGGCACCTCAGTGTCTTCATCTGCTCGCAATCAGTGGGTGGTCATCTGCATGAGCTCATTCCTGTCATGCTGCAGGTCTCCATGGACAGCAGCATTGCCGGCAAGTAGGTCAGATATCTCACTGCCCCTAACACCAGCATGGCCCAGGTCTCTGTGAGGGACAGCTTGAGGCCTTGGAGGATATCAAGCCATTCGAGGGAGATGAGTGCATTGTACAGGTTGTTCAGATGTCAACAGACTCACCTATTTCCCAGGGGAAGCTTGTAACTCTTGGCACCTGCGGCCAATGCTGTCAGTTGATTACCCATGCAAATACCAAACACTGGTTCATTTCTGTTGGACAAGACCTGGCAAAGATGGGTGAAGTGATGCAACAAACTTTCTGCATACATTTTCTTTTACTTGATTTTATATCACATTTTGCTATTCAGCTGTTGGAACCTCGCTAAAACCAAACTCAAAAGCTGTTGTTAGGGAACAATACTAGTTTACACAGAAAGCTATAGCTGAGCAGTGAACACTACTCAATATTTTTCTAGAAGTAAGCAGAAGCTTGAGGGAAGGCAGAGCACTAAGATAATAATTCAGAGAAAATATGAGGCGAATTAAGGTTGTAATGCCTAGTTAGTGCTCAGAAAAGCAAAGCATACATCTTGTATTCGTTGTCCTAGATGTTTGTATTGTCCAATGGTAGGCGGGTGAAAAGAAAGAATAGGGAGGGGAGGGGTGATGCCGGTGGGCTTGGTCCCAGCGAACGAATACTCAAGTCTGTAAGGGACACCGTGAGATAGTTCGGCTACGATCGTCTCTTTTTTTGGAGAGACGGAGTGGCCAAATGGTTAAGCGATCTGTTTTCTTTTTGGCAAAGGCGATGGGTGCCGTTGCAGAGGTCGCGGGTTCTAATCCCATCTTGATCATTTCTCTTTCTTCCTTCTTTAACTCCCGCTTTGCTTTTCTGAGCACTAACCAGGCATTACAACCTTAATTCGTCTCGTATTTTCTCTCAATATTTCTCTATTTGGCGTTGTAATCAGAATACAGTCATCTAACAAGTGAGTCACAGGCTAGGTTTAATGAGGTTCCAACAGCTGACTGACAATATCATCTTCTTAGGGTTCACATACTCCTTCTCAGTATATCATTCCATTCAAAAGCTTGCCTTAGATGTTTCCATCTCCTTCTTCATTGTTTTTTTTTTTCTGTCTCTAAGATCCCTGTCCTTCTCCTTTGCCTTCCTCCATCTCGTCCTACTTCTCCTTCCAATAAATTCTCTTTCCCATCCCCTTTCCAAGTTGAAATAATAATTATAATAATGGAATACATTTATATAGTACTCCTCTCCACAGAGTGTATCCAGAGCACTTTACAATAATAATAATAATAATGGATGGCATTTATATAGCGCATATCCATTACAAAAATGCTCTATGCGCTTTACAGAAATATGTAAAAAAATACATGGGTAAACTCACACACACAACCCACATTGATACACACATAATAATAATAATAATAGATAGCTTTTACATAGACTAGAAACTCTCATACAAATGACATTTTAACATCCTTTTAAACTGTGACAATACTTTCGAACTGCGGACATCTAAAGGAATCTCATTCCACACCCTGGGCCCAACATGGCTGGAAGCCCTTTCACCAAAACTTTTCAGGTTCACTACGGGTACTTTTAGTCTAAGGTTGCCAGAAGATGATTTTAATGCTCTTGCAGGGCGATGTAGTTCTATAAGTTCTGAAATATACTCTGGCGACATGTTGTTGACACATTTATAACAAAATAAAGCCAATTTATATTTTATTCGCTGCTCAATAGGTAGCCAGTGGAGCTCCTTAAATATTGGTGTTATGTGATCTATCCTTTTTTTTCTTCTTATTAGTCTTGCAGCATTATTTTGGATTAACTGAAGCTTATTGGTTTTACTTTTTGGAAGACCACTTAGCAGTATGTTACAATAGTCCAGCCTAAAGAGAAACAGCGATGTTACAAGCTGTTTTGTTACTTCAGTAGTTAGGCAGTGCCGTATACTGCCGATTTTCCGTAACTGGAAATTAAGATTCTACACAGCTGACTAATAAATGGTGACATTGACATCTCTGCATCTAAGATTATGCCCAGATCTTTTACTTTACTTGTCATTTTAATAAGATGGCCATTTACATTGAGATCTGGTGAATTGATTTTTTGTTTTGGATTCGTTATGAGCATAACTTCTGTTTTCTCATCATTTAGTTCTAGTTTATTATCATCCATCCATTTCTTAACTTCTTGTATGCAATGCCCCGTTGTTTTTATCATATCATCTAGGTTTTCAAGATCACATGCTTTATATATTTGGCTATCATCAGCATATTGGTGGTATTGAAGATCATATTTTCTGAAAATATCAGCGAGAGGTTGGGTGTATAATGTGAAAAGAATTGGGCCCAAAACAGAACCTTGAAGTACCCCAAAATTGAGTGTTTGGACATTAGAACAACTATCATTGACTCTCACACATTGTTTTCTATTTGAAAGATAGGACTGAAACCGTGACAGTGCATTTCCTGCAATACCAAAGGTCTTTTCTAGACGATGTAATAGAATGTTATGATCTAAAGTATCAAAGGCAGCAGACAAGTCCAGAAGTACAAGAATACATACTCTTTTGTCATCGAGCTCTAGAAGAATATCATTCACTACTCTGAGGATGACAGTCTCAGTACTGTGGCCCTTTTTGTATGCCGACTGGAATATCTCATTCAAATTATTTATTTCAATGTGCTCCATGATTTGCCTCAACGCTGATTTTTCAAGGATCTTGGACATAATTGGTAAGTTTGACACAGGCCTATAATTTTTCACATTGTTTACGTCGAGCCCAGCTTTTTTAATCAAAGGTTTTACAATTGCCTGTTTGAAAGAATCTGGTACAACACCAGTTCTCAGAGAAACATTGATTACATGAGTAATGGATGGCAATAACTCATCAAGATATAATTTCACAGATGTCATCGGAAGTGGGTCTAATTCACATGATTTGGATGGTGAGTTTTTGATAAGATCTTTAATCTCAGTCTCAGCCAACATCTGGAAATCAGTCAATTTCCTGCCTTCAAAAACACATAGTTCAGGTAATAAATTGGCGACATTGTTAAAATTAGATCTGATACGTTCAATTTTTTCATAAAAATGCAATGAAAACATTTCACATAAGTCTTTATGGTCACCCTGTGGAAAAACCGAACTTGTTTCTTTCCCAAAAAGTTTGTCAGAGAGAAGAAAAAGATCTTTACATGTTTTAACACTGCTAAATTTTTGGATAAAATAACCCCGTTTGAGTTTCTGAATCAATTTTACAACTTTGTTTTTACTTTCTTTGAAAATGTCACTGTGAACTTGCAATTCCGATTTCCTCCATCGCCGTTCATCTTGGCGTCTTTTACGTTTTAATTCTTTAATTTCAAGGGCGAACCATGGTGACCATGGTCGATGTGACACTGTCCTCGGCGTTACCGGAGCATGTTGGTCTAATGTTGTTTTTAGAGCAACATTGAAGTTTTCCATTGTCATGTTGTTTGCTGCCTGATTCAAGTTTTTTTTTAGATCATGTCTGAAATCCGTCTCGTTGATGTTCTTTAAGTTCCTGGATTCAAACGTTTTCTTTGTCGTCAGAGGTTTAGGAAAATTAGTGTCGATAGTTATCAAGAAATGATCTGAAATAGCTTTATCAAGAATGTTGACACTTAAAATGTACATTTCTGATAATGGTGCAATGACGTAGTCCAAAATATGGTTGGATTTATGTGTAGCTTGATTTACATGTTGAATAACATCATGCTCTTCTAATAGTTCTTTAAAACGAAGAACATCTAGAGATGTAGTTGAATCGAAATGTAAATTGAAATCTCCAGTTATAATGAATTTTTTTGTTTTCGATCTAAGATGGTATAGGAGTTGTTGCATCTCGGCCAGAAATTGTGAGATGGTACATGTATTTTTCTTAGATGGCGGAGGTCTGTAAATGCAAACAACATAAAACAATACGTTTTGCATTGGTGACAACGCAAGAAAAGCTGCCTCAAAACTTTCAAATTTTGTTTCGAGTGATGGTAGATTCCTGAATGCATTTGCAGATTTGATGTCTTGCCGATATATAAAAGCAATGCCTCCTCCCCTTCGACCCTCTCTTGGGAATGATTTACATGTAAAACCAGGTGGTGACAGTTCAACAAGTATAGGGTCATCTCCTGTCTCCTGCAACCATGATTCAGTTATACAAAGTATGTCCATGTTCATATCTTCTACTAGGCTACACAATTCTTCACGTTTATTTCGACAGGACTGTGCATTCAGGCAAGAAATTCTAAGATTGGTGACATATTCTTGGATCATGTTAGCAAGCAGTCTATGTATATCAAGTTGTTATTGTTGATGACAGGCAATGGTGATTTTCTTATTCTTTGTGAAGATGTGTTTTTGCATATATCTGGAAAAGCATGATACTGGCTAGATGATAAAGGAAAAGGACGATTTCCAACAACTTTGATATTGTGACATTTTCTTCTCCCCCCACGTTTTCCTCTCTTGTATTTCTTCGCTGTACACAAACAATGTTTCTTTCTTATCCTGAGTACTGATAGGGTTGACATCACTGTTGTTGTAGCATAGTAAGAGCTGTGTTTGTTCACCTTTAACAACTGATCCCTTGTGTAGACAATGCATTCGTGGCTCAGTCTATCTGTGTTTTTGTTTACATTTAACAGCTAATTTCTTGTGTAAAAAATGCACTCCTTGCTCAGTCTATCTGTATTGTTTTTATCTCTGTTGTTGACTTGCTGGGTGGGGTTGCCGTACACACACACACCACCAGTGAACACACTTTGTTGACATGCAGTGTGAACAATGCTGACCAATTTAAAAATGGCTGTAGACATGAACAGCAAATCCATAATGAAAATCTCACGGAGTGTTTCCAATGCCAGAAAATTTAGAAACCTGCCAAAACACTGACACAAGGCAATTTAACCATTTTGCAGAGTCTCAGAAACGGAACCCAATCGGAACCGTCACACTGACCGCAAGTTGTCAGAGAGCAGTAACAGCAGCCTGTCAGGCGCTGAGCACATTACTCATTATCAATGACAAAGTAATAACTCTCTCTTTTTCTCTCTCTCTCTCTCTCTCTTTCTCCATGTTTGCAAATAAACTTTCATGCTGTACAAGACGTACAAGGTTTTGATCTGAGATTCTGGTTCATCAATTTAGTAACAGACAGCCAGAATTTTTCCAGGCAGGATTTACAATGAAATTAGCGTACAGTTACTTGTAACACTTAAGGATAGTTAACAGCGAAAATTTTATGTGATGTATCTTCATTGCATTTTCACTTTGAACACATAATTCTAATGCCAATATAGAAATCAAATAAACCAGAATATTTAAAGTAGGTGCACACCAGCTGACTTTGATGAGTAAGCTCGTTGGATGGTGGTGTCAAAGAGAAACCACCAGATGATGCACAGGATCTCACTGAAACTAAATGTCATGATGTCACCATCCAACTGATCACCTGATTCACACCTAGATTTACAGACCTCCTGTCTACTAGGTATTTCCAAAGTTCTCCGAACTGTAAAATCTGCCAGACATAATTTTAAGTTTTCCATTCTAAAGATGAAAATCAAGAGATCAAGAAAATCAGGAAATAAATATCATTAAGACTTAATTATCATAATCTCAGTAATCTTATGCCCCAGCCAGCATCCCTATGAAAATCCGATTGACGTCAAATTTGCACATAGGAATGGCTTCGCTCTTACATCAATCATCTGTTACGACATCACACCGAGATCGGTTTGATGTGGGGCGCCTGCTACTATAGTAATCTACCAACCCTACAAAAACGTGATACAAATCTTTGTTGGACTGACGTAGAGGTGCTGGCTGGGACCTTATTATTGCTGTAAAATGTTTCATTTACTAAGAAATTCACTTACTTTAGTTAGGTGAGTGATGGTTTCCTCTGCAAGAGCTGGGTCACCAGGTCCATTGGAAATAAATAAACCATCATAAGGCTCCTCTGTGAAATCATAGTTCCATGGCACAACTTTAACTTCTGCTCCTTGCTGAGAATGAACAAAAGAGTTATAAATTAATTTATTTCTGCACATTTCCACACCCATATAAATACCAGTGTCTGTCATCCAACAACAGTACATTCAAAGAAAAGAATTGATATTCCACAGCAACCGATATACTACCAATGTCATAAAATGCAAAATGAAGACCCAAAATTGCTATTATGTCACTGCAGCCCAAGGTGAAAAAAGTTAGCAAAATGGCAGTTCCGGCTCAATACAGAAGCTTTTTTTTATTTTTGCCAATTTAGATTATTATGACTGCAATCACTTTCAATTGAAAGACCTGTTAATTTTCATCCCAGCCATCTGTTTGCTCAATTTTCTCCACTTGGTCTGAAGCAACAGATAATTGAATCAGTGTTGTCTCTTCATGTATTTCTTTATTTTCTCATGTTTTCTGCCATTTAAAATACTAGGCCTACTGTCTTGACAAGCAGATCATTCTGTCCAAAGGGTGACTTTATTCAACAGTGTTATCTCTGTTGACAAAAGACGATGGACATTAAGCAATAGGTGAGGATGACATAAACATTTGCAATGATGACAAAAGTGATGATATTTGTGATGGCGATGATGTTTCACCTTGACTAAATGTCTGATCATGTTTTGTTTAATACCACAGTCCACAGCGATCACTTTGGTTGGGTTCCCTTTCCCATAGTAATATACCTCCTGCAAAATAAAGGTAACTTTTCAGCTCTTCTGATATAATTACAGAGTTGGCAATCAACTAAACACACACCTACCTAAAAAAAGCTCCATTTTTTTACAAAGGATTCCCACTGAAATTATTCAGTTTACATTGTGACTTCAACAAGAGCAGACTGTTTCCTTCTTCACAAAATTAAAATTTGGAAAGTATTATTATTTATAAATATCAATAATTACATTACCTAGCTTATAGCTATTAGAAAGAATATCAAAATAGGCTGTAACCCTTGAGAAATATCACTTATGAATGAATGAAAGCTATATTATTTGAAATTTTTATTTTACAGGATTGTTTCTGTTCACAATATGATAACCAAAAATCAACCATGCTGCTCTCCATTTTCTGCACTTGGCAACCTGTAAATATACTCAGCCATTACTTGTGTGTTCATGATAACATAAAATAAAAAAAAAAATTTTTTAAACGTTCACCTGTGTGGAAACTTCCTTGATCAAATTCCTAAGATTTGGATCTTCAAACTCGACTGGGTCAGTTTCAAACTCAATTTTTCCCAATACGTTCGTCTCATCACGAATAATCTTTGTGAGCATGCGGGTGTCAATTCCATACAGGGCCGGCACTCCATCCTCATGCAGCCATTCTGACAAGGTTTTCACTGCATTCCAGTGACTTGGTTTGTGACAGTAGTCTTGTACAAGAAGACCAGCTACCTGTTGTTTTTTTTAGCATTAAAGAGTTCAGGTTCCAAGGCAAAAATTAGCAGGTCAAAATTTGTATTCAGTGGCCAGGATTATGACAATTAAAAAGCCCATAATCTACCTCAATGGTTCTGAGCATTATATATCCTGTTACCCTGTATTCATTTCTAATAAATGTCTTCATGGCCCTACAAGAAAGCAAGTTCCATCCCATATACCTAGCAAGACTGATCAGGAACTTTGGCCAGTGGAATTCAGCAACTGAGATTCAGGTGAACATAAGTAAATAATGGTTATGCATATCAAATCCACTGAATATTTGCAATGTACATGTATATATATATCGTCATGATCATAACGTAACTGCCTAAGTTATGTTTTAGGTTTTTTTTTTGAAAGTCAAAGAAAACTGTTTACTTTGAAAATAATGGTAGCTGTTGTTAGGGAAGCATAGTATTTTTACATAGACAACTAAAGCTGAACAGGGAACACGACTCAGTGTATTCTCTATTTGGCTTTGTCATTGGACTGTGCTCTCCTAACAAGAGTCTCAATGGTGGTTTATGTGTATGCGGGTTTTCTTTTAAAAACTCATAAATCAACAAAACAATGTAACTGCTGAACAATGCAATGTGATTATCTGATTAAAGTCAGCATTTCATCTCAAAACACAAAAAAAATTACTTAAGCAATTATCTTATTACCATGACGATATAATTATTGTGTTCATTATTTACCAGCTTAGTATTTCCTCCCAGAAATCCCAAAATTTCCCTGCTGGGTAGATTTCCCCCAATTAAGAACCACTAAAACTTTTTTATTACATATGTACAAAACTGAGTGAAAAGGTGGTAGAAAAAAAGAAAGAAAGGGACAATGATGTTATCACACTGAGTTTTTGCTTACATGGATTTTATCAGACTCCACATTCTTCAGAATTCCAAATTCGTCCTTCTCTTTCGTACATGGGACACCATAATTTCCAATGATTGGATATGTCAAGGTCAATATCTGACCTCTGTAACTGGGATCAGTCAAGGCTTCTGGGTAACTGAAAGAATCACACATGTAATACATTTGGTAATAATCAAAAGAAAAATCCTGACAATAAAAAATATTACTTTATAACTTTCTAAAATTTTGCCAGGAAACACACTAAACAGGTTCATATCCAGCCTTTTCTGGCAGCTTTCCTAGTTCTCCTCATGCTATGACTATGAGGATTTACATAGGAGAAGTATTTTAATCTCACTAACAGCAGTGAAATAGCTCATTCTTATTCACTTATTCAACTTTGCAAATTCAATCTAACATGTTGTCAGGTTTTTTAGTTACTTTAAGCCCGCCGGTGTTTGTATTGACAGAATGCTCACATGCATGGTCTATTTTATTTCCATTCTTTTAGAATTCATTGTACAGTTTTCTTCCTGTGTTTTCCTCAACCTGCAGCTTGCAAAAAAACGACATTTTGTTTTGAACATGAGGGTTTGCTGTGGTTTGGTTTTTTTCAGTGCCACTTCCAAGAAAGCACAGCAAAACAAGTGGGGGGTTGGGGTAAAAACTCACCCGACAAGTCCTGTATTGAAGACAATTTCTCCAGCTGCCGAGCGTGGTGCGCCAAATGATAAACCAGTCATATGTTTTCCATTTTTCAGTATTAGGTGAGCTTTCACAGGCTATAAAAAATAGGTTCTCAGTCATTGTATAAATCAGCAAGTAGATAAGTGAATAAGTGAATAAATCTGTCAGTGGATGAGTGGGATGGATGGATGGATGGGGCGGATGGATGGATGGATGGATGGCTGGATGGATGAATGGATGAATGGATGGATGGATGGATAGGATGGATGGATGGGTGGGTGGGTGGGTGGATGGATGGGTGGATGAATGAATGAATTTGGCCATATTCTTGATTGGATTGTTACTTCGTCCAAATTTACTTTTGCATCAGCGGTGGTAAATACCAACAAACTAATATCTGACCACCATTTTCTATATTTCGACATTCCTTACAAGAAACCCTTGCCAAAGTAAAAAAGAATGTAAAATGCAGAGACGTGAAGAAAATTAACTTAGAAAATTTCAAATTAGATTTGAGAACAACGTTGGCTGACTCAGAAGACATCAATGCTGAAGTTCTGACAGAAAAAATCCAAAGCGTCTTTAACAGTCATGCTCCGGAAACATCAAGGACTGTGACCGACAGGACACCATCACCATGGTTCACATTGGAAACAAAAGCAGCAAAACAGGCCAGGCGACGAGCAGAAAGGAAATGGAAGAAAACAAAGTTACAAATTGACAAAGAAATATACATTCACCATAAGAAACTTGTGAATGACACCATTCGAAAAGCTAAATGTGACTATTACAACTCAAGGTTTGGTGAAATTCAAAATTCAAAACAATTTTTCAATTTGTCCAATGATTTGTTGGGCAAACAGAAAAGGATCAACCTGCCAACTTCAATAGAAAAGGAACATCTGCCTAATGCATTTGGGGACTTCTTCATGGACAAAATAGAAAAAATTAGAGACAATTTAAGTAGTTGTGATATAACTAGTGAAAATTCTGTATTTGTTGGGAATAATCTTTCTTGTTTCAGTGAAGTTACCAGTGATGAAATCAATGACATAATTTGTTCTGCTGCTACTAAGCAATATGAACTAGATCCCATGCCCACAGACTTGTTAAAAAAATGCTTACCTGATCTTTTATCATCCATCACAAAATTTATTAACACTTCTTTATGTACAGGTGCTGTGCCAGAGACCTATAAAGTTGCACTCGTTAAACCTTTGCTTAAGAAAGTTAATCTTGACTCTGAAAACTTGAAAAACTATAGACCAGTATCTAATCTTCAATTTTTATCAAAGATTTTAGAGAAAGTAGTTTTAAAACAACTACTTGGTCATCTAAACAATAATGCTCTCTATGAATCATTCCAGTCAGCATATCGTGCAAATTGTAGCACTGAAACTGCTTTATTGAGGATTGTTAATGATTTGTTTGGATTACTGGACAAAGGCTTGGTTTCGTGTTTAAACATTCTTGATCTATCAGCTGCCTTCGACACTATAGATCATGAAATTATTCTTTGCAGATTAGAAGCAACCTATGGGATCTCTGGTATAGCTCTGAAATGGTTCAGGTCCTATCTATGTGACCGAAAACAAATTGTTGTAACAGATAACATAAAATCAAAAGAATACATACTGCCATATGGTGTTCCACAAGGCTCAGTTTTAGGTCCTACTCTCTTTATTATGTACATTGGGCCCCTGTCTAATATTTTTAAAGATCATGGTTTTTATTACCATCAGTATGCTGATGATGTCCAACTATATCACCCTGGTACGACTTTAGGTCATGTTGACAATGTTATAAAAGATAGTGAAAAGTGTATTATGGACACAAAAGAATGGATGAACCAAAACAAACTAAAGCTAAATGAAGTCAAAACAGAAGTTATGATTATTGGAAAGAAAAGACAAATTACTGCAATTAAAAATGTAAAATTAAATCTTGGTGAAAGCACTGTAGCAAACGTGAATAAAGTTAAAAACTTAGGCACAATTTTAGAATCAGATCTCAGCATGGAAAATCAAATAAGTTCATTATGTCGATCATTAATGTTTCAATTAAAAAACATCAGCTCTATTCGTCCATTCATATCCCAAGAGGCAACTCGAATACTTATCACTTCACTTATGTTTTCAAAGCTTGATTATTGTAACTCTCTGCTCTTTGGAATTCCGAGCAACAAAATAAAACGCCTTCAGATAATTCAGAATAATGCAGCTAGACTGATTTTTAGAAAATCAAAAAGAGAATCTGCCTCAAGCCTTATTGACCAACTTCACTGGCTTACTGTTGAAAACAGAATAAAATTTAAAGCTGCAGTTTTGGTTTACAAATGTCTTGAAGGTTCAGCTCCCTCCTATCTTTCGGAACTTTTGAAAAAACATAAGTCTGATAGATTTTTAAGATCTACTACAGAAAACAAACTGGTTGTTCCCAGGTGTAAAACATCAAATTATGGAGATAGAGCTTTTAGTTGTTTTGGTCCGTGTGTGTGGAATTCTTTACCACAAGAGGTTCGAAATTCTGCCTCTCTAAACATATTTAAAAACAGGTTAAAAACATTTCTTTTTAAAAACTGAATTTTATAGCTTGCTATGGATGTATAAAACTAGTTTGTCTGTGTGTGTGTAAGTTTATTTGAATGTGCTTTTATGATTTTTTACTGTGTACAGCGCCTAGAGCTTTTAATGTTTTAGTGCTGGCGCTATATAAATGTATATATTATTATTATTATTAATGGTTGAGCAGATGAATGTATGGTTGACAGGCTGTGCATGGATGGATGGTTAGATAAGCAATAGATTAGACAAGAAGACAAAGCTGATAACTTGATATAAATCAAGACATTAAACAGGCTGGTCTGGTGATTGGGTGGATGGCTGAGTAGTTCCCTCACCAGTTGGTTAATTTGTGAAGAAAAAGATAATCAGTTGAACAAAACACAACATGGACAAGTGGCTGCATGGATGGAAGTGGTAAAACTGAACAGTGTGTCTGATTCTGAGACTGAGGTTTACTGAGTTTTCAATCTGATTGAAAGGATGCTGCTGCTTTTATAGAATTAACAGCTATTTCTACACATACCTTTTTGGAATTGGAGGAAGATGCCCTCTGGCTCTGACACTTGCATCGTCCACTTTGTGAGGAGAGGGTAGCACTCACAGCCTGAACCTTTAGCTTTGATGAAGTGTTGAACAGGCGCAGTATTGTCATGACGGATGTTCACTTTACCACTTCACAATGTTAGTCCAGTCAGCTTCCTGATGTTGACATAAGAGAAGTCATAAAGCCATGATCAGATCTGAATATTTACATCCCTTTATTTTGCAATCACCATACATTTAATTTCCTGATAATGGAAATCCTAAGGCTGGTGCACTTCAAATCCAGCTTGTAATGGAGTCCAACCTCGCTAATTTTATCTTTAAAAAAAGCCACAAAAGAATCTGCAAGGTCCCATTGGGCTTGAAACAAAGTTCAAAACAGGCAAAAAAAGAAAAGTTCTACAAATTGTAATGCCCCACATTAGAAACAACAATATAGGGAAGCAGTGCAGGGACAGTATGAAATCCAGCTGAACAGACATCTCTGCATGAATACTGTTTGTTTCATAAGGATGGATGAATCATCTCTATATCCATGAGCCCAATAGGAATAAGAACATTTTCTTCACAATTTTATGTAGTGCTAACTTCAAAATCATCAAGATGGCATTGACTTATTCACAACAATATTGCTTTGTGTGCCGCGGATAACACAGGTTAATATTCACATTTGTAGCATTATGTTTAAAGTGATGTGGTTGTGTATGTTACATTATGTTGCATCATTACTGTGAGGATGAAAGGGGAAATAAACGCCCGTTCAGGTTGGAAGAGTTTAACGTCGTTTGTTTCCCTTTAAAAAAAAAAAAAATGCCGGCTGTGACCACGAACTCAATGCATGTGACCTAGACAAAATTTATGGAGAGATATCAAGGGCAAACGGATGTGTCACAAATTCACGATGCAAGTGCAGTGTGAGGCGGGTGGGTCTAGGGCAACCTGTCCCACAAACTTGGGGGAACATTCTCGGGTATTAAAACTATTATTTTCTTTCGCTGGAAATTTACGCGACGCACGCTATTATGAATGTAATGAATGTTTTCAAAATAGCCTTATAAAAAAACGGTTTCATGCACAGTAATGTACACAAGTGCCCTGGCGGTTGCTACTTTAAACCGCGACCAGCTTTTTTTTTTTTCTGGGAGAGGAATGCAATGGTGTGTAGGGACGCTGGGGTAGGGGGATGGAGAGGAGATCAGCTGACCGTTTAATACATTACAATAATAATAACAATAATAATAATAAATAGTGGCATAGTGTCGACCTTATCTTAGCTTCTAAATCTCCATCTAGACCTAAACCTAATAATTTCATGGAATGAAAAGTTACATGGCCTGTGCCGAAGTCACCCTCATGGTAAAATTTGAGGGAGGAGTTCCATAAAATTATGAGGTAGGCTACCGTACTCTACAAGAATATTACAAGGACGCCACTTTATGAGTGGCCGTGGTGGGGGGGGGGAGTAGCAGGGGACACCCCCTCGCAAGTTAAAGTACTTTGGGTGGCTGTTTTTACAGTAAATCCGTAGCTAGGTGACTAATACACAGCACATGAAATAATGTGTCCAACTACAGTTGTGTAACTCATATGGTACTCCTTCCAAAGTTGATCTTTTTGTTGTTAGCCTAGATTCAGCTATTTCGTCTTCGATCCGTTCGAGAACAGAAAAAAAAAACCGCTATAAATCTAGATCTAAATCTAGTCTAGCAAGGTAGAAATCTGCATTCGTATTATATATAGTCTCTCATCCTCTGGCCGAGTCTGCCGAGATCATAGGGGTCGTCAGCAAACAAACCACGTTCTTTTCTGGCACAGTGTAAAGCACAAAAACAATAGAAAAACAACCAAATTATTGAAATTTATTATGGTTTGAGTGAGGAACGGGAATGTCTAAAACGTCGACTGACTAGTTTTAATTTTCTCTCCCCCTCCCCGACCTTTTGTTTTTGTTGGTGTTGTTGTTTAAGTGTCAGCGTCAGGAAGTTCCTGTGGAAAAGTATAGGCCTACCTGGTTCGGGCTTGTCTTTTTGTTTTTTTATATTCATTTTAGAACTAGATCTAGATCTAAATGTAGAATTAGCTTTTTATACACCTTTTCGAGACACATGATACGGAGTCGAATGGAATCAATTCGTAATACATGTAGGCTATTCCGTCCGTCGACTTGCGCGCGTATTATCGTTGTCCAGTTCAAGCCAGGCGACAGCAGTGACCTACATATTACAGGAAGTGTGCACACCACGTGAACAAAAGGGACCGGGGACGAGCAGTCAGCGGCACAAAGCAACTCACAAAAAAAATATTTTTTAATGGAAAAACAAAAGCAATTTTAAAAAATCAGGACTTCGGTGCACCCTCCACGATATTTGAAACCTACATGCAAAATTTGGTTACTGTAGGTGGCCTAATAACGAATTTTTTGTGTTCAAGCGTCGAGAATTGTGAATTAGATAACCAGACAGACAGACTGATATTCCCAAAGCTAGCTAGATAGACAGATAGATAGATAGATAGATAGAAGATGATAGATAGATAGATAGATAGATAGATAGATAGATAGATAGATAGATAGATAGATAGATAGATAGATAGATAGATAGATAGATAGATAGATAGATTGCCCCCAAAGAAATCAAATAAGCTGCAAAGTTGCCTCAAAAACAACAACAACAAGACAATCAAAAAGAGGTTCAATAAATGCCTCAAAAGATGATGAAACAAAAGTTGCATTGGCCATTGATGCCCCTAACAAAGAAATCAAACAAAAAGTTGCACACGTGCCTAGAAAAGTATAACGAAACAAACGTTGTAAAAATATGCCTCAAAATAGACAAAACGAAAGTTACAAGGCCATACATGCACCGACAGGTGTTAAAGGGAGAGGGGGCAGGCGCAGATATATAGACGCAACTGCCGCACGACCGCGCGTAAACGCAACGATGGTAAACCTTCACAGTGCAAGTGGCGAGGTGGTCGATTCTGCTCCCATTTCCACGCCAGCAGCAAGCACGTGACAAAAGCATGAATGAAAGTTGATGTTTTTGTTTGTTGTTGTTGTTACGTCAGCACACTGATGTTTCCTTTTCTCCGTGTCGTGACAGAACAATAATCTATTATATATTTCAGTAACTTGCAACCTTTGGCATGACTAACTGACCAAACTATACAGTCCTCAGGCCTTAAATTTGGCAGGAAGGTGGCAATTGAGATAAGGAAGATGATGGCTATAATTAAAAGTTGTTTACTTCAAGCATGTATTTTTAAAAAATAACAATGTTTATTGCTATGTAACATCTATATTTGTGCATATTTGTTTCGTAATATAATAGCACTGTGCATGTCATAAAAAATAACCATATCAAGTGTTCAGTTTGTTGCGAAGTGTTCTGGTGCGCCTGAGTTCTGAAGTAAGACTGTAGTTTATTGCTTTTATCATAATTATGAGAGAGAGAGAGAGAGAGAGGGGGGGGGGGGGGAGCACATGATTGTTTATTCCGGGCAATGCCCGGTAGGTCATCTAGTAGTCTATAATTACAAAGCCGAATTTAGACAAAATACAGAGTTGTGTTTACTGCTCATGAATAATAGCTTGCTCTGTTAAAACCATGATCTCACTATTTGCACTCTCTGACCGGGTGAGTAGTGCCATGACTCAAAATAATGTGTGCCGCGTCGTTGACCTCCTGAGACCTGAGCTTTATGAAGGTAGCGCCGTGGCCCTGTGACCTATTTGCACCCTCGCTTCTCATAAAAATTTCCTTTCTTTTCTTTTTCATCCCTTGCATAGGCACAAGAATAAAGTTATAGAAATAGAGACTGATTCTTTCATAAGTGAGGACATTTCGTTAACATAAAAGCCTCGACAAGTCCTAGGTTCGAGAGAAATGCATACATCAAAACCGCGGGGGTGTTTTGCACTTAAAAGTCCAAAAAGTGTGACTTTGATCGTGTTTGCATGAAAGTCTAAGCCGCCGTTGCATCCCCCCCCCCCTCCTCATTTAAAAAGTTCTTTTTCATAGCAATTTAAGACATGAAAGAGTCACAGGTGGCAACTAAAAGCCGGTTGCCGATCGCAAGCCTACTCTATGGGTTATCACAGTATGCACTACTGTATTTAATAATGCAATAGCTCTACTGAACTCACGAAAACAAATCTCCACAATGCATTGCTACTCACCCCAAACATTATACACCCCTCGGCTACAACTGGTCAAAGCACAACGAGCTGGACACGACGGGTGGACAGCAAAGTAGTAGCTAGTAGTAGCAGCAATTCATTGTCGTAATATTAATTGATAATAGAGGGTCTGATCGTGTGAAGTGACAAAACATGTCGGAAGTGCCACGAAGACTAAGTTGAAATCGTTGACTCACACACACCCCATGCACGTTTCGGTGACACGAGATAAGTTTGCCGTGAATAGACATGACCTCATGTCGACCCAACCCCGCGGATTGGCTGAGAATGTGGTTTGAGGCTTCAAAAACACAGATGTACATGTAGGCCTACTTTCAAGGCGCCGATCGGCACGCGGCCGACAACTCAATAATTATAACAACCGTCTTCAAATGGATGGAAGCGATTGTTTGAAGTACTGATGTTATTTCCCAATTGAGAGAGCCCACACAGGAAATTGAGATAATCCTGGGACAAATTTTGTAACTGGTATCCGCGCGGGTTTTTTCCATTGCATTTTCCATGAAAAATGTTTAGTAGTTTAGGGAGAAACAGGATAGTGTTTATGAAGTATTAATTTCTTGAAGTACTAGCTGAGGTCCCCGGCCCTGCCCGGGATAAATAGGTGCGGAATATTAGTTTCAGTTTTGGGTGATTATTATGGACCTGCTTCAGCTTGCCTGTTCCTTCTTGAGGTCAATTTTATTTTTGTTTATTTAATTTTAGATAAGTCTTACTGCTCTCCCTTTGAGCGTTGACACCCTGTGCATCCCGTCCGCACCTGTTAAATGACCGATTTGTGCACAGGTTAGTGTGTTTGATAGTGAACACATTGCAGGAAGTGATAACGTCGGGTGTTGATGGGAAAGAAAGGATCGGCTGGCGAAATTAGCGATAAAATTCAATAATTTCAAAGGCTTCAAATGTCAAAAACAAAGAAAAGAAAAAGGCAACACGTATATGACGGCAAAAGCGATTAGTCCAAATTGTGTTTTATTTTTGTGCAAAATTTCAGCAACATACGTTGCCAAATAAAGTCTGCCGGTTTGACTAATTTTTGTATAGGTTGGCGCGAGTTTTTTTATCATTATTATTATTATACCAGATTTCAATCAGTGGAAAATTTTAGGTGCGGTGAAAAACCTTAGTGAGGAAAACCTACTTGCTGTATTATTTATTTTTTTTTAAGACGTTTTATGGGGTTAAAATGGACGTCTGCTACCTTCAGGCCGCTTTCCGTTAAGATGGTGGGAGGAAAATCCTTGCTCGTCTCTAACTGAAGTTTCATTAGGCACCCCATGGGGGAAAATCGAAATGTGGTTCAGATGCGTTCCTTGGACGAAAAGCAAAATCCAGTCATTCGTAAGTTGTGCACATTCCTTGTAACATACTGGTACATTTTTGGATTATGCAGCTCTCCCATGTTTTGTTCTTTTAAGAATTTCTGTTCATATTTTTTTTTCTTTTTTGGTTTTTGCATGCAAAAATCGCCCTTTTAATTGTGCGAACGAATGAACGAATCAAAATTCAGTCCCTCGCACTCGCACCATTTTCCTACAAAAATTACAACACAATTTACGCAAAAATGTACAACACTTGAAAGTACAACTTTGGTATTTTTTGTGACTGAAATATTATTGTATTATTAAAACTTGCATGTAAAAAAAAAAAAAAAAGATTTTTCCCTCGTGGCTTGTGTAACGGAATGACATGTTACAGCTTTGGTCCCGCAGCTGCGTATTGTTTCACTGCGCGCTTTTTTTTTCCTCACGCGTGCATCTTGCAGAAGTCGTGCGTGCATGTCATTTTCATGGCGCGTTTTTCTACATGCCCATGGAAATGCGCACTGACATAGCAGGAAGCGTGTTTTAAACTACGCATTTGCAATTTCGGTCAAGGAAAATGCATCAAGACCACGGACCATGGATAGGGACCTTTAAGCTGTGTTTCCATGTGGACGGAAACGGAAATGGAAACGTCAAAAACCCGTTCAAGTAGTGAAATAGAAAGAATGTTTTCATGTGTACCGAAACGCCGTTTCCGTACATATGAAAACTCAGCTTAAAGGTCCCCCTCCATGGTCCGTTGTCTTGACACATTTGACTTAAATAGTATGGACCGAAAGCCACCTTTAAGGTTTGAACTTGTTTCTTTTCCCCGAAAAGGAAATCAAATCTCACTGGCTTTCCAATCCTTTGATCCTCAACTTTAAGACGGGTTTTAACAGAATGGACCCGGTCCGGATTGGCAGTGAACTTTTGTACCAGTCAATATCAACAGTGAGTATCCATGAAGTGAGAGCAACGATTTTTAACCTGTCGGAAAACCCAGTCAAATATGTTAATGGACAGCAAATGGCTGTGACAGTTGTTTTTGTTTTTTTTAAATGTGCTGATTTGACAGATTCGCTATGAAAGAGAGTTGTAAAAGTTAATGAATTAATTGGTAATAATTATAACCCAGACACCTACATTCTTACATAACCAGGCTGTGCTAGTGTATCACATTACTGGCTCGTTTTGGCATGATATTGTGAAAAATAAGAATTCCAACCACGAATGACAAGTTAAAAAGAACAACAACAGAAAAGCGGGGAGGGGGTTGCGAGGGGAGGGAAGGAGTGGGGCTTGGTACAAACTGAAATGTGACCAAGAGGGAGAGAAAGGGTTAAATTTTGGCGAGGTTTTGCTGCAAAGTACAAGTGTGTCAATCACAGATATTATATTAAGTCGACCTGTTCACTTAGTCCTTGCAGCTAGAGTGGGCCAGAACAGCCGATTGTGATCGCTCTGACTAGATGGATGGTGTTGTCACGTGAGAAACCGCGAGGATCACATAAAAAGTCAATTATGGTGACGTCATCATGCAACTAGTCTGCTTTTCAAACATCGGCTGGTGCGCGACTAGGCATAGTGTGATATAACACAAAATTATGATTAGGATATTATAAAATCTAGCTAAACAAAACCATAATATTCTCAGGCGTGAAAATGCCGAGTCTGCAGTTAGCACGAAGCGGGGTGAAGTGGGGGTGAGGGGTGAGGGTGGCAGACTGTTAGTTGATGAATATTCAAATTAATAGGACCAGCCTCGAATTCTGCGCCATGCGCTAGGGACATCGATATTTCTGGTCAAGTAGTTTCTGATTAAATTCTGAGCACAGAATTGTCAGTGTTGATTAGAATTTTTCGACCTCAGAATATCTCTGTCTTGGAAGTACCAAAACTGTAACTGAAAGTGGAAAACGCCATGCATTATAAAATCCTTCAGCCACGTTAAATAAAGCTTTCTTTCGTGTCTTGACCAGGCTCTCCATTATGTATTCTATATAATTATTGTCAAGTCCCAGCCAGAACAATTGAACTCCATAGGCTAAAGATCGACAACCTTTCAGTGAAGAAAAAAACAACATATTGGAGATTGTCGATAGAATTCAGTTTTAGAGTGCGGGATAAGGCGGGTGAAAATCTGTGCCTCGTTTGTATTTTTTTTTTTTTTTACTATTTACAGATTTGGTTTTACCGACAATTAAGGGAAAGAAAGCGCCACCGATGAACGTTAAAAGGGCCTCATGCGGCTCGCAAGCCACTGGTTACCGGCTCTTCACAAGGGTCATAGCCAGGGCCGTCTTAATGCATGGCCACACTGGACAGCTGGCCAGAGGCTCCAAGGGTTTAGGGGGCCCCATGCATGCAAATTTATTAGTAGTTTCGTAGAGGGCGGGCCGCAGCCTATTGCTTTGCCCAGGAGCCTATAATGATGTTAAGACGGTCCTGGTCGTAGTCCCACATACTTAATGTCTTGTCCTCTCCCAGAATATATAATTTTTAATATCAGTATCAGCTTCGTAATTTCCAGTGAAGCAGTTGCGGGTACTGATCCTGCCTGTCATCAAATGTCAATCTAACACTGCTACTGACACGAGACCACGATAACACAATGAATGTGTGCAAACACCAAAGCCATTTCCGAAACGAGGACATAACGACAACACTGTTACAGTGTATGACGTGTCAGGTGCACGTAACCGTCAGGACATCGACCTCTTGCGACGTGATTTGGTACGAAACTGCGGATAAAACGTTCTCTCCCGCTATCTAATCCAGTGGTTCTCAATCTTTTTCAGGCAATCGCCTCCCAGTTTTTTTTCATCGCCCCTCCCTACTCAAACACAACGAATACTTTTCACATGGAAACAGACTACACACAAATCATGATTTAAAATTTTTCAAAGCCTTGTTATTGACAATAGGCGTATTGATGATTCATTATAAAACACAAAGCATTCTTTATCAAATACATTGTGAAATGGCCCTTTTCTGTTCATAAAACCCATTTACGCGAGCTATTGAACAAGACAATGGTTGCCACCCGAATTAGCCTCCCAAATTCTCCTCCTATCATGACTGTTTTTGCCCCCCCCCCCTCATCGTCCCCTTTCACCGTTTTCGCCCCCTCGTCGCCCGGTTCTTCGTTTTAGCCCGGGTAAAAATCACCCACACTGAGAACCTCTGATCTAATCTGCACTGTTGACGAGATTTAGTGTTAGGTCCAATAGTAAAGTGTATTTAATCAAAAGAGTATCGAATATTCATTAATCGAATTGGGATTCTTTGGGATTTCCAGGCGGAAATATCCACGCCTTTGGTAAGTATTTTATGTGAAATTTGGGGGTCGCCTGTATTAATTGTACAAGCCAGCACTGCGAGCATGTACTACCATAACCTCCCGATCTACAGACAGGGGAAGATCAAGAAAACGCTGGATAGAAAGAGTGAGTCAGTGACTGGGATTCTTAAGAAACAATATCTCACCCAGGCAAAGGCCACGCATCTCGCTTTGGACCGACGCTTGAATATTCCCGCGGCGCTTCCTGGCAACGGTGGAAGGACCTAACCTAACCTTAAAAAAAAAGCGCTTGAAGCTTTCTTATTCCAGATTGTGCATAACAGTTTGAACTACCGGCGTGTGTCTCAAGACTCTGTTGGACCAGGGTTGTCCTATATCACTCCTGTGTCTCTGGAATCGAACGCGAACTGTTATGAGGGAAATAAAGCTATGAGTCATGAGCATAGGAGGGGAACAGGTGTATTATTCCAGCCAGCATTCCTGCATGATTCCTACATATATTTGTATGTATTAGATTTCCTTACCGATGGCGGGACTGCTGTAGGGGCGGATTCCCTACATCAAACTGACGTTGGTCGAGGTCGTAACTGGTGGATCTACGTAGGAAGGGGGTTGGCATCAAGCATGTGTGGGGGAAAGGGCATTGGTCCACGATCGCCCACATGGGAGTACGTGCTTTCTGGATGGACACTCATTAGCTCTATCTATTTAAATTTACAGCACAGGTATTCAGTTTCCCTCTAACCATTTTGAACAGATATTCACGATATTTTTTGTAGGCCTACGCCATCAGAAGATTCATTTCTTCGTCCGTCTGCCTAGATCTACCCAGATCTATCTATCTATCTGTCTGTCTGTCTGTCTGTCTGTCTGTCTGTCTGTGTGTCTACCTACCTACCTACCTACCTACCTACCTACCTACCTACCTACCTACCTACCTACCTATCTATCTATCTATCTATCTATCTATCTGCCTACCTAATTACCTATCTATCTATCTATCTATCTATCTATCTATCTATCTATCTATCTATCTATCTATCTATCTATCTATCTATCTATCTATCTGTCTGTCTGTCTGTCTGTCTGTCTGTCTGTCTGTCTATCTGTCTGTCAACTGTCTGTCTGTCTGTCTGTCTGCCTGCCTGCCTGCCTGCCTGCCTTCCTACATACCTATCTATCTACCTATCTCTATTTATCTGTGTGTCTTTCTGTTTCTATCTTTCTGACCGTCTGTTTTTCTATCTATTTGTATGTCTGTCTGTCTATTAGTCTGACAGCTTATGTATGTGTCTTTCTGTCTTTCTATGCCCGGGGACATTATTATTATTGAAATCCTACAATAATGAAACCTTAAGTAAAACACTATTTTACTGTGGCATGTATGATAAATATAGAGGCCGTAATTCATTTGTTTGCTCACAACATGGTTATTATGGTAACATTTGCTCATTTGCCAGCCATAAATTACATTTTTTGTCATTCATAATGAGTCCATTCATTTAACACGAGGGCATTAATTGAAGAGCGTTTTTCCAAAACTGGGTCAGTCAAATTTTGCAAGAGTTATGGCCCCTTTCAGGTATTTGTCCAAAATTTGTGTAAGACCCGGTGTAAGTGTTCATTTGACATTTGATATGTCCCGTCATATCTGGTCAGGTAAGAGCGTGGCGGAGGAATAATTATGAAAAATGGGACCAACGATGGTATGAAAACTACCACTCACAGCGTTTCCGGTGAAGATTTTCAAAAACCCCAAGAATACCGTATAAAAAAAAAAAAACGTCCCACGATCAGATAAAAAATACCAAGATTTTTTTCCAGCCCCCCCCCCCCCCCCAAATACACTTAAATTTACAATTTCGTTATACACTTAAGTTGAGCAACGCAATGTCAGCAGTTAGCTCATAGATCCTCAAAAGGTCCTCTCATTCAGGCACTCTCAAACTGACCCTTCGCTCTTTTGGCTTTGTTCACGTATTAAGTCGCAAACAGCATCGTGAATGGAAGGGCAAGTGTGTGTGTGTGTGTGTGCGTGCATGTGTGTGCCTGTGCATTTATGCGTGTGTCCGTATGCGTGTGTGTGTTCGTGTGTGTATGTGTGAGGGCGGTGTATGTGTGGGTGTGCGTGTTCGTGTGTTTGTGCGCGCGTGTGTGTGTGTGTGTGTGTGTGTGTGTTTACAAAGAAATAATAGCAAATACATAAACGACCGGAAAATCCCAAGATCTCTTTTTTAAAAATGCCAAGGTCCCGAGGTAACCCCCCAAATCTCCAGATATTGGGGAAACCCTAAGGATCGGCAACACTGAGCACTCACATAATACAACACCAATTAAAAATTTGGCCTGAATGATTCGCTGAAGCAACATTTTTGTTTTTGTTTTTATCTTTTCGGCTTGTTCAGCGATTTCAGGTTTGGATCTCGTCCAAAAATTTAATGGCTTTATCATAATTTCTTCATACTCAGACATAAAATGGTATTAGCTTGTTAATGTTATGCAGAATACTAATTATAATCAATTTTGGCTTTATTATTGTGATGAAACTGGTGAGTGATTGTACACGTGCAGTGGCGTAGCGTGAGCAGGGTCCACAGTGGCGGTTATCCCGGGCACAAAACTGTAAGGGGTTGCAAAATTTCAAGAGAAAAAATAAAGTAGTAATAATTGATAAAAATGGGGTCAAGAGGGCGCAATACGTCATAATTTGTAGGCTACTTGCCTTGCTCCGGCCGCTGGCAACCCACGTTACGCCACTGCACAGATGTGCGAGGTAACTGGTGTTGTCAACAGCATCCGCTCCTCTATTTTTACGGCAAATGACTTACGAAAAACTCTCTCTTTGCCTTTATAGATGGCGGTGAGGAGCGAAACGGATGCTATAGACAAGTATACAGAGGCAAGAGTGTTTTACGTTATTGTCCGCAAAAATAGCGGATCGGCGCGGATGCTGTTGACAAGAGCAGTTAATGTGTTTACAAACTTAATTTGGTGTTGTCATAATAACATATCAGCAGTCAGCACTTCCACCAAAAAAGGTCGTAAGCGGAAACAGTTGTTTACAGGGAAGACAGAAAAGCTTTGTGAATAATATTGAAAACAAACAGATGTCGTTTCTGCTAACAGCTACTTAATTTCATTTATGCGCTTAGCTAAAGTTCGTTTCGTGTTTCTTAGGTTTCTTTCTGTCTCCAAAAAAAAAAAAAAACAACTTTACTCGTATCTTTACAGGTACAAAAAAGTTATGGGTAAGGCCGTTTAAGGCTGTGTTAGAGGCATGCCATGTGCGTCAGAGAAAATGGAGAAGAAAAAAATGGAAGAGAAAAGAATCTACACCGCCACCTTGTTTAATGCAATTAATTTTATGCTCTGATTTTTAAGTAACTAAGGGGAGAAAAGCAGCCCGGTGGCGGGCGGGGGACAAGGGACACGGTGGTCTAGAGGCAAGGTGCTCGCTTCTCATGCCGAAGATTCCGGGTTCGATCCCCGGTCGATGCAGGCATGTTGGAATTTTTTTCAGGGGAAAAAAATCCTGTCCCTGATCCTAATATAGGTAGGATCGAGCACCTAGTCTTCTCGGATAAAGACGAAAAACTCGGAGGGCCTTTGTGCACGTTGGGCGCGTTAAAGACACCTTGGCAGTTAAAAGTCGAGAAGAGCAGGCCAGACAAGGCCCCGCCCATGCAAAATTCTAAAAAACTCATCCCTGCCACAAAAACACACAGAAACAAGAACAAGAAAAGTGAGGTGTCAATGCCAAGAGCTGCGAACCTCCTGAAATAAAGACGTAAAACACACACAATATGACGGACCTCCATATAGGCGCTTCCTATGTCCCTGGTGCTCTCTGCATCCAGGACCCCCCCTCCCCCCAGTACTTTTAGAGAACAAATCCCTATCAATTTCATTCTGCGGTGGAAAAAGTCGGTAAATAACATTTTCTTTTAAACTACCAACAATTAAAAATGTTTTTAAGGCATTAACACCGCCGATGGAGGCCGGGAGTTAGGAACCTGCCTCTGACTGACCTCTTCTTTCTCCTCCTCCTCCTCGATCTTCCCCTCCTTCTCAAATCCTCTGGCGCCTACCAACAAGAAATACAAACAAGAACTCTGAGGACGGCAACCAGCAGAACAGAAAACAAGAAACAGAACAAGAAACCAGTAACAAGCATGGAATCAAGAACAGGGAGCCAACAACTTTCGGCTGAGCCCCCCCCCCCCCCGCCCGCCCGCCCCTATACACAAAAGAACTTCCAGAAGCAACCCAGAGATTCAATTTGGATGTAACTCCAACAGTTGACGTGGTAAACATTGGATTTTCCAAAGAATCAAAAAAAAAAAAAATCAGATTGAAGCCCCTTTCTGTTTTCTCGTTTTTACGTACGTATTGCGGGCCGAAACTGCAGGTGCAGAAGACGTGCGTAGTTTTAAAATACACATCCTACTACATGTATTTCCTTGTGGGCTTGTCCATGGGACATGTAGACAAATGCACCAGCGAAGTTAAAAGTACCTACGACTTCTGCAAGACGCATGCGTGAAAGGAAATACGTATATAAATAATAATATGCTTTATGGAAAGTGGGCCTTGAAAGTTCTCACGTTTCTTTTATGTTTTCTCGTTCTGGTGTGTTTTACTGTAAGTGGCATGCTTTCAGGTTAAGTGCGCAGTTGATATAATTCGCTGATAATCTAAGACTCCCAGCATTGTATGAACTCATTTCCCCCATAATTGAAAAACCGTTTTTCCCAAAACTGGGTAAGTCAAATTTTGCATGAGTTTATGGCCCCTTTCAGATGTCCAGTCTTTCAAAATTAGCGTATAACGCGGCGTAATTGTTCAGTTAAAAATAGCTATGTCCCGTCTTTATCCAAACACTTACTTTAACTTACATGTACTTACACTTTAACTGAACACTTACACCGCGTTTTGCACTAATTTTGAATGACTATTTGAAAGGAGCCATAACTCATGCAAAATTTGACTTACCCACTTATGGAAAAAGGCTCTTTAATTGGCACTTAGAACATTTCCCAGCCAGCAGCACCAGGGAAATATGACGCGTAGAATTGACGTCAAGTTTGCTCATAGAAATGACATCATTCCCATGCAGAACCATTGTGACGACATCGTGGCAACGTCGATCGATTTGATAATTAAATTATAGTGTACCCTCCGCACGGTAATCCTGCCAATCTTACGGAAATCCAATACAATTCTTCGGGGATTCCACGTAGGATGCTCGTTTGGTTGGGGTTTCAAGGGGCCCTTTATTCACGGTCTACGGCGAGGATGATACTGCCGTGATGACATCATGACAACGTGGGTTTGATGTAGGGTACCCTCATGTAAGATAGTCCTACCAACCATCTGGAAATCCAGTACATATCTTACCTCTCTTCCTATCCTGTCATTCTGCTAATCTGTTTCCTAGCACAATGTGACCGTTTACTATGTTGACGTGCTTTCTCTAAACTGAAAATCCAACTCAAAGTTACTCACCCGACAGCAGTGTAGACTCCACCGCTGTGTGAAAACTCGTATGTCCAAATGGAGAAGGGGTTCGCATAAAGTTGTATTTATAATGAACGATCCCCAGATGGTGTAGGCTGATCGCATCGATCTATACAGCCAACCTGGTGGAGGTGTCTAGATCCAGTTAATGGAGCAAACGTCTAAATGGAGCTCATCGTGTAAAGTGAATAATAATTCCTCATGTGGGCATACATGTTATGGTAGCGCTGGTAGTGTTGGTAGTGCCGGGGCGGGGCAATGGCCCGGTAGTTAGAGCACCGGACACGGAGTCGAGAGGTCGCAAGGTCCAACCTAACCAATTACTTGCAGCGTTTTTAAGCGGCTACCCTTAAAGTACGTACGATCGGGAAAAGGCCGGGGGGGGGGGTCCCCAGGGTATGAAAAGATTACATTGAGGAGGTGTTTTTTTTGGGGGGGGGGAGGGAGGGTCTGCAAAGTGTACGGAAGCTTTTCACTTCGGTAATGCATGAAAAGATTAGTTTTACCTATATTTCTTTAAAGGAAATAAGATGTAGGATTATATAAAGATAAATTGCAGGCAATGTTTCTAATTACACAGTCAAATTTTAATCATCTGTGCCAACTGGCGTGTAAAATTTCGGAATACAAAGGCCTTATCATGAATACTCAACATCATGTCAAAGCTCCCAAGCTCGAACTAAAAGGTTTGGGGGGGGGGGGTGAAAGTAGGCATTGAAAAGCGTGCAACTGAGTGTGCGTACTTAATGGATAGCCCTGAGGCCGGCGAAGTTGCTCGCCACTTGCCGCAAGCTATTCATCATTTTTGATGACTTAATGTCAATGAATACATTTCAGCAAAAGAAAGCAGCCACACAGAAAGGAACATCCGCTTGCCGCTTGGAGCTGGTCACCAGCCGCTCAGAAATCCAGTCATATTATGTATTATAATATACAAAAAGTTACCCGTCATTCGCCTTTCACCATATTTATTAAGAAAGTCGCACGCGGCTGTACACATGAATATAATTATCTCACGGGTACGTCACTCGACGCGGAATGATTTAAGTTTATTTTTTTGGTCTTCCGTACGCCTTTTTACGAGGTGTGTTGATCTTTTTGTAAAAGAAACCTACGATGAACAAGTGACAGATATCAACACAAGTCTGATCTGTCTTGTCGAAGAAAATCCGTTCGTTTAAGATCTAGAAGAGCCAAGACATAGAGATCGGAAAACATTTCATCATTGATTTCTTATAATTTCTTTGAATATGGTTTAGAATTCTCATCCATCTTCGCGACTTGAAAAATTATATTGGTGGCATTTACATCGAACGAGGTCGCTTATTTCTTCGACGATTAGTCTAAACCTTCGAAATAACCACCAGATGAAAACTACTGTCGCACTGTCCGCCATGTTCCTCACCTTTTAAACAGGGGCATAAAGCATGCAACCTATTTTGTGTGACACATGTTTGAAGCCGTATGATGTAAGGCAAAATGACGTGCGACGAATAACGTTGGACAAGTGACGAATGGAAATGAACGTGCAACTTTTAGCCCGCAGCGAGTGGTGAGTGACATGTAGAGAACAAATTTCTCTTTGCGGCGCGAACCTCACTCAGTCGCTAACGGCGTAGCTGGAGTCCCCTCATTAGGCTGAAAATAACTTGAAATCCCGGCAAGTTGTAGTGGGAGCTGTATGACCTTTTCCCCTAGGTCTGTGGCATTTCTTGAGCACTGATTGGACGAGAAAGAAATTCTCAAGAAATTTGTTGACGACATGGATTTTTGTGTAGAACTCTCTGGCTTGTCTTTTCTTATCCCATGTTCACACCAGACATCTGCTTTGCTTAACTTTCGTACCACTCACGAACGGACGAGGTTAATCCTCATGTCTCCCATTCTTACTTGACTCTCGGAAGTTGGGTGAGAACACTAATATTAAGGGAGATGTAAAGATTAACCTTGGCCGTTCGTGAATGGGACTGGGTGTTTTGAATACAACAGTAACAACAATAACAGCTAGACAAGGGACAATGCCTTAGTTTTATCTGATCTCGCTCAACTTGCGCCTCTTCGAATTTTTAAGCTACTTTTACTCAAAACATCTATGGGGCATTGCATAAAGGTTCACCTCTCAATTTTGGTTATGTAAATAAAAATTATGAAACACGTTAATCTCTTACAACAAAATTAGAAAAAAAAGCCGGTGCATATCACAGACTAATAAATAACCAGACTGGAAACACAAGCTTCGGGCTGTGTCGTTTTTTACGGAAGTTAATGAGATGCGGCCGCATAACCAACGTGGCCGCCGCTCGGGAAATTCCGATTTTAGTTCTATCTGCATTAGAAATTTCTTTTTATTTGTCAAGATTGGTTGTACATGTATTGATAATGCATTGTCTTGCCTATCCTTTCATCTTATTGTCTACAGCTGCCTTTTTTTTATTGTTATAAATTATGACCGTCTGGACTTTTAACGACCGCTGCATTGTAACTGTGCTGAAGCGTCGGTCGCAACCGTAAATCTAATGTGGCGAATGGTTCATGACCTTTCGCTGTTTTGTGACGTCACACAATGGGATCATCCAGTCTGTTTAATTTATTGGTCTGTGGTGCATATTCAGTAAAGCTTCAGCAGTACACTTATCGCACAATTCGCTCACTGAAGCGGAGTATAGTAACATGAAGACTGCAGGGAAAAAAGAGTCAGTTGCCTCAAAATGAAGGTTTGGAGAAAATCGTATTTAAAAGTTTAGGAGTTCATATGTTGAAAATAGGATGTCTTATCTAAATTTGCTTCTATTGTTGGACAACTGTTGTTCTTTTTCACTAAATCGGTATGAGGAACAAAGCTAAAGACATTAGGCCCTCTTAGAACGACAAGGTTCTAGTTACACTTTTTGGCTGCAATGAGTTATACATTATACATTACTTCAGTCTACAGGTTTCTCCATTGTGTGTCAAAACATCAAGCGGATACTGTGTGTAACTCGTAAGTATTGCTAAAAGGAAAAAAAAAAGTCGTACCACTATAAGCTATGAGCACATCGTCATGGTGCTAACCTTTTTGCCTAAGTCAGACATAGGCCAAAACAGAATGTACCTCTTACGTAATTGCCCCATCCATGGTGCATCTATTAATGTAAAAATCATTCAAAAGTGCCAAGCCATTATCCTGAAACTAAAATTTTCTGTAATGGCCTCTCATTCATAGACGCAGGCCATTTTGGTTCTGGGGTTGTTTCAGCCAACGTGGATGATGGCCACTTTTACCTAGAGTCATTTTGGCGTAAGCCTGACTGCATTGCAAAAGAATAAATAAGGTGTGTTGTTGTTTTTTTGCGATTTTTTGCAAAAGTGCAAAAAATGGCTTGGGCCAAAAGGTCAGCACTATGACGACAAGAAACTTCAATCACTGATTTCTCTAAAACTGGCGGAAAGGAATTACAATCTTGTCATTCTGCTGGGAGATTAGCAGAGAGCCGAGGGAGCTAACCATAAAACTCGCGTTTTGTGACAACTGACGTTCTTCCCCTGCAGTCTGCATATGAATGTTGAATATTCAGTGCTGTGCCTTTTTTTGTTTTGTTTTGGGGTTTTTTCTTGTGCTGGCGTGAACAGATGTATTGAAGTAAACCCCTTTACAGGGTCTGACACTTGAATAAATTAAATGGGGCTGCTTTTTGAAAATTCATATCAATAGGACGTGTATAATAACTTCATAGGTTGTACAAAAAGTGGGGAGTGGGAGAAGGCGTGCTGCAGTGTTGTAAACGTCTCAAGTATTATAAATAATCATCATTTTATGCTAACACTTCTCGGAAAAATGAAAGAGGAATTTCCATAGAAAATGAGACAGGCTTTGCGTTTCGTTTTCTGGTATCCTTACAAATAAACGAATGCCAAAAAAAAAAAAAATTTGAAAATAAAGTTTTAAAAAAAAGGTTTAAACTATCTTACTGTTTTATTTTGTCATCAATAGACCTGAATTGTTTTCTAGGTGTCAGCGTTTACTTAATTTGGTCTTATCTACTTTTTTCCAACAAATTAAGTTGGAGGGATTATAATACACAAAATCATGTTTCTACTCAGGGCCGGATTTAGATGAAGAGAGGCCCTAGGCTATTCTAGCTGCGAGGCCCCTTCCAACCAACTCTCCACCTTCACGCCTGGAGGAAGATTCAATTGTTTTAAATAATTTGAGTAGCGCCCATGATGATTATAAGTGTGTAAAATTACGCACTTTGCAATCCCTCCTCGAAAGGACAAAAGCTTGGAAAATTACAAAAGATTTATTCAGAAACTACAGTGCATTGTAACATCATTGTGTGGCCGCCCGACAAAATGAGGCACTTCCTGCATTTTGGTGGTATGTAGATATTGGTATCACCAAATAGGTTATTCAAAGTCCTTTCAGTTGGTAAAAAAATAAAAAAAACATTGCTGTAATTTAATTAGCAAAGAAGATATGGCCCCCCAAAGACAGGAAGTGATGCAGCCACAGTTTTGAGAAAAATGCTTTTCAGCTTTTAGACAAAATTATTGATGGAGGCTTGATTCAAAGTCAGTTTTGAGGAATTTACACTTCTCAAACAGGATTATCATTTGGAAAAGCAATAGTAAAGAGGTTAAACTTCAGAAATACCGAAAACGCGAAATCGATCAAACTGCCCCAATGATGCCTTTTTAACGATATCAGACTGTGCCGAAATGTGCCTCATTTTGTCGGGTGCCTACGCAATTAATAGTAAGAAGAGGCTAAGCGTGTCACAAAATATTTTGCAGACAGGCCTGAGTCGGCGTAGCCCCCCCCCCCCTCTCCCCCCCTTAGATTTTGAGGCCCTAGGCTTCAGACCAAATCCTGCCTTGTTTCTACTGGAAAACAGTCAAAGTGTGCATGTGAAATGCTACTTAAAGTCAATCAAAGCTTTGTCATGGACATTCGCCATTCATCAGGCCGTAAACTTGTACAAAGAAGCCAAGCATATAAAAAGTGTACGCTGGGGAGAGAGAGAAGTCAAAAATTGCCAAATTTGACCGTACGCACTTTAATGAATTTTAACTTCGGCTGAGATACGATAATATGATGAAAAGCTTGAGTGGTCTGTCAGACCCCGAGTGTAAAACAGGTTTATTGTCTGTTTATTGCTCAACTCGTGATTGAAAAACCGGAGCATTCCGAGCGAACGCGGAGAATAAAGATAACTGAGTAACTTCTGACGGTAGAATTCGGTTATCTAATCAGCAAGCTTTGGATTTAAGATGACAATATAATTGTTGTAATTTAAGTCCCGAGCAGTTGAAAATGCATGGTCGACACGACTGTTACTATAACTGACTTAAATTTGCAGACCGTAGACAATATGGAACCGCAAATTAATTGAGTCATGTCTTGTATGTTGGTGTATGTTTGAGTCGTCATCAGTGGCGGATCCACTGTGAAACTAGTGAAGCTTAAGCTTCGGGTTCCCTGGCCCCGGGGGGGGGGGGGGGCTGATGAAACTTTTTTTTAATGATGAATAACCTCGAGGTCTTTGCAAGGGCAACAAGGCCCTCTAGACATTGTTGGATGTTGCCGTATTGTTGGTGGCGAAGGAGCCCCATAATAGTTCAAGCGTCAGTGTCCCAAAAATGTAGGTCCGCCACCGGTCGTCATCCCAAACCTATATAAATACAGCTATGGGGTATTTCTTTTAAGAGGTTCACTGTCATTAACATTTGCACCCCAGCTGTGTAGATACACTTGTCTCCTACATTTTGTATAATTATTACGGATTGTTTTCAAGTTCTCTCGCAATGAAATCAATTTGAAGCAGGACCAGGACTTTGCAGACACGCTGATGGAAACGTGGGGGAAAAGAAATGAAAAAGTTATGTATTGCAAAGCCTTGCTGCATTAGCAACAAGAAACAAGAGACTAATATCTAAAGAACAAGAAGAAGAAGGAGAAGAACATATATTATTAAATACACATGTGGCATGTTTCTTTGCATGCCCGTGTGTTTTTCAGTAACGAACAAGAGATACACTAAGCCGCGTAAGTGTTGTAACAAAATTGAAACGGCTGTAACTTTTGAACGAGTTAGGTTAATTTAAATTTTTTTTTTTCAATGAAATAAATAAAGACTGTTTACATGAAATAAAAAATATTTCACGTTACTAATGACTTGATGTCCTGTCGCGAACAACCAAACAACAAGGTTCAGAACTATATGAGGTGTCAGTCTGTCGGGTCAAGTGTTTCGGCCGTTTTCTATCTTGCCTGAAATGCTCGTTTACATCCAGTCCACTTTATGGGATCAATAGAACTTGATTTAAAGATGACACGGATATTCAGTTCATTTAATTATCTTCAGCAGTTCAAAAGTTACAGGCGTTCAACAGTTTGTGTACAAGACTTTTGCGGCCTAATATTTATGGTTATAATAAAAAAAAATGTTTGAATATCCGTCTGTGTGTTGGCATATTATTTTAAAAACTACAAGGAAAAGACGTCTGTAAACCATAATTATGTTCTGAGTCAGCACCACCCAGGAAAGGTTTGCATATCACTTATTTGGACCGATGGCAGGTTGTTTAACACTATCACAGTTTAAAAAAACAACAACAAAAAAAAAATGCAAGAGAGATAAAGATTGAAATACCACGAAAGTTGCCAAGCTATCAGCTTGTGATATCTTGATATTATATCCAGATATTAGCCGTCACCGTGTAGGCAAACATGGGTCTACACGAGAATTCATGACGCGACATCACAAACAATGTCATGCACTGGGCGTGACCTTCAATATCTGAGGAAACTCTCGACCAAACGTCAACTCGGCTGTTCCTTTAAGCCCAAAACTCACTTCAGTCATCACTGCTGCCGTTTCCCCGTAACATGATTGTTATGATAATAAGAAAAATTTAAATTAAAAAAAACTCTGGGATGTCGCAGCATGCCTGGAAGTAGCCCGTTTTTGGGTGAGGGTGTTCACAATAAGTTAAGGGGGTAGTTTTTGTTCTTTGTTTTTTTAAGTTTTTTTTTTTTTAAGATTTCTAAAAAAAAATTTTAATGTCTGTTTACATTCTTTTTTTTTTTTTCCCTTGAAGAAGATTCCCGTAGAGTGCAAGCTTGTTTTTTTTCCTTTTCACTTCTGATCCATTGTAATAAACGGCTTTTTTTTTTTTAATTTTGCTATAGGCCTACTGCCTGCCAGCAACCCTTTTAAAGATTTTTTTTTGTTTTTTCTTCAAAGTCTGTTTTGATTCTTTTTTTTCCCTCAAGAAAGTTCTATTGTTTTTGTTTTTTTTTCAGTTCTGATTTAATGTAACATACAACTTTATTTTTTTTAACTTTATTTTGCCATAATCCCTGCCAGCAATTCTACGGAGACAATGCGTAAGAATGACCTCAAGTTTGTACATAGGAATGGCATCGTTCCTACGCAGATCCGTTGGCTAAGACATCCCACCGACGTTAGTTTGATGTAGGGAACCCGTCCCTGCGATAAACCTACCAATCCTACGGAAATCTACGTCGGACTGACGTCGTGATGCTGTCTGGGTTATTTTTAACTTTTCTCCGTTTTACCGCAAGTAGGTTTTCAGTTAATCCCGGATCAATATTGTGTCGAAACTTGCCGCCTTGGGGTCAAGTTCACAGCTTACTATTACGTGTATTCAAAGACGACAGCAGAACAGGAGGCTTGCCCATCGTCGCACTGGTGGTGACTGCATTGAGTTTTACACCCTATTCAGTTTAGGTAACGTGATTTCTTCACTCGTGATGCTATCACGCAGTAATTTATCTGCATGCATTACCTCTGTTTCAAAGACATTACGAGTACTACAGTACTAGCCAGATTTGAAAGGGGAAGCCAGACCGAGGCTGCCGGGGGCGCCACACTATGCCAAATTACTATGCATCACTGCATACCGCGGTGTGGGCAGTGAGTGGAGTTTTAGTGTGTGGCATAATAATTAGGTGGCGGGCCACCAGTGTGGCGCCCACGCCAGCCTCGGTCTGGCTTACGCCTAAGTGCAGGTCCTCGAACAGCGGTCACGTTGTCAAACGAAATTTCCAGTTAAACTTTTACATTCTACTCGACAAAAAAGCGTCTCTTTCTTGCGCCGCAAAACAACGACAACAACAACAAAACAACTGATTATGATTATCCAGCATGGGTGTGTCCACGTAACTTATTGTGAAAAACTGGCGCAGCATGTGGTATACACATTTTCATAGTTTTTGGTCACGTAATGAAGGAATCTTAGGTGTTTACATATTTTACCCTCTAGCTCCATTATAGTATGATATGATTAGCAGATGTATGTGTCTATCTGTCTGTCTTTCTGTCTGTCTCACTGTCTGTGTGTCTGTCTGTCTACCCACCTACCTACCTGTCTGTCTATCTGTCCGTCCATGCATGCATCCATTCGTCCGCCCGTCCGCCCGCCCGCCCGTCCGTCCGTCCGTCCGTCCGTCCGTCCATCCATCCGTCCGTCCGTCCGTCCGTCCGTCCGTCCATCCACCCATCTATCCATCCATCCATCTATCCATCTATCCATCTATCTATCTATCTATCTATCTATCTATCTATCAGTACAGTGAATTAAAAAACTACATTTGCCACGCAATAAAAAAAAAGTCGGGGTGGGGAAGAGGGGGGGAGAGAGAGAGAGAAAGAAGATGTGCTCTGCACCCCATATTGTTGCCGGCTTTGTTAAATCTACACCTATGCCAAGTTGGGCATTTCTGACCTACACGTTTACCACTTCAAGGCCAAGAGGCCATATTTGCATAAAGCGGGTATGATTCTGAACTGCTGTCTACTGTATGCAAACATCAGGTAGTTTCAATAGCAAACACACATGAGTAAATCAGGCTGAACCGAGTTTAATTTAAAATAATGTTGCTATGACTACCATTAATCACAATAGAAAACAGATTACAATGGATTGAAGTTTCCCCTTAGTGAACCTCGTGACGCGTTGTCCTGTCTCTCTAATAACCTCTTTTCTATAAAGTATATGATAACATTTGATCCCAATTCAGTAGAAGATTGAAAACTGATAGCCGTAATCACATGGATGGGTCACATCTAATCTATTCATAAGAAAGCTGTGTCTGACGTAAACGCCCTGTTATCAACGTCAATAAAAGAGATATTTCACGACAGTGCAGGGAGCCTTCCCACACCACTCAGGTAACAGTAAGTATAACTTTCAAATTTTATTCACTTCTTACTGGCCGTCCGTCCTCTTCGGGGCAATGTAGAATGAATTTCGACCAAACTCTGGAAATAAATTAATGCTGGCCGAGACTCCAGATTTAGATTTGGATATTCGTATAAACGGATCAGTCCAGTTATTCGGTTGCAAGCGGATGACCCACTTGTGACCTGCTTCTGACTTGCTTTTAGACATTAGCTGGAGCTGAGGCTGGTTCTGTAATGATGCTCTTTGTCTTTCCGTTCTGTTTCCGCCTTGATGATTAAAAACAACAACTTCATCTGACCCCCCTCCCCCTCCAGCCTCCCTTCGGGCATGGACGCTCCCAAAGTTGCATTTGCCTCAAAAGGATTTCCCGAAAAATAAAAAGAGAGATCAAAGACAGTGGAATCAAGCTACCGACGTACCCTCTTTGAAAGTCGGCGAACATGTACACTGCAACCTTCTCTCCTCCAACGGGATCGAGGGTCAAGGGCCGTTTTTTTGTTGACTAATCCGTTCGGTAGTGCTTATGTATGGACCGATCTAACATTTTGGATATCCAGATATTTTGAACTAGATGATCCAAAAATCGGGATCACTCAAAAGCTCGTCGCGTCCCAGCACTACTAAAAATGTGAAAGCTTCATTTTAGGCTAAAAGCGCCCTGAGTCAAGTCTGTTTTGCGTCGAGTTTGACTCAGATTTGAACTATCTTTGAACAAAGGCACTAGAAACGATAAGATGAGACACTGTCTTCTTCGCACCACTAAAAAAAACGTGCACACAATTTGCTCGCTGATCGGGGGCGGGCCCCACGGAGTATAGTATGAAAAGAATGCTTGATATAATGGTAAATTTATGATACAAAATTGTGACAGTGCTACTGCGACTAAAAAAAAAAAAAAATAGCCAGTTTTCCCCACAGTGATTGAGGTTATAATTCCACAACAAGTGACGTCAACCAAGGCCCATAGCGATAGCTGAAAAATAAACAAAATTCAATATCTTCCCTATTTGGCTTTGTAAAATACGGCACTTTTTATGACTTCCGGTTCCACGTGTTTGCCGCTCGGTGGCGGTACGAAATCTGTGCACGCTAAAAGCACTAGCTCATAGCTGTCTCATCTGACCAATTCATGTATCTTAGATCCAACTAGCTGGCTGGTGTGCGAGGCATCATTGAAACTAGGTGCCGTGACGTCACCATCCAACTAGTCGGCCGAGATAAATCGTAACATAGAGTGAAATTTGAGATAGGAGCGGATTACACAGTTTGTATGGATCTGTCTGTCTGTCTGTCTGTCTCTCCATCCATCCATCCATAAATCCATCCATCCAGCCATCCATCCGTCCGTCCATCCATCGACCCATCCCTCCGTCCGTCCGTCCATCCATCCATCCATCCAACCATCCAACCATCCATCCATCCATCCATCCATCCATCCATCCATCCATCCAACCATCCATCCATCCATCCATCCATCCATCCACCCATCCATCCATCCATCCATCCGTCAATCCATCCATCCATCCATCCATCCATCCATCCATCTATCTATCTATCTACCGGTGCTTAAATGTAATATGAGTTCGGGGTTTATAATGACGGAAAAATATAACGTGAAAATGATACGCTTATTTATTTAGACTCGGGCTATGCCTTGTTATCTGAAAAGCAAAGAGTTTACACCCTTTTATTTGTTTAAATTCGAAACATTCGTTGAGTGATGGTGAATTAGAATATAAATATATGGTCTTAGGCTCTGACTCGTGCCGTTCCTGAATAAAACGCTGACACAGACAGACAGACAGACAGACAGACAGACAGATAGAGAGACATATAGATAGATAGATAGAAAGACAGGTAGATAGATAGATAGATAGATAGATAGATAGATAGATAGATAGATAGATAGATAGATAGATAGATAGATAGATAGATAGATAGATAGATAGATAGATAGATAGATAGATAGATAGATAGATAGATAGATAGATAGATAGATAGATAGATAGATAGATAGATAGATAGATAGATAGATAGATAGATAGATAGATAGATAGATAGATAGATAGATAGATAGATAGATAGATAGATAGATAGATAGATAGATAGATAGATAGATAGATAGATAGATAGATAGATAGATAGATAGATAGATAGATAGATAGATAGATAGATAGATAGATAGATAGATAGATAGATAGATTAGATTTATCAAAACGAAAACTGTATGTATTGTTAAACAAAATATTGATATCATAGAGAAACATTAAAGCCTCAATATGATGTTCACATTAAACTTTGGTCCACATTTTGCTACAAAAGCCGTGTTATTGATGTACCACAGGGTAGGTTAAAATGATCTTGAAGCTGTAAACACGCTGAGAGGATGACAATAATAAATATTTTTTATTTGTTAAGTCTCTCAAGGGAATTGCGAAGTATGCATGTACATAAGCCGACGTGCCGATACCTGTGGTGATAATATGTTGCCAATAAATAAATACGTATAATTTATGTATTTATTTATTTATTTGTTACTGTCTTTCTTTCTTTCGTCTACAATCATTGGCCCTCTCCCTGCACCCTCCCCCCTCCCCCTAAATCCCGACCATTAATTTACCCACTATCAGTACATCTGTTAAATAATAACAATAATATACAGCATTTATATAGCGCCTCATCCCGTTAACAACCAGGCTCTAAATGCTTTACAATATTTATATTATGTAATCACATACGCAATATGCAGGCATACTCGGGAAAAGGCCAAAAAATGGACATTCAGAGTGCAAAAAGATGACTCTTCAGCTGATGTTTAAAAGTCATAAAATTTTCAGTCTCTCTCAAAGACAGAGGCAGAGAATCCCAAATCTGAGGCCCTACTAATTCATTCATTCATTTCTCAACCTGCACATTTATATGTGTTGCATAGAAGTCTCTTTCTTTTCTTTTACCGATTCACAAGCCGCTCTCAGCGGTTCATATGAAAAAGCACCCAGTTCAAATGGTGCATCAAAATTACATACTCGCGAAATGTTTGTTTTTAAATTTATAATAATGCGGCATTTTTCTATATCTCACAATGTTTTCTCATAGCTTTAGTACTGATGCTTGACTTGAAGAATGGGCATTATGAGAGCTGTGCTCATCTTAAGAAAACAGTAGGAGTGAGTCATTCAAGTATATAAAATATCTGGCTGAAGGAGGTCCCAGTGACCGAAAACTAGCGTCTTTTCGGAGTTCGTCAAGGTCTTTATGTAACGTCTACTTTTGGCGTGTTCGTTGTTGTTGACAAAACAGAATGTACAGTCAATAAACGTTCGGAGACGAAAAGTGATGGATTAACCAGGTTTTTACAGAGCCACTCGTCGATAAATTGTTCACAAAACTAATTTGATTTTAAACAAAACTGTTGTGAAGTTCGGATTTCGTTTGCATTTGAGTCTCCATTAAGCACTAGCATCTAGCAATCTATATATAACTCAGTGGCATCATCGTTCCCAAGACACACGGCATCGAGACTAATCAACTCGTCATAATCCGTGCGTCGACTTGCGCGCGTATCATCGATGTCAACAATGCAACAGTGTGCACCACACCCCTTTATAATTGAACGCAAAATTCCAGCAGCCACCTTAATTATACGCGCACAATTTGTGGACATAAAGCGGAAGAAGGAATGGTTCGTCTCGGTAATCTGTGTCTCGGGTACATAAGTGTCACACTCCGGTGTAGCATTAAATTATCACGGTGTGCGAAATAGTACCAGTCAAAGTACCAAGGCAAGTACAATTATAGAATGTTGTCACAAGTACGTAAGTCCCCCAAGTTTTTTTGCGCTAGGGGTACGTATTTTAAAGGCTTTTGTAACTCCAGAGCTAGAGAGCTCCCCCCGAAATGCTCCTGAGAACAGCCTTAATTAATAATTAACTAATTATTGTTTCATATTTTCTGTTTGTTTTCCTCCTGTTTTTTTGGGGGGTTGAAATGGTAAGGGGCAGGGTTAGGGATTCGATAAGATTTAGGGCTGAGGATAAGGACGGGGTTAGGGATAGGCACGTATACGTACGCGCCTCTAGTGCAAAACGTTTTGGGGTGCGTACGTCCTTATAACAACAGCCTAATTATTTTGTAAGCCCGAGCGTAATCTGTTCTTGAAAAATAAAACCGAACGGCATTCGCTATTTCGGAAAGGAGTGTGACCTTTCCAAACCCGACCCCTTGCACTGATTTTCAATAGGCCGTATAACAATGTATAGGATAACCGATATTAAGCAGACCGTTTCGGTGTTCGGATCCCGGGGAAAGACCACCTGATATTGCCTGTCAAGTGAAAGAGATAAGGAGTTTACATGACGTAACACCTCTCAGGCCTTGGGTGGTTTTCTCCTTGACCTTCGGTGACAGCTTGTCATATAATAGGACCTGGCTGGTCACCGTTGATGTAGATAAGGTTTGCCGCACGCATTGGTGCTTAACAAGGTAAGTCGCTTGCTAATCGGGGACTTTGTCCGTATTGTCGAAGCTGATTTGTAAGGTCAAGTTGTCTCTTGATCTTAGAGAGTTTGAAGCCGAGCGTAACTCTTGGGAATACGCACCGTAAAGAAGTAATTTAATATATACGGAGAATCATAAAAATTAATAATCATTTTTGATCTGTCCCAAAAGTTATGGTAAATCGGAGTTTTTTTTAATGATTATTTTTGTTGGTTATGATGGAATTTTTGTTTGTTTGTTTTTGTTACGATCGATATTGTGATTGTTTTGGTGTTGTTGTTTTTTTGTTTGTTATCATCGATATTATTGTTGTCGTTGATTTATTTGTTGCCTTTTGGATGCTCTTTTTGTGGTCTTGTTTAGTTGTGCGTCTCAAGTTTTTCTTTTCACGTCCATTTTTCGCTATAAGTGTTATTCTACTTGATTTGGGCTGAAGCGAGAGAGAGAGAGAGAGAGAGAGAGAGAGAGACAGAGACAGAGACTTGTTGTAGTTTACACAAACTATTATGTTTTCAATAGCTAAGATAATATGTGCAAGATCGTTTGTTTCTCGAGGGCCTGTTGGCCTTCTGTTCTTGATTTTGTTGTTATTCTGTGTCCACTGACCATTTACAGCTGGATCTTCTATCCATTGGATCCTCACAGAAATGGTTTCGTGCATCTTATTTTAGAATGAGCGCCACGGAACTGTCTTCTACATAATAATTTATTATTCCGTGTACTGTTGCATGTGGAGTACTGTTCGCAGAGTTGTTCCAAGTTGTTATCCCGTTCAAGATGAACATACATGTACTTGTGTGTGTGTGTCTGTGTATGTATGCATGTATGCTTGTGTGTATACATATGTGTGTGTGTGTGTTTCGCACATTTTGGTACTGTACATTTTTTCTTTGTTTATTTTTTTTTGTTAATGTTTTGAATAATTAAATCTAACAATTTTTGTTTTTAAAGCGCAAAGAAACAAATTCGAAATCAGGCTATTGACAGATCAGTTCCTTGTGGTTTAGTGTGAAGTGCGAGCGCATGCAAAATTTCAAGGAAATTCAACAAATAGTTTTGGAGAAAATCAATGCCGATCCGGCTTATTCTAACAAAAAAAATAGACGCACCATAGAAGAAGAGGAAGAGGGAGCGGAAGGGGGTGGGGTAAGGGGGATTATTTTCTGGATTGTTTATAGGGTCAGCTGCTGGCTAGTTCCTAAAAACCAATCCCTGTTTTGAGTTAAGATGAGCTACGATAATGAAGCTATTACGTACAGTGTAAAATTTAACAGAAAGAGCCGGACATGTGACCTGGACAATACTGTGTGAAATATGGTACACACAAATCTCGTAATTGCTAGACAATTTGCAGCCCAGCCTTTTTTTTCTTTCGGTTGTTGTTGTTTTTGTTTTTTCCCGAAATACGGACCGCAACGTGATAGTTTTATACATTTATTTACGTTTCTGGATTACGGTCTCTTTCTCAGAAACGACGTTAAGCCGTAAAGTGTATGATACAAAGCTTCAGCTATTTTAGACGCTGTCGACGCTTCTGGGATTTCCCGATACTTGTGGCCAATTTTCTGACGAACAAGGCCTGTGCAAAAATCAGCAGCGTTCTAGAATACAGCAGACAGGTGGGCCACTTGCCCAGGGCGCCAGTATTGCGAGTAGAGGGTGCGGTTTTGGGGACTTTGAAGCTCGATTTTCATGTGTACGGAAACGGACACGGCAAAATCAATCAAATGGTTAAAAGAAAGACTGCTTCCATGTGTATGGAAATGTCGATTAAGCATTCTTTTTATTTAACTATTTGAGCGATTTTTTACCTTTCCGTTGCCGTTTCCGTTTCCGTACACGTGAAAACCCAGCTTAATACGTGATTAAAGTTATCTACATAAGATAGACTTGTCGGGCGTTCTCCGCTAACTCTTCCATTATTGTGGGTTGTAGAGAAACGGAATTTTCAGGGCTAATTTTGGTAGTGGAAAGTGTTAAACTTATGCTTGCTTTCCTTTTCTTTTTTATAGTTTAGTTATCTCAGTGAGGCGAGTTTTTGCTGTCAACCTTTTACGTTGCCAAGCCATTATAAGCCTGCGATGTATTGCTGTTCACTACACATCCCGCCCACATGCGCACTGCGGGATAGAGAGTCAGAATTGGTGCGGAATCATAGAAAGGTCGCTTAATTAAATATGGAACTGCTTCGACGAGGACAGTTATTGTGTCCCTCACCGGGTTTTCGTCTGAAGACACCTAAGCAGTGATGTGTCCTCAATTGACGACTGACACAAACTGCACTGATGACAACGAAATTATATACACTAGCTAAAGTGCCGTTTGTAGAACGGTGGTCACGTATCACAACCAAATTTCCGGTCATACTTTTCCATTCTCCTCGATGAAAATACGTCTCTTCCTTCCACCTAAAGAAAAAAAAAATGTTGGGGACTAAATTTGACCAAAATGGATGTGTCTACGTTAACTTATCGTCAAAATTTGAGGTGGTCCACAAAGTTTCTTAATTTTTGGTCTCTTAGTCAGGAAGTTTTGGGTGTTCACATGTTGACCCTCTAGCTCCATTAAAGCACAACAAACAAACTGTGGTGCTAGTATCTTGCCGCAATTCTCACCTTGGAGATATGTCCATTTTTGAAATCGCTGACTCAGAAGAGGTGTAGTACAATAAGATGAGCAGAATGCGAGATGGGATAATATGGTAGAGGCTGGATTTAGACCTTGACGGCCCGTGGCACTCCAGTCAAAGATGATTGTTTCTGGTATCTTTTCTCCTGGTTCAGTGGGACCCTCACATTCACAGAAATTAAACTACACGCCGAATTACCAAATTTAGCGAGACGTCTCAACTCGCCAAATTCCGTCGGTCTATTTGCTCGTATCATCGATGTCAGTGCAACAATGAGCACCACACCCCTTCGTAATTGAACGATAAAGCCCAGTACCCACCTTATTTATATGAGCGCAATTTGTGAACATAGTGTGGGAGAAGGAATGGTTCCTCTCGGTATACTGTTTCGGGTCCATATATTGGATGTATTTGTTGAAACTGACAAATTATACATAACACATTGAGAGGAGTTGTATCTGAAGTAAACAGGTTTACATGTAAATGTATGTCAGCTAAAGCTCCATGTAGATTTTTAGGCAAAGCATTTTACAAAGAAACATTGCTTTACTGCTATGTACTGTTTAGTTTCCATAGATAACAATGATTGATTCAACAATTTACACAACAAAATTAAAATCATTATGATATATTTGGTCAGTACTCCTTTTGTCTGCCATTGTGGTGGATACACTCACTGATGATTACATGAGGATACAAATATACTGTAGTGGGTGTCACTGTCAGCTAGTTAGCTATTATAATGCCCAAACCCAGTAAGAAATCTTTTGAATTCATCGATTTCTCTGAGGGAGGGGGAGGGGAGCATATTCATTTAAACATTAACATCTTTTCAAGCACCAAGCCATACTTTCTGCTTCCTGCCAACATTTCCGGTAAGCTCTTCTCCTTTCCTGTCATCCCCTCCCCCGGGAGCAGAAGGAGGGGGGGGGAGTGAACACAAGGGACAAGGTGGCCTAGAGGCAAGGTGCTTGCCTCTCATGCCAAGGGTCCCGGGTTCAAAACCTGGCTGGTGCAGGCAACATGCGAAGTTTGGGATTTTTCTCATATTTTCGTGTCCCTGATCCTATTGGGGGGTAGGATCGAGTACCTAGTCTTCTCGGATAAGGACGAAAAAATTCGGAGGGCCCATGTGCAAGTTGCGCACGTTAAAGATACCTTGGCAGTTGGAAATCGAAAAGAGCAGGCCGAACAGGCCGCTGCCCGGTCAAAATCAAATAAAATTCATCCCTACCACTCCTCCCCCCTCCCCTCTCCTCCCTCACCCCCCCCCCAAAAAAAAAACGCCCACCGACGCTGCACTATGGCGACGATGTGCCTGCTCCAGCTGTAACTGGGTGCTCTGACACAAAGGCAAATTTCCCAAATGGGATTAAAGTAGTATACAAATACAAAATACAAAATTAGGGGGAAAAGGAAAATTCCCTTTTCCTCCAGGTTTATTGTGATGGAGAACAATGTGGAGGGTCAAAAGTTCCGTCTACAAAGTTTCGTCTAGGCATCATGCCTAATAACAGCGTTTTGTGCACTGCAGGCACTCCTGAACGCACGGTAACCCCCCAGGAGCTATGAGCTCTCGATACGCCACTGCCTATTGCATCACCGCATTACTTGCTTTACGTTCACAAGCGTAACATAAATTTAAAAAATCTCGTTTATCTGAACGGCTTAATTCTGGGCTAACTGAAGTCAGTTCTAAAGAAAATCAGCCGTAAACAAGTGCAAAGAAGTTAAGGGGGTAAACTGCGCCGCAGAATATCATTTGGAAATTCGGTCAACTTTGTTTACAGGTTATGAAGGAACCTTGAACTAAACTTCTTTATGTCGTTACACAGGTGACAGACAAAATATCAATAAGGCTAAGTTCACACAGAGACTGTCTATAACCGTACCTCGGCGAAAGCCTGCGTTAGGTTTACAAGCTTTTAAACTTTTATAAAAATTGATTTAGAAGAATAAGAAAATAAAATTTAAGGGGCGCACGGCGGGGCGGGGGTTCTGTCCGCAGAGTCTTAGGCACCAAGAACAAAAATATAATTATAATTGCCATTTTCTTTCTTTGTTTTTTTCCTGAGTATGCCTGTGTTTTGTGTGTGTGATTTATATGATATAAATGTAAAGCGCGAACGGCCTGGTTGTTAATGGGATGAAGCGTTATATAAATGCTAGGCATTATTATTATTATTATCATCATTATTATTATCTACCTTGCTCCTCATCAAAACGATTCAAACATGAAACTTCAATTCTCGATTTCTCAAAAGTTGACGGAAGCGAGTTAGAACCTTGCCATTCTAAAGGGAGGAAATGCACACTTTGACACTTTTTTAAAAAAATGCGTCGTGGCACTTATTAAACTGTTTCACAGTTCCGATTTATTCTAAGTCTTGATCATAAATAGCTGTTCCAACGACGCTCAAGCCGCAAACGTTTAACGTCGAATTTCTCAGTCGTGCAGAAAGTGGAGTTGGAACAAACAGGAACCAGGGCTGCCATATCACGTTCTAGAATTATAATGTTCTGACTTGGGGGGGGGGGGGGGGGGTTCTTCACTTTTATCCAAGTGTCTGTGCCCATCCCCCCCCACCCCCACCCTTTGCACAGTTTTCCTCATGCTTCTATCGTGGCCGCTTTGTTTCCGGTCGCCAGTCAACAACGCGCTCTATTTTTCACTTTATAGTGTGCAGTGCCGTTGCCTGGGTTGTCGGCGCACATTGGCAACGTTTATTTGCCCCGTTATCTGGGAAAACTGAAGGATATTCGAATGGGGCTGTTTTATTTATTATTGCTACTTTTTTTTTTCTTTAGAGAATTTGCACCCCTAAGAATTTTGTGCCCCAGGGCAACCGCCCCTGATGCCCTGCCCACGCTACGCCACTGATAGTGTGCACCTCTTGTTCTTTCTTCGTTTTGTTTTTTTTTCGTTTTTTTTTTGGTGTTCTAAAAGTGAGTATGAAATACACAGGTTCGGAACACACTGTTTATCGCTTATTTGCCACCCGAGTAAATCATCAGCTGATCCGTCGTGACACGGTCAATATGTTATATACAATATGTTATGGGCCTAACCCACCTTAACCGTGTAGGCTCCGCCCCCATTAATTTTGCTTGCGCGAGAATTCCGATGTCGCGAGAACTTGTTATTTGGGACATACTTAAGGGGTTTTCCCATGATCATTTAGTTGATTTATTGTGTATATATAGTACAAAATAGTAAAACTAACTTTTCTCATGATGATTACTTGCGGGATAACCAAGTGATAGATGTCTGTGCTTCACTGGTGATACATTATTGTGTTTAGCGCTCTCTAGCCCATTTTGATTGGCCAAAAAAAAAAAAAAGTGCGGTGGTGACGTCACGACATTGAGTTTCTGTGAGATCCGACTAGTTTGGCTAGTGTGCGAGGTCTCATTGAAACCCAATGTCGTGGCGTCACTATCCAACTAGTCGGCCAATCAAAATCAAACGCCTCTGCAAAACGTAAACAATTATCTATAAAACGTAAAGAATCCTCTGCAAAACGTAAAGTATCCTCCACAATGACGTGAAGAAGCCTTTACGACAGTCTACACTACGCTAAAAAAAAACAACAACGATCAAATCAACACACAAACACACATAGAGAGGGAAAGAGAAAGGCGGGGGAGGAGAGAAAGAGAAGCGGGAGGTAGAAATGGAGAGAGAGAAGGGGAGAGGAGCGAGAGAGAGGGGGAGAGAGACTGCTAGACAGAGAGAGCGGGACAAAGAGGAGGAGAGAGATTTAGACAGACAGACAAAGACTGAGAGACAGACAAAGACAGACAGACAAAGAAGCTGTAGCCGCACAGCAAGGCTTTTCGTTCCTTTAGAATTCATTTACTGAATCCCACCGCGATGATAAGGAAGTTTTAGGTCTCAAATAGCACAGCTTACCACTTAATTGTCGAAGTCTGGCTTACTTGCCGTCAAGTGGCAGCACTGTCAATGTCACACAGTTTTGCGCTTCATGTAGCAAGTGGAACACGAAAGTATAGAAGCACTAAGTCTTGACACACGAATGAATCTCCGTTGTTGTTGCTTTTATAATATTGCTGTGTGTGGTGTCAGAGAGAAGCCACAGATTTACGTGTTTTTATGTGTAAACATGAGAGTTTTATTGGGTAAGTTGACACATAATACTTGTAATCGTATAAATGTATTGCATCATGTTATAAAGAAAGTAAGGCCTCCAACGTAAATATGAAAGGCTTTTTAACTGTTGAGCCTTAAATTCTATAAAATATCACATTACGCATAGAAACACGTAAAGGTGTACCACGTGGGCATATTTTAAAAGGTCTTGAGCTTAGCTATATTTTGACGACTTTAGTTGATTTTGAGCCACAGCTGAATTGAACAGAAGAAAGTGTTCCGGCATTTTTGAGCCGGAACAAAAAGACTCATTTTCTTTGAGTAGAATAAGTATGACAGGAAATTTCGTTCTGGGCCTCAATTTATAAATTAGTGACTGAAATTCAACCTTACAAGTCACATCTGTGTATTCCCCCAGTCAGCGGGCCAACTAGTTTCTACAATTGAGAAAGTCAAAACAGCTAAAATCAGTTTTGTAATGTCGGAAGTATCTACTGACTGACTCATGATGTTTTCCTTTAGTATTATTTTGGTTATCGCTGCCTTTCCACCCTACAATTTTTAGACTTAACAAATTATAATTACTTACCTGTACTTTCTTATTTTATTTTTATTTATATTTTTAGACTTACATAGCCTTCGCCGTGCGTCGTTAAAAACTATGCATGGCGTATGTCTTGGTGTCTACAAAATACTCCTAAAGAACTCTTTATTGGCATATCCTCTTTAAAAGTATGGTGTCCATTAGACGCCACAACGTACGGAAGGTACGAGTAGAGATATGAGAATAAAATCCTCTTTAGGAGTGTGGTGTATCTTAGACTCCAGGACGTACAACTCAGGGTATGACAATAAAATCCTACAATAAAATCGAGTATGTGAGACCCCGGGACGCCGAGATAGAAATATTGAAAATAGATAAAATAAAACGAGAATCACTTTATTATCTCAAGAAGGAAATTCACTTTCAAAGAGCCTTTAAGAGCAGGTACATGGCACACACATCTTAATAATAATAATGATGGATGGCATTTATATAATGCATATCCATTGCCATTAGAAATGCTCTATGCGCTTTACAGAAGCTCTCTCACTCGCTCTTTCTTTCTCTCACCTCTCTCTCTCTCTCTCACTCTCTCTCTACCTCTCTCTATCTCTCTCTATCTCAGTGAGCTCAGAGCAAATTGTAACCGCAGCCTGTTAGGCGCAGTTCACAACTCACAGCAGTTCACAACTCACAACTTGTATTCTAAAGTATTATAATAATATTTGAATATCTATTAATATTTATTTAATAATGAATCATAAATTTTTGTTGGTGATATGGAGGGGGGGTGGTGATATGGCTAAATTTTAATCTATTAATTTTAATTTCAATTTTGCCCGGGCAGCGGCCTGTACGGCCTGCTCTTTACGATTTCCAACTGCCAAGGTATCTTTAACGTGCGCAAAGTGCACACGGGTCCTCCGAATTCGTTTCGTCCTTATCCGAGAAGACTAGGTACTCGATCCTACCCCCCAATAGGATCAGGGACACGAAAATATGAGAAAAATCCCAATTTCCAACATGCCCACACAGCCCGGGTTTTGAACCCGGGACCCTTGGCGTGAGAGGTGAGCACCTTGCCTCTAGACCACCTTGTCCCCATAATCTTAAAGATTAAAACATTATTCAGTTGTTTTACTGATTAAATTTCCACCTATTCTTCTATAGATCAATCACACATCATGTCTACTGCCAAAGTAGCCACGCCCACTATGCTGACCCTGGATGACCCTTCCGAGTACCGGCCGGAACAGAAAGACCCCAAGGCCTTTCGGGATTTCCGTATCCACAACGTCCCGGAGAGGGTGAAGAAAACATATGATTTGATGCACACCCACCAGACTGTGGATTTTGTCAAGGTAAGTAGGTTAATAAAAAATTCCACACGCCGAAATACACAAACAAATGTAGCAAAAATTCATGCTACAACAAAAGTGGAATTGGGCTGGACATAATTATGGGAAGGATGAATGATAATAGATGGACAAAATGCTACACTGAATGGCAACCACGGACAGCAAAAAGAACATGAGGACGACCAGGAAGAAGATGGCAGATGATACTAAAAAGAGAGGTGGAACAACGCGGATGAGGAATACATCAGACACAAAGGAATGGAAATAACTGTCGGAGGGCTACATCCTGCAGTGGATGGACAATGCCTAGGTGAAAGGTGAAAGTAGGGGAGTGAGAGAGATTAGCGGAGGGGGGGGGGGGGGTACGCAGGCCAGAGCGGTTGGGGGGGGGGTCTAGGTGGGCCAGTTGGCATGGGCCTACGATTTTGAATGTGGGTGGGGGCTACTCCCACCTGGCAGACGAAAACGAGGGTTTGGGGTGGGCTGGTAAAGAATATTGATATATTTGAGATTGTGAATAAGAAAACCTGGCTTAAATTAAGTCGGCAAAGCTGATTTTGAGAAAAACGGCTTTGAAGTGAAAATATGGGTCCGACACAAACTTCCAACTTGGCTGTTGTTTAGGGGACCGTGGCATGTTACAAGGTAAACTGTAGATGAGCAGTGAACACTACCCACTATGATCTCTATAACGGCTTTGTAATTAGACTACGGTCTCCTAACAACAATCACTCCAATATTACTTGGTCAATTAGCTATTGCCACTTATAGGGTTAAATGCCGTTTTCTCAAAATCTTGTTTTAGGGGGGTCACTGACTTCAATTTATCAGAAATGTCTTGTCTTTTATTACGTGTACAGAACTCAAAATGTCAGGTTGCCGACTTAACCTGGTTTTCTCATGCACACTCACATTTTTACAGAGAGTCAAGCAAGGCCGTTTTAACATCAGGTTGGGCCTTAGGCAGATTCTTTCGTAGTGCGTGGGATTTTATATAATCTGTATAATTTTTCTTATAACTCAGATGGAAGCCAGGACTGACGCCGTATCCGTCAGACTCGATTTCGTCAAGTTAAAGAGGACAAAGAGTGGAAGTGGGGACAGGGGGCGGGGAGGGAGGGAGTCCAGTGGAAAGGACAAACAACAGTAACCAGTACAAACGAACCTTTCGTTGTCTGACACTTGACAGAGCCGTATGGCCCACTGGCTCCAGTTTAACCATGGCGAGATGTCGGTGATGGACATCCTAGAGAAACTGAACGAGCTCGTGGACGAGAGCGATCCGGACATTGATCTGCCCAACTCTTTACATGGTTTCCAGACAGCTGAAGGTATCCGCAAACATCACCCAGACAAACCCTGGTTTCAGGTGGGTGGTAAATCTGATTTCTGTGTGTCTGTGTGTGTGTGTGTGTGTGTGACCCTCTCTTTTGTGTCTGTTCTTCTTTCTTCTCTCCCTCCCTTTTTTTTTCCTCAATCTCTTTCTTTCTCTCTTTCTTTCTTTCTCTCTTTTTTTCTTTCTTTCTTCATTTCTCCCTCACCCCCTCTCCCTTTCTCTTTGCCTTTATCTCCTTTTCTCCCTCACGTTCCCCTCTCAGTTTGCTTTTTCAATCTCCGTCCTCTCTTCCTTCCCCTCCCCTTCTCATTTTCTCTGTCTCTCTCGCTCTCTGTCTTACTCACCCTCTTTCTTTTCTATCGTAAAAGTCCCAAATCTGTACAATTTTCTTCAAAGCAGTCATTATTGTGCTCTTGTCCACAGCATCCGCTCTGCTATTTTTACGGAAAATGACGGATGAAAAAAAGACCTCTCATTGCCTCTATTATCTATGGCGGTGGGTGTAGTGAGTGATGGTTCGGATGTACACATAGATTTATAACATCACCATATCACACAGCAAGCAAGACGTTGTTTGTTTTGGTGGATGTGACGTAAGAGAGTCTTTATTCAGTGAAGGTACAAAGGGTTACATAGATGTAATAATAGGACTGGGCATTCTTCAATGCTGGTATTCGTATATCGATACTATGGATACTACAGTGGGGAGGGGAGGGGAAGGGATGCTGTGAACAGGTGTGCAGAGGCAAAGAGTGTTTTACTTTTTCATACTCAGCGTTTCTTTCGGAACTTTACGGGAGGTAAAGGAGGGGAAAGGTGGAAGAGGGGGAGAGACAGGAATACCTAAAAATGCACACCCGTTTTCTGACATGACGGTCTCTATCGTGTTTCTTATTCTAAATTCTGTATTATGTTTTCAACTGATGTTCAGCGCAATCTCCATAGCTATATTTCACTGACCCGGGTTGTCCCATCATTGTTGTTAAGTCTATGGAATCGAACCCACGAACTGATGTCGTAAAGACTGATGGTGGAAAGCTAAGGGAGAGAGAGAGAGACACACACACACACAGACAGGCAGAAAGAGAGACAGACAGGCGGACAGGCAGACAAACAGAGACAGATGGACAGACAGACAGGCAGAGTGAGGGGCAGAGAGCGACAGACAGAGACAGACAGACAGACAGAGTGAGAGTAGACAGAGACACAGACAGACAGACAGACAAACAGAGAGATAGACAGGCAGAGTTAGGGGCAGAGAGCGACAGACCGAATAAAAAAAAGGTCAAACAGACAGAGTGAGAGAGAGAGAGAGAGTGAGAGTCAGAGAGACAGACAGAGAGAAATAATGAAATTAATGTTCTTTAAAAACCCCACCAACTAAAGAAATTCCTTTTAGCCATAGATATGAGGAGAAACAGGTTTTGAAAAGATTAAGAACAGCTGCTGATTTCATGACATTAGACTTGATTTCGTCTTTCATCACAGCTTACTGGTCTCATTCACGACATTGGCAAGATTATGCATCTGTGGGGGGAACCCCAATGGGCCACAGTAGGTGATACATTTGTGGTGGGATGCGCCCCTGAACCTAGTATTGTATTCGGTGTGGAGAGCTTCAGCAAGAACCCGGATCTGGCGAATCCCAAGTACAATACCAAATATGGCATGTATTCGCCCAACTGTGGTCTGGACAATGTGTTGATGTCGTGGGGGCATGATGAGTACTTGTACAGAGTGCTGCAGGTGAGGTTGGTAATGGTGGTAATGATGGTTGTGATGGTAGTGATGTTAGTGAGAATGATTTGGTAGGTGGTGATGATGGCTTATTTGATGATGGTGACAGTAATCGGAATGATGGTGGTAATGGTGGCAGTAGTGGTGACGATAGTGAGCATGATGGTAGCGGGTGTGATGGTAGTGTGCATGTTGATTACGAGTGATGATGGAGTGAGCATGGTGGTAGTGGGTGATGATGGTAGTGAGCACTGTGGTAGCGGGTGGTGATGGTACTAAGCATGCTGGTAGCGGGTGGTGATGGTAGTAAGCATGATGGTAGTGGATGATGATGATGTCGGCAATGATGGTTATGGAGGTGACAGTGGTCATGGTGATGGTAGCAGACTCCCACAATCAATCTATAATCTCACCAAATAACTCCTAGACGTACAGCCAACTGCAATGGGTATCATGGCAGAATTTCATCGCGAATTGTTGAAATGTGGGCACATCGGGCCGTACTCTCTCTTCAGCGTCTTGAGTCCTCTACTAGCCTTTTTGTTTCCTGCCAACTGGTGTCCTATAGAGTTGTAAATCTCTCTCTACTGTGCTTGTCCAGTTGATTTTTGGTCTTTTACTCTTTCTTTTACATTTCATGACTTTGTATCGAAATCTGATCTTTCCCATTCTCAGTACATGTAGGCTACATGCCCAAACCAGCTACCGTCACTGAAATGTTTAATTCACTCACCGAAAGTGCCATTAAAATTCATTTTAGATTAACTACACAACCGTGCGACCCTTCGAGACACTAGGTTTTCTTGTCTGGACCCAAACATTCATTCGAACAGCAAAAATAACAACATCTATGTTTTGAAATTTAAAAGTCTAAGAGAAAAATATCAAGCTTAGCGGTTATGATGGCACTTTTGAATTTTGCCAGTGACTTGAGCTGTGAATCCGACATTTTGGCTATATGGCCCAAAATATTGTCGAAACTTTTGTTTGTTTGCCTGTTTGTTCAGAAGGACTACCCATACAAAAAGTGCTCAAACTGCCTGTCATAATATTTCTGTTACTGCAAATCTACAGTCGATGTTATTTCATGATTCATAGTACATTATGTAGAATCTGTGTAAAACCTATTCCTGCAAATAAAACATTGGCCCTAGCTTTACACTCATCGTGTTAACTAACAAACTGATAACACCCAAGTGTTGAATTTACGTTTACCAGATAATTAATGGTGTATTTGCTAATGGTCTGAATAATGTATGATGTTCTGTTTGTTCTGTTTTTTATTTGGGACTCTCTTTGGGTCACAGCTGTTGTGAAAATTTGCTAATTAATTTTCTCATATTTACGGATCAGGTTAAGTCATTGATTTAACACTGTGGGGTGGATGAGATAATATAAAAAAAGGGGGGAGGGGGGTGTGTGTGAAGGGCTTGTGTTTTCAAGCGCCCGAAAATGTTCTAACGTACCGATACCCACTCATACGTACTTAATCATTTTGTCTACGTTTTAAAAAGTTGCTGCTCACATAACTAATCTATGCCTGCCTGCCTGCCTGTCTGTCTGTCTATCCGTCCGTCCGTCCGTTCTCTGCCTGCCTGCCTGTCTGTCTGTCTGTCTGTCTGTATGTCTGTCTGTCTATCCGTCCGTCCGTCCGTTCTCTGTCTGTCTGTCTGTCTATCTGTCAGTCTGTCTGATTTGACTGCGCATCTAAGCTTACCGTCTCCAAAATTTATTTCATAAACAAGCAAGCAAAGACAGACAACATTACAAGTATTTCTGACGAGGCCATTACTCTATCATCCTCAGGCTAACGAACACTTCCTCCCAGAAGAAGCTCTGTACATGATCCGCTTCCACTCCTTCTACCCTTACCACTCGTGTGGCGCTTACACTCACCTGACCAATGAGAAAGATCAGCGCATGATCCCGTGGATCAAAGAATTCAACAAATTTGATTTGTACACGAAATGCCCTGAAATGCCTGATGTTGAAGAACTGAGGGTGTACTACCAAGGACTCATTGATCAGTATCTGCCGGAGAAAATCAAGTGGTAGATTTCAAGGGGTGATTTGTCGTTGTGATCTATTCATATTCACGTCATATTAAAATTGAGATGTGGACCGCCAGGCAATGCCTAGCCGCGATTTTGAGTAAAAGTAGTTGAAGCTCTCTGTGGTCAAATAATGAAATCAACCCATTTCTATTATTATTACATGCATTATTATTGGTGAAGATACATACACATGTACTTTTCTCATACATCGATGAGGGTGTTATTTACAAAGAAATGATATATATATTGTCTACGAATGATCATTTTTAATATATTTCCCTCGAGATGGTAGAAAAATGCGTTGCATTAAATTTGTGGTGTTTTCAGAATAGTTTCTTTGGTGTGTGTGTGTGTTCACACACTGGGGGTCTTTGAGGTAAAAATTAAAAAATTTAAAAAAACAACAGAAAATATGAAGAGCTTACATTTTGTGCTGTCATATGAATCAGGGCCAAGTAAATAAGTCGGTTCAATTTGGTTTAATCTTGTCTGAGGCCCATACTGTGCTAAATCGCTTTTGCCTGGTTTTGTAGTTTGAAAAAATGTGACTGCTCACATTTGTAAGACACGAAACTAAGTCTGCCTCGCTAGTTGATTCAAAGGAAATTCCAGTTTGGAGTCAAAACCTTAGGCAAAGCCAAGATTCGACTCGGTGTGATGTGATCCTAATAATAATTAAATGATAAGCATTAGGTTATTATGTGCTCTTGCATTTGGAATGTTTATTTCTACGTTTTTTGTTTGTTTGTTGTTGTTTTTTTGTAGAATCCAATGACTTAACTTAATCCTTACATTATAATGGTGTCAGGTGGATTGTTTGTTCTTGTAGGTATAGACCATTAAACGCTTGTTTGACTTTCACCTCGCGATAATCTGCACCCCACCCCCTCCCCTTAGATTTTCAGAAGGGGAGGGAGGGGTCACAGCTTGATATGTATGTACCGCAAAATCAAGTCAGTGAGGACCTTTCCTCCCTCTTTCCACATGGCTTCCGTTGTTTTCCTTTTTAACCACCCTCTTTTCCCCCTCCTCTGATCTGAATTGTTGTCCGATTGGAACCTCGTGAGGGCACGACTGGCCAATATGCCACCAACCCCTCCCATTTTTAAAAATTCATAATCTTCCATATTTGCATAAAGAAGTTCCCAAACGACGACATATCGACCCGGAATCGTTTTTGTTTATCAGGAACGGCAGACGTCTAGTTTGTTACGAAAATAATTTGGAAAAGAACAACTGGTAAAATAATCTAAAAAAGAAAAAAAAAAATGGAAACGAATCAGCAATTTCAATGCATGACAGTAAGAGTGATCGATTTCCCCGGCGTGTTAAACCTTTATGTCAAAAATGCGGTTTGACCTATTTATTCTTAGCGGAACGGAGAGTATGTGGTGCGAGACGACCGCAACCTTGGTAGGAATGGGCATGGGACTTACACGTGAGAAGTTCGTTACATTGACGTGGTTATGAAATGAACAGGATTCGATCGACGTTTCAGAAGTCAAAAACATACACAAAAAGTTTTGCTTGGCACGATCTCAGTGTCTCCTCATATAGAAACTGGCCCAAAAACCATTAATTGTCAAAGACTGCAAATGACGACATGTGCACCACGACACGCCAGAATCCAAAACTAAGCGATTTGAAATTTGTCATATGGGATGAACAGAAGTTAATGCATTATTTCCCCAACATTGTTGCCATCTGTTGTCTTGAACTACATTTGCAACGAATAATAGAACACGTTTCACTCTTTGTTCATTTTAATACTTTTTCCACTTTAATGGAATTTTATGTTTTAGTGAAATGTAGTTTTATGTTTTGGCCAACTGTGAGTCAAATATTTCAGTGAATATGAATGTGATAAATCGTTAAAGGCCACAGAGGGCTGAGTCAGATCTCTATTGCTGCCGTTTTAGTGTCAGCAGAGAGTATGTATGTAGGCCTATAGAGAGATCTCACTTCCGCCAAATCGCGAAACTAGGTCGCTGCGGTAAACAAGAATTGAAAGTGAGAGCCTTCACCAAAGATAGTGTGCATATCTGTTTACTGTGGTTTATTCATATTTTTGGGCAGATTGAAACTATTTAGAGCCGTTTGTAAGCTCTTACGCCCCGTGGAAATGCACAGAAGGGTATTGTTTAAGGCAGCGACCTACTTTCCACTCCATAAAAAAGACAATATATCTGCTACTACCGAACCATGGTCTTTTACAGTGTTTCAGCTTGATTCAAGGAAGGTGTTTATACGCGCGCCAATTGTGGACGCGCGCCAATTGTGGACATAAAGAAGGAATGGTCCGTCCAGCTTTTCTGTGCCTCGGGGGACACGCTTGACACCCCCTCCTCCCCCCCCCCCCCCCACGTCCTCATTTCAGGATTACGAACGCCGAAGACTTTGGGGGCTTTTCGTAATTACAGTGGAGCCCAAGTAAACCGAACTTTGGTAAATCGAGTTTCTGTTAAATAGAAGTGATTTTGAAATGAAGTTTTTTTCCCTTCCTTATCTCTATTAAAAATTTACTGCTATTTCGAGTTCAAACTGCCCCAATTCTGATAAATAGAGTTGATCGAGGGCTCTCATCCTCAATCAACTCGGTGTAAGTTAATGTAACTTCTGATTTCCAGCCCCGTAGCCGTGAAAACCAGTTTCAACAAACACGCTGACACAGGCCTGTTCAACAACTCCACGCTCCACAGCCATCGGGGTGGTGGGGGGGGGGGGGTGGGGGGAGGGTAGAGGTGCCAAAAATGATGCAATGGGTAGGCTGCAGAGCCTTCCTCTTACGTGTCTATCCCGACCAAGCGAGAAACATGCGGCGGAGGGTGGCAGTGGTACGGGTCGGGGTCCCTGCACGCAGCGTGATTATGCCCCAATGACCAATGATTGATATCAGCCAACAATACAGTACGCGAGACGGTGCTCGCATTTTTAATTTATGGCCAGTGAATTAATCGATTGCTGACGTAACCACAACAGGTAGATCTACAGCCAAGACACGGTATACCGTAGAACATAAATTACACACAGTTGAGCCGTGTGGTCTGCCCACCTTGCTCACATAGAGCCATTCTAATACACACTTGTGTAATGCTCGCTAAGCATCACAATCATGACTGTATTCAAAAGTAAAACGTTATGGTAAGGCCCTGGAGGAACAAAGACCTCACTTTCACGGGGTTCTTAGCGCCTCAGTACTGCAAATACGTGGCTGCAGTGTTTACACATTCAGCACACTATACTCAATGAGGAGGGGGGACCAGTGTTACGCTGCGTAACACTAACAGTAATTCCACGCCACTGATAGCAAGGTGGGATAACGCAGTAGGCCTACAGTCTCGCATTTGAACATCGTACACGGGAGAATGTCTTTATCGATTGATGACGTCACACACAATACACGCGGCCAAGATAAAGACAGTTTGCTGACCAGCAACTGTCAGTAGTGCCAGGTCTAGGCATTCAATGTTGCTTTTTTTGTTTTACCGCTACGGTAGGGTCACTTCTAAAGAAAAAATAATCGAAAGATCTCATGACTCATACAGGTTCCTTTGCGTTTTGTGTGTGTGTGTATACATGTGGGGGGGGGGGGGCAAGACGAAGGGATATAATTACACGTATGGTATGGGGCAGACTGCAAAATAATGGTTATTTCTCTGCCCAAAGGTAAACCGAACTTTCGTAAATCGAAGTATAATCCATTTCCCGGCGACTTCGAATTATGCGGGCTCCACTGTACATGTATGTGGCAAATTGTGGTAGAATCGAAGTTGTGATCTGCTTCTTAATTTATGAAAATGTTTATTAAACTTTCCCCTGTTGTCATTGTGAAATCTGCATAATTATGAACTGTTTAATTACTGAGGTTTACTGTGTCTATATTTGTGTATTTTATACATATAAAAATGACACACAACCACATTGATTTTTTCTTCACTTTGGTCTTTCATACCTGACATTCCTTACGATGTTAACTGAAGTGATACTGATTTTCCGTGTGAATATCTGCATATTGATTTTGTTGTTGTTGTTGTTGTTTTGTTGTGTACACTGTGTTAACTGTACAGATCTATGGCAACGTTCGTTAATCTGCTTCATCGTCCTTGATATTATACATGTAGTTAATTTGATTGGATATAGATGTACAACTGTATAATGCAAGTGATTTATTTTATGTAACTTTAAAGGTGTACCCGCGTTGGAATTAATTTACTATCTTAGCAATTAGTTATGCAAATAAGTGTATATTTTTTGTTTCTACATATCAAATCAGTTGACAGTGAAAGTTCATTGTGTAGATATTTTTTTTCTTATTTTACCAAGTAAATTACTGTAGTAATCAGCCTGTCAATTTTAAGGCGTGTGATTTTTCTTTCGGGTGAGGAGATCTAACACAGAGTCCATAAACAAGAGCAGAAATTTGAAATAAAGTATGTAGTGTTAGAAAGCTAAAATGTACGAATTTATTGGTCATATGCGTACGGTAATACTTATATGACATGCGTGAGATGGGAGAGACGAGAGAGAGAGAGACAAAGAGAGAGACGAGGGAGAGAGACAAAGAGAGAGACGAGAGAGAGAGAGAAAGAGAGAGAGACAAAGCGAGAGAGAGAGAGAAAGAGAGAGACGAGAGAGAGAGAGAGAAAGAGAGAGACGAGAGAGAGAAAGAGAGAGACGAGAGAGAGAGAGAGAAAGAGAGAGAAGGACGAGAGAGAGAGAGACGAGAGAGAGACAGACAGATAGAGAAGGGAGAGAAAGATAGAGAAAGAAAGAAAAGGAGATGGAAGGAAGGAGAGAGTGCGCGAGCGCCCGAGACACACACGTACACAGAAACTCTAAACAAGCGAATAGGCAGACAGAACATGGGGAGAACGACAGACAGAAATAGAGATGGAAGAAAAGAGCGCCAGAGAGAGAGAGAGACATAGAGAGCGCCAGGGAGAAGGAGAGAGATTTTATGTACAAAAGCAGAGGAAGGGTAAAGCAAGAAGCCCAAAGGGACAAAGCCCCCAAGCCGAGGAGGGGGGGGGGTGGGGTTAATGGCAGGGCCTTCCTCTCTCTCCTACTTCAACTTCTTCTTTTTCACATCTCTGGCACACACGAACCAGTGACAGGACAACAAGAAAAAAGGCAAGAATGAAGAACAGGAGGACCAACAGAGATCTTGGAGACAAGAAGCCCATCTGCGTGTAAAGCGGCTGCTATACATGTGCATGTAGTAGACTTGAAGCATTCCCAGAAACTGTGATGGCCTATCTGATGAAATGCTGTTACTAACACTCAGCCTACACTTACAAAATAACCAACTTTAAACTAATCTATGTAATAAACAAATTTAAAATTATATCCACACACATACACACAAACCAAAGTTGTATTGTAGCTATTGGACGTTGAAAAAAGTTGAAGGCTGTTGTTATAAGTACGTATGGTCCCCAAACGTTTTGCCCCAGGGGCGTGTACGTACACATACCTACCTATATCCCTAACCCCGTCCTTATCCTCAACACTAAATCTTATCGAATCTCTAACCCTGCCCCCTACCCTTTCCATCAAAAACACGGGGAAAACAAAAAGAAAATATACATGAAAGAATAATTAATTGAGGCTGTTGTTATGAATATTTCGGGAGGAGCTCTCTAGCTCTGGAGTCACAGTTTAGAATATGTACCCCTAGCGCACAAACCTTGTGAGACGTACATACCTGTAACAACATCAAAAGCAAAAGTTGAAATACCCCTCCCCCCCCGCCCCCCCCCCCCCACACACACACACTCAATGTTGCATTTTTGCCAAGCCGTCCATTAACAGAAACAAATCTATACCAGTGGTTCTCAACCTTTTTCAAGAAATCGCCCCCTTAGGCTCCAAATTTTCTTTCATGCCCCCCACACACACACTCAAACCCAGCGGATACATTTCACAAACAGACAGATTACAAACAAATTATGATGTTAACATTTTTTTTCAAAGCCTTATGAACGACAATAGACGGGGTGATTATTCATTATAAAACAGAAAGTTTTCACTCTCTGTACCGCATAATTTATGCACTTAAAAAAATAAGTTTTTTCTGATCCCAAAACCCATCTTTGTCTGATGTTGAACAAGTCAGCGGCTGCCCTGTATTTGCACTCAAATCGTCCACCGTTCATACTTTCGCTCCCTTGTCGCACTTTTCTTCGTTTTCGCCCCCTTGGAAATCAAAATCGCTACCCGGTGGGTCGCGGATATTTATCGGCCACGTTGGAAACCACTGATCTATACCATAAATTTTTCATTTAAATCATGCCTTTTGAACTCTTGTCTCGTGTCATGTCTGTCCCCGCGTGTACACTTCAAAAACTATTTAACTATCACGCCGGGACTTTGGAATATCGCGTACTGGTCAGTAGGTCGCACGGTCAATTGAATTTTGCTCAACTACTCAAGGTCACCAAAAAGGTTACTTTGACGTTAAAATTTATGTCACAGGGGGAGTAAGAAGGCCAAGGGTACCAATACCAATCGATATCTGACCTGTGTCTAGATTACTGTAGAGCTAGTTGTTTCAGTGCTTCTATCACTGTCAGCTCGCGTGACTATCTCGTGTTTCACTCCCACTGAAGTCCAGAGGTCAGTTAGCTGACCATCCACGCTGCACAAATTACATAAAAAGTAGTCTTCCCAGCCAGTGGTGTTGCGTGGGTGGTGCCACAGGTCCGGTTGCCCCGGGGCGCAAAAATTTCAAAATAAATTAGTAACAATTTTTTTTTTAAGCGCCCCCCCCCCCTCCCACCCCCCCCCCCCAAAAAAAAAACACACACACAAAAAAAAATCTGCAATTGTTCGAACATGCTACACAATTTTTCCAACACGACAGGGCAAGTAAACGTTCGGCCTGCTCTTCTCGATTTCAACTGTCAAGGTATCTTTAATGCGCGTAGCGGGCACATGGACCCTCCGAGTTTTTCGTCCTTATCCGAGAAGACTAGGTGCTCGATTCTGCCTACCATACTATCAGGGACAGGAATCCCCCCTCCCCTTCCCCGAAATGGTCAGGTCAGGGGCGCATGTTATCATGCTCTTGCTCTGCCCATTATTATCACTAGCTGATTTACCCGGCCCTGCCCGGGAGAAGTATATAACATATAATGATCTAGGTCTAAGACACAAAGTAAAGTTCCTTCCACAGACAAAGAAATACAATGACAGAATCAGTATGGACTTGGATTCCCCGCCAACTCTGGAGTTTGTTTACCCTTTTTCGCTAACGTTTACAGACGATCCATGTTTTCGTTAATCCACAATTTGCTTCCTTCAGCGGGTGAACGATGAGGGAAACTGCGTCACGGTACTAAAAATAGATCTTAATAGCATGTCTCTGTTCTAAAAGCATGGAATCGTAAGTGTTCGTTGCGAATTTTACGTGTGAATTATGCAAACTGAACAAATTACCCACAGTTTCCAGCATTTTTATATTATCCCCTTACATCACAATAAGTCGAGCTATAGGCGATGAGAATGTTTCCAGAGTTTTGGAGCCCTCCCGAAAAGGGCCTTCGAGGGCAGAACTTTCACACTTAGCTCCATTATAATATGATGATGATGATGATGATGATGATGATGATGATGCACTTGCTCTGCCCCGGGCGCTGGCAACCCACGCTACGCCATTGTTCATCATCACCGCCCTTTCACCCTACTCTACGGGGTATAGGCCACGAACGACATCCTTCCATTTGTCTCTATCCTGGGCGATCCTTGACAACTCACTCCATGTGTAGCCACCTCTCTTCGTACCCTCCTCCATGCCTCTCCATGCGAAATCTGGAAACCTTCCCAAACCTGCTTGAGGAGGCTGCAATCCTTCGTCAATACCACTGTTCCCAATAACTGAGTAAATCTGATGTTTGCCCAGTGGCACATTCAGAATATTTTTCCTACATATTTGTCTTTCGACTGGGTTATTTCCCTATGTTTTTTTTATTGTAACTAGCCAAATTGCCCGTTCTACAAACTAAACGCTGATTTCACCAGTCGTCCACTCTTGAAAATTGTCTCTCCAACTCTTCCCTTCTGCATCTAAGCTCTAACACAGTGATCCTGTTAAGCTCCAATGCATCATCAGCAAACACATTAACATGATACAGGGAAGACTTCACCGTTTCCATCGGACATTGAAAATAGCTCACTTAGTAAATGCTGCATGGTTGACAGGCGTGTTTCGCTCTTTATTTTCGGAGGCTCGCGGTCACTGGCATTTACACCTCACTTTTCTTGCTTTTATTTTTCTTGTTGTGGTAGGGATTAATTTTTGTTAGAATTTTGCCCGGGCAGCGGCCTGGTTCGGCCTGCTCTTCTCGATTTCAACTGTCAAGGTATCTTTAATGCGCGTAGCGGGCACATGGACCCTCCGAGTTTTTCGTCCTTATCCGAGAAGACTAGGTGCTCGATTCTGCCCACCATACTATCAGGGACAGGAATCCCACCTCCCCTCCCCCGAAAATATTCCAACATGCCTGCAACGACTCGGGATCGAACCCGGTACCTTCGGCATGAGAGGCAAGCACCTTGCCTCTAGACCACCTTGTCCTTTCACAAACAGACAGATTACAAACAAATTGGATGATGTTAGGATTCTCAAAGCCTTGTTAATGACAATAGGCGGGGTGATTATTCATTATAAAACAGAACGTTTTCACTCTCTCTACATATACACTAAAAAATATAGGCCTTTTCTGATAATAAACCTCATCTATGCCTGCTGTTGAACAAGTCAGCGGCTGTCCTGTATTTGCCCTCGAATCATCCCCTGCTCTTATTTGGTGGGTTGACAATCTCTACCAGGAGGTTCCTTTATCCCGTGCGGTGGTGATCGGGTTACAGTGACCCGACCCAATTTTAAACAGCTGCCGTTTTGCATAATTATAATGCAATTAGAGTTCTGGAACTTTTTTTTTACCTTTTCCTAAAATTCATTTATGCTAGTGTATGCCAAGTATCAAATAAAAATATGCACTCAGACGCAGACCTTCAACACATTGCGCATTGTTTTATCTATATTCATACCACCTTACCATGTAAGCTTTTCACTTGCTCCCCCTTTCCTGTACGAGCATACGTCCATGAGAATAGTGACTGCCCATGATAAGTCCTTGCTGTTTGAAAACGTAAGTGCCATTTTGCATGAACTGTTACATTCTGAAGAACTGAATTATAATATACTAGCTCAGTTCCAGGCCCTGCCCGGGATAAATCGATTTATTAATTTCAGTTCTGGGTGATTATTATGGACCTGCATCATTTTGCCTGTTCCTTTAGCTTTATTTTATTTTTGTTTGTTTGTTTTTGGATACGTTTTACTGCTCTCCCTTTGCGCGTTGACGTCCTGCGCGTCCCGCCAGCATCCGTCAAAATAAATGGCTACGATTTGCGCACGGTTGGTTTGTTTGCACATCGCAGGAAGTGATAACGTCATGTATTAATTGAAAAGAAATATTATGATATTTTCCTAGGAATAATATTGAAAACACAAACCTGTACTTTTGGCCCTGCAGCGCCAATCTCCCAATTCCAGACCCTTTCTTTTTCCCAGTCTAGGAACATTGAGAACACACAAAGTTTTACACTTGATAGTCTTAGAACTCAATCTCATCATTCCAACCAGTCCTAACCGGAGTTGTTTTGTGAGTGTGGTACAGTCTATACTGGAACCAATCTTAGTTACATTAATTTGCCGAAAAAATAGACCGAACGCCAATGTGTCGCAACCTAGAAACTAATACAAACGTTCTGCGAGTTATTAATTATTTTTTTATTTTCTGTGCCGGGGACACGACGACAGTCTATACTAAGCGTTGTATAAAATCTGAGGGCCACCGAATCAGCATTAACGGAGCAGTAGCGAAAGGCGCGCTGCAATTGTCGTAAGGTTTCACTTTTATTAATATAGATAATTCAAGAACTCACTTTGCTGACAAACGCACATAATGCTACCCAGAGAACCCTTTCTCCCCCATGCGGGTGATACGCATTTCATATGCTAGAGGCATCCCTCTCCCGCCCCCATAGACCTTTGCAGCGTCCACATACTTTATGGATACATTGGAAAAACCAGTGTTCTGTTGAGAAATCGCCACCGCAAGATACAAGACAGTGCTCCATCTCCCTGGACTCAACTTTTGAGAATCTTTATTTCAAAGTTTAAGCTCTTCTGAACAAGACCAGTGGCGTAGCGTGGGTTGCCAGCGCCTGGTCCAAGGCAAGTAATGCGCCCCCTGACCTCGAGGGCTGCTAAAGCAAAGTTTATTTGCCCCGTCATGTTGAAAAGCTGTGTAGTATGTTCGAACGTTGGGAGATTTTCTGTGGGGGTGGGGGTGGGGGGGGGGGGGGGCTTTTTTAAAAGTTATTATTTCTAATTTATTTTCTTTCTCTTTTGACATTTTGCGCCCCTAGGAATTTTGCCCCCGCGGCAAACCCCCGTGTGGCACCCCTTATGCGTCGCCACTGAACAAGACATCATGAAAATTTAAGTGTAGTTACTTTAGCTCAATGTATGGACTTGAAATCAAATAGGAGACGCCTCATCTGAAGTTCACTGACGTCTTGAACTCAAGTTTTCAGAAAAGAGGACAGAAATTACTTGTAAACTGGTGTGATCAAATACTGGCTGTATTTTATGGCTTACGGAATAGATAGACAGATATATAGATAGATACTCAAATGGATGGATAGGCAGGCAAGCAGGCAAGCAGGTAGGCAGACAGGAAGACAGGCAGGAAGACAGACAGACAGACGGACAGACAGACAGACAAATAGATAGGTATCGAGGAGCGAGAGAGTTGGGGTTTGCTGTCGGCTGTCAGTCTGAAATAGAGAGTCCCCCCCCCACCCACCCACACACACACACAAACGCTGGACAGAGGCCATGGGTGTAGGCTTAATTATCGGGCCGGGGGGAGTTTCAGTCGTGGGCGATAATAATAACGCAATGGATCACAATAAGAATGATAAGATGATGTGTCTAAAATAGCAGGGCCCTGGGGGACATGTGTGGAATGTTCCCGTGCAAGTTAGTCCTCTAAATGGATGTTTTTATAGTAAATGCGCTGCTCAACGAACTTAGAACATGAAACAATTACATGTATGTGCCCTACTAAAGTTGTGTCATTCAAATGCTTCTCCTTGCACAAGTTTAAAGTAACAAATCTTACCTTTAGTAGTCCATCACCTTCAAATAATCCACAGTGTGACAGTTCAGTAATCCACAAAACGAATTTCAAAAACACAAAACACAATAGACACACTCGGCTATAACTTTACATCCGCAGAAATGAAATCACAATATTTTGATCACAAAACGTTTACATCCAACCTGAAATATTTCTTCACAATTTCTTCACCTAATGAGAAAAACACTTCCAAACGCTAGGTCCAAATCATTACCTTCATAATTTTGTCATGATCTGAGGAAAGCATTTCCAATCAAATAGATTTTAAAATGAGCTTCATAATTAATGGCGACATTCAGAAATCAGAACTCGTAAAAACGAATGCGTGTGGAATTTTTTTGAAAAGTGAAAATCGCTCACAACAAACACGCTATCAACACACCAGCAAGATCTCCTTATTTCAAAGGACAAAATGAACTTTTAAAAAGTATGTGTTTACTTTCGTTATGAAAAGAAAAGTTATAGCTAAAGTGTTTTTTGAAATGGGATTATTTTATACAATGTTGGTTTGTGGCCATCCACGAAACAGAGACTTCACAACCAGACTACAAATGACTTTGGTGTTGTTGTTCTTTTAATATTAACCCTTCCTCTTTCATCCCCGCCTCCATGTTCGTTTTTCATAAGCTTGGCATAAACTCTTCCCCCCCCCCCGCCCCCCTCCCGACCATCTTTTAACTAGAGAACGGCCATGAGAATGGTGAATGTCCATCACATAGCTTTGAACAATTGAAGGGGTTAGAATCAGAACGGGTCTAGATCTATAATGCCATTGGCACTTAGATTCCTTGTAATTCTAACCGCCTCGTTTATCTAAGGCGGTCAGAATTACATGGGATCTAAGTGACAATGCACTTTAAAAAAAAACAAAAAAAACTTGTAATTCTAACCCCCTTCAATTATAATGTTCCAAAATATTACTGCATGGGCTACATATAGTTTGACTATTTCATTAGAAACATAGGATAGTTTGACTAATATGTAGGATGTATCCCCCCCCCCCCTCCCCCCCTCACCTCCGCCCCTTTTTTTCCTACCTTGTCTGAAATTCATCACACTAGTTAGAGTACGAGTCTCATTTCCACCACATCCCAATCCAAGCGTGTATGCTTTCTCTACAGATGTTCAACAACAACGTCACTATACGACATCTTTGGTTTTGTCATAATTATACAATTTGCTCTGAGAGAGACAGGTAGAGAGAGAGAGAGAGAGTGAGCGAGACAGGGAGAGAGAAAGAAGCAGTGTAGTGTGTTGAGCGCTTCGCAGGCGCTCCACTCTGCTCTGTGGTTGACGTGTTGCTTCTGTAAAGAGCATAGAGCATTTTAAATGTATATGCGCTATATAAATGCCATCCATTATTATTATTATTATTTAATATGCTGGTGAATCCCTACCTACCCCCTCCCCTTTCCCCCTCCGAGCAAATGCATTTTATGGGTGGTCGTTTTCACTTTCTTATTGTTATTTTTGTTGTATTGTTGTTGTTTCCAAATTTGTAATCCATTAGGGTTCTTTCGATATGCGATATCTACTCCTTTAAAACGCAAATGGAGATTAAAAAAAAAAAAATGGCGATTCTGGTTATTTTCATCTCCAAGATCTATCGTACATGGAATATTATTTCCAGGAAGGAAATGAAATGCCACAAAGCTCTCAGTTACTCACTGCAATAATAATTTTTTTAAAAAAACAACCAAGCGTCTGAAAAGCCTGCCCGTTGTATAGAAAGGTTTGGTTTTATTATTGCTGTTGTTCTTATTGATAGTGGTAGTGATAATGGTGACGGTGTTTATTATCACTATGCTATTATTTAGTGAGATTAGAGTACACAATAATGTTAGTATTGTTGTTCTTGTTGTTGTTTTATCGAGCGGGGGGGGGGGGTGCATTTAAAGGTGGGCATTTATCACATTCATTACAGTTTGATAATTTCATCTTTCGCGTCTTGCATGGGAATCAATAGTACATAAACATTATGTGAGACTTCCCTCTGTGTATGTAACACACAAGATGTTCATAGTGAAAAATAATGGAAATTTTCGACCAGACCTGAAAGTTTGCTGCAACTGAATTGGTATTATATTCTTTGATGAAGTGTTTTTATAACTAACAAAATACCAGAGAAAAACAAGGCAAAATATCACTGCTGCAGGTTAGCGTGTGACGCACAGCGCTGTTCATTTAGCGACGTTTTAAATGTTCCGCTCAGTGCATTATAGATGATAATATTTTACAACCGTGGAGCACTGAGTCAAGTCTGTGTTGCGACAGTTTTGACTCAGACTTTCTTTAATTCAACTAACGAGACAGACATGAACTTACACATTGTATCACTATCTCACTTGTGCGCGAAGCCCCTGTAAACTCAAAAAAAAACAAAAAAACTTGGTCTTAGGCCCAAGTTATTTTGACACGTGCTTCAATTACACGAGGGGCAAATAATAAAAAATTTAAAAAAAGGTAAAATAACATTGCATTGACACATCGGAAATCTCACCACTTCGTGATAAGGCGTGTACACAACATTTGAAATCTCGCTTAATCAAACACAGACTATGACAAGAGTTCTTCTCATTCCCTTTGATAATTTTGAAACGCTTCAATGGCAAAAAAAAACAAAAAAACAAGGGAAATTAGTACTAACATCTTTGTATGGTTGTCATTAATAACATGGCGGCAATGAAGGCAGAGAGCTGCAAACTTCTGTTTCTTGTCAAAATGATCATTCTAGTGGTTCAAACATTTTTTCAATCCATGGAAACATAAAGCTTGCTAATCTAAATGATGGAAAATTGTTCTGAAGTAAATATACGCAAGGACTGATTAAATATTCAACATTATTCTCTATGTAATTGATTCGCCCAGAACCAACAAGCTCTGTCGACCTGCGACCAAGCTGTATATAAGGTAGGCCGTTTTTTTCTACAAGTACATAACAGCCACTTTGGGGAAACCCGGGTGGTCACTGGCTCCTCTTCCCATGCAACGTTAAGGTCCGGCGTGACCAAGGTGCTTGCACGGTCAGTTTTTGCCCAAACTGACCTTTAATGCTTTGGGTCTGGCAAGATTTCCTCCCATAACACGTTGCTAAGGGAATTGAGAGTTGGGGTGGAGTTAGGTCGGGAGTAGGCCGGACAAAACATACGGGTTAGAACCTACTTCCTTGACCCTGAGGGGCACCGTATAAGAGACATACGTGCTCAGGGTCGTCCTTGTCATGGGAAAAGTGCTCCCGCAACTACATGGTCAAACGGCACACTCGGTGTGCTAAGGAGGGTAGTGTATGCTGGAGTCCCCGTGCCGCTTTTTTGTTCTATTTTTGTTTGTTGTTGTTGTTTTCCTCATAACTCAAAACATTTGATTTACTCTTTTTTTTTTCTTCTGATTGTCAACAACACGGGTTAACCTCTTTCTCTGTTTTTCTTTTCCTCACTTTTTTTTCTGATTGTCAACAATAGCAGTTCACACGAGTTCACCTCTCTCTTTTCCTCACTTGTTTTATGTATGTATCAGTAGTTGTTGCAGCAGTATTGTATTTCAGTCGTACCCACATTTCTCCTTTCCTTTCTGGTCTATTGACTTTTTATGTTTCAGTTCATTATCTCTCGTGTCCTTCTAAAAAACATGGCTTAAAAACATAACATGCCGTTCATTTACTACTGTCTATGCTTCTCCGCCAAGACTGTACAAATTTGGGCGGCTGAAAGCTGAAAGCCAGCCAAAAGTATGATAACGAAAAAACTGTGAAAGGCATGAAGTGGCTGTTAACGTGTCAATGCGCCATTAAACCCAAACTCAAACTCAAAGCCACGTTTCCTAATAAACCGCACAATTCGCCACTTGCTCCATTGCTGTTGTCATTTTCTCCTGCCTTTAGTGTTGTTCTCTGTCTTCCAAAAACCTGTTGCTAGGGGACCGTGGTCAAACTACAAAGCCGAATAGAGAAAATAGTTGCGTTCACTGCTCATCTATAGCTTACTGTGTAAACTACTACGGTTCTCTAACAACAGCCTTTCCAAAATAGTTTCCCTGGAATTTTGCATTGGTGTGGTTTCCCTGCACAATTTCTAAGCAGGGACAAATGATTTTTTTCCCCTTATTAAATCACATGTATAATTATTCCCGGTTCTCTTAATCGTTGCACACTGTACAGTCTTTGCAAGATGAAAAGAAAAGGCCTGTGACGAAGAGCTCTCAGTAAAGTCGATATTGTATGATAAAGGTGCAAAATTCAGATTTATTTATAGATTTCAACTTGTCATCCCAGTTTGGTTATGAATGGTGCCCGTCTTCCGCAAGTGAAAGAAAAAAATATTTACAACATACTAGTGCTCACACGGACTTCTGGTTGTAAACAAAAAGTATTTTTGTATCTTTCATAGTGTGTTTTTTCAAACAGTTCAGACCACTGCTAAGAGTAAGAGGTCACTCACCTTCCTTCTCCCCTCCTCCAAAATAACACATCAACGGTAGAACGTATTATTTTCCGTGTACCGTAAGCACGAACTTACCATGATTGTTCTGTGCCCTCACCACATCCCACTCACAGTGACGGATCTACTATGAAAGTTAAGCTTTATGGTCCCTAATCCCGGAGGGGCCGTGCAAAATTTTTTTTTAATGAGTGAATTTTGGATGTTGCCCTATTGTTGCTGGTTGTGAAGGGGCCCCATATCCGTTCAAGCTTGAGGATCCCCCCCCTCCCCAAAAATAAAATAATGTAGGTCCACAACTTGCCATCCATCCACTCATCCACCCATCTCTCCTCCCATCCGTCCATATGGATCTACATCTATCTTAATCTACATCCATCCAGATCTATCCGATCCTATCCACACACTCTCATGCAACCTACCCATCAATCCACCCATACACATATTTTCACTCAGATATCTACTGTATCTTTTCATCTATCCACCCATACTATCAGTCTATCCATCCATCCCTCGATCTCCTCCCCCCCCCCCTTTCCCCCCAATTCATCTACCGTTACTCTCAAATCGCAAATTTCCAGGACAATGCTAATTGCAGAACCCTAAACTCTCAACTTTAGAGCTGGGGACTAACACATTAACAATCTTCATCTTTATCATTATCATCACATCATCTATTCATTAAGACCACCATATTATCATTATCTTTTCTTGACATTGCCATCACTACTGTCGTTGTGACTATTACCATCCCAGTCAGCAACCCTACGTCAATCCGACGTAGATTTCTGAAGGATTGGTGGGATTACCACAGGGGCGGGTTTCCTATATCAAACCGATGTGGCGCAATATCGTAACCAGCGGATCTAAGTAGGAACAACGTCATTCCCATGCGCAAACTTGACCTCCATCCTATGAGTTTGGTTACTGGCTGGGATTATTTTGTTTGCTTCATCGCCTTCTAGTTTCATCATTTCTGTGTTTTCGTTACATTTCTTTTTATTATCATTATCGTCATTACCACCTTGCTCTTGAACTTGTGGCCATTTGACACCATTAAAGTTAATGGATCTTTTCAAAATATGCCCCTTCGTATAAACTTTCTCATCGTGTACATGTACTTTAGCGTCCTTCTTGTACTCCTGTCTTTTTAGTCTTTTTCCTCTAATTTCATTCTTTTTCTGTGCTTTTCCTTCCGCCGGAGGGAAATTCTTTGATAATTAAGATTTGTCGCGGCACTTTAAGATGTATAATTTAATGCCAAAGAAATAAATAAATGCATTGAATGAGATACGATGGCGACTCCTTTTTTTTTTCACAAGTCCTGTTTCTATCTAGCGATCTTGAACGTGTGGAAATGCCTCTGATGCTCCGGCGCTTTGAAACTAGGTAAGCACTGTTGTTCTGGCGTTGAGGCATGCTGATGTCCCTGGACATCTGCCGAGACATTTGTATGATCCCAGTGTCCTGGTGTTGAGACACACTTGTGTCCTGGGACATTTGAATCATTTCTATGAAACCATTGTCCTTCTGCCGAGGCATGCTCGTGTTCTGAGATATCTGAAGTACATGTATTTCTATGACTTCACTGTGCTGACATAAAGGCAGGCTGGGGTCCTGAGACGTCTGCTGCGACTTTTCTATGATGAAAGGGTCCTGGGATTGAGCTATGCTTGTGTCCTAGAACATCGAAAGTGTTTTTGTGATGCCACCATTCTCTCTTCATAAGTTACGATCACTGTGCTCTCTTCATAAGGGTCGAGTCATTATAAGACCCGATCACCATTCTCTCTTCATGAGGGTCGGGTCATATAAGACCAAGTCATGTAAGTTTTTTCATCACCACCGCACGGGTTAATCTAAGCTCTAACACTGTGGTGCTCTAACGCTCCAATACATCATCAGCAAACACATTATACACATGAATTTGAAAGACTTCACTGTTTCCATCGTACATTGAAAATTGCTCACTTAGTAAATGCTGCGTGGTTTACAAGCTCTACCGGGTTTCTTTATTGATGGCTGTAATCCTCTTTCACAGTGACAGGGCCATTGTCTTTTGTTTCAGTTTTTCTGTTCCTAGCAGGAGCGGATCTTCATATTTGGTTACCAATTAATTGTCGCCCCAGTACTGCTTTATTTCATCTCCACATCACATGGGCGTCTCTCCAGAAAATGGCTTGTTGTTTGAGTTCAGTTTTTACGGTGCGTTGGCAAGGTAACGGCCACTTTGTGCCCGTCACCGTTTATTTGGGTACACGTCCTTTATTTATTTTCGTGTTCAGAGTTTTACACATGTAGTTTAACATAGAACTGAATACATTCAAATAATTTGATCACATTGGTAAAATTCTCAGATGTTGGTTTGTGTAGATAAGATCTGGAAAAAGTTTTGTAAGTGGGTATAGAAGTTTTTAAATCAAGTTGTAGATCTTAGTTTGTCAAGTTTTGTAATTAAACTTAACAAAGCCTTGGATGAACTTTTTAACACCTTAAATTCTACTCCCAGAAGTGAAATATCTTTACGATTTTTGCAGGAATGATAGAATACACTTTGTCATTCCACATTATGGCCTTATTTCAATTTTTGTAAAAAGCGGAGACAGAATAAAGCACCTCTAGGCCAACGTTATGTCCATCTCCTATTGAATCCGAAGCTTTATAATATAAATCCAATTTTTGGTAAAAGTTCAGCTTCATGGCACATCATACTATAATGGAGCTAGAGGGTGAACATGTAAGCACCTAAAATTTTGTGACTGCACACCAATAATTATGAAATTTGGTATCCTGTCTCAATTTTCGATGATGAATTATGTGGACACATCTAGTTTAGACAAAATTCAGTTTTTAGTACATGTACTATTTACTTACAATTTTTTTTTGTTTTTGTACGTGTTGGGAAAGAAAAGGTCGTTCTCTGAATGCAATCAAAAAGTACGATTCGAAATTTGTTCTTTATTCTCTTCATACACTGGAGATCTGGAATCAACTTTAAATATCACTTCTGTGTATTCTCCAAGCCAACTAACATTATAATATGGCTCAATTCAAGTTTAAACAAATGCAATCAATAAAAAGAAAAAAAAATGAAATAAAAAATGGTCCACTATTGGCACAAATATTTATTACATTTAATAGCAATATCAAATAGAAATAAAGTTCAAAACCAGTCACATTCCAAAATCTGTTAGTGTCAAAACAAAGAAAAACCTTTTCAAAGTGCAATCTAATTTAGCCATGGTGGAAATAAATATCTTATGAAGTTTCTCATCACTGTCTCTGTACAAAATTAAATTTTCCATTCATTCCTTTGACAGTGCTGACAAGAAATTAAGTTTGATTTTGAAAATGAACCAATGCAACTGAATCTGTCTGGTTCTAACACAAAGAGAAAACAACTTGGAAATCACAGCTACTTATGTGAAGAGTTAACCAGAAGTCAACAAACATCAAGAAATGAAATCAGTGAAGTTACTATATTAAAAAAAAAAAATATTAAAGAACCAACAGAGCCAGTCATGGCTGCAAACTGCAAAGAGATTATAACACAACCATCATACCACCACAAAAAAGAAGAAAAAAAAAATTCATAATGTGGTGCTGTGAATTTGGATAATAAGCACCTTAAAAGAGAGTTAAAGAAAAAAAAAAAGGCAATACAAACCAATTGAAGAAATACAAGATACATGTAAATGCACACTAACTGTGAAATGGGTATACATATGTATATTTAAGTTGAGTATCTCAAGTTTCTTAGTGTCTAAGTTCAGAAAACAACCAATGGACATAATTTATTCTCAATTCACGTGACGTTCAAAGCTCTCTGTTTCTCTGGGCAGTCAGATTAATAGATTGTATGCTGCATATCTTTATGGCAGGTCTGCAATCTGTGACAGAGTTTATGACATGTGTCTTGAAGGAGCTAATGATTTGGCATCCTGATATCCTGATGTTTCTTTCTCCCTGTTTTTCAATACTTTGGTTCCGCGTTGCGTTTCTTCCTTATAGCATAGTACAGACAGTGAAATTATCAAGATTTGTAAGATTATACACAACATAAATATACTATCCATCTGAACAGAAGATTATACAAATTGATAATTAGAAGGGTTGTTAAAAAAGTGTTTACAAAGTAAAACAAACAAAATGTGTCTATAGCTTTTGTGTTTCTGTCCTTTTCCTTTTACAAGTAAAGATAATGCATCAATTATTGAAAGGCAAACTTCAAAATTTAAACCAGAAAAAAAAAAATTGCAACCTAAAAGAATGGATGACATTAGCATAAACAAAAAATGAAAACACAAGATTTTAGCTGCAGTTTTGGGCATTATATAAGCATTTATAAAGTAATGTCTGCAGTAGAAAATGGGCGATGCGTAACTGACAGTATTTGCAAAAACGTAATTGAATTCAACTCCACATAGGACAAATATCTGTCCAGAACTCCTTTTCTGTAAAATGCCAGTAAGCTCGAAGACCAAAAGCTAGGCCTGAAATTTCAACCACCTGGATTGATAATTTTAAGAATTGAAACATAAGATGCCAATTGTAATTGCGTGATTGTGGCAGGCTTCTGTTTATTCACTCTCAAGTGCATTTCCATGGCAGAACAATGCAGTTCATAAATACAAAAATCTTATCCTAAAGAAAAGTGAACCAAAACAAACAAAATAAAGTTATTAACTCTGATATCATATGTATACTAACAGCCAACTCTTGATCCGAGAAACCTAGCAATGTAGTCACTCAATGACCAGGCCAAAGTCTGATTTCTAAACGGAGACTAAAGACAGATCCACCTCCAGCTGCATGCACTGCGGCCTATGCTGGTAATCATTAATGTGAAAAAAAATGTGATGCAAGGAAAGCGGTTTTTAAAATCACTGATTACATGGAAACTGAAGTTATCTGATTTTTAGTCAGCATACACTGAAAACTTCTTCACCTTCTAACATTATTTATGCTTGCTTGAAATCTCTCTCTGGTTGCATCTGGCAAACAGGAAAAAAGAGGAGACATTTAATCACTGAAGTAGACCCTACAATTTCTTGGAAATATGAAACATTCAAATCTAATAGACTTCAGTTTCTTCCAACGCAGACTTCAAGCTTGCAAAGAAACCAGCACATATTTTGTTTTCTTCATCAGCACAGCAAAACAATCAACATGCTGAAAAGTGATCTAAAAGTGTTTCAATCTTCTTTCTTATTCTTGTGTCTGATTTCAGAGCACTCGATTTGTCAGATTTCCTACCTTATTCCACATCATACGACCCAGATTGCAACGATTAAAATTACCCTCAGAATTCCAATGAATTTTAATTTACAAAAATATGAAAAGAACATTCAGTTAGTCTCAACTATGCTGACTTTGCACTGCCATGCACTGAAACTGGCATACTGAGTGTTATAAAGCCTGTATGTCATATATCTGTAAACAAATACCTTAGTGAAATGTAATACCCAATAAGAAAGGATACCTTCTGTATCAAAATAAGAAAATTCTGCAAAAACGTTATTTCAGCCAAATTAATTTTGGAACAGTCCCATATTACTAAACTGCATAATGGCATGGGACAGGACAAAATAAACAAAAATGTGCAACATATCCACCATTTTTATGTTTTCTTGAAGACTCACCACGTATGACATACAAAAAAAAAAGGCCCTAGAAAAGTGGCATGTCAGAAAACTGCTGGTGAATTTCAGCCCTGTTACAGCTACTCAAATGGGTTTGATTTTCAAAAAGAAAACAATTACTATAAATCACACATAACAGCAGAGATTGTACTGAATATTTCAATATCATCTACAGTATTGAAAGTGACTTATATAATCTCAAAATTGCCCCAATTTTTAACGTATTTTTTTAAAACTCAAAATGATACACTTAAAAGTATCTTTTTCTGGAATAAAACAATATAAGTAAAATATGGCCTGTTTATATAATCTGCTCACAGCAAAAGCTACAGATGATGAAACAAGTACATACAGCTAGCTTTTCAGGGCTTAAAAATACGAGACCCTGATGCTGTGTCACATTCAAAAACACCATGGAGAAACTGAAGGATGTAGGGTTACACAAAATACAAATACATGTATGTTATGTGCAAAGACAACGCATGAGACCAGAGAATAGATTGAGGTGGGTGTGGTGATGGTGGCCCTAGCAGAGTAGGTCTAGTATACTAGCAAAATTTAGTCACAATGATATACAGACCCCCACAGAGGAGAAGAAGTCAAAGATAACATTTATAGTTGAAATATGTACCAGGTAGAGTGAATATAACTGTTCTTTGAACCTTCTTTACCAATTCACCGTGTAAATCAATTTATTTGCCAATCTTTTCTAAATCAATTACATGTTATAGCTATAAAATCTTTTTAAATACAAATGGGATGTTTTGACTAAAGGATAAACAAAACCAAACACAAAAGTATATATGCATGTTTTCTTTTTTTTTTTTTTTAATAGGTAACTTTGTTGAGATACTGAACTCTGGGGAAACAGTGTAAGTGAGACAGAGCTGCTGAACACAAACACAAATATGTGACAATGAGTGGAGTGCATGCATGTTCCTGAATACATTACTACTGGCCAGAAGATCACCCCCTACTCCTTCTCAGTCTTGTATCATTTCCTTGCTTTATCCATACTGCAATGTATGTCTTTCCTGTAAGGTCAAAATAAAGTTGCCCATTATCTACTTCAAACAATAAGGCCTGAATGAAGATATTTATAATTATATTCACAAGTTCTGTTTCTCATCCTCTAGAATTAAAAAGATAAATTCATCATCTCCATCATCCACTTCTCCTCGGTTGCCACAATAAACAAACAGCTGTTAGATATTCATCCCTCACATCGGCAGGCATATTCTTGCCATTATCTGCTTCACTTGCAGGGACAAATGTCTTCTCTGAATGTTCTCTCTGCTGAGGTTGATTAATTGTCTCTTCTCCTCTTCTTGTTGTCCTCCTATGTACAAAACAAAAAAAATATCAAAGTTAATAATAATATTATCTTGTGGACCCAAAGCCCTTTACAATGAAAGGTAACATTTCTTTCTCTCTCTCCCTTTATTATGTACTTACCAACAAACTTTTACACTGTTTAAAACATACAAGGCTTAAAGGAGACATCATCAGTCAGTCAGCAAGTATTGCTGATACATGACTCAGTTTAGATTTTCAAATGACCACCTTAAATGTTGACTCATTTCTTGTGATAATTCCTTTGGGTAATAGCATTCCTACTGGCATAAGCAATTTCCTACAGACTTTCCCAACAAAACAAACTGTTACATTACAAACCACAGCCTTGCAGTGCTTGCAAAAAAAAAAAAAAAAGACCCCCCCCCCCCCCCCCCCCACAAAAATGATAAATCAAAATAGTCCCTACCTTCTTACATAAATACATTCACAAAAAAGGTGCATGATTTTCAGCTTCAATCAAATCAGATGTGACAAAAAAAACAAAAACAAACAAACTAGGCTTTATTTAATTGTAATTTAGAAACTTACAAATATAATAATAATGAACGACTAACTGAGCACACAAGTCTGAAACCTCTTTTAACTGTGAGACAGAAAACTGTATCTCACCTTTCTGGCCAAAATAATCAGAAGTGCCCTGAAGATCTGAATGGCATCTAGGAAAAGGTCCACTGAATGCCTAAGATAAAAAGACATAAAAATATTTGTTAGACAAACTAACACTAGATATTCAGCAATAAAAGTTGAGTTTTTAGAAAGGAAGCATACTGACACGATAACCGCCATATTGTGTGAGGAAAAAGTCAGACGATGGACAGATTTAACAGAATGACCAAACAGAAACACGGCCTACCAAAAGTGCCACCACACACCCACATATTCAGCAAATGAAAACATCATTGATCACCACCATTAGACAACACACATAAGGCCGATTAGCAATGGTGAAAAGAAATAATTGCTTTCAATGACCACCTTTAAAAGAACTTATTTCAGCTGTAAATGACATTATTCACATACTGTTTATTTATGAAAGCACTCACAAATGCAACTGCCATTTCTTATTGCTATGTTGATGCTATTGTGGTATCAGGAAAAAGATATCTTAAGGTCAGGGCACATTACACAAAAAGGTGCTAAACAAGTACACATATCATCAATCTTTTCATTTATTATTAGACAGGTTTCATGTTTGTGTTCATAACAGTTCACCTGGAGTTTGCGTTGCTAACAAAGGAACAAAAAACTGGAGAACTGTCTTGATGTTTTTTGTTTTGTGTTTATTCCAAAGAAACATGTTAACCCTTACAAGCTGTTGTTGCCTCCGAGTTAATGATTTTGTTTTCAAAAGAATGTTGATCACTACCTTCCGAATATACACAATATGCTTATTTTATGGGATTCTGATGAAAAGTCATGTACCTTAATCAAAATTGTTTGCAAATACCCTTAAGGGTGGGGACGGGTCCTGAAATTGAGTTTTGGGCTCAAAATATCGATTCTTGCTTTTGTCGATTTTCAGAAGGTTCAACCATTTCTGTTTATGTTTTTGATACTCCTTTGACCTAGCTAAGCCTTTTTCCATAAAAAAAACAAGACTTTCATAGGAGAGGGTCGAGTAAAATATTCGCTTCCAATCGAAGAAAATACGCTATAATTGCCAGTTCAAGACACAATGAAACGCCATTTCTGGCTGATTTGTGGTATGGGGACCCTTATATTGGAATCTCACTTCTATGAATGACCTAGAACGGCCAGGAATGTATTGGGACATTTGGTAAACATTCAGACACTTTTTTCAGCCAAAAAACCTTTGCAAATTACTTTTTTTTACGTTAATTTCCTAACTACTTTTTAATATTTTGTTGGATTTCCATGAAAATTGCACTATAGCATCTTTATATTGTGTACTAAAAAGATTAGCATCCACGTTTGAGTATCTTTTATAGTTTATGAGAAATCTTATCATTTTGTGGTGAAAAATCAAGAAAAATGCATACACGCTATATACAATTTTCAGACTTTCTTAGAAAAACATCTATCAAAGATCTCTAAATAAAAATAATAAAATTTAAAATACCTTAAAATTATGTATTGAAATATAAGCATACGAAATTTCAAGATCATTTGTTGAAAAATGACGGAGCCTTTAGGTTTTAAAAATAGCTGTTTACATGGAGGCGAAATTCAAGATGGCGGCGTTACCATGGCAACCAATAGGTCCAGGTATTTTTTTTTTTTTTATACTTTTCTCCCCTAATTTGGACATGCTGAATTCAAATACGGAAGTTAAAATTGCCTACTCTGTGTCGTTTAGAATATCACTCTCAGGACCCGTCCCCCCCCCCCCTTAAATGGGTTCCTTCACAAGGAAAATGTCAGGGGAAAAAAAAATATCACACAGCTGTCAAACAGATGGTCATTACGGAAATCTGCCTTCATTTATTTCATGTGTAGGGCACGCGATTGACACATCCCAATTTTCACTTCTGCGATTCTTCGACCAAGTTCATTTTCTTATGTAGCTAGGACCTACTTTTTACCTAGGCACTGACAAAAAGCATGTCTTGAACTCAAACTTGGAACTGAAAAATAAAAAGGATGAAATTTTCTTACCAGATAAAGTCATCATCACCACGGCGCTTCTTTTCCACAATTAGTTGTGTGTCATAAAGGACAAACCCACAGAACAAAAATAAGATGCCATAGATGTACACCTGAAATATAGTTTTTTGATAAAATGACAGTAATTAAAAAGGTCAATGATAATTAAAACTGTAAACTTATTCCCATCCTTAAAAAAAAAAGATTCCAGACTAATTTGTAATACATTTATCTCTTATTCCATAATCATTCACTCTTTATCTTATAAGTTATTGTAATACACTCTCAGATCCCAAGCCCTGCCTTGGATTCCAGGCTCAGATCCTAAGTGATGGGAGATAACTATTTCTAAACGTACGTTTTTTGTTAAACTGAAAGTTTCTATTAACACTTGAAACAGACTCGATTGTTATGAAATAGTGCTAAAAGTGAAACAAAATGAATAAACATTGCAAGCTTTTATCAATTTAAGTTTGTCAGCAACACTGGGAGACTGCCCATATTAATTCATCAGCCCCACGCCACACCCTGTTCTACTAGCTCTAGAGATCTACTATCACTGTCCAGAAACAGATCATTATTGCCCTCATTTTTGTAATACAACATGTCTGCTTTATGTCTGATTCATTTTCGCCCTCCATATCCAAATTAACATCATCAACCACGATTGGCTAATGTATGCAAAGGCTATCACTGTACCCAAAATTTAATTTTGACAAAACATTATGCACAACTTTGACTACTGATATCTCAGGAACATGTTGGAACATCAACATCCGGTTTTCACTAAAAATTTCAGTGCTATCCAGCAAATGATAATTATACCCAATTATGTTGCGTGTGCGACTTTGCTGACATTAACCACTAGATTGGCAGCCCACAGGCAAAAAACCTTCCTTGGAATCACCATCAAGGAAAATAACTCTAAATGACTTTGCGATTGGTCGCAATGAAAAGGTCATCACTTTCTTATTTCTTGATCAATTTTAATAAAATAAATCTTTAAAAATCCAGAATTGAATGACCTTTCCATTGATATCATCCATTATGCATTTTGCTTGCATTTTGATTGTCAAAAAATTTCTGAACTTGAAATCAGCCTCCTCTGGCTCACTCTCATCTTCACTAGATCTAGACTCTAGGTCTAGATCTAGCTCTAGATCTATCACCGTCTAGGCCTATATCGGGAGTAGATCTAGGTCTAGGGGGATCATCTAAATCAAGTTCTACATCACTTTCACTATCTTCCCCTTCATCTAGATCTACAGAGGGAGAAATGTCTTCGTTATCTTGATGAAAATCACCTGACGCCACCAAACTTTTCAGATAATTGAAGGCCATTTTCACTAATGTCGTATCAACAGCTGTCTCCACATATTTCGTTCCGGTAAAAAGCAAAAGGAAGTACAGCCTTTATATTACACCGGAAATGTCTTCTCCATTATAATCCATGCTTATTATGGTCCACAAGGTTGACTAAAAACAGCGTAGGCCCTGCGGGCGATTACGGGCGATTTGCCAATGAACTGTCGCGGGCGCCTTGCATATCTAGTGGTTAAGCAATATAAACAATGTGTCTGTCAAAGACCATTTTATCGCAACAGAACAAAATCAATTTAGGGTGCACTGAGTCGCAGTAAAGTGGAATTGATTCAGTGGCATTAGAGAGGAAAGTTAAGGACTAGCAGTGAACGCAAATTACAATTTTAAAGTGTCAACTTACTTCTCGCAAATATGATGTATAGGGCAATAAGATCACCCATTTTGATAAAGTTCTCAACACAAACAAAATGACACAGTGCAGTGCTGCGCTTGACTACATCAACACCTGTGCCACTGAGAATCAACAATGAAAAAAAAAAAGGGGGGGGGGGGGGTGGGATTCCAATGTGTCAAACCCCACACTTACATCAAAGATCATTGTTGAGCGAAAGAAAATGTTCATCAGGGACATGAGTGTCAGCCACATCAGGCCAGACATCAGAAAACCTGAGAAAAACACATTTATAATCTTACAACACAAGCAAGTACTATATCATTCTCTGCTGTTTCTTTAATATGAGTGGACTGAAATTTTCCTTTTTATTCTGTTGCCGCAAACAGACTGGGATTCTTTAAAATGAATTATAAAGACAGTGAAAATAATTGATATGGGCATTTCCTTTGCAACTGCAATATTCAGTGCATTATGTGCATCACAGAACATAATCCCAGTTTCACCCCTGTATTATATTTTCTTTCACCTCAGCCATTCACTTATCTGAAACTATGCATATGTGAGTCAGTGCAAAATAAGAACAGCCCAAATCTACCTGTGTTTGTGCCGTTATGAACTGTCAAATTGTGACCAATAATGGTATCTTAGAGGTTTAAAACACATCATTTCATAAAGATAAAGAATTTACTATTCGATTTTGGGCAATAAAAATGCGAAGATCGTTTTTTTTTCACTTTAAATCAGTTTATTTTCTTTTCGAGGGTTTTTGTTGTCCGTGTGTGCACACTGTTATTTCGTGGATCTATTTAGATAATTACATGCTGTAAAAGTGCATGTGGCTGTTCCAACAGTCGCATCTTCACCAATAATAAAGAAATTAGGCTGAAAATCGGTATTGGCGTGGGCTAAGGCGCATTATGGTCGATATTAATGAGTTTGCGTCCGACTTTTCGTGTGCACACTGACAAAAACAATGGCCATTGTTAAATCAAGGGCACTAATTCTAATAAACTGAAACAAAAGAAAGAAATGTGTACACATGACATATCACACAACTTCGATGTGACGAACAACTTTCCTTCATTGAGTAGTATTCAGCTTTGCACATTTAAATAGCTATATGCAGTTTAAAAACTGTACTTTGGCAGGTAGATTTGGGCTGTTCTTATTTTGCAATGAGTCATGTACCAATTTGAATTCTACAACTCACATGTGTTAACGTTAGAGTGGATGTTTTTTCATTAAAAAAAAATTATTCATAGTTTATATTAATGAGTAATGCAGATTAAAAAGCCAAATTAATGAACTACTGATCCTTTGCAAAAATAACTCTTATAAGTATAAACAAAAAAAGTCTACACTGAAACAAAGAAAAAAACAAAACAAAAAAACTGTCTAGGGATGCTGTAATCACCCTGACTTTAAATCAATTATATTACTCAATTGCAACTTGGAACCAGAACATAACAAAACCGTGCATGTTTCACCCTTCCTCTGTCTTTTATGACACAACATGTATGCACAAATCATCTCGAACTTTAAAAACAAAAACAATCAAACATAAATCAAAACAAGACCTGGCAAATTTTTTAGTAACCTTTCACTGACCTCCCATAAACAGGAATGTCCTGTTTCTGCTGAGCAAAGCTGCCAGTGTGAAGCTGATAAACACAACTGCAGTACTGACCAAAGCTGTGGACACAATGCTGAAAAACAATGCAATACATTTTAAAAGATATGGATAGTTTGTAAACTCAGTTTTACTTAAGTTTGTCTGTCCTGCACACCAGGTTGTATGATTTGTATTAAAGGCAGTTAATAACACTAAATTACTTGGCCAAAACAGAAAACTGAAAAAGTTTAGAACTGCTGGTCTCAGAGACTCGTTTTATTTAGCTGAAATTAGTAAGAGCTTCTTTTAAAACAATAGCACAATAGTTTCACGATTAAAACACACAGGAAGTAATCAGGTTAGCAGACCATCCTGTGAGAGTAACTCAGTCTACAGAGGATGATTCGATATAAATCTTCGAGCCAGTTAGCTATGAACAGTACAGTTTCCACAGGATTGGCAAAAAGGACAAAACGAAAGATAATAAAGGACGATAATTAACTGTAATACATACCTGGGCTCAATCCTTATTGCCAACTCTAGGAGTGGTCCAAGGGAAATTCCTGTACCACGAAACATTAAAAATTTATGAAACTGAGATTTTGAAAGATAGCTTATGATTATATTTTTATGGTAAATTGTTCTGTACTGCATAAACAATTATCAGAGCTAAAGGCCTTGTGGGTTTTATGAATAAAAAAAAAAGGAACGGGGGACTGTGGGGTTAGAACTCTGGCTTTCCATTTTTTGCTTTCCAATTTCCACCTTGAAATGCTGTTTGTTTACACTGGTCCATTTTCTGAATAAGAAATGATGCACATCGTTTCCTTTGGTCATGTGACTGAAATGGACGCTCGCATGGCTGCCACTGGCATCGAACGAAAGAGTTGTTCGGTTCAGCTTGTCAATATATGAATGTGACATCAGTCTGACCTTTCAAGGATTTTATCACTTGCTAAAATTCCAAGTCCTTTGGTTCTTGACTGCTTGTTAGGATAAGTGGGCGATTTAGTATCCCATGGACACTCCTTCAGAAAGTTTGAGGTGGAAGTTTCACCCATAATTTTGTCTGAACGCCATTTTACACCGAGGAGGTTGTCACATGATGCATAACATTTCCGAAATCAGAATGAAAATGGGAAGGTCCTATTCCAGTTTTTCAGGGGGAAACCGGAAAGGAATAAGGAAGAGGTTGGATTCCATTCTGATTTCGGAACAGTGTAAGCGCGTTAACCTCTGACTTTCCTTTCCTTTTTTTTCTATTCTTAAAACCTACCAGTGTAAACGTAAGCAATGATTGAAAATTCTCAAAGCAAAAAGCAATTGCAATTAGTAACCCTGAACAGAGATTATAAGCAATTATTTTACCTTGGTGGGGGGGGGTTTGTTGCATAGAGATATATGAAAACCATATACTGAAGTGGTTTATTCAAATTTACGTGCTCCGTATTGTGAAACTTAAAACTCAGATCTGCACATTCAGGAGTTTTGTCAATGCTGTCAACTATCAGTATTGACTGTATATTTTCTGGCACCTGCCAAACTTCACTGCTTTTCAGATTCATTACAATGACTGTGACTACATTTTTAATCGTAGAAAGAGGGTAAAGATCTTTAAAAAGATAAATGCAGGGAAAAGAGCGAAATAGTAAGGTGTGCTACATGTATCCATGTATTGTAATTAAAACCTGCCTGCTGTAAATGTAAAGGCAGTAAAGATTCCCATCCTTTTGCCCACATCCTCTTTCGTGTGTCTTGTGGAGGCCAGCCAGACTATCAGACCCAGAGATGCAATTGTGGTCAGGAGGTACCACTGACGAAAACACAAGAATAACAATTAACGTACTAATCAAAACATTGAAATGAAGTGCCCCCTATTTTTCACTAAGACGTCTACGGGGCTGCATGAAAGTCATGAATCATAAAAATCATGACACAAGACATTTTATTCAAGTTGCACTATTCCAGATAAGAACTTGGAAGAACAGGAAAAATATCAATAACTCCAATCATAAATGTTAAACCATTTAGCAAAGCTTGCATATTTCTAACCTTGGGATCCAGTCTCTGTGACATCTCTATTAAATTTGATTTAATTACATTCTTTCTTTTCTCATTTCTGTAAAATGACTTCAGATGTCACAGTTTGATCATCCCATGGTATCTTGTGATGAAGCACAAACTACAGTCCTGTACTCTGGGTGTGGGAGAAGGCTTTACTAATTTCTTCATTTTTAGTTACACTTACACCAGAATGGAGAAATGCAACTTATGAATGATGAAAACCAGTAAGTTTTTGTTTTGTTTTTTTTAATGCAAATTTTAAAAGAGACCCCCAAAAGACCTTATTTTTAAATCTATTAGTATTACTGTTTCTCGACTAAGAAATCACCATTTGTTTTAAAAGCATAATGTCTGCTAAATGGAATCCAAGATTAGCTTTTCTGGGTCATGAAACCCCAGCATATGGTTCCTGATTAAAAAGCACGATGTCTTAATCTATGAGAAACTGTGTATTTTTATCTTATCGAATGTAATGAAAGTATATTAGTGACATGGCCAATTCACTATCAGTCATCAGCAGAGAAATTATTCGATTTAGTTTTTCTCAATAATTTAATCAATGCAACCACATTCTTGCAAAGACACCTAAAACGTATGCATTTATCATTTTATGAACTTCTGTGCTGCAGTGAACCAGATGGTCAATACTGTGGGTGACTGATCAATTATTTGCTCTGCTCTCAGACCGACAAACCTCAGAAAAATCTGACAGCATTTAAATCTTGAGGTCACTTAGATCTGTAATTATCTGACACATTTTGGGAGAAAAAATGTTTATATTCCTTTCCACAACCCTGAAAAGAGTCTCAGTACATATGCACAGGCTCTCACTTATAAAATGTATTCACTTTCTTTTGTTGTGTCGACATTACATTCGAATTCTCTAATTATTTGTATTAATGTTGACATTTTAGAACTGAATCTTGATCAGACAAAAAGAAAGATATTATCCTGCCAAGAAAACTGACCATAAAAAAAAATTGCAATAATTTACCCTTGCAGAAAAGACAAATTTTAATTCTATCTATAGGTAGAATGCGCATATCCGCCACCACTAGTGTAAGGACCCACACATCACCATGGCGAATGTGGCATTGATTTTGATTCGTTAGTTGATTTGCACTGCTAGCATGGGAGATGTCGCGAACAACCAGCGATGAGCTAAAAGTAGTTCACTATAGTAAACAATCAATGGCACATGTGTACATGTTCAATCAATTCTTTCACTTCGTTTCCCTTGTTTACACCGATGGTAGGGAATCTGACCAGCTTGGATCCATCTCCCCCCCCCCCCCCCCGTCATAACAATCAATTACAATGCAACCAGCAGGCATTTTTTTTAACCACTTAGTTCGTAGTTACACTAATCAGCTGATTCACCAGCCATCTTTAGTGTAGGAAGATCAAAACAGAAACACTCTGTGACATCATGCACATTCTACCATTCTAGGCCAGGTTTACACTGGGATGAAACTGGATGGACACTAGACACTGAGCTTACACAAGCACCATGAAATGCATAATAAGAAGAACACTCCTGAACATAGATCTAGATCTTTTAAATGCCTTATAATTCCACTCATGAATTACCTGTCCCAAGCCTGTCATGAAGTGGAAATAAGAGCCCAAAGCTGCAGCCAGCATGCCCACTGACAGACTGGCATACACATTCTTCAGGTGCAGCTGAACTCCACGTTCTCTGTGAAAAATGCAAAAATTTAAACCTTTATAGCCTACTAGACTAGAGCTAGATTCTATCTAGATCTAGAATCTAGATCTAGAGTCTAGATCTAATCCTACATTTAAGGCAGAATCCAACACATTGTCCTAAAACCCATCAGATCTATAACCCTTTTCTTATTAGATTCTAAATCTAATCCCATGATTTAACACTTAGCCTACTTCCTCATGTCGACTAGATCTAGTCTAAGAATCTAATCTACAATGCAGTTCGTCTCCTGACAAAGTGTAAGATAATAATAACATGCACCCATAATCTACATGCTCGTATAACAAAAAAGGACCAGACCATGCAGTATAACGAAAGGCGCCACACCAGGAAGTTATATCTAGATTCTAGATCTGACTGGATTCAACGTAAGACAGCAATAGCCAATATCGTCAAAATAACAAATATTATGTCATCTCCTCGACTTATTCAGAAAGAAGCAATGACTGGCAAATTTCGTCAACCCATCTCAGCTTACAAATACAAACAAACAATATATAAACAGAAAAGTAGAGCTAATATTTTATAACTAGATCTAGAACATCAACTTACAGGTGATCAAAATTAAAGATTGCGGGAGAAAACATCTCACGGTTACTTGCTCTAGATTGGAAAGCCGCCATCTTGAAGGTGTCTGCTCTTTCAGTTATCGGAAGATTCTGACGTCACTTTATTTACCTCCCTTCGCGGAAATGGACGTGTCACTAGGCATGTACTAGGCATTGAAGCAGAGACCGTCGGAATATTCCAGATTATATAAAACTTGGAGCGAGGAAACGTATTAATTAATGGTTGTGTTGTTGAAATTGTTTTAATTTTGCCTTTATTAGGTGTACGATTATGAAGATGGTCAGAGAATTTATAATTTATTTTAAAAATTATTTTATTCGTATGGCAAAAATATATTACAAGACCGAGCACTAAGGCTATCAAAAATGATAGCTTGGGGCGAGGATAATTAAAAACCGGAAACAGAATATCAACTTCCGGGTAGATCGCGAACGAAAACAAAAGTAGGGGTTTAGCGTGAGGTCTTTGATTGCTGAGGTGACATCAAATTTATTACTGGAAGAGACCATCAGCCTTTTCATTAACTGCACAGGTAATTCAGTGATGTACATCACTTTCCATTTTTTAGCGCCTAATGCTTGAATGTTTTGTTAGATCGAGGATGACATTGATAATGATTTTAATTTTCTATTTCTAGACAATCTAGACTCTAGATCTAGATGATAGATCTAGATCTAGATTAGATCTAGATCTAGATCTAGAATCGAGAATCTATATCTAGATCTAGATCTAGATCTAGACTCTAGATCAGATTATAGACAAGATTTACTGACTTGGTGATAATGGATTGAAAATGGTGGGCAACCGAGATTTGTCTTGATCAAGAGACAAGACTAGCTTAAGTTAAGTAACAGGTACATTCTAAATATATAGGAGACACTGCTATGTTATGGTTAATATATTTGAAACAAGAGTTCTTCTGTGGAAAACATCAGTTGGCTGGAGCCTCTAGTTTCCAGTCTGATTTAGAGTATAGAGACCAACAAAAAGGGACGTTTTGGATGTTCTTGTTGTTCTAGCTAAGATACCCAATAACCTTTTCACTGTCAAAGTGGTCTAACATTAAACAAAAGTGCTTACAAAAAAAAATAAAAAATTTAAGCTTGCATGTGCCAGAACATCTGGCTCGTGTCAGTTTTGTTTCCAGTCATTTTGTTTTTCTGTCACACCCACTGCTGATTCCATTTTACTGTTTGCGCTCAAATTTAATTTTTTTTTTCCATATGGCACAAGTTAAGTTTTTATGTCGACAACAAGAGGTCAACTGTGAGTAGACAATGTAATTCAAAGCTTTGGAGTTTGGTTTCTGCCATTCTAATATGACAGGTGCTTGGTACTAAGAAGTTTAAATTGTCTCTTCAGTGGATTTGATGAACCCAGTATATGTCTCACCTGCATGCGAATTTATACAGAATCATTAATTTCAAAGCTTTTATTATATCATTTGAGTGGAGCATGTATTCAGTAATTGATTCATGTGTCAATGAGCATTTCACCAGTGATGGGAAGACAAATTCTCACGTAAAACTGAAACAATGATGAAATTGATATAACCTTCACTTTGCACCTGTCACTCATTTTAAGCCACTTTTAACATGTTGGAATGGAAATGTTTTCATTATGTTTGAGTCCCTACCATAATGAGAAAGTGCTACGTCTTTTAAATGAAATACTGTCTGTGCAGGCCTTCTTTCATTCTTTTAATACTTGTTTGTATTTCTATGCAGGATGAACATGCATGGAAAATGTTCATTCAGATTCATCTTTTGATGGTTTAATATGGCTCACATTTAAATGTTAAAACTCTAGCCCTATGTAGTATGATAATGCCCAGTTTTAGCTACTGTACTGATTACACGTGACGACAGTTAGAAAGTACAAATTAATTTGTTGTGGCAAACGCTTTCTCATAATATGTATCTTGGATGTCAATGAGAAGCACGTACTTTACCAAGTAGTAGTGAAGATAAAGTGTCTCTGGAAATTTGTATTTTCAGACATAATTATTTGAAAATGGCTACAGAGAAGAGTGTACAGACTGACGTTCAAGCTAAGATATGTAAAGAGATTGTCCGTTGTGTCAATTTTGCTGCAATCAAGCACAAAGACCAGCGGCGGAAGGATGAGCAACAGACTCCCTATGTCAATCATGTTATAGGTGATTGAAGAGTGAAAATATTTTTAAATTGATAATAGTGATATTTTAGCTGTTACTGCTGATATCCATATGAATAAAAAATTATGACATTTGATTTTATTGTAACTTATTACTTAGGCACAGGAATATTAAAAATTCAAGGCCAGTTACAACTTACATTCATTGCTGTTTCTTGCCAGGCTCACCTAAAATTCTTCTGCGCTTTGGAGTATGTTGATATGTAATATGAGTTAAGATTTATTTTTTTAGCATTGATTTTTTAAAAACTGTGACATTCTTGAGTTCATTTCTTGATCCCAGTAAATACCAAATGGAAGTATACTTGTAATTTTCATACTGGCAAGTGGTCTTTATGGCTTGCAGATGGGTGTTTTAAGCATTTCCTGCCTGTAAATTATTATAATCCATTAAAAAAAAACAGAGGACAAGTTAATAATTTTAGGTCATTGGTATGCTGAAATGTAATGTTTTATTTACTTGACATGGACTTGTTCTGGGTGTGCCACTCTTTATTTGTCTCTATCATTTATTCTGACAGGAGTGGCTTATATTCTCGTAAGCGAGGGAGGAATTACAGACATTTCGGTTATACAAGTGAGTAATTCATTCCTTCTGTCAGGCTGAGTGGTCATGGAAACTTTTATATCTTTATCACTGGCAAGTTTCTGCTTACTTGATTCTTGTAGAGTTCATGGGTGCAAAGAACAATAGGGTCTCTCTGCCTCCAGTGTGAGAAAATTAAAATATGGCTAAAAAAAAGTGAAAAAGTTGTATGCTTCAAAATCCACAGATAAGAAACAGTAAAGAAATGTTACAAATCATAGATTTTTTGTGAATATTTTAAAAAAATATTTCCTTCTCTGTGGAAAATTTTTGACAGGTTTTTGTTTGAAAGCAGTTGTAAATGGTAGTTCGCACCATATTTGTCCTCAAAATTTCAGTATTCCATTCTTTGTAACATTTCTTCATTGTTTCTTACGCAGGGTTTTGTAACATGCAACTTTTGTTTTTTTTGCCATGTTTTAACATTGTTGCAAGTCCTGCTGTAACCTCACAGATTTTGTTTTTAAAAAAAAAATTTTTTCCCTCCTGCCATCCATTGAATCACTCTGCCTTGTTCTCTGCTTCAGTTGTTCAATTTCCATTCACCGGTGACAAAAAGACGCTACTATTAGTACTATTCATGCACAGCTATTACCGAGATAGAATGGTAGAGCATGTTTCATTCTGATTCTATAAAAGATGTAAAAAGCGAATTTTATCAAGATTGGTGCATACCGTCTTTATCAGTAGCCCTGCAGGACCATGACATTACCTGGGTTTGAGTTTGCGTTGTGGTTTATGTTGGCATGATATTGGCTATTTAATGCCTTTGACATTTTCTTCGTTATCTTACTTTGGGCTAGTTTTCAGCCCTGGGACTCCTAAAATGAGATCCAATAAAAGTGAAGTTAAAAACCTAATGGTTAAAGGCCCATGCAGTCTGTATGAATGAACCCTGTAAAGATGATAAAAGTTGGTTGAATCAACTTGCAGACTTCGGCCTCCTTTAGAATTGACAAGATGTGCTGCGGATCCATGTCAGAGACTAATTATTTTATGGATCTGCAGGTATAATCCCTTCTTCGGATGTGCATGAAATCCACTTATTCTGTTGAAATGTGGCCCGGCAGTTAGCTGGCAGCCACACACTATACATTTGGGGGGATCTTCCCCCTGGAATAAAAGCTAGTTATGCATGATGTGGGTATGACCCAGACAAAGTCTACTAAGGACAGGTTCATCTCCGATTTTGCTGATAGGCAAGTTGATCTTGGACAGAGTGTAACTTATACGCAGTTTGTTCACCCCATGTTTCCTGTCATGTCATTTCGATGTGCTTATTTATGGCTGGCTTAAAATCCATATGAGGGATCTTCAGCTGTTCTGGTGGCCATTCTGGTGGCCACTTCAGCCAGGATGTTTGTGTTACATGGAGGATGTTGAAGACGGATGAATCTTTTGATTCATGAACATTACTTTCTTTTTAATTTTGTCAATAAAGGATGAGAGAAGAAATGTAATGATAGGGGATTACTTGCAATAAAAGCAAAATTTTGCACAAGGCTGATATCAGGATATTTTAGTATCCTGGAGACAGTGTGTGCCCATGAAAAAAGGGGTGGTCTGTTTAAGAAAATTGAGTTCAACATTCTCTTCTTTGGTATTGTCAGAAGGCTAAAAGAAGAGAAGAGAAATGTGAAATATTCAGCAGAGTGTCTCCGAGAAGTTGGGCCCATATTCCAGTGAAAGAGTGTAAGGACTGTACATAGTCTTAAGTTTATCTCAGTTTCCAACAAAAGTAACAAAAGTGGAGTTGGACCACTGCTTTATTCATGGGGAACACATAACTTCCTCCTTCTACAAACTAACTGTTTCAAGTGAACTAAATTTCTATTAGTACCAGTACATGAAATTATTTTTTATCATGGATATTATTAATATTATTGGTAATTGTGATCACTGTTAGTACTTTGAGGTGCCGTCGTGTTTGTGCCACCTGTGTGTGTTAATTTTGTGGGATTTAAGAAACATGTGAAAGAAAGAAAGTTGTCATCAACAGTTAGAGGTATGAAACTCCTCAGGTGGAGAGAGACAGATGACGATCTTCAGAGGAAGAGTGGGTTCTTTCATTAGATGTTTTGGCTTTTAACTTCCTGACATCTTCTAGAACCCTGACCACACTAAGGTCATGACTCTCTGCGTTCGTGACTCACCTTTTTTTTCCACCCGAGTTCTGGGTTTGAACCGGTACTGCTGGTTTTTGGTGCAGGTGTCTTATCTATTTTGCCAATACTGCTACCGGAACTTTAGGCTATATGACTTTAATGTTCATTTCTTTCACACCAAATCCAGCAGGACGAATTTTCTGCTGTTGTTGCTATTTCCTTAAGAGTACTTCTATGACTTCGTTGTGTTTGAATTTCAGGCAGCTTTGCTCCATGACACTGTGGAAGATACAGACACAAGCTTTTATGAACTTCAGGCAGAGTTTGGTGAAGATGTTACAAGTAGGTGACCATTCTGACATTCTGTTTACTGTTGCTGAGTGACTGAATCAATCTGATTGCATTGCACGAAAAAAATTCCTCTCTACAACCAGTTACTGTTTCTAAACATTTGTCGCTGAAACCTGAAATGAGAAGCTCAAAACTACTGAACTGGAGAGCTCAGAAAACGAATTTACGATGAATTATGTTAATTTGAGAGCATTCGGATTTTAGCACAAGTTGAGATTGTGCTATGTTTTTTTTTTTCTTGCCTCAGAATTTTTTAGTATTATCCAGATAATAGAATTGTTTCTTTTCCGGAAATATTACAAAATTTGGATGTGTTCTGGCTGTTCTGGAGTCCACGTATGAAAACAATAATGATAAAGTGAAATTGAGACATTCGGAACTCTTCCCAAAAAGTGAGGGAAATTTTGCCTCACTTTAGTGGCATCCCTAAGAAAAGAAATGGGAGAGAAATATTTGGTGTATATTTGTGATAGAGCAGATGTCGTGTTTTGAGATTAAAATCTTCACTCAGTTTCAGCAAAAATTAATTCACAAAGATTTCCCTCACCTTGTAGTACGTTTGACAATAAATATATTTGAAATTGAATAAGTATGACAGTTCATAAAACTGAATAATTCTATGTTACAAAGATTTCACAAGACCTAAAGATGAAAATGTAAGTTTTTCTGACCAATCACAATCACATGTGAAAGTAATTATGGTGTCCTGTGACCCTAGATTTAGATTGTTTACAATATGCATATTCAATGTAATCAGTCATATTTAAACTGTGTAATTAAAAGTTACTCCATGCTTTAGCATAATTTGTATATGTTTTTGTTAATCTTCTTTTAGATAGTGGAAGAAGCAACTGTACTCTTACTCTGTGTTTGGCATAATTTTTAGATATGTTTCTGATAATCTTCTTTTAACCCTCACCCTGCGAGGGGCGGCAAGTGTCGGTATTTACTCGCAAGCGCTCACGCCGCACGGGCGGCAAAAGTCAGGAAGGTCAAGCTGACCACGCCATGCGCAAGCCGTATTTTCACGCATCAGGTCACTGGCCTTTTTGAGACGTAACCACCGTGTTATCGTTCACTGTATCTCTTCTAAATCAAAGGCATTGTGACATGGACATGTTAACCAGTGAACCACTGGTCGGAATCACAAATACTAAGCTTTCAAAGGCTCTCCCCACACTTTCAAATGATGTAACATCGACATACGAACTGTTGCTCAACAAATTTGCAATATTATCTCATTTTCTCACAAGCTGACCACCATCTGGAGTTGTCTGTATCTAAGAACCAATCAGAAACAAGCTCTGAAATAATCTTTGCCCCAAATGCCCACATTGGTTTATTAGTATGTGTCAATCAGGATGAAACCATTTGTGTAGGGCTTAGGAGGGCGTGGCTAGTTATCATGCTTCGTTCTCACAAAACTACAGCTGTGAGTTTGGAATCATAAGTCAGATCATTGGTTAGAGACTGACAGACTAAGGTTTTGCTGGTTAATTCATTATCAAGTGTGATAAGGCATAGCAGCGAATGTTTTTATACCGTTCAATAAAAACCGAACCACGCGGACAGCGTTTATGGTCATCGCATAGCGACACGGGTTAGTGACCCCAGATAAGATTCTCCGTGAGTGAGGTCACTGACCTTGCAGCGGGCTTTACGGGTAGCGCGCGGGGTATGGGTTAAACTTAGTGAAAAAAGTGATGATACTCTTACATTGTGCTTTAGCACAAATTCTAATGCTATTAATCTTCTTTTAGACTTAGTGAAAAAAGTGACGGTACACTGGTTTAGCATAAATTCTTGTGTTCCTGTTAATCTTCTTTTAGAGTTAATGAAAAATGTGACAATACCCTTACACTGTGCTTTAGCGTAGTTTCTGATGTTTTTTTTTTCATTGTGTTTTAGACTTAGTGAAAGAAGTGACGGATGACAAGTCTTTGCCAAGAGAGGAAAGGAAACGCCAGCAGATTGAACATGCCCGTCACTCTAGCTATCGTGCCAAACTCGTCAAACTGGCAGATAAGCTGTATAACTTGCGGGATCTACGGAGGACGGCACCGGTTGGCTGGTCAAAGGAAAGGGTCCAGGAATATTTTGAATGGGCAGCGCAAGTTGTTGCAGGTTTGCGAGGGACCAACAGAGCTTTGGAGGAAAGTTTAGATTCTCTGTTCATGGAGAGGGGAATAAGTGTATCATAGTTTATTTTACTGTAGACAATTATTATTAACAGTTGATGGGTAAAACCCCTAGGTCTTGTTTGCTCAATACCGATGTGATTTCCCTTGTGTCTGTCTCTTTGAGCATTCTTGTGTGGAAATTTTGTCCGTTGAAAGAGAAGTCTTGCTTTTATGAGGAGAAACGACTGTTTTTTTGTTTTTTTTTTACATATTTGAATTCATGAATGAACATTAGAAATTTAAGAGAAATAACCAGATTCCATTGAAGGATGAAAAACATTATTTTAAAAATTTGGTTCTGAAATGGAAAAGATTTTGATGACACTTTTGTACCGTCAGCTCATACCACTTCATTCATTGTAAACCTCAACAATAGTTATTTGGAGATTTATGTGAATGATGTGCAACGGCTTGTAGTTTTTACTCAGATCATACACACTTATCAGTGGCTGTTGGTAGGGGACTGCAGTCTAATAACAAAGCCAAATAGAGTAAGTACAGACTTTTTTTAAAAACCGTTTAGCTAAAGCTTGCTATCAGGGTTCGTACGCCTATGGGATTCCTGGAAAATCTATGGAAGTTTGGATTTCAAATTTCATATATTGAAAATCTATTAAATTTGAGAAATCGGTCAGAACCTATGGAAAAACTATGGACTTTCTAAAAAGATGGTTGTCAGAATTAGAGTCGTCAAGACTCCACTGACAGAAAAGAGTTACGAGCTTCTCGCGCGCCAAAAATCCTTGGCCATGCTATCTTCCCTAGCGCACCCAGCACCTGGTGGCGAGGTCAACAAGGAGGTTGCATTGTGTGCATACAAAATCCAAATGAGCCTATGGAAAATCTATGGAAATTTTTGGAGTCAAAACTGTATGAATGTAAAATGCAGCAGCCCTTATCAATGCTGTGGGTTCCATTGTTGGCCATTAGGAAATCATAAAAAAAACTTGTATTACTGTTAATCATATCGGTGTATTTTCTACAAGCAATCCAAACTATATTTTTCAAAGTGCTAAACTGCGGTACTTATGTAGCAATTTTAACCAACAAAGTCATGGAATAAATTGAGCCAGTATTAAATTTCTCTTGCCAATTTCATTTGTATCGTCTTTTTTCTAATCTTCTCATCAAATTGTCTGAATCTCAGTTTTAATTATTGGAAGTGACATGGTATACAGGGAACTCAGCAAATAATGAGTTCTGTAAATGGTTTTTCGAATTTTATTATGTCAGACATTGAGAGCCATCAAATACATTTTCACAAGATCCCAAGTTTTAGGGTAATTCAAAACGAGAACATAACGATAAGATAAGAATCACTTTGTTATCCTGTGAATGAAATTCATTTTCACAGAGCATAGCACACACGCATGATACACTTCTCTCACATGTTGTTTTAACGGGTCATAACTCAATAATAAAAACATAACACATGAAGTAACAGCAATGCAATAATAATGCTCATAATAATATTTCCTGAGTATAGTTTAACAGTGGCAGTGGGAATAACTTGAGCAATATCTCTAACAATGGCCAGTCACAAGCATTGAATAAACCTAGGCTGTTTCTCATGGATCACCTAGAGCTACAGCAAATCCACGACAATCATCAATAATTTGTACTTAATCACCAGATAGGAAGTCATTAAATATATATGAATTTATGCATACATTATTTAATACTGAAGACCTTTATAAGGTTGGCGTGTTTATTTGTTATGAAAAATGTGATCTCATATTATTTATTTTGACATCTATTCAATGCTGGATATAGACATAGGCTGAGTGACTTAAGTTTAGGGCCTCACAGTCCACAGGAGCCTCCTCAAAATTTCAAATGGCGGGGGAGCGCCGTGGCTGGCTTTTAAAGATGTACTATGGACTTAATTTAAGTCATGTTTTAAGCCCAGTAAACATGCATATAAGTATGACTCATAAATTTTCTGTTTTCACTCATAAATTTACGTGGCCACGCATATCTGAAGAAGGCATTAGGCCTGCGATCCATGAAAGAACTATTTTCTGATGTGGACTTGCAGCACATCTCGTCATTTCTGAAGGAGGCCAAACTCTACAAGTTGATTTAACTGATTTTTATCATATTTGCAAGACTCATATAGACATACTCTATAGTTCAGGCCTTTTTCCTGTTAGATTTTTAACTTCAATTTTATTTGATCACATTTCTAGGCATTTGAGGGCTGAGAGATAGCCCAAAGCGAGATAACAAAAAAAAAAGTGGAAGGCACAATGTGGTTGTTACCATGCCAACTGAAATTCAAGTGGCCACCAATTTTGAATCCAGCACTGCGTGTAATTATAAAGTTTATCTGATTGTGTTTAGGGTGTTTTTTTTGTTTTTTGATTATTGGTGCCTGAGTTCACATACAGAGAATGTGTTTGGCGTAAACAGCCACTTGAAGGAAATCTCTAGTACTGTGAGTTGTTAGCTTTGCAACTTCCCATGTTGTCAGATTGCAGCATCAGGTTGAAATGTAAGACAAAGAAAGAAGCAAAAACCAGGTCAAGACAAGAACGAGGACAAACGGAACCCATTAGGGAGCCCTTTTGAGGGCTAAGAAAGCCAAGAAGACTGCAGCAACAACAAAACAAAACAAGAACAAGAAAAAAGGTGCTAATGCCAAGGGCCAGCAATCCTCCTAAAACATAGACCTAAAATACGGGTCAAATGTAAGAATGTTGGACTCATAACTTTTTCACAAACAGCAAGCAAGCCATCAGAAAATTACTTCAGTGAAGTTATTATGTTATTAGGGATGCCAAAAGTTCGGTTTTTCCGTCAGTCCCGATTTTTCCGTTTTTTTTTTTCGGTATCAGTTAAGAATAAGGTTTCCGTGTATTTAATTGTATTTTGTGTGTAAGTAATTATCTACAAACTGTTGAAAAAATGTTTGTTTTGATACAAAGACGATGACACGTTCATTTTTCAGGTTTTTTTTCAAAAATCATTTGACATGCCTGTGTTATTACAAGTCACTCTCATTCAGAACCATCATTTTTTAAATTTTTCCTTCTTGGATTTTTAGTTTTTCCTTGTTTTTTTGTTGTTTTTTTCTAAGTAATTGGCAAAAAATTCCAGGCTCCTTTTCAGCTTAGGATTCTGGGCGCTCAGGAATGCAAAAAGTTTAATACAATTGGCAAGGTACTTTAACCTACCTTATTTTCTCTCTTGTATTGTTGTTTTTTGTTTGTTTGTTTCAGTGCAAACTTTTTACCCATTTTGATGTTCCCAACGCTCCCAAAAATGTTCAGTTGTTTTGGGGTTTCTTTTTGCGGAAGAGTCAGTGGCAGGTCTGATCATGGCGCCAGTATAGGATATTGAACTTTGCATTTTGAGCCATCATCCCTCGGTTAATGTCTAACTTTAAATCATGTCAGGTTTTGCCACACTATGAGAAAGTAGAGACATTGTGCCTCCTTTATATATGCAGGGTGAACTATGACTAGTAAGGAGGCCCACAAGCCCATTTTGTTTGGGCAAAAAGTGAACGGGATGCTATAAAAAATATACCCTCACAAGAAAATGGAACATTCTTTGAATCTGCAACCCTGCACCCATTGGGAAATTTGTTTTGTGAATGTGGCATGGGAAGAAAAAGAAACTTTCGACTTTTGCCCAAAACAAAAAGGCAGCGGATGCATTCATCTTATGTGATCTCTTTGTAGAACATTGGTTTTTTATTTGTTTGATTTGTTGTTTTTTTTATTTCACATATTTAGGGACTTGCAACAACTATTTTGGCTGTATACAATTGCTGGATTTCAAACTTGGTCTGAGTGTCTGTTGTCAAGATTTCTGTGACACCTCATTTGTATTTTTTAGTGTATAGAGTTGGTATAAAATAGATGTTTCTACCCTTGCATAAACTGTATATATGATTATTGATAAAATATTTTCTTGGGCATTATTTAACTAGGATGTTTTTATTGGAGAACAAAAAAAAACTTTATCGGTGACATTCAACATGGTTTATGTATATTTTGTTTTTGTCTGTGAGGAATATTTTTTTTGTTTGTTTTGGTTAAGTGTTTACATTACATGACTGACAATATTTGTATGCTCATTGTTGTAATATATTTTGTTGGTTTTGTCATTGAGAATAAGAGCATTGCATGAACAAATACTTTTTATGTGTCAATTCTTAAAACTGCATGTGCCAGCAGTTCAGTTTGCACAAAATCCAAACTTCACGATTTTGTCAAGAATATGAGAATTTACCTCTGTTATACATAGCATGTTCAGCTGTTGCTTAGTATTGGTGGTTTGGTTTAACGCTAATGTGCTTCATTATATTTTTATTTGTTAAAAGTAAAAAAACTTTTCATTTTCCATCATGCAGGGCCTGCAGACTTTTGTGGATTCAAAGAATTTAGTGATATTTGCTGTTTCTGTGGCATAGTGATTTTGAAGTATTTGTGACTGTAAAAGTCCATAAAAATACATACGAGTGGATCTGAAATGTGGCTTATGGTGAAAATTCCTGAGGAAAGTTTTCTGTGGGAATTGAGATTTACTTACAATGTGAAAGATTAGCTGTTTTTCTGCACTAGGTTAATATATTTTGCTTGAAATTGTCTAAAAAATATTTTGTTTTGATTTCTTTAAAGAGGTATAAAAATTTCACTTTCAGCCCGGTTTTGTCAGTGTCTTTTGAATTTTTCACTTTTGGTCATAGTAACCTCTCCACTGGTGGTGCTTTTGTCGTGAACTCTGTACATTGTTTGCTCTTGTTCATTGTTTGCTTAGTGATGGAATTTATTCATGTGTTTTTGTATACATGTTTATATGCGTAAACGAACGCTTCAATAATTATTATTTTGAAACCTATGTTAATTTGTCAGTCAGAATTTGGCAAAAAGAAAAAGTTGTATGTAGCAAAGCCTCGCGTTTAAAATAATATAGAATGATACACTGAAATGCAAAGAAAAGGAAAGACAAATCAAACTTTCAATATAATAACCTATTTCAGGAAAACAAATTGTAACAGGATAGAAAGTTAAACAAATAAGAAAAAAAAGAAACACATAATATTTTGTTAATTCAACTGCAATTCCAGTTAAAATATTTGAACGTGGTATGACTTTCAGCTCGCTACAGGCAATCAAACTGTACTGGTGTTTACTTTCAACAAATTAGGTTTGTGCATTTCAAATATAGATCTTAATGGATGGTAACAGAAACACTTTTTCCCTGAAATCTGTTTTAAATGGTTTTGGATGTGTATTGTTAATAGTGCCAGACACATTTTGTTCTTAAGACCATTGCTTTTCTAGAAAAGTCTAATATAACTTCTGACTACCCTGTGTAATAGAACAAAACATTAAGGAACGTAAAAATTTATGTTGATAAAACATTCAGATGGTTGAATTTTGTATGATTAACATTCCTCAATATGTATGACAGGAAATATTTGATCCATTTCCTGCTTTTGTGTCAGCAACATTGCGAGTTGTCCAACAGTTTTTTTAATATTTTTTTTTGCTGTTGTTGTTGGGTTTTTTTTTTGTGTGGATTCCCTGCTTTCTCCTATTAATGGAAATCTATGACAAACAGCATTTTTTGACTGCTTCAACTTTACTCAGACCTGCAGATTTTTTTGTATTCAGTAAATAGAAATGTTAGACCTTCTAGGTTCTATTTACCAGGTCGAAATATGTCATGAAAGAGTACTGTATAATGGTTATTGTAACAGCATGATGTTTTGGCTTGTTATGATTGAAAACGGTCGTTACTGATTCTTATACAAGATCAAAGACTTGGAATGTATGTTTTTTTCATGTAAGACATGCCATTAAGGTGATCTGTGAGTGCAGTCTCATGTATATATAACCCAAAAAGAATTATGAGGAAAATAATGATTATTGAAATCATGGTACTGCTACTGTATTTATAATGAAAATTTTGAACACATGTTTGGTTGTCATGTAAAGGGGAATGTATTTTTTAGAACAGAAAAAAAAAAAATTCAGTCAAATACATACAGTGTAATATGGCATTGTAATTAATATTTTGCTGTTGTAAAAGCTGAATAGATGAGAGTTTGTAGTAAATCCCCATGTTGATATCTTTGTTTGTTGTTGAGAAACAATTTCATATCACATATCACATTGTTATTTGTGATGTTCAAATAACATGTTGCTACCTATATTTATAAAGCTTTTAATATACATATACATATATATATATATATATATATATATATAAAGGTTAGAAATGGCAAGTGAACAAGTTCAGAGCAAGTTCGTCTTATTGAACATTCCTTTGGGAGTCTGTACATTGAAGGTTACAGATATCTTTAGTTATATATATAACTTTTTCTGTGAAAAGAAAACACCATAGCCATTAATTGGTTGTTAGCAACTGGGATATCTCAGGTGAATTTAAATGGAAGAACTAGATCAGATAATGTCATGGAAGAGGGTTTTTTCTCTCTGCTCTCTGACTCTAAGGCGCCAGACCAAACAGCCCTTTTGAGGGCTAACAAGAAGGAATAGAAGAACAATACCAAAGAAGAGAAAGAAAAAGATAAAGGAAAAGAAGAGGTTGCCAAAGATTGGAAGATACAAGCAAAATGGAAGAAACAAAGGAAGAGATGAACGGAAACAAGAAAAGCGAGATGTAAATACTAACACCACTGATCCTCCTAAAATAGAAACCTCACACTAGAGAAAAGCATTGTAACTTCAGGTTTTCGAAAAGACAGGATTTTTTTTTTCGTAAAAATATTTAAGGGTCCCGCAAATTTACTGGATGCGCTGATTTAAAAAATTTTTTTTTTTGTTGTTCAAACCCCTTGGCAAACAGTCTGATGGTAAATTATTTACCAAATGGCTGTGCAGTCTAGAAACAAAAAAGTCTGATTTTTCTATCTTCAGAAGAAATTCAACTGAATAATTCATGGTAGTGTTTCAAAATGGCTTTTGATTTCATGTTCTTGGAAAACCTGGTAATATAACCTTTATAATCCGTTCTGAAAAATTATTTCAACTTTGTTCAATATGCAGGACAACTGGACTGGCAAGAAAAAAAAAAGGGGGGGGGGGGGGGAACGATATATACAACAACAATTTCATTATGTAGGCCTGGCAATAGGACAGGCGTATAAAAACAAGAGGGAAAAATAAAAGAATAGGTGTTGCAGTACAGAGTCAGTGCTTAGTGGATTTGAAGGCTTAAATTGTTAAAGAGTTTAAAATGGGTAAAAAAAAAATGTCTTTCAGTCTTGCTCAGCATTGTTTGTAACTGTCTTTAATCAACAATCAAATTGACCCAAAGTATTTTGTGAATATGCCCACTCTTGTATAGTCTATAATAATGTATGTTGTGCCATGGAAGGCACATTTGTTCCCCCATAGAAGTGTACATCTGTTCATTCATAATTTGTCGCTGCTGTACGATAATGCCATATGTCAGACTTATGCCAAAAAGGAAACTGACAGTTCACTGCATTCCTGAGCATGAGGGCTATCAGATAATATTATAGAGAAAGAAATGCGCCAGTGGGAAAATGTAATAATCATAATGGGATACGTCATCAAACAACTGGAAAAGAAACAGTTTTTTCTTAATACCTCAGAAGTGTCAAACCTGATGTATACCATTAGTGTAGAGCAGTGGTGATATGCTGTGTGTATCTGTGTTTTTCTTTTAGGTGTACATTTGTTCATTCTTGTTCTGTTTGAAGAAATCCAATGTCATGTAGTATATATATAAAAATTTGGCCATTCTAACACAAGAGGCGTGCTGACCCCCTCTTCTTATAGATTATCTGTACTGTTTCATCTCCTCGATTAGTGCACGAGAAAGTAAGGAATGACAAGGTGATTTTTTTTCTCTTTTTTTCATTGTAGTTCATGCAGAAAAAGTTGCCTTCCGAGTGTATGCATGTATTTTCCTATCAACAAAAAATGAAACGATGTTAACATAATGACCTTTTCTCTGACTTGACAGTGATATATATTTTATGCTTTAAGCCTGTGGGTTAGAAAACCATGACACTAACATAAATGGTCATATTTTGTCCTTGGGATGTATAATTCCAAAGGTACCTAGTTTTTCTTTTTTTTTTTTTTCAAGTTATGATCTGCAGTAGTTAGGAGCTTTTATAGACATTACAAGCTTTTTTCCACGTTTTCTTGCTAAATTATGTTGCAGTAGTAGCAGTAGGCAACTGTCTGTCCCGTGAGACAGTGGTAGTGCTGTAGTTTGGTCGTGTCGACTACAGCATCTGATGTGGCTCAGCAGTCCGATTCTAGAATCCCCTTCCGCAGGCGATGCAGGCAAATCCCGAAATTATGTAAAGCTTCAGATATGATTATGAATTAAATATTTTTACCTCGTGAACTGCCTGGTAGCTTTGATCAATCAGTATACAAGTTGTTATAACAAGGAAATAGAGAACTCTGTCCATAAACAGGTTGATTCAGTGAAGTATAGATGACTTTCTCAATGTACGTTATCTCAGCAAGGAAATGATAAATCCCTCCTTGTGCAAACTGAATTCCACATTAGTTTTGCTTTGTGCCTGACATGAGTTTCCCCGGTGATTTGAGAAAATCTTCTTTGGATCAGAACATTGCCGGTGTCAGATTTAAATCATATCAAGCTCCATGAATATCAACTCAACAGGGTATGGATAATATAGCAATAAGAGTAAGGTCTTACTAAAGTGTTAATGTTGAAGTATTGCATTTGAAACCTCACCCATTCTTATCTCATCCTTTCTTTATAATGCTCAGATAAGATGTAAAATACATGTATGTTCATGCTACTCTCATCTCCTGCCTGGTATCAATTTTTCATCTCTTCTTTTGTACTCCATATTCAGTCATCCCTCTTTACATAGCTCAGTCAGCCCTAACGCAGATATTATTAGTATGACCACACAAGTGCTCAGATCTAATGCGTAGTATATTGGTGTTTGGTATGGAATACTTTATTGTCCGAGCATTCTGCGGTAATATTTATTGAGCAGTCAGTAGTAGAAATGAAGGCCAGGTTATTTTTTTACATTCAACAGGCCATAAGTCTTGTGACTTGCTGTTCTTGACCTTCATATGACAAATTTGACAGTATACATGAAATTCAGTCCGCACCTTTCTTTCTTTAGTCTCAACAGCATCAAGACGCACTTCTTTGCTTTTGGTTCAACTTGGTGACATTTTTCAGCCATTAATAAAATTATAGAAAGACCACATAATACACAATTTAATTGAATGCATTTATGAATTATAAAATATTATATTATATTCACACCAATTTCTTTTGTTGTTAAGATGGAAATTAATCTTTCTTTCAGTATTGTTGAATAGTGGTAATAATGAGTAGGCTGCACAAATGTAGGCAAGCCCAGTTTCTGGTACAAGGGCTGAGTGAGTTAATGGTATTGCTTAACATGGTTCAGATCAATGGTGTTGTTGCCATGATTGTTATTTTGCCAATCTAACATATCTTGATAGCCTGTTGAGTCAGAGTTTGGCTTTGCAGCATATCAGCTGAGTGATGGATTTATCATGCTCTTAATGGCCTGTTTTACACTGAGTAAGCCTCTCAAGCTTTCTTAAAAGATGATGAGACACCTAAACTGTTTGAAATTCAGAGAATACTCAGAAATGTTTATTTGTGCTAAATTTCAACATTCTCCATCCAGCAGACATTCCAATGATCTCACAGATTCATGATCTTTATTTGGGACCTATCCATATTTTATCTTTTTAAAAGTTATCATTACATAAATCCTTATAGAAATAAAATGGTCTGGTAACTCAGACAGAGAAAATAACATAATATGCTGAATTTGTTTGGCAGTAAATGATGAATCTCATTCATTCCTAAGTCTGTGATTTGTTCTTAAAACTTGCCCTGAGATTAAACAAATCTTTTGCCCTTACCATAAATTTATATTTTGAAATAATGCATTTAGCCAATCACAAATAATGGATTATGAAAATGGCAGTGAGTATATAATTTAGTGTTAATTTTACTGTAGTAATTTGCATACAGTGTGTGTTGTTAATATGTACAGGGTTACTGTTGACAAATCAAAGACACCTCAAAATTTTAAGCTGGTCAGGGTTTGTCTGACCAAAGCTATATTCAGGTGTGCCAACAGGAACGTCCGGTATTTAGGACGTCAGAGAATCACGAGAAATATTTTTTTACAAAAAAGAAAAAAAACAAGAAATTGCTGCTAGTTTTGAGAATAAATGGCCAGTTCTGTATAAAGTGCAAGACACTGATGACAGTGTATATTATACTAATATACACAGAGTACTTTTTGTGATCTGAACTGTGTGATATGTTGTTTTTATTTATTTACTTAATTTCTCCATTCTATGGAAATAAAAAAATAACTGTTAAGTTTTAAGTTTGCTTTTATATGGAATGGGTATGTGCAGCTCTTGAAGTATTCTTTATTGAATGGGTAGTCATTTAGTTGGTAAGCATCTTTTACATGTATATATATGACTCAAATACCTAGGATCACATAAATCGCAAGATGGAAGCTGCTCAAAGGACATAAAAACAAGGATAGGAATGGCAAAACACAAAATGGTTCAACTAAACAACATTTGGAAGGATAGAGGCACACCAACGGACCTCAAAGTGAACATACTTAAGTGCTTGATCTGGCCAGTCCTACTATATGGTTGTGAAGCCTGGACACTCAAAAAGGCAGACATAACAAGATTGGAGGCAGCTGAAATGTGGCTTTACAGAAGGCTACTCAGAATAAGTTGGACAGAAAGGAGAACAAATACAAGCATCTTAGAACAGCTTGGCACCACCAGAAGAATAACACCTGAAATAAATAAAAGAAGACTTGCATACATCGGCCACGCGGCCCGAAACAAAAGCACGGCCCTTATGATATCAATCCTTCAAGGAAAGACAGAAACAAAGAGAAAACAAGGAAGACCACCCATTACATATCACGATAACATCAAGAAAGTCAGCCAGCTGGAAATAAGTGAACTAACTAGGAAAGCTAAGGACAGGATTGGGTGGAGGAGATTTTGTCGTGACATCCACTGTAGCAGCTAACATCGATGACGATGAAGCCGACAGGTGAGGTGATATGACTCATTGCAAAATAAGAACAGCCCAAATCTACCTGCCAAAGTATAGTTTTTAAACTACATATATAGCTATTTAAATATGCAAAACTGAATATTACTCAATGAAGGAAAGTTGTTCGTCACATCGAAGTTGTGTGATATGTCATGTGTACACATTTCTTTCTTTTGTTTCAGTTTATTAAAGTTAGTGCCCTTGCTTTAACAATGGCCATTGTTTTTGTCAGTGTGCACACGAAAAGTCGGACGCAAACTCATTAAAATATCGACCATAATGCGCCTTAGGCCACGCTGGTACCGATTTTCGGCCCAGTTTCTTTGTTATTGTTGAAGATGCGACTGTTGGTGGTTGGAACAGCCACATGCACTTTTACAGCATGTAATTATCTAAATAGATCCACGAAATAACAGTGTGCACACACGGACAACAAAAACCCCCGAAAATAAAAGCGACTGTTGGCGGTTGGAACAGCCACATGCACTTTTACAGCATGTAATTATCTAAATAGATTCACGAAATAACAGTGTGCACACACGGACAACAAAAACCCCCGAAAATAAAATAAATTGATTTAAAGTGAAAAAAATGCAATCTTCGCATTTTTATTGCCCAAAATCGAATAGTAAATTCTTTGTCTTTATGAAATGATGTGTTTTAAAACTCTAAGATACCATTATTGGTCACAATTTGACAGTTCATAACAGGGTATAAACACAGGTAGATTTGGGCTGTTCTCATTTTGCAATGAGTCATATATAATTATTTTTTTGGGGGCATATTTTTACATGAATATCATTTTCAAATCGTTATGTTTTTAATACATTATTATAAAACAAAGTGAATCAAGTAATCAAGTTTGCTGAGGAAAACTTATTATTTTAACCCAGGCACTGCTGGGCTGTTCACCTTGTGTATTTATAATCCCAAACTATCCAGCCAACGCCAGGGAGAAAACAATGACTGCATATCAGTTTAATATCATGGGAATATTGAGGGCGGAATATAAATGGGGTTTTGAAACAATGCAGAGCAGGCAATACAGAGGGCATTATGGAATAATCCATCTTGATTTAAACATGTTGAGTTAAGAATTTTTGGGTCTTTTTGCATTTTGATCCATTGTGGAATCCAGATTTTTGTTGCTTTGTTGTTGTTTTTTTCTGTTAACTTCTCAGTTGGGCCAGTCTTTACTTGCAGCTTAATTGGTCATTGGTTTATGGTAACACAGTTGAGCATAAATAGCTCAGTGATTTTGGACGTTGTTGCTGCAATTTTTGTCCATTCATATTTATTTGTAACTTTGATGTTGTATTCTCTCTAGCTGTGGTGTTGAAATCGGATCATTTTTGTCTATGGATGTTTTTCAAATGCGTGTGTAAGGTGCTTTTATATGTTATGTTATTGACATTATGAAGTTATGTTATATATTGTCGGTCAGTTGTTGGAACCTCATTAAAACTGAAGTCAAAGGCACGTAAAGAAAATACATGTACTGAGTTGTGTTCGCTGCTAAGCTATAGCTTGAATACTGTATGGTCCCCTACCAACAACCTTTGAATTTAGTTTTAACAAGGTTACTTTTACAGCATTAACAATGGCCATTAAAAGGCTGACTGACGATATGACTGTTTTGAAAAAAAAAAAAAAATGTTTTCCCATATATTTTGATGAAGTGTTACAAGATGGTATTGTACTCATTGATGAAACTTAGGAATTTATGTGACATTAATAATGTGTTCTCAAGTTTTTTAATGTAACTGCAGGTGAGTTAGACAGCTTTGCTGTGATGACAAATACACCTGTATGTAGCAGGCCAGCCCTGCATATTTAAAGTTTTCTTTGCGACTTTGAGCTTCTTTGGGGCATCTTAACCTTCACCCTGCGAGGGGCGGCAAGTGTCGGTATTTACTCGCAAGCGCTCATGCCGCAAGGGCGGCAAAAGTCGGGAAGGTCAAGCTGACCACGCCACGCACAATCCGTATTTTCACGCATCAGGTCACTGGCCTTTTTGAGACGTAACCACCGTGTTATTGTTCACCGTATCTCTTCTAAATCAAAGGCATTGTGACATGGACATGTTAACCAGTGAACCACTGGTCGGAATCACAAAGACTAAGCTTTCAAAGGCTCTCACCACACTTTCAAACGATGTAACATCGACATGCGAACTGTTGCTCAACAAATTTGCAATATTATCTCATTTTCTCACAAGCTGACCACCATCTGGAGTTGTCTGTATCTAAGAACCAATCAGAAACAAGCTCTGAAATAATCTTTGCCCCAAATGCCCACATTGGTTTATTAGTATGTGTCAATCAGGATGAAACCATTTGTGTAGGGCTTGGGAGGGCGTGACTAGTTATCATGCTTTGTTCTCATGAAAACTACAGCTGTCAGTTTGGAATCATAAGTCAAATCATTGGTTAGAGACTGACAGACTAAGATTTTGCTGGTTAATTCATTATCAAGCGTGATAAGGCTTAGCAGCGAATGTTTTCATACCGATCAATAAAAACCGAACAACGTGGACAGCGTTTGTGGTCATCGCATAGCGGCACGGGTCAGTGACCCCAGATAAGATTCTCCGTGAGTAAGGTCACTGACCGTGCAGCGGGCTTTACGGGTAGCGCGCTGGGTATGGGTTAATGAGTTTCAAGCAGATCTGCATTCAAAGTCTGCTCCAAAGTTTCAATTTATGCATTTGGAGACTTCCAATGAAATTGATTTTCTTTATTAGTTCTGAATATTAAATTTATAGATGATATCATGCTGAGGAAATGTTATACAAATGTCCAAATCTGCCACAAAACAACCGGCATGGATAATTCTGCCACCCATAGGAAAAATGATGTTACAGACAGCATGGCCTTTTTTTTTACTTTATTGTCTCTGATTGCAAACGGTCACTTTACATTAGTTTGCCACACTAGAAACTACTGTTTCGGTAGCAGATATGTCCATTTGCCTTTGACATAAAACAATTACATGTAAGACAAGTTCAAAGAGACAGTAAAGTAGAAAAAGGCCATGCTGTCGGTTACCTAGTTTTCCTTTGGGCGGCAGAATTGTGTCTGATACTAATAGTATGAAATATAAATCTTCATGTGTTATTTTGTTACCTTAGATCCCTCTAGATTTGGCAAAGTGAATCTGAAAATGATGTCTAAATAAAGGTCTGGGAGGGTAGGAAGGAAAGGTCAGAATTTTATGAAAAGGTATATGGGAACCACTGAGTTGTGTTGACCCAGTGCAAAACTTTTGATTTTACCATGTTAATACGGCAGTGACAAATTTTTCATCGGTTAGATTGTTTGACAGGTGGAAAATACAAATAGCAGTGTCCACCTGCGTGTTTCCTGATGCACCACTAGTCCAGAGGTCAGCATTGGGGATGCAGTTGGATCAGTAAAAGAAATGACAGCTGGCACAGCTGAGTGGAAACAAAACAACATTGTTTACACTTCGCATTGTGTTGACATGTTAATAGTATGTAAACATAGGGAAATGTCAGTTGTCACTTCTGACATTTTTGTGTCTGTCATGAATTTGAATGACATTTAAATACATATCATGATATAGACAGCGGTTAGAAAAATTGGGGAGTGAAGTTTGGACGAGATTAGGGGTCACCCATAAAGTGCGTAGTCAAAATATGGCAAAAAGAAAAAGTTGTATGTGGCAAAGCCTCGTGTAAGAAATAATACCGAAACGATACAATAAACCACAAAGTAAAGGGGAGGCAAATCAAAATTTCAGTTTCAAACTTTCGTCAGGAAAACAAAAAACAACGACAACCATAAAAAACAAAGAACAAAAAAAGATGGAAAATTGAACAGATAAAACAATTGAACAATAAAAAAAATTGTAGAATATGAAATAGATGTAGGATATGAGGTCAGTACGACCACTTATCTGCGAGTCCTGACTTGTATTTCTGGAGCGCAGCAAGTCTGTCCCTTTTCTGTTTGCCACATTTTGACTGTGCTTTAAGCCTTGCGGGGACCCCACAGTTTTGTCTGTGGATTTTATAATATTCCATAAAATGCGTATGTGCAAATTTGGTGCTTTTGCCCTCTTGCTTTCCCCCCACCCACCCCTCCCTCCTTACAAGTTTATGGCCATCAGAATGATGACTACCTATGACCAGGCATTGATGTTGTAAACTTTTTAAGTGGTGTTTTGCACAGACTATTTTACTGTTTCTCTAGAAAGAAACATGGTACATGTATTAATAGAATCCTGAAAGGTATTGTTTTGAAAACAAATTAAGAAAGCCAAACTTTTTAAATTTGGTACCACTTACCATACTTGAAAAGCATTATCATAATTATGTGCGATGCTCAGGCCCTCTCCCTTTTCAGTGCTTTGACAAAATAAGTGATGATTGCTTTTAATGCCAAACAAATAACAGGGTCTAAAAATAACTGCAGTATGTTGTCCGTGAACTTTGAATTATTCGAAATCTCAATTTTGTCCATTTTGTCTGGGTACAAAATGACTTTAAATGACTAGATGTATATTGTTATTCCTTGTTCCATGACCTGACAGCTTCAAATATTGTGGTGACAATCCATGCCCATCAAGTTTTCTGTCTCTAGTCTGACAAAATTGTAAATATTTACCGAGAGAACATGCTTGTTTTAGTATGTAAAACTTTGTCGTGTAATGCTTCATAAATGGCAAAGAGAAAGGGAGCTTGAATATATGTATGTGCACTTTCCAATTTCAGTGTTCTATTTTTTCACATCTGTTCTTGCTAATGTGTGAGTGTGTGTGTTTGTTGGTCTTTGTTTGTTTGTTTTTTTTTTGTTGCTTTTTTAGTGTAATTAACCCTTTAGAGTTAATTAGATCTGGGCCCTTGAGGCTAACTGTACCCTCCACCTGGCCTCCTGAGCAAAAACATAAACAGTTGCATACACAGCACAAAATTAATGATTGCAGGCAAACTGATGGACAGAATTGCAAAATAATTCAGGAGAATAACAATAACAGGTTTACTTCTCAACTACAAAGCTGTAACATGACTGGTTGCATATAATTATCATTTGACCTTCTTTTTCCATGTGTATTATTCATTACCACTTGAGAGGGAATCTGGTAGAGATTATGTTCAGGCGATTCCCACTTTAGCGGGAACATTGAGCGACGGGGTTAAAAATACTAGTTGGCCTGCTGACTTGGGGAATACTCAGATGTGATTTTTAATGTTGAGTTTGGATCACTGATGTGTAAATTGAGACGCAGGATGAAATTTCACATATTTTTCAATTCTACTCGAAGAAAATGTGTCTTTTTTTTTTTTGGCTCAAAATGTGGGAACATTTTCTTCTGTTCAACTTAGTTGTGGCTCAAAATTAATGAAAATATTAAAAGTATAATGAACTTCAAGACCTTTCAAAATATACCCACACGTACCTTTAAGTCTTTCTATGTGTAGTATGATATTTTGTAGAATTTAAGGCTCAGCAGTTCAAAAGCCTTTCATGATTACACTGGAGGCGTTATTTTCTTCATAATATGATTCTTGAAAGGTCACCACTGCAATCTTGATGAGAAGCAAATCAGCATCCATCTCACATATGGGTGTATTGATGATTTAAATGATTTTGAGTGTTGACCACTTTATCATTGCCCATAGCGAGATCTGTATTCTCACAAGGTGGCACATCAATAACTTAAATAATTTTGAAATATTTAGAAACATGTTTGTACATACATATGAAATTGGCTCTTGTCAGGGGGACTGTACTGCCCCTAATGTTTTGCACTAGGCAGGCTGTACTCCACTCTAATGTTTGGCAGGAGAGGACCGTACACTATGAAATCTCACTCTTATTATACCTTATGGCTACCAACCATTACATCAAAAGCGCATGCGCATTTAGTTTAGTACATACATATTTGGAATCTAAATATGTGCGAGTCTGTTTTTGTGGTGAAGAGTACATGTATTTGAAGAATTTCCCCTTTTATCCAAGAAAAACTCAAAGAGGAGAAAACAAAAACGTAACCTTTGTATCTAAAGCCAAAAGCCCCAAACCTAGCGATTCAACAAGCATACCAGTACTCGCAGGTTTTTTTTTTTCTTTAGTCGATATCAAGAATCTGTTTTTGCATTTTTGAAAGTTGGCAGCTATGAAACTTTTTAAATGCTCTCCTATAAAATGGGAATAATTATTGACAAGCAAGTATGTTAGATGGCAAAATGTACTCCTTCACAAGTCATCTTATTGATGGTCTCAGGCTAAGTCCAGAGAAGTCTTCTTCAGAAGAAGGAAAAAAAAAAAGCCAAATAAAATAAAGAAATCCAGGGCCACATGGTTAACGATAATAAACTTTTTAAAAAAAATTGAGATATTTGGCAGGCTTGTATCCTTGACAGTCCTCAAGGTTTGTTATAATGTTGGGGGTTGAATTCCGAAAACTATGGGTTAAATCGTCGCAATGCTGCAAGACTCCCGTAACTAAAATTTTGGCCAAAATCATTTTTTCGTTCTTTGGGTCTGAAAATCAATGGTGCAACCTGTGTCAAAAGCACGAAATATCATAAAAACCACAGAAAAACTGTGGGGTCGCAGCAGGGCTATAAGCAAAGTCAAAAGCTCATGGCTCAATTCGTATAAATAACATTGTCTTTTAGAATTGGCTGGCGGCAATAAGCCAAAGAAAATCAATTTTTTGGCTCTCCTATATAATTTTCGAAATATTACCTATGGGAGTCTTGCAGCATAGCAATGAAATGTTGTTTTAATCATTTTAAAAAAAATTATTTTTGAACTATTCAATTCAATTTTCTGCTACTCCTGAAAAATTTATAAAAATTGAGTTACATCAGTTAACCACAAGGCCTCAAATATGATATGGAATAATTCTTCTGGCAGCTTTCACCGCAAGGCAAGGGAAAAAAAAAGGCAAAATTTTAAAATTGGTGATTTGTGTCTAAGATGACTGAACAGAAAACATTCTTCATCCATGCTCACACCTATAGCCACATACAAAATGACACTTACAGATTTCTTAAATGAGACAAAAATTTATTTCAAATACGTCAGTCTATAGTATTCCATTCCACAAAATTTTAAATACATGATTGAAAAAAATTATATGCATACAATTCTAGACATGAACCATACATACTGCAGAACTTGACTTTTCCTATTGTCTTCTGTCAACTTGACTGGAAGTTCATGGACACTGTCTGTTTCAGGGTTATTTAAAGACCATAGTCCACAGCATATCACCCTTCCTGTCCTCGCTCATTCACATTTCTTATCGAAGATCTTTTTTCTTTCCATTTTTTCTTTATTTTTAAAATTGTTTTTATTTATCAACCATGAGTATTTTTTAAACTGATGTAATTCCATTGCTGTAGCTAACCAAAAATCTTCCTCTTGCTGAGCACAAAAAGAGCTCAGAAACTTTTAATTCAGTAGATTTAGTGATCCATTTCAATTGACACGAGCTGTATGGTGTTTAATGAATGGTGTTTAATGATCACGATGTCACCCAAGAATGTTAAGAGAAAGCAATAAAAATAGACAAGTTCTACTGTATTGTATGCCAAATATAGCAATGATGACCCTCCAATACACAGCAATGATGGCCTCCACAAAAGTGATATTCATGGACAGAAAGAAACAACAAAAAATACTGAGATTCAGGGCCTATCCGTAAAGTACATAAACTTGCTGGGGGAAGTTGCCCCCAGCATATCATCAGTCAGCTGTTGGAACCTTATTAATACTAACCTTTGAGTTTAGTTTTATTAGTTTTAACGGGGGTTCCAACAACCGATCGAGGACAATATGTAAAGTGTGCATGGCGGGCAAGGGGGTTTACAGGGAGTGTACACATGCTTTCCAATTATGGTAATGAATTAAGAAAAGTTAGATTTAGTTTCATTTTTCCACAAATTCAGTCGCTGGATTATATTTACCAAATCATATATATGTATTTCTAATTAAACAAAATTTCCCTTGTAGTTTTAAAACATCATGGAAATTCACCAACTTAGCTGGGAATTAGAAAATCTTCATAGTGTTAAAAATGGACTAAAACCACTGAACAGGCCTGAGCCTAGCTGTAAACTTGCAGGTTTCGTAATTTCAGCCGAGAATACAGGATGATACATGGAAGGTGTGTTTGTGTCCAGGGAGGGAATAAAGGCTTTCACTTACAGTAATAATTACATGTAAATTCTTTAGGTTTATTTACTCTTTGGCAAATTAACTTGCTGGATCATGTTCCTGATGAAAGAGAGAACCAAATACAGGCTGTGCTCCTAATTAAGTAGTCAAATTGTTCCTGCAAAATGACACAAAGTTTTAGAACATCAGGGTGTCAAACATTCAGAAAGTGCAAATATGGAGGAGGGTCAAATCTTGCCAAAATCAGGCATGTGAGCCTTATGGACGGCCCCAAAACAGATGTGTCAGGCACTTACAGCAAGTCTGAGACCTGAAAATGTAGAACTTTGCCTTTCTCCATTCCCACCAATATAAACCAGTGCTTTGCCACCCCCTTCGGCAAATTAACTTGCTGGATCATGTTCCTGATGAAACACTCAAAATGAGCATGCATAGGGGCAAAGGGAGGGGATAAAAAAAATTTAAAGATGCAAAATCAAGTGTATGTACTTTAATGATGCCCCTATGGAAGATCAGAGCTCCACAGACCTGAAAATTGCATGTACCATCTCCAATGTGATGGCAGCAGTGATGTATCAAAAAATTGAACAGGTGACCAAAAAAAAAAAAAAAATTCAGCTGATGGTGACGATAAGGTCCAACAAAAAGGAAGACTGTTGTTATAAGTACGTACACGCCCCAAGGGTTTTGCGCTAGGGACACGTATATATACATACCTATCCCTAATCCTAAATTATATCGAATCCCTAACCATGCCCCTACATCCTTTCATTATATCAACCAAAAAACAGGAGGAAAAAAAAACAAAAACAAACTGAAAGAATAATTCAAATTAATTAAAGCTGTTGTTAGGAGTATTTCGGGAGGAGCTCTCTAGCTCTGGAGTCACAAAAGGCTTTAAAATACATAACCCTGGCATGAAAAACTTGGGTGACGAACGTACTTGTACCAACATTCAAAAGGAAAGTATGATATAATTACCACAAAGATGAGGCCATAAAGTCTGAAAGTTAATCATTGTGTAAATAATGGCAACATAATTATAATGATATATGTAATGATGACAAGTCTCTCCAGGACTACTAGGTTCATGGTAATGATGACATAATGAAGAGAAAGTTGGCTGGCTAATCATAAACATCATCAATGGCAGTAGCCGAAACAAGACAACTGGTAAGCTATTACACTGTAAAGCTATATTTCATGGATGACAGAAGTCTCAATATCAAACAGCCTGTACCTGACAAATACATCTTGTTCATATTAATTCACCCAAATTCTTGAAGGGCAATGTTTTTTCTTCTTCTTGTCCTTTTTTTTTTTTTTTCAATACTCAGAATCTTCAATTATTCATTTTGAAAGTTCAGCCCATGAAAAAGGGTATAGCAGATATGGTATCAGTTGTAGGAAAAGTGCTTCTTTGGTATTGTTAGCCAAAGGGGATTGTGACAGGGATAGCCAAAGTTATGACTACATTTAAAGTCTTACAGTGCATGGACACATCTTGTGTGAAGCCCAAATTATGATTTTCCTCGAGACTGCCAATATAAAATTTGGATTGCCAACAATCAATTTCACAAGCCTACACAATCATAAGTCATTCAAATCACAACTTCACCTCCCATACTGCCATTTGAGAAAGCAGCACTACACTGCAAAAAAGCACTTATTGATCATTTAGGATCAACACTGATGAAATAAAAAGACAGTGTCTTTGTTCTTGACACATCTGGAAAAGGATTCATGGCAATATTAAATCTGAACTACACCTGCCCTGTGATTTCTGCTTGTCATCTTCTGCTTATATCTAACATATCAGACACCATAAATAGAGGAAAAAATGGGGCTGCATGCAATATAGTAGCATATAATGTCTAAAATGCATTTTAACCACTCTAAAATCATGTTTATGTATCAGATGAACACAAACATGCATCGAAACATTAATACAACCCTGTTGCTGCCACAGGCAGCCTATCATATGTTGCAGAAGACTGCTACACAGCTGATATAATTTATTGGCCCACCATTTCATGCTAAAACTTCCGTGACATTGTTCCAGCATGTTTTGCACTCCTAATTTTACTATTTCCTGCTGTTTTTCTACCTGATAATCCACTATTCTGGTAGTCTAAATGAAGGAAGGGCATTTGGGCATGGCAGCAAAAGGGTTAAGCATTTGAGGGAATTACATACTGACCAAACTAAATGAATAGTCATCAAGGCAGGTGATCAGACCAACATTTTGTGCCATGACACCCACCCCATCCCAATGCTAAATCAACCAGCTATAGTTATATGCATCACACAGTGATTGCTCCACCAACCCCCCCCCCAGGGCCATAGGGTCACTGCATGATGTAATACTGCAAGTCTCCATCTGTCATGGTTGTGTGCTAGGGGAGCAGGAAAGCAATTGAACTGCGGGTATCTTATGACTTAATGCTTCATTATTCAGAATCCCACAAAGGTAAACTTATCTCAGGTCACAAACAACTGGTAGAATTTAATCTCTCATGTATTATCTAAAGAGGAACTCATATAAATTAATGGACAGACGTATTGACCCTGTTTGACAGTAATAACTCTGTTCATGAAACTAGTCAATATACAAAAATAATAATTCTACTAAATGAGATCAAAATCCTACCCTCGTACACACAAAAATATCTGGAGTCAACAGAAGAAGAGGAAAAATTATTGCCTGTTTCCTTTTTTTTTTTTTCATGTTGGATCACACTTGTGGTTCAAAAGAATAGCTTGGGTCTTTGAATACTAGACAACATCTAATATTATCAGATGGGGCCATCCATAAAGTATGTGGGGGGTGGGGCGGGGTGTGTGCGGACACACACATGGAGGAGTGGTCTGGGGTTATGTCAACATGCCTGCGCTTTTCAAATATGGCAATGAATTACAAGGTTCAGTTTTACTTATCTTGTTTGTAAAAAGATGCAAAATACAGGATTATGACGTAAGAATCAAATACAGGCTATGCTCCTAATGAAGTAGTCAAATTGTTCCTGCAAAATAACACTTACAAAGTTTTAGAACATCAGGGTGTCGAACATTCAGAAAGTGCAAATGTGGAGAAGGGTCAAATCTTGCCAAAATCAGGCACGTGAGCCTTATGGACGGCCCCAAAACAGATGTGTCAGGCAATTACAGCAAGTCCAAGACCTGAAAATGTTGAACTTTGCCTTTCTCCATTCCTACCAATATAAACCAGTGCTTTGCCACCCTCTACTTGGTTCAATGATTGATTCTATTCTTTGAAGTGAATCTGGAAATCAGAGGAAGCAGAAAACTTCACAGGCCCAAATAGTTTCCATAGTTTCTCCACGATTCTACCATTCAGTGAATGTTTCTATATTAACAAAATAAATAAATAATGAAAGTTAGGACAAATCATTTATCCAGAACTGATTGAGGGACTTAGTTCTATATCATGCCTGAGTCACAAAAAGCTACAAATGAGATATGGAGCCAAAAATTCTCTTTGTGCATGCTCTGATTCTGAAAATTTCAGTCCTTTCATTCACAATAATATGCCTCATTTTAAAACTGACAGTCCTGGCTTAAATAACATTAATGACTTGTCTTTATGTGCAACTATACTGTTTATTTTGGAGTCCAGGAGGAAGTTTTAAATTTGGCTGTTCTTAGGGGTGCATGGTAATTGGTATTTACATTATGAGACATTACTCAAAAGTGAAAACAACTATTTTTCTCTATTTGGCTTTGTAATTAAAATACACCTCCCTAACAAAATTCTTTCAATTTTTATTTCTGCAATTAAAACTGAATATCAAGCTTTAACAAAGTGTAAACCCCCCCCACCACCACCACCACCACACACGCACAATGAAAGTCCTAAATAGGCTGTTATCATGCTGATTCACTGTTGAACCCAAACTCACAGGAACAACAAAACCAAGGTGGCATGGTATAGAACTAACACCTTCAGTTTCAAACATACAATGATGATCCATTCAGTGATACACTGTATTTACAACAATGTACAAACAATGAGCCCTGAAGGAAAATGATGGCAATGACAAGATGAATAATACATGACGGTTCATGAAAATCAAATGTGTGTACAGCAGTGAACAAAGTGTTTTTGTTGGCACCAAAATCAGCTAGCTCCCTGTAAACAGACAAGTAAAACTGCCCACCCATCACCAACCACTGTAACTACAATTGGATCACGAAAGTACAAGTTTATGGAAGAGAACTTGTAAATTTTAACAAAACATGAAAAATGAATAAACCTTCCCTTGGACCAGGTGTTCCCAAACTTTTTTAGTGTTGACTTGTTTATGAACGTTTCCATCTTCCTTGACCCTCAAACAATAAATAAATAAATAAAATAATACATAATTTCTTTTTTTTTTTAAATATTTGAATAACATACACTTGTGTAGGATAGGTCAAGGTGTGAAACACAATTGATTTGCCCACATGATCACCACCTTCAACTGTAGAAACAGTAACGATATGCATTTCTATGCTCTTTTTATGACTTTCTACCTCCCAAAAAGCTTATAAAATCACCAACTGACAGCCTTGATTGTTATATAGACAACAGATAGTTTTCCTAAGGACCTCACTTATAATATGGCCTAAGAATGAATCAAAATTTAACATTCTTTATTTTGGACAAGAACAGTAGAAGCTACTGGAGACAACATCATGATATGGAACATTTCTGTGCCACTATAAAATCTCTTACCTGATGGTGAATGTGAAAGTACAATATATCCTTCAAATTTTGCAAATTTTGAACTCTTTGGTTAGTGTTATTAGAATCTGGACAAGGATTTATATTTCTCACAGTTTCACGCTTGAATTGGGTTTTACTTTCACAGCGTATCAGTTCAATAATCACCATATTGCAGTCTGTGGCCCATCAGGTCAATGTCTACTACATTGCACTCTGCCAAATTTTAAGGCTCAGGTTGACTGGATAACACTGTCGATACTGATTTCAATGAGATTTTGTTCACTTTCTCAAGTTATGACAGGCAAGAAATTTCTCCAGCTTCAAATATGTACTATGTTAAGAGAATTAAAGAACTTTTCATGTCTATAATTTTAAAATCTAAATGTAAGGACACTGAAACAGAAAAAACAAATAAAATAACACTGATATGTACAAAACCATTCAATGATATGCTTTGATTGTAATTTGCAAGTACAATATGTCATTTTTTTTTTTTCCATTCTTGGAATCAATCATTCAAGTAACAAACCTTTTTTATCTACATCATTTTCTGACTGTTACTCTTACCATCTGTCAATCACATTCAAAGACACCCATACAATTGTTCTTTCATTCTTGAATCTCTTTCCCTCATATCCTCCCGCCGGCTAGTACATAACTGGCAACAAGAACTGATATTATCTTTTTCAATGGTGAATAATCATTAATGACAAACATACTTATTGCAAAGGAATTGTCCAAACAAACTGTAAATACTTTCGAAATAGTTAAAATGTTCAAAACAAAAACAAATGGTCACAAGCTATAGCTGAAACAATATTTCTTCAAGATAACTAAGAATTATTTACCACTTTTCTTTCTTGCCCTCCAAGAATACATTCTGGTTTAAGTTTCTATCAGGACGATAATATCAAACTTCTTTTAAAAAACCAACTCAATTAACAACAATAAAACAATTTGCAAAATTAACCAACTCAAATTTCAACTGCGGTCTCTGATTCCCCAACCTTGTCTCAGCAGAAATAATTTCTCAGTAACAGCTGAAGATTGCATATCAGATCTTTGCATCACATGAGAGAAACACATATTAAAGCCTCCATCCCGTGCATCAAAATGCTGTCGCGCATGATAAAAAATCCACTTAAAAGGATCTCACTTGAACTGTGAAAAAAATGTTTAATTCTCAAACACCCTGGAGCTCCTTGGATGTTCTTCCACAGATTTCTTTCACTGTATAGTTCACATCAGTGGTGAGCTTTACGACACGTGTAACAGGAACAGTGTCTGAGGCAGTTGGCATCTGCTTGGGTTAGAAAAGAACCTTAATAATGTCAATCCAACAGCACGCAGTTTGAATTTATATCTGCCCACTGAAATTCCCCGAGCTGTTCCCAGAACTACTGCCACTACTTCTGTCCACAATTTTGGGGGAAAGTTTCTCCATCTTCTCTGCATGGTCACCACAAGACGACTTTAGCATGCTGTACAAATTTTTCTTGACTCGTAGGATGGTCAGTCGCACTTTGGGGTTTTGTGCCCAGCACTCTCGCATAAGTTTGGCCACTTCACACATGAGCTGGGGACAAACAGAACATGAGAGAAAATGAGACAGGGGAAAAAAACAAATTCCACAGCACAGTGAAGGGGTTAAGGACACACATAACATGACAACCTGTAGGCACCACTTAGTTGAGCATATATACCAAAGGATTAACGATGACATGATCAAGAATGCCTCAAAAACTTTCCTGGTGCTAGTTCTTATTCCATTTTTCCCAATCTTTCAGCACTCTAAAGAAAAATATGTGAAGACACTCTTGGCTGTTTACAAGGTGACTAAAAATATTCTAAATCTGTGAACTTACAGGTTCTTTTGACCATTTGTTGGGAATTGGGGGTCTCTGCTGCTCTAAGGCAACCACTCTCTTCATGTCTTCAAAACTTGGGTCTGCTGGCACCACATCCCAGAAAGGAACTCTATATTCTTCTGCAAATGCTGAAATGTAGAGAGTGATCAAATCTTGTTAATAATTTAACTATGCTAAATTTCACAAAATTACTGGATCCTCATGCATCTTCCTCTGCAACTGATGACCATTTTGTTGTTCACAATACAAATGTTACTGCACTGCCCTTGCAGTGGTTGCACTCATATACAAGAACCAGTTACAGAAACTATTCACAACTCTATGCAGTGGTGAATGGAGAAATAAAAGCTTCTGAAAAGTTGTAAACCAAGAATGACAAAATTAAAAACTTCGAAAATCTCAAAACACAAACTTATTTGTTTGGTTTCGTCAACATAATGAATGAGAAATTTTGCTTAGTCTATGTTCAGATTTTGATAATGTGTACTGTATTTCACAAATTCCAATTCCATGAAAACTCAGACATTTCTGTAATGGCAAATTTCTCTTGCTGAATGCTTGTGATCTCTTCAGATTACACAAATCAATGTCACAATCATTCATAGAGTCTGAAAATGTACCAGCTATTTGAAAGCTATTCCCTGAAAGAGAATGCTCACAGAGAACACATCCATGTTGAAAAGACTGACAGAATGAAAGGAAAGGTACACAAGAGCACACGTTTAAAAACTTACGCCTTGCCCTCCTGGCAATCTCCCATAAGACCAGGCCAAATGCATACACATCTACACATTTAAATGACTCAAAGAATGCAGGATTGAGTGTTTCAGTCAGGACTTCAGGAGCCATGTACCTCTTTGTGCCCACCAGCTGTAAGATGCAGTTTTCCAGAAGACAATGATTAGATTCAGGGCATTGAATTTCATTTCAAATCGAACCACATATGAATTTCACTGAAGATTTTAAAATCAAAGAGTAGTTATAAAACACAGTCAATAAAACATAACCTTAATATTTACCCCACTTCATCTTTCTTCACATCAAATACTACATTTCAAATCATGGATAACACATACATAGACAAGGGGAGGAGCAACAAGACTTGGTAAGGAAATAAGCACAGAGGAAAAAAAAAAAAACCAGAAGGAACCTACAGGAACAACTGATATATATTTATTGCACTGACCAATTTTTTAGGTCCAGTATCCAACTCCAAATTGTCATTGCGGACAGCATGACCCAAATCTCCTATACAACATTGACCATTATCTTTGACCAGGATGTTTTTGGACTTGATATCTCTGGAAGAAAGAAAAACACAGACAAATACATCAGCAATTATTGCCTAAGAACACCAGCAAAAGGAATACGGGTGCACACAAAGGTCAGTTTGTTCGATAAACGCTGAATGTGACGTCCTTGAATATTACATTTAAAAAAAAAAAAATCAATCAAAGGAATATGTGTGCAATCATTTTTTTTGCTAAAACCCTGAGTGGAATGGTTGGGAGGCACTCTGCAAAGTAAGATGCACAAAATTTATTAATAAAATTTATTAACTAAAGGAGATAAGATTTAAAAATCAAGAAGTCCAGCTTTACAGATATTGATTAATAAATTATGCTTTACAAAAACTTAGAGGCATAAATTTAGAGGCTGCGCAGCAATGTATCACAAACTTCAAGTTGTAAAATAAAATGCATACAATGTAGCATCTGTGATGACAGACAGATTTACACCCAGGGTTCCTGCACTGCTTTGAGGATGGTTTTCCACAGCTAAAATGTTCAATTCACAAGCTCTTTAAATGCAACAAAATAAGACAAATTTGAATGAAAAACTGCAATCAAGATTTTTTTTTTAATGCATTAAAGTGATTCCACATTTGTTCAAATCCTAGGAGAATCCAGAGCTAATCCTCTGTTTCTACGGCTTTTCCACGACCTTTTCTAAAATTTTAAATTGCGAGGCTTTTCCAGGCATCCCTGCACACTGACAACAAACAATGAGGTATTGAGAAGTGTTCTCACCTGTGAGCTATTGCTGGTTTCTCATGCTTGCCTGTCCCTTCTTTGATCTCATTGTGTAAGTGTGCAAGTCCCGCAGATGCTGAGTGGGCAAGAATTAACATCTCTTCCATATCTATATCACTGCGCTGAAAACAAGAAATAGAACACTGACTGACATTGTGATCTGACACACTACACATTTCTTTTACTTCATTTTAAAATAATTTTTTTTAAAAACTAATGTTCTTTTTTTGCATTAACGGTTGGACATATCTCATCACACAAATCTCTTGTTATTGGCTTTAACAGATTTGTCAAATTGTGAATTTTTCATAGAATTATGAGGCGGGTCAATGATCTCGGAACTTTAAGTACCTCCTGTCTCCAAGGTAAAAGTCAATACTTTGTTGCATACATCATACTACCTCAATTTGTTTATTCTCTGCAATCTGGTTTACTCTAATCCAGATTAACACGCCAGACATTCCCATTCCAATATAGGAAATTTCATACTTTCCAAAAAGGCTCAGCTTCTTTTCCCTGAAGCCGATGATTATTAGCCACTCTCCATATTTGTTACAAAATAATTCTCGGTAAAAACAATGACAGATAGAGGCTTGTGGTACGGCATTCCATCAAGCATTACCCACCTGCGGCCCCGGAAGGGTATGGGAGCAGTGAACAGTGAAATGAAAGTGAATTTCCACAATTTCCAATACATCAGTTCATCCCCGTTCCCTAAAACTACTTTTAAGGACAAGCAAAAAACTGTTTCATTTTAGCACAACTGGTCTAATGACAAAGACCTTTTTGATGGTTTGCTATTCGATTATGTTTCAGCATAGGAGTCTAGAACCAAGATCATTCGATGCGGCTTTGAATGTGGCTGAAAGTATATAAAAATCAATTTTTTGAATTTTCAAATACTACAGTCTCAGGCAACCATGACAAGTTGTACCCAAAATAACAGCACAAAAAAAAAAAAGGTCACCACTAACCTGCAGGTAATCATATAATGATCCATTGCGATGAAACTGCACAATCAACCAGTTCTGTGTGCAGGACAAAATTCCCACTGTGTCTGATGCGTAGTAACCTAGGATATTTTCATGCCGCAGCATTCCTGTGTTGTAAATCTCCGTCTCTTGGCTCCAGCTGGTTTCCTCCAAGGATGAAAATGTCTTCACAGCCACATCTTCATCCAGCCACTTCCCCCTCCACACCTCACCAAATCGGCCTTTACCTGAAAGCATATAAAGGGTCCAAAATTTGCTTCAAGCTGTCCAAAATAATTTTCACATGGCAATCATGTTCTGTTTGTAGTGTTTTCCTGTGTCTGTCCACACCTGTAGGGCTCCACAAATACAACATTTTTACCTTTCTTTTTTCTTTTAAAAACTTTCCTCTTACACCTAGCCCTATTGCCACTTGCAGCTTTCCATTTAACGTTCATTTCTTCACATACCTCAAAATGTATGAAAATGTTACGAAAAGAAACAACCAAAACAACTTATTTCTCCGATCTCATAACTTAAAATAACAGCAAAAGAAATGTTTAATTTTGCAATTACCTATGGCAAATTAAAGCTAAAATGTGAAAAGGCTTACCAATTCTCTCAATAAGAGTGACCTGTTTTCCCACTGTCCTGCGAACCAGAATTGGCTGACCTGAACCACTGCCAGTTGACCACTGATCCTAAAACAGAGAAAAGTTTGTCTCAAATTCTATGATAACTACATAAATCACTTCCCATTTTTGCTCTGCATAGGCACAGGTAAATATGATGCAGTAACTCTATATAGGGAGAAACATCTGCAGTTTCTGAATGCTGTTCTCCATTTATCTGAAATTTCCAAGACTCAACAAATCCAGGATAAAAAACAATAACAACAAAAACAACTTTGATGTAAATCTGCAGCAGATGTTGCAGGCATGTTCTTCCTTTCTTGTTGAAAGATTGGTGCCCTGACTGCACAATCCCTGGTCAAAATGCAGTAGTGGCTTTCTCATCTAGTTTGATTTCAAATAGCCTATCAACTTAAATCTGGTGTACTACACTATGGACAAACCCTCCCAAAATACAGGTTATAGCCATATATTACGTAAATTCTTTGAGGTGGTTATCATGTCTTGATCTTGTTGGCTTTTCTTTTAACCCTCTAGCGCCCCAACATAAACTGCTTTATCCATGCAGTCCAAAACCTGACAAACTTATTTAACCCTCTAAAGCCCAGTGTTCCATATCTCAAAGAGCTAAATATGTCACAATGTGCTCAAAGATTTATTTTTGTTAGGCATTTTAATTTACTCACTATTAATTTTTTTGAGAAACATAAATTTACAATCTGGCATTAATTTATCCGCCCAATTTGGAATTCAGAAATCTGCACTAGAGGATTAAATTATCCAATAAATGCAAAAATATAACAGCATGAACCATGAAAAATTTACTCCCCGTTTCAATAACAAAGACTTGGACGCTTAGCGACAATTTTCAAATATCAAAGACACCAAAAAGTTCTGAAATTTTTTTTAACTTACAATACAAGAAAGATAACCAAATTTTCATAAGGTTGTTGCTGGGGGACAGTACTCTACTTAAAAAACCAAACAGAAAAAACATCGAGTTGCGTTCACTGTTCAGCCACAGTACAATACTAAGGTCCCCTAAGCCTTTCATAAGCCAGCAAGAATATGCTGGCATATTTTTTTTTTACCTGTTTACCCTCTTGGAAACCTTTGTACATGCTGTCATCCTCCAGTAATCTGGCCTCCGGCGCCATGAGAAGACTTGCTTCTCTGCGTTTGCGCACGTGGCGGCGCACAAAGTAGATCACACTGATGACAAACACACAAGAACACAAGACCACCGACATGGCTATGCCCATGTTGAAAATGAAGTTATCATCTTCCTTCTCCACTGTAAATACAAATAGTCACAGTAATAAGATAAACATCCACTGTCACATTCAAAATGCACAAGAATATAAAATAAAAATTAATATGAACGTGACTTTATAACTGGTCAAAAATGTTTTTATTCACTTATGAAAAGATTTAGGAGATTCTTATTAGGAATAAACACTCCTGGCAGCCATGCACTCCAATTACCATTCTTCCATGAATAACAAATAGATAATTCCATTACCAAAAATGCAAAACAGTTCTGAGATTAAAAAGGCAAAAAATTGCACTTCAGCGTATGTAACTACTACAAATTCCTTGAGAGCAGTTTCTGCACGCTAGGTATTTGTCCAAAATGAAATGTCACTAAAGAACAAATTGTTTAAGATATTGCATGCAAATCATAACTTGTCTGCAAATTAGTCACCAGTTCTTTTTTATCTGCAATTAACTCATTTAAAACATTGCTTCAGCATATGAAAATCAAACTTTCAGTGAAATCTAGAAATGAGCTAAATATGTGCATTATATGAAAATAGTTCCATAAAAGACATGTCATCTTTAACAGATATAAAATGTTGTAATTTCCTTTATTAAAAGTTATAACACTACCTCAATGTATGTGCCACCTGTAACCTGACCTTCATCAAAATGTAGAGAGGAGGTTAACATGTGAATAAGTAAAAATGGTTGGGTTATATTACAGAAGATGAGTCATCTTTGTTATAAACATGTTTTTGCTTCTTTCACTAAATTTCCCTCCCTGCTCACAGTGATATAGCAGGTTTGCACATTTCATTAAAGAAATGCTTTGCTCACCAACAGCTGTGCGTGGTAAAGGCTCCACTTTGAGGTTCAGATTGCACATGTCACCACAGCAACACTTGAAGTAGCCATATTCTGCCTTGGAGTGACAGTTCAGTAAAGACTGTTCCATAGAAGGCAGGCAGTTCTTGGCCAACAGGCCCGTGTCCTTGTCCATGTGAACATAACACTGTACAGAAAATTGAAAAGAAATGAAACATTATTAATGCTTTTAAAGCCAAAGCAATGCAGTGTGCACTGATCAAGCAAACCTTCTATTTTTACCCATGTGTAGCCTGAGATGCCAAGTTTCTTTAATCTCTTTTCAATTCTCTGTACAAAATATATATAAATATGTGTTAATTACTGAGTATTCTATTGAAGGTAATAAACCATTTGATCTACCCCTTATCTTTACAGCAGTCAAAAGTTAATGTGGGTGGAAAATGTAAAAATATGCAAACCTTATAGAGCTAAAGTTTTGTTTACCATACATAAATACTACTATCAGTGCGAAATGACGACTGGTATTTCTAGAGGCAAGGAAAATCAAATACACAAATTTTCAGGCATTAACAAAAACACGGAACTCGCAATTCAGAAATCGGAGGCACTACAACAGATTCTGCATGTTTTTTTCTTTATCTCATTAGTCCTTGATAATGCCAGAACTGCCTGTATATCAGCGTCGATGCCTGAATACAAATTTGTTCCTATGGGGTGGGTTTTTATGCAAGATCTGATGGTGGAGGAAAAGCAGGGAACTTTCTACATGAAAAAGAATCAAAGTAATCTGTTTTTTGTTGTTGTTGGTTTTTTTTTTTGCTTGCTCCACCTGCAAAGTTTGCATTTGGGACATACAGCTGTAATATTTCCAAGCAGCAAACTGGCGGACTGTGAAGTATTGTTCATTTGGTACAACTGAAACTTGACTGGTCAGTATTGGTTTTTCACACTTACTTTTCCTGTTGTCTTGCAGGAGGTTTTGTTCTGACATGGGGGATCACAGGCACAGGTGTACAATGTGTCATCTTCTGTGGTACAGTTAGCATCTGTGTCCACTGGGTTTCCTGAAAGAATAGAGAAAAAAAATTTTTTAATACCTGAAAATCCCTTAAATGCCATCTGAGTGTACACAGTAATCGGTATCACTACTAGTGCTACTCCATCTATGCCCTGAAAGAAACCAAGCAAAGCAAACTCTTGTATGAAAGACTGATGGAAAATTTTCCTATCCTTTTGATGTGTCAGCCCCGAAACATAATAAAAAAAAAATAGCGGTCCATGCCTACATATATATATTGGACAACCCACAAAATGGTGTTTACTAATAATAGTAGGAATGTTGTTACAAGTACGTATGTCCCTCAAGTTTTTTTGGTTTTTTTTTTCACTAGGGGTATGTATTTTAAAGGCCTTTTGTGACCCCAGAGCTAGAGAGCTCCTCCAGAAATCATAGAAATGCTCCCTGATAACAGCCTTAATTAATTATATTAATTATTCTTTCAGATTTTCTTTTTGTTTTCCTCCTGTTTTTTGGTCGAACGGGTAGGGATTCGATAAGATTTGGGGTTGAGGATAAGGACAGGGTTAGGGATAGTGCGTATGCGTATGCGCCCCAGCGCAAAACGTGCCGGGTGCACACATATTTGTAACAACAGCCTAACAGTAAATTAATACTTTCCCTTTTTAAAAAAATCTCCAAACCAAATTTATGGACAATTTCCCATTCCTGATAAAAGGGGAAAAAATGTTGAAAAATTTTGCAAAATACAAGATTTTTGCCTCATTATGATGGGCATCTAGTTTCCACTGAAAAAAAATGCACTGGTCACTGCAATAATTTTAAAGCCAATTACCATTTCAAACCATAGTGGAAATTATCATCATACTGAAAATGTATCAATGCTCTTGTTTGAATGTCTTTCCACCAATCTTCCTGAAAGTTTTTAACCTCTTACGACGTACCATAATGAACCACTAGTGATGCACAGAAATTTTATCACACAATTGCAGTTCCCACTCAGAACACAGCACAAGAAATGTAAATTACTTTTAGTATTTTCGAGAATAATATACACAATAAATCAACCAAATGATCATGAAAAACCCTAAACTTATGTCCCTAAGAACAAATTCTCATGAAATCAGGATTCGCCCACAAGCAGAAATGGGGAGTAGAGCCTAGAAGGTTAAATAGGCTACAAGGGTTATCAACAACTTTGTAATGTAAATAAAACTCTCTTTATCACCTTTTTAATGTCTGCATGCCTGGTGGATTTCGAAGAAAAAATGTGGCAAAATGAAAAGATTGTATGTTTATCCTTTTCTACAGTTTTACTTTGTTTCAAGCCTGACTGTAACCACAGAGATCTGTTTCTCCATAATACTCGCTGAGGCACTCGGCACTGCCCGGGATGAATCTGTAACTTGATTCCAGCTCGAAGTGATTATGATGGATCTGTTTCACCTTGCCCGTTCCTTTCAGTTTATTTTCTTGTTTGTTTCCTTGTTTATTTGTTGATCTTTAGAAACGGTCATTTTGCATTCCTTTTGCCCTCTGGACCGCGTCAGCATTTGGGACGAAGATTGTCATGAAATGACACTAATTTGCGCACGGATCAGTGTGTTCAATAGTGCACACATCACAGGAAGCAATAACATCATGTGTTCATAGAAAAGAAAGGGTCTGGGGGTGAAATTAGCGACACAAGGCAAACTCAAAAAAATACTTCCCCACTTGCTGAAGTCTCCAAATCTAAAAAAGAACTATCTACAGGTCGAATGGAAGGCACCTGTAAAATTTCAGGCGAATCCGAGCTGTGTGGCCGCGGTAGGGTTTGTTAAAATTCGGGTGAGTTGTTTTGGTGTTATATAACATTTTGCCAATGTCCAGATTTCAGTAAAGTCGAGACAAAACCAGCAAATACGTGCAAAAGATTAAGAACGTTCATTCTGGGAATTAGCAATCGTTTGAGCCCTGGGCTCAGGTGAGGAAAATAATGATGAAACGCCCAGACACCTTTCATACTGAGAAGCCCGAGGGCAACAGGTGAGGATACCAGGCAACAGGCGAGAAAACAAACACAAAACCAGCTCAGAATGCAAAAGAATAAACCATAACAACTTTCCTAACCTCAAGACAATCAGCCTGGCCCCAGGGCTTGAAGCCTAAACGGTTAACCCTGCCATAGCCTTTGGCTGATTAAATCATCTATGTTTTTAACTCTAAGTTGCCAGCGCTAATGAAACTGGCTTTCCAGAAATGTAATACTTTGTGTGAGTGTGTGTGTGTGTGCGCGTGCGTGCGTGCGTGCGTGCGTGCGTTAAAGACCTGTCAGCCTTTGATATTGTATTTTACTGTAATTATACTATTACTGATGCTATGACAACAAATTTCCTGACAAAGGATAATAGAGTTATATCTTATATCTTAATTTTTATATATAAAAACTAAAAAAAAAAAAAAAACAAATTCACAAGATTGCCATTGGAAGCTGACAAACATTTTAGCATGGCACAGCAAAACCTATAATACTCCCTGGCAGCAAACAGAGTTCAAAGTGGTAACTGCCACAACTACCACCTAAAAAAAACCCAATGAAGAATTAGCTGTTTTACAAAGAAAAAACAAGAACTTTATACAGCCTTATGCTAAACAAACTTTTTACATTTATACAGCCACGTGCTTAACAAGCTGTTGAAATTGTACAGGTGTGAAGAGATCAAACAGCCGGCCACTCCAGGAACAGAACCAACAAACAAGACACCGAGCAAGACAGCTGATGAACCAGTCTGAATTAACCCATTAAAATCTTGAATTTGAAAAACCTCCGATTCTTCTTGCTTGTGCCAATTGCTTTTCGATATCATGGCACCCATTTCTGCTTGGAAATGTACCCAATGAATATCACATGAGTGGTCCAAATCCGTCCATTCGTTGGAAACTGAGATAGTCTAAACAGTGTGTACAGCAACGTCCCATCTTTCAGTGGAACAAAGCTCTAACCGCTCCTCTTCTCCTAGTCCTATCTCCCACTCACAAAATAAACTAATTCAGATGAAATGTGAGACTATTAGAAGTGTATATGCCTAGTTTCTCCAAGCCTACTATTTTTAAATCAAAGAAAAAAATTCGAACTCAGTTTTCTCAACAACAACAAAAATCCCAGAGTTGGACCTCTCTTTTACTCACAGGTACAAGCGTAGATTTTCAATGTCATATCTAGAGAAAACGACGATTTCACAGCCACTTGAGCTAAGAACTGTTCTAGAAGTGTTTGTGTTGAGTGGGTATAACGGTGCTTCAGTAGGATAAAGGCCACTTTTCGCCGTCTACCGTTTTTTGTTGTTGTTTGTTTTTGCGGGGAAGGGGTACTTTTTTCAGGCTTGATACTCTGAGCTTCATCAATTCAAACTTCACAAATAAAACTTTAAAAGTTCCGGAAAAAATTGTTTTATCGGTGAAGTTCTCAAGAAATTGTTTTGTACAGATCCAGAAAGAATTTTGTAAATGCGTATAAAAATATTTAAATCATTGTGTAGATCTCAACCTCATCCAGAAAGGATTAGACGCGCTGCGGGTCCATAACAGAAAATAATTCTTTTGCGGATCATTCGTGGGATATGCATGAAATGTGTGACAATGGTTACAAGTACGTGCGGTCCCCAAGTTTTTTGCGCTAGGGATACGCATTTTAAAACCTTTCGTGAAACTAGTGCTAGAGAGCTCTCCTGAAATTCTCCCGTGATATTCTGAACAAAAGCCTTAATTATTCTTTCAGATTTTCTTTTTGTTTTCCTCCAGTTGAAAGGGTAAGGGGCGGGGTTGGGGATTCGATAAGATTTAGGGTTGAGGATAAGGACAGGATCGGGGATAGGTATGCATACGTACGCGCCCCCAGCGCTTGGGGTGCGTACGTACTTATAACAACAGCCAAAATCTATAAATTCAGTGAAAATATGGTTAGTGACGCTTGACTATTACGTGGCATGCAGGAATCTTTCTTTCCTGCCCACGGAGTAAGAACACGGGAACATTGGGATTATTTGACCCACTTCATACACGAATATTTTCCACTCGTTTACACAACATTGCTGGCAGATAAACTCAAACAATTTGATGTTTGGACGGACCCTCCAACGCTGCACTCCGCCCCCATGTTTGTGTGTTTCACTGTTTGGCTTCATGGATAAGTAAATTCATTTGTGATGAAATAATAAACACGCTGAGTATGTTAGCCACGTGTTTCTCTTTCATCTACAGAATGATGATGGCAAATATTGTGGGAGAAAGGGGGAGAACAGGGAGAGACAGAGAGAGAAAGAGTGGGGGGGGGGGATATACAAAGACGGGGGGCATACAGAGAGAGACAGGGAGAGGGGAAGAGTTACAGAGAGAGAATGTGAGCGAGAGAGAGGCAGAAAGAGAAAGGTGGAGGCATACAGAGAGAGTGAGCGGGGGGGGGGGGGGCGGGCACATACAAAAAAGAGGGAGGCAGACAGACAGACAGACACAGACTTTACCTCAATGGCCGGAAGGGTGGGGCCAGAAAAACGTGCACATATATTGGTCAAGAATGATTACAGTGGAAATTGTCGTTTTGGTTTACGATTTCCTCGGTACTTCTTATAACAATATGAGTGTGTTCGAAACGTTTTTTCATGACTAAAATGCCCAAATTGACAAAACATGTCTGACTTTATGGTTAACCCCTACTAATGTCATAAGACCATTAAATTGGCAGTTTTGCACTGTAATGCTAAGTTGCCAGTGCCAATTAAATCAGCTTTCTACAAATAGGAATATGTACAAAAAAATTTTGTTGGGATTTCTAAATCTAAGACAGCCTCAAACACTGAAGGTTCAAACACCCGTGCAGGACACAGTAACTTCATTTTGATAGGAATAGGGTTAAACACCCCCCTCCCTCCCCCCAGCTGCCGTTCCAGGTGGGTCATTATGCACTGGTTAAAAAAACTCATTGACCCCTTCCTTTTCTTTTTTTTTTTATACTAATATGATTAACAGGGTGCGTGTCCGCCCTTGTGAACGTCCAATTCATTCTCAGCCTGATCACAAAGCCTGGCGTGTCTTATCCAAAACCACCCATGCTGTACTGCAACACGAGAAAACCATTTAGCATTGTCAACATGACCTGCACGGCGCTCTCTGGAGAGCTTCTGGTACTATGCCTCACAAATCTGACGATGGGTGTTGTTGTCTCTAGCGACAATGCCGGGGTCTGTTTTTAAGAGATCCCACAATGCCAGCTCCTCACTTACTCAAGGGAGTGGCACTGCATTTCTGGGGGCCGCAATGTGTTTAATGACATGAGAGGGGGGAGGGGTGTGACTTGACAAGGGGAAGGGAGGCATTCTGGCAGATTTGCCATTCTAATCAAAAAGGGATTTAAGAAACAGGAAACTGAAAAGCTCAGTTTTCATTGAATTTACTCAACACAAACAAGTTTCGGATGCTGTGTTATGTGCAAAAAAATCTAACCCTTTCGCTCAGTTACGTCACCCAAACTCTAACAAATCTTTTAAGAACAGAGCACCTGCGCCATTAATCCAATAGCTATCTTGGCCCCAAAAGTTCACTAAACAAATCGAAAGTTGGAAATCACAATGTTTTATGTCTAAAACTGAGAAAAACCAGTTTGAAATTTCTAACTTTAATGAAAATTCGAATAACTGCAATAACTTTAACACGGTCGCAAGAATGCTTTATTGGGTTATGAAATAAAGTCACACACCTTAGTGTCTTGGATACAGGCACATATTTAAGAGCAATGAGTAAAACTGGTCATGACACATTCTGGTTGATAACCCTTGAAATGGACAGACTTATGTAGAAACTGCAAGAAATCTGATTTTAATACTGACGCTGGTCCCTTGACTAAAAATGGTCATGGTTCTGGTGAAGACGCAATCTCTCTTGTTAGTTGGTCAAATAATTATTTCCAATGCCGGTCATAGTAATAACGATTTTTTAAATTAAAAAATGGCACAGAAAAACAAAAAGGGTGGGGAGGGGGTATTGTTCGTGTCGCCAAAATGTTTATATCGAGAACTATCAATCAGAATGTGTCACTGTCATGTCCAATTTTATTATTTGCTCTTAAATGCCTGGGGATATCAAAGACACTCTATTTTCATGACCCAATAAAATTATTCATGTGAACATGTTAAAGTTATTGCGATTATTCGAATTTTCATTAAAGTTACATTTTACTATTTTGGACATAAAAAATCCTAGTTACCAAACCTAGATAACAGCCGAGAAGTACCCACCAAATGCTGAAAGATGAAGAATGCACTTGGAAGAACGTGCAAAGAAACGAGAAGAGAAAAAAGAGAGAGAAAAAAAAGCACTGATTAAAGTGAAATTCTCTCTGCTGTTATTGCCAACACTAGACTACATAATTTATCGCACTTTCAAACAAGGTGAAGCAGTAAACCCATCCGACAAATTTAATTAAAACCCCACCACTGAGGGCTATTTCTGCCCTGGTTTGCTGGTATTTGGCCAGCTGTGGGCAATGGTGGAAACTGCACACAGACATGCCATACAAACTTTCCAAGTACGAGACGCCCACAGCAGGAACTGTCAAAGAAGATTAAACACAGCACAAATTTGCCAATTCAATACTGAGCTTCGCTTTGTGACTCACTCGATCATAATGTGGTAAACTTCTCGTTTAACACCACTGAGCCACCGATAGGAGCTTTTACAAAACACAAGTTTTTTCCTTCTAACGAAATTCCTCATCTTCTTCAAAGAGCCCGATATCTCGCTCTCTCTTATAAGGCCGATTAGATTTTTGTATTTTTATCAGAAGGGTGATTTCAGTGCAGCTCAGTAAAGTTATCATTCAGGTTCCTAAGTGCAATGTGACTTCTTCACGTTATCAATAACCAGAACTCTACGGATGAGGTATAACATCGGTAGCGTGTCGTTCGGGTTTGTAAGTGCAATATAATAATTAATATGGCGCTTTGCACATTATCAGTGCCCAGACTTCTCAGTGAGAGGTATAATAATAACGTATTTCATGGCAATCTGAGTCATTTCGGAGAGTTTCATAGACGCGATTTTCACAGTAAATCTAAGCAAGGTTCAGCCACCTTGGTCAGGGTTTGCCGTAACCGGTTAATTCGTTTTGTTTCAACCGATAGTCACAAACCAACATTTTGAATTTTCTTTCGACTTTCGTCGGAAGTTCCAAGGCCACATGTTTCGTTCTCCTCAGAGTCTCCAATTCATCTTTTTGTACTACAGCTGTTAATCTTTGCCTGTGCACATCTCGGCCACGGTGCCCCCCCCCCCCCAAACCGTTACGTTGCAATTGCGCATGTTAAGTCGCCGTGCACTGAAAAAAAGGGGAGGAGAGGGCGGTGCGCAGTGCTGCCAACATCACAATTTTGGATGACCGGAGCGAAACAAACTAATACCAGTCCGATTCCGTTTGCCACGACTGAATACCAAAGTTTTAGGTATTTTTCTGTCCCGAAAACGGTGAAGACTTTGACTCTTGAGCTGAATGCCGACAGTGACTGTTTCTTCACATTAAAAACGCCATAAAATGGAAATGAAGTGAACAGACCTTCGCATGTGACATAACTCAAGTTTAAGATACATGTAATTTGATCTAATAAATTCTGTAAATTCTGTCCTACCCATCAAATAAGTTTTGCTGCCTAAGGATTTACAGCTGGTGACAAACAAATGCTGCCATTAATATTATTGTTCACATTAGTAAACAGTGGTAGTACAGTAGTAATACAGAACCTACCCCTGTGAGCTCCAAGCCACGTGAGTTGAGTGATAACTTCCATTCAATCCAAAAGCAATACGCCATGTACTTCCCTGATAATTTATCCCGCTTTCATTCCTCCCCTTCTCCATCTATAATAGCAATACAACAAGCCTCTCAGTTCCAAAATATATGCACAACCGGGCATGGGCGGGTGCATATATTTGCAGGCGTGTCTGTGCTTGGCTTGAATTTTATGTTTTAATTAGGTATGGTATTTTTACCTGCAAAACATGCCAGAATTTTATGTTTTAATTAGATATGGTATTTTTACCTGCAAAACATGCCATTCTGTTAATCTTCAGCAGCCTGATAAGCCCAGATTTTATTTTTTGTTAAAAACCACCAACATTCGTGCTGATGTATTTGGCCCACAAACATTGTCTCTGTGCATCAACAATATCATGGGAAACTGAAGGAAGAGAAAAACGTGTATATCTCCTGTACGCTGTGCAACAAACTGAATTTAGAAACAAAATTTACAATATGCCTGAACACAATGTACAAAACCGCTTTCCAACAGACAAATTCAAACAAACAATATGAAGCGAGATTGTGAGGTCCTGATAATATTTAGGGTGCATGTAACAGGGTGATAGATTGGCAAGGTATAACTAGTAGTTATAATAATATTGTGCCTATAACTAGCGTGGGAAGATAGTTAACGGCGGGGAGACAGAGTCATTGTAGGCCAGAGGGGGAAAGTATGGGATGCAACTGAAGCGCTTTGACACCCGAAAAGGGTAGTGTTTACTTGACCGCCGTACTTGTCGATCAGATCACCTGGGAATTGCTTGGGGGGTAGAGCTGTTTCAATAGTATTTGACGTGGAGCCGACGGGGGTGGCTATTAGGATAACTAATGCACACTCGGTGGGCGTCTTGGGACGCTACCTGACTGGGTATAAATCCCCGAACGCTCCTTCCAACTTCAGACCGCTGAGAGCACTCACCAGCTTCGTGCCGAAGAGGAGACCACAACTGCAACTGTAACTTTGTACTAGTCTTGTGAGTGGGGAAGGTCAGGGAACCCGCAAACATCCTTTGTCAGAGCGTGGTATCTTTGGTATCTTGTCGGCATTTGGACTGTTGCTGAGTGGTAAGTTAATTGTACGATGTATGTGTATTTTACTTAATGTTCATGATTGTAGAACCTAAATCTAGTGGGTTTACTTTGGTATAACTACTGCCTCTGAGAGAGTCACGGAAACGCCGTTATATATATGTTACGAAACCTTATAGGATGGGGTCCGTTAGAGAGAGCGTTATTCTTCGTGGGGAACGTGTAAATATCATTAAAACTGTATTGATCGTTTATTCTATTGCCTATATGGGAGCCTATGGAGTATGGGAGCTGCAGCCTGACTTATAACAGTGTCAGCGGTTAAAAGTGTTAATGATGAATATCCGTCATGGAGTAAGTATGGAAGTCATGCCTTCCAGCAGTAGATTAGGACTTTGCGATTGTTTTTCTACAGAGGAGGAAGAACAACACCTTCTTGGCTTCTCAACTTCTTGTACTTTGATTAACGACATCGTGGCTTCTTGGCTTCCCGACCTATTGGTACCTGCCGATACCTGTTGATCTAACTGCGCAGTCAAGCCAGGGTAGAGAGGAAGAACCAGTGCCCAGATAGCGCCATACACCCCTAAAGGAGAGGTTTCCTTATGCTGAATGTTCCCATGTGTTTTATAAAATGTGCTCGAGATTGAATATTACGAAGCCATTTAATTAGCATGTACTGATTTGCATCAACTTCATTCCATCGAAATTCACATGAAATTGTATGACCTATGTTCCTATTATTATTGAATGAATTAATAATTATTGTATATATGTAAGCAATACAGATATCGTTTGTTATAACTTATAGAAGAGAGATAGTCGATTATTTAGTGTGTTTGTGCCGTGCCCATCACGGCTGGTGTCAGAAGAAAGTTAGTGAGAGAAAGTGGAAACATCACAGTGCAAAACAAAATTCCAATTTTGATTCTTGATGATCCCCCCCCCCCCCCTAAAGAATGCTGTTTCAGCAGTTGTGTTATTTGGAAATTCAGACAGAGTTAATGTAACTGTTCTCCGTTAAATGTCGGCTTTGCTCTGCTTCGGCTCGGATAAGACCACAAACAAAGGAAGGGAGACAATAACCCCCACAGAAACATGCAGGGGCGGCTCTCGTGTGCAAAATATTTTTAAAGTACAGTACTGCATTTATTATGGGCTGGGCCGTACTAGCCAATTTTGACTGATTAGGTAGTTGGAAGCTGGCCGGCATCACGATACTGAGTTACAATGAGACCAACAGCACCAGACAACTAGTTGGATTTCATTGAAACTCATGTCGTGACGTCACTTTCCAACTAGTTGGATTTCACTGAAACTCATGTCGTGATGTCACTTTCCAACTAGTTGGATTTCATTGAAACTTATGTCGTGACGTCACTCTCCAACTAGTTGGATTTCTTTGAAACTCATGTCGTGAGGTCACTTTCCAAATAGATGGATTTCACCGAAACTCATGTCGTGATGTCACTTTCCAAATAGTTGGATTTCACTGAAACTCATGTCGTAACGTCACTTTCCAACGTTGGATTTCATTGAAACTCAGGTTGTGACGTCACTTTCCAACTAGTTGGATTTCACTGAAACTCATGTCGTGACGTCACTTTCCAACTCGTTGGATTTCATTGAAACTCATGTCGTGATGTCACTTTCCAAATAGTTGGATTTCACTAAAACTCATGTCGGAACGTCACTTTCCAACGTTGGATTTCATTGAAACTCAGGTCGTGACGTCACTTTCCAACTAGATCTAGTTGGATTTCACTGAAACTCATGTCGTGACGTCACTTTCCAACTCGTTGGATTTCATTGAAACTCATGTCGTGACGTCACTTTCCAACTAGATCTAGTTGGATTTCACTGAAACTCATGTCGTGACGTCACTTTCCAACTCGTTGGATTTCATTGAAACTCATGTCGTGATGTCACTTTCCAACTAGTTGGTCGATGAAATCGGCTGGTGGGCGCCCAGACTCAGTGAGAATTAACTCAATAACCAATTTAGGGAAACAATTACACTATTTAAGGGAGGCCATCATGACCTCCTGTAATTTTCGTCCCATTTTGGAAGGTCTCGTGGACTCGGCGAACCCCAAAAAGGTTCATAACCCCCGTTCTAAATGGCATGTAGCGGCTGTTAACAGTGCGTCATCTTTAGTGCCTTACAAAAATGTTTATGTTTGCGTGCAAGTCGCCGAGTGCGGCAACACCCGAACACTTAATGTCCAAAACAACCAGTTGACACGCATCTCGCCAGTATTTGTACGCTCCGCGTCTGACACGACAGACACGACTCAGCTCTTTTAAATGTAGCCAGCACGTTGTTTCATGTCAGCCATTTTGAAAACATTCACAATGCAAGCTTACAGTTGTCTGTCACAGCAGATTTTCCACAAAATTAAGAACCACTCCAGTCTATGTTAATAGACCAGGGGTGACCAAATTGCGGCTCGCGAGCCACATAGGGCTCTTTGGCCTGCAATATGCGGCTCGTGGAAGCCAAGCTCTTCTTTCGACATGTATATGAATAAATGTTGCATACATGTATTTCCTAATAGTTATATTCTAATATCTTATTATTAAAAAAAATAGTGGCGGGAGTAATTCATTGTGGTGCAGTTTTGACCCTTTTTTTGCTCGAAGCTGCAGCCTAAATGACAGTTTCAAAAATGATAAGATTAATTTTCTGAAGTGTCAACTAATCCAGTCCAATCGCTTTTGTATGGACCGATTGAGTTGATTCAAGTTTTAGGTATTTTTAAATAAAAAGTTGTAAAAATGTAAAATACTATTATCTTTGTTTTGGTTCCCTGTAGTAAGCCCATCGCACCGGAAACGATGTACTAATACGTGTTCAGTTCGGTGCGGGCAATTTCCCTACCAGAAATGAGTGCGCTCTGGTGTGCATGAAATCTGTAGTGGTAGAATAATTATGGGAAGCTTTGTAGACCAAAAAGAGAGAGAGAGAGGCGGAACGGTGGGTTCACGGGTTTATCCCGGATAATGCCGGGAACTTCATCTAGTTTATAAAAATAAACTTCTTGTAACACCTAAAAAGGTGTGTGTAACTTTTGTCCATATCTTGTCGCTCTCGAACATCTGAAGTTTATGGTACGTGGCTCTTGCATTAAGCAAGTTTGGCCATCTCTGTAATAGACCCTCGTACAAGATCGCCAGACGTAGAGAAGACTGGAGCACTGCTCGCTGTCTCCATGCGTTTCCACGACTCCCCTCAGCCAGTTAGCAAAATGACCACACTGATTTCAGTAAATGGGCCAAAATGAAATAGCCAACGACTAAATGGAGTGATTTACTGTGTGTTTCAATTCAGATCAATATCAGTTTCTCCTTTATTTGTGCCACATTTGTTTTTTCTTTTTTTTTGAGAGAGAGAGAAAGACAGAGAGAGAGACAGACAGACAGACAGACAAACAAAGACAGACTGAACAAAGCAAAGAAAGAACAATGCCAAGTGCTTGTGAGACGCCCAACCCAATCTAACAAACCGCTGGGCGACACAGACAGTATCAATACAGTTCAATGAGAGAACCCAACGTTTTTGTGTGTCGCCACTTTAATCGGACCTGGCGCCCAACAGTGCAGGAAATAGCATCAGCTTTGTTCCCCTAATACTGCACACAGAAACGCAGGAAGACAACAACAGACTGAGGGGGGGGGGGGAGAGAGAGAAGGAGGGGGCAATATCAGATTGGGAACAAGGAAAACCAACAGGGAATATTTAATCCAGATTCCTGCAAAACGCCAAATTTTCTGAATTACAGGAACAGCCTTTATTTATTTTACTTTAAAATAGAACAATGAATTATATTATGTGCTGTTATGTGCTTGGACTGGAGGAAGTTGTTGTTTGGGTGCTGCAAATTAAACTCGAAGGCAGCGAGGGGTCAAATGTGCACGTAAAGTTACTCACTATTTTGAAACTGAACAATGAAGGAACTGAAATCCATTCTGGGTATTATAATATCAAACACCACAACAATCAATCAGTCCTTTCGTGTCCATGAGAAGTTTCTCTCAGAGCTCTCCAACACTCATTATTCCAAGACTTTCAATAAACTACACCTGGGCTGATAGAAATTACTAAGTTCTTAACACTACGCTGGCTGATTTGTTTTCTGAGTTTCCCACACTTAAAAGCTCTTGCTTACTAGTTTGCAATTCTTATGACAGCCTCGGAGGATGGCTGTGCCACGATACTAAAAAAGAACATTCTACAGCTGAAAATCAGTTAATGACAGACACACAATAAGAACTGGCCATCTCCGTCCCTAAGTAGCAAATGCTTACCACTGACATTCCTGTTCAATAATAGAATTTGAGAAAAATGTTTATAGGTAGAACGTGAGTAATCGTTGGTACCTGGCATACCCTATGCAATAGCTACTCGATCATCGTATATCACACAAAACAACAAAATGAAACACTCGACGACAACACTCATAAAATTCTAGAACAAACAAACAAAAAAATTGAATCTTTGTTTGGTAGCATGTCTTTATCACCGCACTGAAAACACAGAATACGAGAATTCCAATTTTCTGAAGTGCTTGGACAAATTCAAATGCGTTCAAATTTACACTGTACTGAAAAGCCAAAGGTACAATATTACGCGCGATTCACATCTCTCACAGGAAATTCTAAACGTTTCTTCCCCTGGCCTAACGAAATACAAAAGACAACATTTGGTTAACCGATTTATTCCTAATCCTTACCAGTTATCCATTTCCATTCCTACTCACACTTACACAGCGGAATCTTTTCACGAAATGTGTCTACCAATGACCACTAAAAGAAAAAAAAACCACTAAAAGAAAAAAGAAAAAAAAAGGGGGGGGAGGGGGTGAGAGTTATATTTTGCCAAACTTCAAAAATGATTTTTCAAAAAAAAACAAAACAAAACAAAATTTCAAAATGAAAAATTTTTTTTTTTAAATAGCACGGTCCGCATAGACTTTTCAGTCCCTAGGGCCTTCGCTACGTTAGGGAGAGGTTAACTTGCAAAATGTGTAAAAAATCTGAACTTTCAATTTTTCCCACCCACAGCAGTGTGTCTCCTTTCCACCCCTTCCCCCATCCATCCCACCAAACTGTGTCTGTGTGTCTGTCTGTTTGCTTGTCAGTCAGTCCCGTCCACCCCAGACCTCTAAACTGATATTACGCTGCATGCATCTCTTCTTCTAGAAGAAGCCAAAAAAAAAAAAAAATACAGAAGAAAACGAGAAAATCCTTATAAATACCATGCAAGCCACAAAACTAAATGAAGCATACACACAAACACACACGCGAGCATGCAGCACAAAGACATTTTTATGTCTGACTGCCTTTCCTCTCCACTTTCATCGGGATCCGCCGAGTATTATTCTAGTTCTAGTTCTCCTTTTTTTTACTGCCTAAAGAGCAGTTCACCCCCCTAAGGCGCCAAGATCTCATAAAAGCGCTTATAGAATAGGGCACAAAAGGTGACATATTTCCTTCACACCGCTTGTTCAATAGTGTGGGCCAACATACGCGCTCGGGGTGTTAAGAATCAGCAAGTGTTTGCCAGTTTTCTATCCCGGGTGCAATTAAAGGCGAAATAGGATCAAACCGGCGGGGCACCCAATCTGAGGTGACACCGGGGTGCTCACAAACTGTGAAGAGGGTTAAGCATCACAGCAGACGGCAGTTTGGAAGCAGATATAGGCCTATCGCCCCCCCCCCCCCTTGAATATCTGATAAAATAAAAGGAGTACCTTCTTTTTCTTTCCGGGTGGAAGCTAGTCTGTGTTATATTTTGTTTCGAAATCCCACGGGTTTCAAAGTCGAAACACATTATCCGTCTGTCAGACAACAAAATAATATCACTCGCACGCGAGGTCCCAGGCGTCATTTGTCAAAGGTATTAAAGTGACCGGTGTCTGGATTGCTTTTGTTACATCATACAATTATTATTGTGCAATGCCCCACTTGGAGAATGTATATATTTGGCTCCGTCTGGCTCAAGGCTTTCTGCTTTTTTGTTCCTGGTTCGTTTTAACGTTTGGACATATTAATAAAATAATAAAAATGACAGGACAGTAAAAAGTTATAGTCAGAAATATTTAAAGTCCAAACAAATGGACCCCGAATATTGAAACTGGTAATATCAGTTCCACATAATTACGGCATAAAAAGGGGGTGGGGTGGGGTGGGGTCGTGAGTGATACCCAACGCATGAAATAAGCCGAGCATCTGGCAGAGGGGGTAGAGGGAGGAAGACCGTCCATTGACCCTTTCTTTGTGCGTGTAAGTGTGTTACCCAACTGAAGATCTCAAGTGATTTAAGTCCTGATGAGATCACAACTATTTTGTGCGTGTGTGTGTGGGGGGGGGGTGTACATTTGTTGCACAGGATAGCTAGGTCAATAAGATGGTTGGGTAAATTTGACGATAGATTGTCTATTTGTTTCTGACTCTGGGCCTTTGATTCCATACATATTATAATAATAATCATATTGTATTCTATTGTTTTCACGCTTGCAACACTATAATTCTCTCTCGATCACCCACTGTGACAAAAACAAACAAACAAACACGGCTAACTCGCGTGAAAATACCTTACTCGCATACCAATCACACAATCAACTATCAGTAAGCCCGACCTACTTGTGATGATAATTTTTGTGGTCTTCTACTCACGAAAGTACTTTCAATAAAATGACTGTAACACTGAGTAATAGAAAGTGGTAACATCTTTGACACTTTTACGCTGTTAACAGTAAGCTTTTAACAGTAATGATCAATAGGATGTGCTCTACTTTCTTGTCATGCCGTGCGAGTTAACACATGGGGTTGGCTGGCGGAGCAGCGAGTCTCTGAGTCTGAGTCTGAAGAAAGCATGTCGACACAACGGCCATATTGTGCCAGAAAGAAGAACACGACAGACAGAATACAGCACAACGATAAGCCAGAAGGAGAACCTACCAGAAAGCGCCCACCAATCACCCGCTCGCAATGGGTCAAGTCTTGTTTTGCCTCAGTGCGCGAGGTCTCCCATTCTACCTACTGACTCAAGACAGTTCTGACGAACCCCCAAACTAGCGAGACAAAATTGTTTCGGGTTCGCCAGTGCGAGAGGTCCTTCTGACCAAAGATACTAGAACTGATAAGATGAGACAGCTAGTGCTTTTAGCGTGCACAGATTTCGCACAGCCGTCAAACGGCAAACGCGCGGAAGTCATGAAAAGTTCCGTTTTTTACAAAGCCAAATTGGGAAAATATTGAATTTTGTTCACTGTTCAGCTATCGCTATAGGCCTTGAATGACGTCACTTACTGTGGAATTATAACCTCAATCGCTGTGGGAAAAACTCTGGCAATTTTTTTTCTTTTAGTCGCTGTAGCACTGTCTCAATTGTGCATCATAAATTTACCATTATATCAAGCATTCTTTTCATACTATGCGCCATGGGCCCGCCCCCGATCAGTGCGCAAATTGTGTGCACTGTTGTTTTTTTTAAGAGGTGCGAAGATGACAGTGTCTCATCTTACCGCTTCTGGTACCTTTGTTTTGACTCCACGGTCCACATCTCACATTAAAACCGAGACAAAAAAACAGATTTGACTCAGTGCGCCAGCTTTAAGAACACATAGACAGGACCTTTCAGATGAAGACGCGGCGTGAACTCGCATCAGTCTATGCATTATTATACCGCCCTTAAACTCCCGCTCGTCTGACAGGATCATCATTTCTGTCAAATCGTCTTCACCATCCACCCCCCCTCAAACCCAACCAACCCCACGTTCTACTTCCCTTATGCATTTCCCTCACCCCCCGCAGTCTGAAATTTCAAGGCTGGAAAAAAGTAAATGCCTTATCAGCAAATTCTGCTGTTTTGCAGATGCTGACCTCACTCTGACTGGCCTCACGAATAGATAATATGCAAACATTTCATTGTCCAAGGCAGATCGATGGCCGCTGAGCGGGGCGGGGCGGGGGGATCCGTCACGTGATTATTTGATTGACCGATGACATAAGCCAACTTCAAATCCTGGCAGCTGATTGGCTGCCGTTTTTTTTTTTTTCTCGTTTTTTACCCCTGCTTGTTCACATCGCGTTTGATTACAATATGTCTGTGTATTCGTCCACATAATTTGCCTGTACTTCCGAATTCCCTTCTAACGTAAGGCTTTGAGAAAAAATAACATTTTCCTCCCCAATTTTAATTTAACTATGCCAAGCAAGCCCTGTAGCATCTCCAAAAGTTGGGTTTTGTTATTGTTGTTGCTGCTGTTTTTATGCACAAAATGTGTTGCTATGGGGAAAGTTGTGAATAACAATCGTATAACAAGTTCTTTTATAACAAGCAATGGTGATGAGCGGATGACAGTGGTGATGAATCATGTTATGCAAACAGCCTGGGAAGTGGGCATTTTTAATTTTTTTTTGTCATAGGCGCTCTTAAAATGCTTTCTCTCAAAACTGTGACGATTTGTTAATTTCTCGTTAATAAGATTTCAATTCGAATCTTGTATTTGTATTTAGTATACTTCTTTGATCACATCTGGGAAATTTGCCTTGGTGTCATTGCACGCAGCCCAGTTACAACTGGAGCAGATTCGTCGTCACCACAGGGCAACAATAGTTATTTTCACAGTGCATCTAAAAATATATACTGAATTTCAGTTCGGAATAAATCCTTTCGCCTGGTTTTCTCTGCTTTACCGGTATCCTCTCAAAGCAGTTACCCTGTCGTTAGTAAAATTTCGCAAAGTTTGCCTTACTTTCTTTTAAAATACATGTAACTCGTTTACTCAGTGCAGCTATGAATATAAACCAAATTTAAGTTCAAAATGAACCCTTTCGCCAGATTCTTTCTTCACGGCCCCTACATCTCTTGGAGAATACTTTTCTATGGCCTCCCTATGGCCTTTCCAGGGCTAGAAATAAAATTCCAGGGCTATTTAAATGGGGAAAAAATGATAGAAAATTTGTGTCCTGACTTTAGTCCTCACTTTTGGCACCGGGAGAATCCCGGGGCTATTCCACTATTTCCATGGCTTTTCCAAGTTTTTAAATTCCGGGCTTTTTCTAGGACCGCGCAGGAACTCATGTTTCTCATTAATGTGGTGTGCCAACACATTTTTCCAGCTGATAGTGATAAGACGAGTCCTCGACTGAAGAGGAACATTTGGTTAAAATTCTCGCCCTATGTGGAAAAGATCGCAGAGTGGCAAACAAGGCAAGTACAGCCAAAGGTATCTAAAAATTCCTCTTTCCCCTACACACTTTCAACTTTTAACATCTGAGCCAGCACAAGAGGGTTACTGCACTGAGGATAAAACATTTAGCCAAATGACTATAAAGGGAGAGGAGGACTGTGATGTAGTTGAGTTTACAACAACATCGGCAGACCAGGCTCTGAGCTTCAAGCAACACGTGCGATACTTCTGTTCTAACGCTTTGCCTCCTGCTCAAAATAATACGTTCGCCAGCTGATGGACAGGGCAGCTCAGGCTGAAAAATAAAGATCGCTGATTGGCTAAGGGAAAGGTGTTGAAATAGTAAAGTAACTTTGCCAGATAGTGAGAAGTAAAAAAAAAAATGAAAAAAAAAAGTTTGACAGTAGGCCTACACGTGCATGAAAGACGGCAAATTAAACATATTTAATAGATGTAAATTTAGTGTGTGCATGAATGCGCCCAATGTGTATGCACCGGGTGTGTGTAGACTGGCGTGCGGGTGTCCGTGTGTGTTTATTATGCGTTTCGCTGTGATAAAGCTGTTTTTAAACCTAATTTCCAGTCTCGGGTTAAATAAAGTTCCATCTTTAGCTGCTTATCGTAAATGTGACTGAAGACACAAATTACGGCCAAAACAAAAAGGAACAAGAAAAAAAAAGCGGGGGGGGGGGGGGGGGTGGGGGGCATCAAATGCATATGTAAAGGCTGGACGCAATAAATTACTATTTCGAGGGTTATCGACTTTTTGCTTTATTATGCCGTATCATGTCCTTAGAGATCATTAATTTTCTGCGTTTGTCAGATGACGTCTCACATGCAATGCTCAGTTACAGATCTGACAACTGGTGAAAAAAACAAAAAAACAACGAACTGTTAGAATATTGATTTATTTCCAGTTGTTGCGCCTTCTTTTTTTGTTCTTTGAAGAAACTCATCCACATGGGCGATGGCGCCAGTGCGCAAGTATGCGCTACCGCGGCTGCTCACAAACCGCTACCAGAGGAGCTTATAATGTATTTAGACCATCACAGCTGCAAGTTTTATATTTGATATTTCTGCCATACTCGCACCGAGTAGACATACAAAGACCAGACTTCGCGTCTCGCGGATTTTGCACTTGGAGAGCAGGTGCGCGTGCTAAAGATGTGCCTGCCAGCCCCTGCGATATATTGGCAGGGTTTGATGAAAAATCAACCTGGGACGGTGTCGGGGTTGTTCGATGCATTACAGGACGATTGGTGTGCCTTCTAAGAGTGCTCAAGGGTGATAGGCTACTGTCTTTTCCAGACAGTTACTCCAAATATTTCTAGATATACATACAGTATCCACGTTTTGGCATTTTTTTTTTTTTAACTTATCCAATCCAGACTCCAAAACAAAGCGCACAATGAAAAAAAAATTCAGACTGACCATCCAAGAGATCATTTCTTTCAAACATCGATTTTCAAATTGCACAAAATTATTTCTTCAAAATCGCAGACCGACCGGTCCTTCAAAGATAAATTCCAATTCCAAGATTCGCCCAAATGACAGACCAAAACCTACCTACATTATCAGTAGACACTGCACGCAAGTATGAATTCCTATACTTGATAATTGTGCATACTCAGGATTGGCAACCAGAATGTTTTATGTCCAAAATAGTCAAACTGAGATAAAACTTTTGAAATTTGTAATCTTAATAAAAATTCAAAGGATTGCAATAACTTCAACACAGTCACACGAATGGTCTTATTGGGTTAGAATAGTCTTGTTGGGTTACGAAATAAAGTCACACACCTTGTGTCTTGCATATCTACAGGTATGTAAGTGCAGTGAGTAAAATTGGATAAAGTACATTCTGATCGATAACCCTCGGCGCGTTCAAAAGCTGAGACCTCAACGGGGACATCGAACTTGTCTGAGCCATCTCCTTGTACCTACTTTTGTCTTGGTTTTAGAGTGAGATGTATGCGATGTCTGGTTTAACTCCATAGCTCGGGGAGTCTGAAACCGTCTCACTACTTCAGATACGTCAAAATGATTGGTTTGCGGACAGACAGACCTGGTGCACCGAGTCAACCTGGCGCAAAACAGACTTAGCTCGGTGCGTCAGCCTCACCAACCAAATCAATCTATTGTTCTTTCTTCAATCGGCGGAATGACATTGCTGAAATTGCACACATTCTTGGCTAATTCCCATACCACGCTTGGGATGAATGAATTCTTACAGAAAAATAATAATAACATCAAAACAGTGACGTTAAACCTTTGGAGGGTTTTTCGCCTGAGATATTCAACAGAAATCACGCGAACGAGCCCACGTAACCTCAACTGACAAAACGCGAGATATCATAAAGTCCCAGAGATGACTGTGGAGATTTTTCACATGCGGTTCTGTTTGAATAGCAGGTTTTTAACTTCTTTCCATTGCTGTATTGACATGTTTCTCGAGGACGCGTGATAATGGAGAAATACATGTAGACTGTGAGCGTGAAGAAAGGATGTGAGAAAATGTGATGGCATGATCCTTTTGAAAGCACTGGTTGGCACGTTCACTCGAAGAATGCGCAGATGTGGTGTCTGAAGTTGATATTCAACCAGCAATGTGTAAAGAGAGACGAAAAACGAAGCTTCCGTTCACAGTTTTCGATTCTACTCAAACTAAACTGCGTCTCCTCTTTCGCGGCTCAAAACCAATCGTACACAAATAATACAAAAGATTGAATTTTGTCCAAAATGGTTGTGTCTACGTAATTTATCGTCAAAATCTGTGGCAGTATACAAAGTTTCATTTTTGTCACTTAGACAAGATGTTTTAAGTGCTTACATGTTCACCCCCTAGCTCCATCACAGTATGATTGTCGCTTGTTGATTGGTAAAGCAGTACCAGGTTGACATAATACAGGCCTACGCGCACTGGTATAAGTTGCAATCAGAGTAAAATATCAGTGGTTGCAACATTGCATGCGAGGGGCATTTTCTTTAATGGGCGCTCGCTTAACATGACTTCCCAAGACTTGCGTTTTGCCAGCTTGAAACAATGGTTTTTCCACATAAATCCAGGGGGCATACACATTAAATAATTTTATTCGCTAAAATCATGGGTTGGGCTGATCAGTGGCACCTTGCAAAAATCTGGAGGTGGTATGAAGGATACAAATGAATTCAAGGCGTTCAAGTTGAAAAAAATAACACACACACAAGATGCCCAACTTTGTAAGATTTAGATAAAATATAAAACAGATTAAATAATCAAATTAACAAACAGGTGGTCCAGGCTCAAAATGCTTTTAAATAAATGACTGCTCCTAAATTACGCATCCCCCACTTGTTCAAAAGGAAACATGCCAAAATGTGGAGGAAATGCATTTAAATACACAAATCTCTAAGACAACAAAAACCTCCTTTCATCTGTGGACTATGAGTGCCGGAAGCCAGGCTTTAATCAAAATGCAGGTGTGAAATACCCCAGGTTCGGTACACTATATGATCTATATTGGGTAAGGAATGTCGGTTCGGTATGCATTATGCAAACCAGAGATGCATCCTGCATCTGTTACTGTTAATATGAAACATTTTTCTTCTTCATGTCTGTTATTAACCAACTCTTCGGGCATGCAGCCTCCATGACAATCTGAGAACAGATATGGCAAGAATATCATTACTATGCAGCTAGGTTAGACACTTCATTTACATGTGAGTGAGATCATCTGTTTATAAATTTAAAAACAAAAACAAAACAAAACAAAAAAACCGGGTGTGGATTTGCAGCTTCAAAATCAACATGAACAAGGCAACTGTTTGATATATTACAAGAGTCTAAGAGCCCCTAAAAACCCTCAAAAACCGAGAAACATGCGATTTCCATCTAACTTAAACCCTTGAACCCCGAGTGGGGCATAGGTCATCTACCAAGGTCCTCCACCTTGCTCTGTACTGGGCTGCGGCTTCAATCTGGCCTCACGAGAGTCCCAGCATTTTTGCCTCACTTGTAGTTGATCTTTGCCATGTTGTCTTGGGACGCCCGCGGTTTCGTTTCCCTTGGGGGTTCGATTTCCATCTAAGCTCTACCATGAAGAATGCACTTTGCGATGGGCGAATGAAATTGTAGGTACACAATAACATACAATAAACATTCGCATTATGCAGAGGGTGCACAATTTTGGAAGTTGAAGACCACCTTCTCGACGTCACTATTTGTAGCTCTTAACCCTTTCCTGTCCGTGTTCAAAATATGGACCCTGACACACGATAGTTTGACAGCACTTTCGGATACAGCGTTAAATTATTACGGTGGGAAAAAAATAGAAATCAAAATGCAGAAGACAGCATAATTATTTTTTGTAAGCCCAGGCTCAGGCTAGGCTATCCTGTTTCTTAATGATAAAGCCGTAACAGCGTTTAACCCTCTTCATGCCACAGAGCCGATATATCGGCCCATCGTATGTTGCAGACGACTTCCGCACGGCTGATATATCGACCTTACCGTTAAATGCTAAAACAGCCGCGAGGCCAACATATGGGCAGACACTGTTGCGGCATGTTTTGCACTCCTAATTTTACTATTTCTGCTTGATAATCTATTATTCAGGTAGTGTAAAGTAAAGAAACGCATTTGGGCTTCGCAGCAAAAGGGTTAAACAGTTAACATCTCGGTTTCGTTTTCATTCAAAGAAATAAAGAGATGTTTGCGTTTCACATAAATAATAAATTAAAAAAGGAGAAGCCAGCAGTCTTTGAGTTGTGCCAATGTAAACAACACAGAAATGATGATAAAGACATCCAGATGTACTGGCCAAGCCGATGAAACTGATCTGAAGAATAACGCGCACGTGTGGAAGATGTTTATGAGTGAGAACACGAAACTCGTTTCTTTGGCCAACGTGCTGGGTCCTTACTCATATCAAACTGATGAGAGATTTTAAAAATTAATTTGAAAAAATGGGAGCAGGGCCAGGGGTGGGGGCAGAGAGAGAGAGAGAGATGCAGAGAGGAGAGAGAGAGAGAGAGAGAGAGAGAGAGATTTACCGATGACCTGTCTCACTTCCCTTTCTTTCTGGTGCATGATATCTGGATCACTAATGCTAACAAAGCCGATACTCCATAATAAAAAAAAAAAGTGCGTGTGTGTAAAGGGGGGAGGGGGAGAAGAGAATTAACTCACTGAGACTGAAAAATTCCCCCCAGTTAAAAGCTGCTTTTAAATGAAACAGAAACAATGCCGTGCAACAGAGGAAATTGGGACGACAGGATCCGAGAATTAAAGTTTTTTTTTTCTTTCTTTCTTTCTTCTTTTTCTTCTTCCATTTTTTTGTGGCACAAAAGGGCTCAATCATCTAGGACAGGCAACGAATGAATATAGATTATTATATAATAAATACTGCGTAAGTATATAATATTCTTAAGTTGTTCGGTCTCTAAACTCAAATAAAGTCCCAAAAGATGCAGGTGAAATGTGATTGCAGACTGCCTATAATGTGCACCTGTGAAACTGCGTGTGGTAGGTTCTGGAGAGCTCTAAAGCACATACTACATTAACTGCTAATCGACTCACACCTGTGCAGAATCTGCAGAATTACACAACTACTTACTACTATCATCTCATTGGTGAAGATTCAAACGCATTGCAATTTAGGCCTATTCTTCTACATGCATTAACATAGAAACTACACTGGACCCATAGCAATTTGCGAAAAAACGTATGAAAAGAACTGATGATCTGGATCTCTTCCCATGTTTATGGGCATTTCGAGATCTCACTGAGAAACAGGTACAGGGATGTAAATTTAATGGCCATTCGGTAAAAAGCAGGAAAATCCCGAACAGAAACCATGCCTACCAGCTACATAATACGGCTGTGGTGAACCAGACCAGACATTGGAAAAACGAAACCTAGAATACTCTGGAAAAGAGACGAAAATCAACAGACATACATTCCTGTGGATACATTTATCGGTGTACCTGATACATTTATCGGTGTACCTGATACATTTATATTATATGGAACTGACCACAAAGTACCAAAGTCAAAAGATCGGAAAACAGAAGAAAATCGGCATTCATGCGCCCATCTTCGTACATTTATCGTTGTATCTGGTACAGGGAACTAACTGCGACAAAAACAGGCACAAAGTACCATTTGATCATTCAGCAACAGTTACTGTTAAAAAAACAAAAACAATCTAATGATCTTTCAAACTGCAAAGTATTTCCAACGCTCGCCTCAAGCAGTCTTTACAAACCAAATGCAGCTATGGAAGCCACTTCAATGTAAGCGTTACCTGAGAGACGTGGCTGTGAAATAACCACGGGCAACCGCCAAAATAAATTCCCAGCAGATAAATAAGCGGTATCATCTTATCTCACCGCGGGTTTAACCCCTCATAAAACCTGCCACAGATGATTCGTGCCGATAACAAAAGATTTTATATATTATATCACAACCGTGTGTTTCGTGATAAGTCACGTAACATTTCCTCTTGAAAACTGGCAAGTAAAGCGTTGCTATGACCACACACACACACACACAGTAATATCAAGAGCAAAATAATGCCACTAACAATAGGAGTTTTGATCTCTTTCTGTTTTTTTTCTTTAAAAAAAATTAAAGCCAATGAATCGTCTTCCTTTTCTTAATCATCTCAGCCGTTTCGACACTTTGCTATGGACATTAATAATGCTCTCCGCGGTACAAGGCAGGAGGATACAAGATAATTTTAATATGGAGTGTGGCGTTTGACGTATATGTGGCGCAATGACTCAAAATTCTAATGGTACTTCAAATACATGAGTGCATGGATGAAATACCTGCAAGGATTCTCATTTCTCATTTTCCACGGTGACATGCATGGGGAAGAATTCACAGACCTTCTTAAATTTGCTTACTATGTATTTCTTACGAGCTTATGGAGCAAGTATTTCATGTGAAGAATATATTTATCTGATATATCATAGTCCTATCTCTACATCTATTTGGGGACTTTTTTGGGTCTTCTTTGCATGTTTTTGTTTTTTTATAGACATTCCTCTATTAATACGCCTTACACTACCCTCGTATTTCGTAAGGTGCCTCCGAACCGCTCAGCATTGATTTTCAAGCTCATGAATTATTACATAAGGGCTCCTTCGATTATCTGAAAGACCACAATTACATTTTCGCAAAAAGCAAGTTTCAGTGAGTCCTCTCTAGCGTTCACTCTTTAAGACATGGGTGGGAATTGGCAAATCTTCACATAGATGAAAATGCTTCAAAACCACTTGACAGATCTGAATCTACCTGTAAATTCGCACCCTTCCAATTTCATTTCATGAGTACAAGGTAATACATGAATATACACGGGCTGATGGCGGGCTAAATCTTGACAGGGCTGAGGCCAGTCCTGAGGAGGACAATATTATGTTAAATTAATTTACCCATGCGTGCACTGCTGCAGCTTTTATCGATGCGCATAGCCTTGCATATAATATTACATATTTTTTATTGTCTTTTTTTTTTTTTAAATAAGAAAATCGTTTCCCCCTGATCCGAATTCAGATCAGTGCATGCCTGTGGGTGTCCCACTTCGATGCCTACGGGACCATGTCCTAGAACATCACCGTGTGAAGCCTTGCAAGCAATGAAAGCAAAGCAGTCTGTAACGATGGGTTTCTGGCAGAAAAGGTTAACATCACCGGTTTAGTGCTTACACAGTAAATAGTCATGGTTCTAACACAGCGGGCAGGCAGTTTATAGCACGGAAAGTTCCTCCTTCTGTTTCTCCTTTCTTTCGCTTCTTCTTTTCCTTCTTCTTTACCAAAGATTTACCTCCCTCCCCCTTTCTTAATTTTTTTTTTTGTTCACCTTATCTGATTCCCGATGATCTCTCCTCCCATGTCTCCCCCCCCCCCCCCCCTCCTTGTTCAGGGCCAGTTCTTTTTTTTTTTTGGTGGTTTTTTATTAGCAGTACGTACCCCAGTCATTTTGTTTTACCGGGTCTATTCAGTTTTGCACATTTGCTTGGTCTTGTGAAAACTTTGTCAAATACAGTCATGTACCATATTAGAATTTTTTACTCTTTTCGGTGCACTCTTATCGTGCACGAATCCACACTTTTCCTTTCCCAAGCACGTTTGGCGCATTATTTATCTGCTCAATGAAGAAGCAAGTGCTAAAACAACAACAAAAACACTATGTTCTATTTCCCCCCGCTGGGTAGTAATACCATGTAGGCCTACAGAAAGACACAGAGAACGTACAAAACCCTACATTTGGTGGCCTATAAAGTAACATCAATTTTTTTTTTTTTTTTGAATGGTTACCACGGTGGGATCCAAGGGGAAAAAAAAGCCAAAATATTTCATGCGCATTATGGGATTACTTCTGTGTGTGCGGGTATGTGTTCTTAAAGCGAATGAAAACAAAATCTATTGATATGTCCATTCAACAGTTCCCGTTACTTTGCTCTTGTTTCAAATTTCGCCGACAAATTTCTTAAAGGTCACATGACACTTCAAGATATTCCCACAATCCTTCTGGGATCAAATTTTAACGTGAACAGCCCCAAGAATAGATAGTCTCACTCCAAGGCCCAATGGGGAGGGGGGGGGGGGTAGATGTTTGGGGAATTTAAAGCTGACAAAAGATCTTGCACTAATGTCGCATGTATTTATCTCGACTACCCTCGGTAAATATTGTAGGGTGGCAAAGATTTCGAGCGGAGCCGCGCAGTCTCATGAACCGGCTAATTTACTCAAGATGTACCGCAGGTGGCGGGGAAAAAAAAAAGGACTGGAAAGGCAGGCTCGCACACAGAAATCGAGTTTTGCGATAATAATATCTGCGATTCCGATAAAAATTAAGTCCAGATGTGAAATTCGGAGCGGGTAATGAACGTACCTGAGGGCATAGACCTGGGCGGTATTCTGATTTCTATGATGGAATCGATTCGCACTGTATCTTCATTACTTTTATGTGCGTAAAACGACTTTATTTTGTTGTTTGTTCTCCACGAGGAAACAAAACAAATGGAGAAGTAATTGCTCTTATTTTCTCAGTAATTAACACCCACAGCCCAAAAATCCGAAGCCACAAGAAAAATCAGTATAGAAAAGACATGTTTTGGGAGGTTGCAACAAAATATGCAGTGGCATTCTAAGCACATCAGTCTGGTACCACTACCGGCAGCCGTTCATAGTTAATGAAGGCGCGGACTCGTATGTTCACAGTCGCGTGAAATCTGTGCCATGCCGAGAGATACATAGAAAGCATAATAATATGCATAATTAAGGACAACTGATAACATTACCGGGGCTTGGTAGAACATGACAGCCACCCAGATTACTGACACTATCGTAATTAATGGTTGCCACAATAATAAGAAACCACAATTTCCTCCGGAATTTCATGTTGCGTGTTATTTCGTTCCCAAGCTGAAGTTTTTGGTTTGCCGACTAAGATAGTTTGACAAGTCTAAGGGCATACAATTTAATGCGTGAACAGAGCGTTTTTACATTGAATTGCTATGCGGATGAAGCATTTAGTGGATACGACAACACACGGAGTCCAAACGAAAACTGAGTGAATGAGATGAGTCTTCAAGGACTGGGAAATGGATGGGGAAAGACGACGGCATAAGACATACGTGTACATTCTAGCCTTATGCAATGGATGGATGGATGAATGGGTAGGTTGATAGATGGTCGGGCGGCTGGACGGGTGGATAGACAGTTGGATGGGCGGACGGATGGATGGATGACTGGCAATAACAGTTCCATATTCGTTTAGGTGGACAAGAATCTTCTGAATGACACCATGACTTTCAACACTGGAATTGGTCTGACCAAATCTACACAAAATCCATGCCAAATTCAAATTGCCGAGACATCATCATTTGCGTTCAATTCTGCCTCAAACCACCACTTGCCACGAAATTCGTAGCTGGTACATGAATTTATTTTTTTTTAATTCGAGGAAAACTAATATTTCTCAAGAAAATAATCTCCGGAAATGCAGCGATATCGATGCAATTAATTTCACCAACATGCCAAAAGTCTCATTTCATTATCGGCTAACTTTTTCAGACTGCAGGCAGTGTGTTTATAATATTTACGTTTGCAGCCAACTGCGTTAGCTGTCAGCACTTGGTGTATTATATAAACTGATGCATTTGTGTACGCGTAGATCTATCTCTCATTTTATTTTATTTCACTGTCATGTTAACAGTCCGTTTATCGTTTCCTGTTGAGAATTTAAAAAAGGGAGGGAGGGGGATTGTGGAAAGCGGATTCTATTGAATAGCTACACGTTGTTCTACTCTACTGCATATACATAAATACTTTTTGTTATTTGTATATAATATTTATATTATGTGGACGTTCACACAGAGTGGCTAGGGTTGAGGGGTGGGGAAAATGAGTCTCTTGATAACCTAACTCCAGCTAACCAGATGTCTATTTTGAGCTATGGGGTGTAGTGATGCTTCTCTGATACAAAATGTATCATATATTATGTTTCGCTTTCATCAACAAGCATGCACCAAGTGAAAGTCCACGTTCTCGCCATCGATGGCCCCAGCCCACTTTCTTTTACTGTAGACTCTCCATAACATTTCGACTTCTTAATGCCCAAGCAAATTTTACCAATCTGTCTGTCTGTTGCCCTCACCGCCCACTTATTTTCCTATCTGCAAAGCGACATCTTGATCACAGTCAAACTACAAAATGTACTCTATTACAGTTTCAACAACAACAACAGCGACAACAAAAATGCGATAACTTCATTTCATTGACACATCCCACATATACTTCTTTTCTCTATAAATCGTTGATGCCTGTCACGTATTAAGTAAACAAGCGAAACCCTGAGCGGAATACTTTCTACACGAAGACTAGTTGGTGTCAAAGGGCCCGTTATTTTGGACACGCCTGGTTTGCGTTATAAACAGAATCGTGGCTCTCAAGATTCTTCGCCCCCTCAAATTGTGAAGCCATGGGGAAACACCGCTTTACAGAGGAGATATATTGTCATAGTTAATTGAAACGTCTTTCAAAAACGCTACATTTATTTGTATAGGGTCAAAATAAATATATATGTAAACTATTATAATAAAACAGAAAATATATATGGAAAGTGCATCAGTTTTTAAAACATAGTGATACAAGAACACCCCAAGTTACGAACAGTGTGGGTTGCAGAGATGGGTGAACCAATGCAAAGCAAAGTAGTGTTTCTTGACAAAACTGAAAGGCAACTCAGTATTTTCCCCATTAATTTGTGTTTGTAATTAGACTATGTCTTCCCCTCTCCCCCCCCCCCCCCTTAACATTATACAGCCAAACTGAAATTCACTGAAAAGGGTAACAAAAATGGAGACTGCCGAGTTCAGCTATTGTTTCAACTTTTCGATAAAAAATCTCATTATAAAAAAAAATAGTGGCGGGAGTGACTCATTGTGGTGCAATTTTGACCCTTTTTTTGCTCAACGCTACAACCTAAATGATAGTTTCAACAAAATTTAATTATAAAGTTAATTTTCCTAACTGTCAACGAATCCAGTCCAATCGCTTTTGTATCGACAGATTGTGTTGATTCAAGTTTCAGGTATTTTCAAATTAAAAGTCGTAAAAAGTAAAATACAATGATCTTTGTTTTGGCTCCCTGTAGTAAGCCCACGGCACCGGAAACGATGTATCAATACACGTTCAATTCGGTGCGCGCAATTTCCCAACCAGAAATGAGTGGGTAGTGCTCTAGTGCGCATGAAATCTGTAGAGTACCGGTAAGACTGTAAACTATGGGAAGCTTTCCAGACCAAAAAGAGAAAGATATGGTACGGGTTCACATGTTTATCCCGGACAATGCCGGGAACTTCATCTAGTGTTAAAAAAAAATATAAAAACACCCATATAATAATAACTGTAATGGAGACAGAAATAACCGCCACAGATGAGAACTCCTGACAAAGAGCATTTGATTCTGTTTATCAAAAAAGGCAATTGCTATTTAGGCATAGTCTGAAAGAAAAATTAGTTTGTCTTATGGACATCCAGATTAGCCATCTGGTTCTGTTGCAATTCAAAGCAATTATTAGAGAGAAAGGCGTCTTGCAGTGGTCAAAAAATGAACAGACCATTGTGCAGGGATGCAGAGCAGCAGTTCTCAGAGTCCTATGCCAAATTCCTCCAATTGTGATCCCAATGTACCCTCAAATCCCCCCGATTTTCAATTGTCATCTGTTTGTTTTGTTGTTGTTGGTTTTTTTTTCACCATTATGCCTTTACATTGGTAATTATGGAAATAATTTACTAAACTAAATTTTTACAATTTTGCAAATCAAAGGGGGAAAAAATCTGTATTACAGTGGATCATAAAACTTCTATTTTTATTGTAACGAATTATTATAAGCACGGTGTAAAGATTACATTCTTTCCTGGTCTTGGGGAGTTCCTCTTTTGACTGACATTCCTCCCCAATTTCTCCCAGAATTCCTCCTTTCAGATTTGAAATTCCTCCCACTGGAGCCAAGTGTTTTCTGTTTGAGAATCACTGATAAAGAGGGATCACAGAAAGCGAGATTTCACAAAACTCTGAGAGGATTACCCACTGCCCAACCCACTTCCAACCTCATTATTTCAAGCTTGCTCATTCCAGGCCTCTTATTTCCCAGGCCGAAAGTTTTCTCCCCTCCACGACCTTTTCATATCCATTCGCAATTTGGTTTTTCCTGCTGCTCTCTCTTTCTTTCCCAGACTCGCTTCATAACCTCACTCTTTCATTCGCCCCCAAGCTGCGAAACGGCCAGTAAAGCAAGTGGACGGGGGATATTGTCCGGTGAGCATTCAGGTGTGAAAAAGCTTTTGTGCACGCTCTATGAGCAGAGAGAGAGCTGTTCTCGCCTCGGGCCCAGCTTTGGACACCGGCCAGTGACAATGGACACGTCCCAGCCCCGACCCTCGGTGAGCGAGTGTTGCTGTTTACACCAATATGTTGGAACCATTTTGTCATGGGTTTCCAGAGTACTTGGGTGAAGTAGTGGTCTCAACGCTACAGCGAGTATTACACAAACAGAACCACCGGCTAGTAGAGGGATAAATTTACTAACAGTCTCAACCAAGTCACTGTAATGTGTGTACATGCCAATCTCCGTGTCGGATTTCGGCAGGTGGAGATACTGTTGGACATACTGTCCACCATTTGTGTAAAAAAAACAAAAAACACCTAAAGTGACAACTATCTCTACCCCCCGCCCGATAGCGCCCCCCCCCCCTTTCTTTTTTCTTCAACTGTTACGCAAAACTGAATTCGTTTGAAATGTACTCCATTGCAGCTCTCAGTATAATGATTGGTCTTTTCTCCTTTGAAACGAAGAAACCACGCCCTCTCTGTCTTCATTCCATAGACAATCAGTTTTGCTCACCCATTAAAGAAGAAAAACGGGCATAACCAATGGCTAAAACATAAAATCGCTTTTATGATGAAATCAATATTTCTCACTTTTCTACAACTCATAAGGCAGGCCCAAATACGCTCCTTTGCTTCTTCTATAACTTCGGTACAAACTGACTGCCACAGCTACAAATTCATGGACGCTCAAAAGTTATCCACAGTTCTATGCTACAAAAAACAATTAGAACTAGAGTCTCGGCAGTGTTGAGCATAATGTACCACAACTGTATTGGCTACCGAACCTGAGCCAATAATTCCGCAAACGCATGCAGTGACCGATCCAAATAGACAGACCCACTCACTCTGTGATATGATTGTTACCCTATAGAAGTCCTGCTAATTATTGCAATAAACTGCTATTTTGAAATAATGGGGGGAGGAGGGGGGTGTAGAGAGCGGGCAGCACTTGCCACAATTCCTCCTCATGTATCTAAAAATTCTGTCAATTTATTTTAATTCAAACTGAATTAATTTCAAAATTACTTTCTCAGCAAATAAAACGAACAAAAAATTTTGTAAAAAAAAAAATGTCTTCCTGCCATCATCACAATATAGGGATTGATTCACCTGCAATTATAGGCCTCTGTGACATTCTAATTCTACTTGCCTTGTTAAATTTTAGTGGTTCTTTTACTTCGTGATATTATATCACTTTTTGCTTGCTTAAATGAAGTTAAATAAATCACTTTCGAGAATTTATTTTTCCTGCCCGTAAAGCCATACATTTAGATTTGAACAGCTAGCTAAATTTCACCTGTAATCTCCAATTAAAATAAAGTGACCACTGAGACAGATTTTGTAATAAATTTATTTTGGCTAGGGGATAAAACTGATCCTACATCAATAAACCATTGAAAAAAATTAAATGCTCCTTATTGCTTTGCTGCAATTATAGCATCTCGCTACAGGTGAACATCATTTTTTTTACTAAACACAAAAACTGTCATACTTGTTAGTTGTATATTATGCATGAGTCATAAGATTTTAAATTTAAATTAATTTGTGAATTCTCTCCAAATCTTATTTACCAAAATGAAAAACACAGAATTACGGTATAAACTTCAAAAATGGAGAGATTTTAAAAAATCATTTTCAAAATAAATTTTCGAGGAATTTTCAGCAAAATAGAAACAATCAGCATTCTGTCTTCTGTCTTGGGATACGAAAGTACAACAGAACTGTAACTGAAAATATTTCAGATTTCAATGACATTATAAATGACAGTGGTGTCAATGTTTTCAAGATCAGAACAATTCTTGAGAACACACTTAATTTATAGATAATTATTAATCACGGTAGAAGTCAGATCATGATTTATACAAAAAAATCAATTTAAACTGTCCTTTTTCTCTCCTTCAAAATACACAATACATTCCAATTGTCCTTCTCCTCATCTACAACCCACACTTAAAATCATTCATTCTTTCAAATTATAATCACAATTCCCCATTTCCATACCATCCATAGCCATTTTTAATTATATCTCCAGTGCATGAAACAAACTTCACTAAAGAAAGCTGGTTCATTTATAACTGAATGATGAATTAGACCAAAACTTAAATACAACGTGTGGCCCCGCAGCCAAGATACCACTTTGGCCAGTCTGATACTATTCATTCCGCCGATACCTTTATTGTTAGTCAAGGCAAGTTTATAATTTACAGTAGGGCTGGGGGCATGATCATAATATGGTCCAGATGTGAGACTGGGAGTGCATGGACATGTGAAAGTTTCATAGACAGCCCTTCTATCACAAACAGGCCAAAAAGATCAATAAAATATTATAAATAGTGGAATTTGTAAAACAACAGGTAGATCTAGTGACCAAAAAAAAATAATTGAAAGAAAAACCTTGATTATTGTCATCATATCAAAACAAAGCTGAAAATGTGGAAATGACAGACACACAAATCATCTGACTGAAATTCAACATCCATGAAACTTTTACCCATCTTTTTTCTAAAATGAAACACTGGCAATCTTCAATTCCCTATCCACCCTCATCTGTCCCATAAGACATTGTGGTCAACAATACACTAACACTAACAGATGATACATTTGACATTAAAAAGTGTATTTAGAAAGCCATTTCTTTGCATGCCCAAGGGTACTAGTAGTCCATGACATACCAAATAAATATTCACCTGCCATAACGATACAATGAAAAATGTCACAACAACGGTCAGCTGACTGAATTTTCAGGACAGGATTTCTGGTTAGTTTCAACGCCACTAATGGAACAAACTGATTGAGATAGGATTAATGTCATTACCAACATCCGCAGGAATTCCATAACTCTACTGCCGTACTGGTAAAATCTTAATTTATAATAGGCTATTATTTCATTTCACTACCTGAAGAATGACTGAAAGGATAGGCCTATTATTCAGTGAGAGGTATTTGACTGCTACACAAAAGACTGAGTCAGGGAATTCATGAGTATATTGTAATTGCGCCTGATAAGTGATATCATTTTGAACACCAAGCTGCGGTAAACCCCTTGAGATGTTTTACTTTGGGTTAGCATTTGGGAACAGTTCTGTATGTCCCGACCAGGCAGTCAGGCCTTCTCACCTGTAACCCTAAACCTAATCCTGTCCTTATCCTTACTCTCCTGATTCTATCCCTATAAGTAGGCCTATAACTCTATTCCTACCCCTCTCAGACAGCTAACAAAAATAAAATCTAGATCTACTTGATTGTTATTGTACGAGTTCAAAGTGGTCGGGACGTACGGAATTCTTTCCCCAAAATATTTTCTGCACCTATATCTATACAAAATATAATTTAACCCTGTTATAGTTGTGATCCCCTTCCCTCTTAGATTTAGTTCCACGACCCCATTCACAGTGGCCCATTCAGCCAAATTCAGGCTAGGCTAAATCTATCGGCCAGCATGAAAGTTTGGGACAAAGAAGGGTGTACGCCTAGATCTACATCTAAGTATTTTTTAACACTGATTCAAGTCAAGAGACTCTTAATGTCGCTGTAGAAAAAAAATGGAATCTCGCTGATTTCATGGTTTTCCTGTAACTCTTTTCACAGACAACTTTGCCGTTTCCCTTTCTTCTTCGCCTTGCTGCGAGTAGCGAACAAAAACAGACCAGCCGTCTGCGCTCTGGCGCCGTGAAGTCGCTCGTTCAATTTCTCGTTTATATGACCGTATTTCAAATGAAAAATTGTAGGATAGGTTTATGCACTGAATTTCCTGTCCTTTCATATAACTTTTAAGAAAAGTACTCACCAGATACCGAATAAAGCACAAGAAAAATCACTAGTATACTCCTCCGTAACGACATCATTCCGCCATTTGCCTGACCTCCAACCTATTGAGATAGAAACGTGAACTATGACCTCATGCATATGGATGAGGTAGGGCATACGGTGTCAGGTTGTTTTTAGCCCCTAGTGCTGAGCTGTGAGTCGGCGCGGAGAGTTCTGAAGGGGAGTGATAATGCCAATTGAAAATGTTAGATGTGGCGGCTGCTTGCAGCTGTAAAATCATCGGCTTGTTGACCCAGAAATTTCTCCCTCATCTTCTCACTCTATCTAAACAGTCTGTATTTGTAGAGGGAAAAAACTGAGAGGGAGGCTTTGGATTAGAATGTTTTTACGGAGATACGTGAAGAGTTCGATTAAGTTATGAGTGCAGTTGATGTATAAGATCTTAGTCTGAACAGCAGGTGAGTCGCATGTGGCTCTCGACACAGAACGCACCCATACTTACTTTTATAAGCTACCTGGCTCTCGTGAAGTGCTGTACAGGATAAATCTCTATGCTGCGATATCTTTGAGTTTCCATTGGCTTCGTATTTTATATTACATGTATTTACCAGTTATTAAATTACTAAGGCGTTATTGATACTTCTTAAAGAAATGGTGTCTTGTTATGGATGTTGTTAATTGTTGCTGCTGCAAGTTTAATAATGGCGCTACAGCACTTTTTTTTTTTCGCTGCTGCCACCCCTTCTAAAGAAAATAATCGTCCCAAAAGTAAGTCTTGGTTTGCTAGAGTAAAATTGTATAGACAGCAATTATACCGTTGGAAAATTCACCAAACAAAAAATCCTACCAATTAAAATGATTATGCCTATCGATACCATCAATCAAATACAGAACAATAGAAAGGGATCATCTCTTCAGGTAAAGATTCCAATCACCGTTATCATTTTCTGACATCGAACATCTGATCTATGTATAATATCTTAAATCACGGGACTAACCACCTTAAGGGCATTTCACTTCAACCAAGCCGATTCACTGACATTGACAACCTTTGTTGTAGCTTAATGTGGTACAAGATAATGGGCACCAGTAAAAGTTACAGCAGTGAGCACAAAGATCTGCTTCATTTATTGAATGCTGAACATGGCTTTCATCCCCCCCCCTCCCCCACCCTTTTTTTTTGTATTTTGTTTTTCTTTTATGAAAATGAAACAAATAATGTATCAAAAATCAAAGGAGCTTGGGATTAAGCATTTCATTAACTTATAGATTGATGGATTGTTGATAGAACTCAGAATCCTAATATATCGGGCGTCCTCATAAGCGCTCCTCTCCCCACTCCAAGATCCATTGAGGTTTATTCTACTTTTCAACTTTCATAAACTTAAAAGAACCACAGTTGACACTGCCAGCACCCTTATGCAAATGCGTCGCGTAGGACTGAGGTCAAGTTTGACAAAGGTATGATATCGTTCCTACATTGATTGTCTTGCCATGACATTGTAAAGCGCCTCTGTAAAGAGAGCAATCCTACCAAATTTACAGAAATCCTGAATAAATCTGCGTCAGCTTGACGTACGGATTTGGCTGGGTAGCTGTTCATAGTTACCTTGCAAGGTTAAGTTTTGAAGGTGGTATGAAGAATATAGTGCTCGGAGTTAAAGACCGACAGGCCCAGCTTGATTGGTACATGTATATCACAGAAGTTATGTCAAGGATGTGATTTGTCTAAGCAATCACCACAGTATCACCCTGTACGAACCAGAAAAACGACTAACAACAATCTAGGAGGATGATTCAACTTTAACTCTTCAAGGCCTATATTTTACACACTTTGCTTACACTGAGTTTTGACTGCTATAAAAGATGAAGGTGTGCTTATTTCATTCTTCTTTTAAGATATTTAATGTAAATTAATACCGATTGAAGAAATAAGAACCACAAAAGTACCAGTAAATAAAGATGTCAACTTGATGAAAACGCAATAATTATGTTGCTTCGCATGAGCCTGAAAGCGTTAACATAGTTTGGCGATAAATGAGGGCCTCTGTATATCGCTAGTATAATGGCGGCAGATGTTGTTGTTATCGACTTTACTGATGTTGCTGTTGTAAGTCTTCAAATTTGTCCTGGTTCCTTTTATACTTCAAGTTTTAAGCATCAACAAAAAACAATTACATTAGATGAGAAATTAATTGGAGGTGGTTTAATTAGCAAGCAGTGAACTTCAAAATATGAAGTACATTGTGAAGTAGGATCATATCTTGTAGCCAGACAGACAGACACACACAGACAGTCAGGTCTACGACATACTCCAGACAGACAGACAAGCAGAAAGACAACAGACAGACAGAAAGACAGACGGACATATCGTAGACAGACAGATAGACAGATAGACAGACAGACAGACAGACAGACAGACACAGATAGATAGATAGTAGATAGATAGATAGATAGATAGATAGATAGATAGATAGATAGATAGATAGATAGATAGATAGATAGATAGATAGATAGATAGATAGATAGATAGATAGATAGATAGATAGATAGATAGATATTATGGGGGTGCCTGTGAACTTTTACACCGGTTAAGTTTGCCGAACACCCACTTGTAGTCTCACTGCAGGTGCGTTCCTTGATCCTTATTGTAATGCAATTACGTGCAAATGCCGCATTTAAAATGGCGTGATTGTTCGCAGGTGTTGAGAGTCGTGAGACCCGTGAAAAGGGCAAAATGAAAACATTCGTCGCATATTAATCAAATGTGGTGATACATTGTCGTGCGTGTCAAAACATAGTCGTGTCACATGGGCAACTGGGCCAAATGGCCTTTGGAGTTTTGCACTACGAACCAGGAAGAGCTGCAGGAGAGGGGAAGGAGTGTAGAATGTTGTGTGGTGTTTGGAAGACCTCCATAGCAATGACATGTTTGAAATATTCTGGCGAAAGGAACCGGTTAGTGTCGGATTTAGTTTGATTGTTTATTAAGTTACGAAGTTGAAAGTGGGAGGAGGTGAGGGATGTGGTGTGGAGGTAAGCTGTTCATCTGGTGACATAGACTCTCTCTCTCTCTCTCTCTCTCTCTCTCTCTCTCTCATATTATGCCCAATATGAAATGAGAAAAAAAAAAACGACTCTGTACTCTTACAATACCTGCTGTGTGCTTTTGTTAGTGGCTTATTCCCCCCCCCCCCTTCCCCCCGACATCACAAAATTTCCCCATGGTTAAGAATCGCTTAAATCTAAGAGGAATTCATCAAGCTCGTCTTACACTACCAATCGTTAATGAGTGAGATAATATAACACGATAAGCATGATTAGCCTACTCCTTCGGTGAACGGAAACAATCTGATTTATTCAGTATGTGACGAAATTGGAAACCGTTTCTGTTAAAATTAAAAAAAAAAAAAAAAAGATTCATATTTGCTGAATTGGAACTGAAGGATTTATATTTTTTTTTATAAAGATACCCCCCCCCCCCCGGCTCACACACAACACACACACACTTAGATTATTTTTTTAAAGATTCCCCCCCCCCCCCACATACAAACTTAGATTATTTTTTTTAAGATTCCCCCCCCCCCCCCACATACAAACTTAGACTATTTTTTTTAAGATTCCCCCCCCCCCCCCACATACAAACTTAGATTATTTTTTTAAGATCCCCCCCCCCCCCCACATACAAACTTAGATTATTTTTTTAAGATTCCCCCCCCCCCCCCCACATACAAACTTAGATTATTTTTTTAAAGATACCCTGCACTCCTACCCCCATCCTTTTTTACGTAGAGAGTTCTATCCTGCTTACGGTGCCATTGAGCTATCTATAGATCAGTGATGCTGAATGGAGAATGAGATTCTCACTCTGTTGCGGGGCTGGATAAACCATTAGATAAAATGAGCACGTGCTTAGGGCATCAAGGGAAAGGGGACACCGCAGAAATTTTCCATTGCCAAATTTAACATGGACCATATGGTGCAAAAGTGCAAATGGTGCTGCTGAGACAGGGTCCACTAAAAGCTCTCTTCCTCCTCCCCCCCCCCCCCCCCCTTACAAGTCTCCCTTTTTTTTTTTTAAATTTTGTTTTTAGATGTATCAAAAAATTGCCCTGCGTTTAATGTTTATTTGTTTGTTTGTGTTTTTTTTTTGTGTGTGTGTATTTTTGAATTAATATATAGGGGCCTACAGTATATGGGGGCATTAAAATCTTTAAAATGCTTAGGCCTTCCAAAGGTCTTAATCAAGCGCTGCTCAGTTGTGAGGGAAATCCGAGGCCTCGCAATGCCTTATTTTCTGACTAATTATTTTTCAGCCCAATTAATTTATCCACATACTGGCTCCACAAAAACCTAGGTTATTCCATTACTTCTCGTCTCTGAAAAGTTTCATGGCTGTAAGTGTGGCCGATTTTCTCAAAAAATGACAACATAGCCTCGAAGTTACCATAGAATAATTATAATGGTAGAGGAGGTATGCCATTACCCAGCTGTTGTTCGGTTTTCATCCTGTTCCATTTTCATCCTCCATTTACCGTTACGTCTGATTGTATCGTTTCTGTATTACTTCTTTCGCGGGGCAATGCTACATGTGTATGCAATCTTTTCTTTTTGCCATCCGCCCAATTTTGACATTACACAGCTGCAGTTCAAGCTCATCATTGGCCTGTGACGGCCCTTAGTGCTGGGCTTCGTTTAGCTTTCTGTAGCAATCGGCCCAAAGTCACTCTGGCTAATCAATAGGTGAACAATTAACACACACGCTGACAGCAACAATAGTCACATACAACCGTTACATCGCACCCCCCCCCCACCCCAAACCGGCCATCGTGAGCTTTTATATTTCCATCTGCATGGGGTTAACGATGCAGCTTTTAGGAGTCAACAAGGCAAGACGATGTTTTCGTATCGTGTTCGCCGTGGGTTAAACATGGTATTGATAACATAATCATTATTCAAAGTAACTGAGACGTGAAATATAATTAATTTCGACCGGTTGCATGGACAGAATATCGTGTTCCGTATACCGGGAAAATTATGATAATAAAAACGACTCATGGGTTTTAGTCATATCTTAGAAATAACAGAAATATGCTTTTTTTTTTCCGGGGGCGATTTGTCTGGTGCACGGGCAGTTCGGCCAAAGTCAAAAGAAATGATGAATTTATAATCATAAGGCAAATTCTACTTATTAATCACAACTATGGTGTCACTTTCTATTGTAGGCCTACGTGTATCATTGTTTTGGCACATGCAATAAAATATGTTGTCTGTAAATATAGTATGGTCAAATCCGGAGTTAACACCCTTAGTAAAGACATTGTTGACAGTGGAGATAGTAACAGTGATATGCCTGCACACTCTCCGATGTTCACTGGCCGTCTAGTTGGATGGTGACGCTACGGGAAGGGTTTCAGTGAAACTAAACTAATCGGGTCAAAGATACGGTATACATACAGTCTTCTATATCCTGGATTGGGTGGTGAGAGAGGTCTCATTGCAACTCAATGTGTGACGTCACCACCCAACTAGTCTGCCGATCAAATTGGGCCAGTGCGCAACTATGTCTTATCAAACTTGAACGGGTTGAAAGCAGAGAACCTGAAGATGGTGTCTGAACATAGGTGTCAGTATTACACTGAGTGGGCAGTAGACGCAGATTCAGCGGTAAGCACTATGAACCAGCAAAAGTATCTTGCACTTGCAGGTTTTGAACCAGTTAGTCGGCCCACTTTGTAATTCAATCTCATTCTGCAAGGTAATCACGCCAGTCTAACGCATCACTACTTCCTGTGCGATTTGTTCGTTTTTTAAAAATATTATTATTACTGGCGGCATGTGTGCAGCTGGTCAAAAGTATGTGCATACGTGGCATTTTGATTAGATGAACATTGTGCCGTTAGCGCAGGCAGCACGGTTCAATTTTAATGGCGGAAGATAAATATTATATTAAATTGAAACGTCCCCGTCGGTTTGGATGACTTTTATGCACTTGTACCGTGAAGACGACCATGAGTAAAAAGTGCATAGAAATAAAATGTTGGAACTGCTTTCAGCTGAGGAATAAAGTACAGCATCGGAAAATGTCTCTGCTGTTAAGATCAATAACAGTCCTGTAGAAATGTTCCGTTTTCCCTGAGGCTGTTTGACAATGATTAATTCCCTTCTCGTTTACTGTTGTTAATACAAATGCCTTAAACAATACTGGGGACCTGGAAATAAAGGTCTCTCTCTCTCTCTCTCTCCCTCTCTCTCTCCATGTGCGCACGCGTGTGTGTGAGAGAGAGAAAGTGAGAGAGAGAGGGGGAGAGAGAGAGGGGGGCACGCACCCTCACCCTGCTATGAGAAAGTTCTCCAGAATTCTCTTCACTCCATGTTCACTGTGGGTATTTATCATGACTAACATTTCATTATCTCATTCTTTTACTATCACGCTTTTTTCTAAAATCGAAATATTGCTCTAAATCACTTAAGACATGACAAAACGGCGCCTACTGATAACATATCTTTGATCGTATCTTTATTTGTCAATACTAATATTCTCATACCCCCTTCATGATTCAGACCTATCTAATATTCTTTGTCAATGCAATATTCCTCTGAAACTACCCTTGACTTTTAGATAACTGAAGAATGTAGATGTGAAACAGAAGTTAATTTTCAGGCAGTTCTGCACAGGGAAAGCTTCCTCTGGCTATGGGTAGGTTGTTTTGCGTGTCCACATAGCACTGCAGCAAGATGACAATAATTATACTCTATGTAATTCTGTTTTCTCCTCTTGTGTAAATTAAATGGTCAGAAATTCGGAAAAAAGGCTGCCACTTTAAAAATCTTTGGGGTACATACCAAGCTCTGTTCACGCGTTCCCTAACAACAACAACAACAACAACAACAACAACAAAAAAAACCCCAGAAAATCTGTTAGAATGTAGGTCAAGACTCTCTGAGTCTGGGAACTCAGTTGTAACAGACAAATGACCATTTTTTTTTTTTTGAGACAGTTGTCAAATTGTTCTTTTTTTTTCGTTTGTTTTTTTTTGTGGCCGACCTTTAAGCTTCTTGTTTTTTCCTTCGAAATCATATGTGCGTGCGCGTGCGTGCGTGTGTTTGTGTCTGTGTGTGTGTGTGCGTGCGTGCGTGCTACATTTCATCTTACATAAATCCAACTCGATGAGCTGAAAGTTTGAGTTTGAGTTTGAGTTTGAGTCTGAGTTCAGGTTTTACGGTCCGTCGGCAAGATAACGACCACTTTGCGGCCTTCACGGTCTATTTGGGCGTACGGTCTTTATTTATGTTTCACATCCAGAACTTCTATGTTTAACAATATAATTCAATACAATCATGCAGACAACTTTATCACACTTGTAAAATTCTCAAAAGTTGTTTTGTATATGTTGGGTGAACTACGACTGGCTAATGTGGTTACTGCGTGGGTTCAATAGTAACTCCCTTAAGGATACACAGGATTAACAAACACAGGGTTCTGCTGGCAATCTTATTTATTCAAAAAGCCTAACAAAGGTATCACTACCAAACAAAAAAAAGCCAAGAAAAAGAAGCCCAACAAAAGAAGAAGCCCATAAAAAGAAGCCCAACCAGCCATAAGCCAAAGTTTCTCCGGGTCCTGTGCTACCGCTACATGCCTTATGGGGCGGGGTGGCGATGGCAAGCGTCGGCTCTGTCTCTGCGTCTATGATGGAGTGTCTTGACCACTCGAACCGCATCTTATTTATGAGCCCGCGCGGACGTCCGAGAGAGCTATTACGTAGCCCGTGTTGCACAAGGGAAAGGCTCGGACATGGAGTCCAGCCCGACAACATAACCGGTTAGGGTCCTAACACAATCGAATTTACAGTACGGTTAAAAGGGTGCACACAAAAGTCAATTAGGTATCCCAGTAAACTGCAGAAATTACTCTAACGACCCCTCCAGCAATAATTGAATAAATTTGACCCAGGTTGGATTTATCGGGGATAACATGCGTCTAACTCATAGTTTGCTTTAAATCCGAGACCCTCTTATTAATTATTTCAATAGGATATGTGCATCAAAGTACGACAAAATTGGTACCATTATAAATTGGAAACTTGCTGCTAAAATTCTAACTGACTACTTATACCAGAAACTCGGTAGTAGTTTTAATATAAATTTTCAAAGTGTCAGGACTAACAACATTCGACAATTTTGTGCGGGATACTTTCGTCCATTAATACGACGTATCTCCATTGATAACAAACGTTATCATGAGTACCTATTTTGTACCGATAGGGTATTGTCTACTCTCAAAAATGAATTCGGGTTCCCGTCTTTCTGTCGGTGGATAACAACGAAGGAGCGAGTTGTAAGAAACTTAAAGCCATGATATAAGAGTTGGAAGCCCGGTGGTCAAAATTTCCAATTGACCAATCAAAATGCGCGCTTTTCACCGTGATGTGAATAACGGGTCCCGCGCTAGTATTACAAGGGAAATAATCCAATTAATGGTGCTCGGCCAAGTGTCCATAAACTACTATGAGTGGCCGTCCCTCACTCACGCACTAGAGCTACCATGAAAGCACATTAAAAATAAAAAGTCGTTCATCCTCTCACATTCTCCCCTGCTAAGTCACGTAGTCCCTTACGTGACACATACATCAATTCAAAGGTTTACAAAAGACCACTGAAGGTACAATCAAACTCTAAGGGGCTATGATACCATCACTTAGAGTAGAACAATTGCAAATTACACACAGTGAACCGAAGTACAACAATGGTCCATCCTCTTTATAACTACTAACAGGTGGCGTGAACCGGCTAAGTTACTACTGGCATCCTGAAGATGTACACAACAGTCTCAGCTCTGGCTGTAGTAAGTTACATCATATGGACAAAACAACAGGTCCCAGACCTGCAACGGTGGTCCCAGACCACTATCAGGGTTAACGTAGGATCGAACAGTACAAAAAAATACAATATGCTATAAGGGCACTAGGGCAATGAAAAAGGTAAGGTCAACATAGGCATAAAAGTAATTGTAATTAAGCTGTGGAGAAAGCCAACATGGGCATACTCTCTAACTTAAAATCTTGAGGCGGAGCTCCCTTGGATTCGGTGGTCTATCATCTGGCCTGATGGAAACTCGGGGGGGGTCTTGATGGGTGCGCTCCCCTGCTCTTTCTGCACTCACAGTCAATGTCTAATGTTAATCACTAATAAGAGTCAGAGGTCCAATCTCTGGGGTTGTCTGTGTGGGCGGCTGGACCGTCGCACAGGAGGTAGGCGCTGGGAAGTTGTCATCCCAGGTTGAGGGTCCGGTCGGGCTGCAGGTGGCTGGCAAGGGTGGTGAGCCGGGAAGTACCAGACATCGGTCGACGCAGGCAGTGGAGGCGGGTGCTGTGGATGTGTGTTGACCACTGGGGGGTGAAATAACCGCAAGAGGTCTCCGTTGACCGCAGAGGCATCTCCATCTGGGTTTCTGATGGTAAAGTAACCTGAATCTTGAGTTGACGTTGGAGGGCGTTGGTCTTCGTGGCTCCATGGTTCCTATGGGGTGGGGCAGGGGTTGGCTGGCTGGCCGGGCTTCAAACTAAAAATTTCCATGGCTGGGTTCTCTACACTACAAACTAACCCTTCTGTGTATCCCACTTCTGACACCAGAAAATGTTGGATTGACTAATGGACCGAAGTATCCCACTTCTGACACCAGAAAATGTTGGGTGAACTACGACTGGCTAATGTGGTTACTGCGTGGGTTCAATAGTAACTCCCTTAAGGATACACAGGATTAACAAACACAGGGTTCTGCTGGCAATCTTATTTATTCAAAAAGCCTAACAAAGGTATCACTACCAAACAAAAAAAAGCCAAGAAAAAGAAGCCCAACAAAAGAAGAAGCCCACAAAAAGAAGCCCAACCAGCCATAAGCCAAAGTTTCTCCGGGTCCTGTGCTACCGCTACATGCCTTATGGGGCGGGGTGGCGATGGCAAGCGTCGGCTCTGTCTCTGCGTCTATGATGGAGTGTCTTGACCACTCGAACCGCATCTTATTTATGAGCCCGCGCGGACGTCCGAGAGAGCTATTACGTAGCCCGTGTTGCACAAGGGAAAGGCTCGGACATGGAGTCCAGCCCGACAACATAACCGGTTAGGGTCCTAACACAATCGAATTTACAGTACGGTTAAAAGGGTGCACACAAAAGTCAATTAGGTATCCCAGTAAACTGCAGAAATTACTCTAACGACCCCTCCAGCAATAATTGAATAAATTTGACCCAGGTTGGATTTATCGGGGATAACATGCGTCTAACTCATAGTTTGCTTTAAATCCGAGACCCTCTTATTAATTATTTCAATAGGATATGTGCATCAAAGTACGACAAAATTGGTACCATTATAAATTGGAAACTTGCTGCTAAAATTCTAACTGACTACTTATACCAGAAACTCGGTAGTAGTTTTAATATAAATTTTCAAAGTGTCAGGACTAACAACATTCGACAATTTTGTGCGGGATACTTTCGTCCATTAATACGACGTATCTCCATTGATAACAAACGTTATCATGAGTACCTATTTTGTACCGATAGGGTATTGTCTACTCTCAAAAATGAATTCGGGTTCCCGTCTTTCTGTCGGTGGATAACAACGAAGGAGCGAGTTGTAAGAAACTTAAAGCCATGATATAAGAGTTGGAAGCCCGGTGGTCAAAATTTCCAATTGACCAATCAAAATGCGCGCTTTTCACCGTGATGTGAATAACGGGTCCCGCGCTAGTATTACAAGGGAAATAATCCAATTAATGGTGCTCGGCCAAGTGTCCATAAACTACTATGAGTGGCCGTCCCTCACTCACGCACTAGAGCTACCATGAAAGCACATTAAAAATAAAAAGTCGTTCATCCTCTCACATATAGATCTGTAAAAAACTTTTGTAGAAGTTTGTTTCCAGTACTTAGGCGGTTTGCTGGTTGGACCCGGAATATTTTGCTTCAGTTAACCAAACAAACAAAAAAATCACAGCAACAAGAACAACAACAGGTGGCTACTCCAATTTCTGCCCCCCCCCCCTCCCCCCTTACACACACACACACACACACACACATCTTATTAACCTTATTGCCTGGATCGGCAAACAGAACATAACCCTGCGGGGGATTACCCAGTGACAGCCTTTTATCCCATGATCGAAGACGTTAACAATAACCACCGAAGAATTTATTTCATACTTTTCTAATACCTCCGCCAATAAACACTCCAGGCACCTCTATTTCCATAACAGTCTGGCTAAACAATTTATTTCGTCTTTGGCCTTTATACCTTTTCATTATTATTATTAAAGCTAAGTTTCTGTCAGTTTTCCTCGCCTGGGAGTTTTTTGCTTATTAAGTCTTCTTTTTGTATGTCACTTTTCACACCTGAGGCCCGAAGGCGAAGCATGAAGACGGATTTACCATGGCCAATGATGAATGTGTCTAGAGCTCTCCGGCGACAACTGTTTAAATATTGACAGTCCTTTCAAAGCAAGATTTGGGGGCTCTTCCATTCAACTCGGTAACTTTGGCTGACAATACGCCTGGCGCCCGTACGACGTTTTCTTTCTGTCTCTGTCGCCCCAGAATGTAAAGAAATTGTGGAAGATCCGTTTAACCAAATGTGTGAATAATTCGCCTGTACAAAGATGGCATTGTGGATTTGAAATTTTAAGAGGATATGACGAATTCTTAAGAGGGGACGAAGGCACAGTATTCCTTTTTGCAGAAATTTAAACTGTACAATTTGCTCTTGTGTAAATGAGATTTCGCCTTTTCATTCACCCCGGGAAATCCATGTGAAGTTTGCGACTGTTAAGATTACTTTGTATCATGTCATGTAATAGAATGCAAAAAGCCTTTTCTGTCATTTGACAGCTGCACTGGCTCTAAGACTTATTACCCATGTAACACTCTGAACAAGGTTCTGATCTATGTCAAAACAACCGATATACCTTAGTTACTGTCTGACGAACTGCACAGATTACAAAACTTCGAAAAGTTACAACTTTCTATAATGACCTTGCCAGTGGCCTTTAGTGTCATCTGAGTGTTGTCGTCTAGCCGTCAGTGAGGATTAGGAAACAATGAATGAATTTTAATGAAGGAGTCAACGTTTTGGAATAGGACATTTCCTTTTGGTTTCCTTACCGTGGGCCTCCAGTCTCGATATCATTATCAAGTCGGTTTCAGATTTTTCAGCATAAGCCCTGGTGATCATACTGGTTAAAAAAAAAATAATTAAAAATCTAAGACTGTTTTGCACATCGGAAAGGGGGCGGGGAGTGGGGAGGGGCAAACGGAGACCGTGGACGATGGACCAAAGGACAATGCGACACACTTACACTCTTCATATTGGCCCTGAAAACTTATTTTTCTACCTACAGACATGCCATAATTAAGGCTTAAAACTCTCTGTTACTATCTCCACTGTCAACAGTGTCGTTGCTAAGCGTGTTAACAGTACACGGGATTTGACCATACTATATTTACATTCAACATATTTTATTGCATGTGCCAAAACGATGATACATGTACAATAGAATGTGACACCATAGTTGTGATTAATAAGTAGAATTTGCCTTACATCATTTCTTTTCACTTTGGCTGAACTGCTCGTGCACCAGACAAATCGCCCCTGGAAACCTTCTAAACGCACAGCCCCTGGGAAATATTGATGCTGTTAGTGCTACTCTGCAACTTCTAATCCTCAACAGGCATCCCCCCCCACCCCCTCAACATTTCTCCTCTCTCTTCCTCTCTCTCTCTTCCAAAGTACATTGTTATTCTTTCTTCACCCACCTTTCTTCTGTCTACATGTGATACCTCTATCAAATCCTTCACACCAGTTTAAGCCTTGCTAAGCCACATCTCTAGTCCCCCCTCATTCATTTCAACCACGTTCTCCCCAATGTGTCCATTCTCTCCGGGTAAAATTTATCTGCGTTATTCCTGTGCATGTACACCGTAATGTCGTTTCCCGACGCGACGTTTGAAGGCCCTTGTCAGTCATTTAATGTGACATACGGAACTTTCCTTTTTTCAAATTGATTATATACATATATTTTTATACAAGATCTGGTTCAAGCCGAAGGCTTTCCTCAGATATTTAATTTACATAAATTTAATGACTCTGTCCTAAATAAAAGAGGCCCAGTTGAGATAAACACTTCGCTTTTCTTCTGCAACCTGGACGTAGGCTACAGATCTTGGGCTAAAAAGAAATAATTCATTTCAAGAGTTATTTCTTTCATTCATTCATTCACTAACCGTTCAGCCATTCTTTCTTTCGTTCTTCAGCCATGTTTTTATAAGTAACAGCTCTTCCACCTGCATCCCAACCACGAACCGGTGAAAACTCTCCCTTCTCACCCCCGCTTTCTCCCCCCCCCCCCCCCGCCGACCAATGTATTGATGACATTAGTAACCAGATGAAACTAAATCAATCACCATGAAATCGCTTGACTTCTACTGACCCCTCCATTAAAAGTCTCAAAATGTCTTAAAGCTGGAGGTGGTTTCACAGGCCAAGGGACAGTGTCATTGACTGCATTTATATGGTAAAAGTTTGTCCCATAACTTAGCATCCACTGCAGCTTAAAGAGGCGGTGTACAAAAAAAGTTGCTAAACCTAGTAGTCTACTGACCCGGTTGTATACAGCAAGGTTAGCAGCCTGCTAGGTTTGACAGCGCTTTTTGTACAGTCCTCAACGTTTAACATGCCTGTCACTGCTAGGACTTCATGAATCCAAACAGCATCGTACTTGTCTCGCGGTGAAATCTTCTGTCTTGAAAACATGAAACTGATATATTTCGCAGCAGTTTCTGATCTTGATGGAAGCATGTCCTCCTTGCATTTCCCCAGTTTAAAGATTGTCACCTGTTTGGCTCTAATGTCATGCGAAGTTGAATGGGGTGAGGTGACAGAACATTGTCTGCTGCGAGCAGCAAACTGCCAGTCGTAGCTTGTGACTTAAGAAGATGCAAATTTTTATTTAAATAAAAAATGAAGGCATAAAGCAGCCATACATTTTGCGTGTAAAAACTACTTTATATAAGCAAAATGACATTATTAGAGATCTGTAGTCGTGCACTCAGTTTACATCAACTCCTACCACCCATCCATTTTCATAAAATTCCGCCTTGAATTCGAAAAGACAGGGGGGGGGGGGAACAAGGGAAATAACTGTCTTAAAATAAATCAAACATCAAATTAACGCAGTTATGCCTCTTTAATTATGCATCATTTGACAACCAATAGGCTATTTCATCAGTTAAAACGCAAAATGGCATTTTAAGCAAACAAACTACAGCAATACTCTAAGCAAACGTGATGGGGTGTTTCAGACAATGAAGGATTACTTTATCTGCAGTGTGAAGTAAGCTACAGGTACTTTGAAACCTTTCGTTACAAGGTGCAGTCCATGAGGATCTATGACTGTATGTATTGTACAAGGTGAGGAGGTAAATATTCCAGTGACTGATTGCTTGACTGCCAGTTTGTCCAGGGTAATACAGTGTAAACCGTGTAATAATGCTACAGTACAATAAATGTCTATCATTAAGTAAACAAATAGATGAATAAATAAATAGATATATAAAATTAATAATGATCATAGAGGTGGTGGCTTCTAATAAGTAGGCAATTCATGTTTAAATTTGGTTACTTGATCTTTTTCTTTCTGTCTCTCTCCCCCCGCACCCCCCCCCCCCGTCTCTCTGTACCTCCTCTTTAAATATTTTCACATAGAATGCTGAATTGTTGACTACGGCGGATTTCGTCCTCGGCCTCCCCATCTCCCTATATAAACCCCCCCAGTAATTTTCAAGCGTAGTTCAGATTGTTTCGTTAGTTTTAGTTTGGATGCAACTAATAGTTTCAAAATAGTGTGAAGATAATGTTCTGAAACGAAAGTGACGCAGGCACTGTGTCGAACCTTCCATGTGAATGAAATGGCACTAATACTGATGACAGACGTTGGATTTAGAGACTCTGCCGACGTATAACTTTATGCTTGTATACAGTGTTTCTCCAGGTGATTATTATTAGCCTACTGTTATTTTCAATGTGAAGCATGAATATATTATGATTTTTGTTGGACTTTGACTATAAAATATATAAATTACTAATGAAGGAAAAGTCTAAGCGAGGTGTTATTTATTGTTCTAGTATCCATTCCATTTTAATTATTCACTCCGCACTGTTTGAGTCGTGACTGAGATTAGGCAGTTAATCAGCAATGGGGTTAGCATATTCACTATAAATCATACACTGCTAGAATAGACCTAGGACTAAGCAGAAAGATGACAGAGAGGGTCGTTTGTTAGAAGGGATAGGCATAATTTATGACTCACTAAACAAAGACTGGGGTTGGGAAAAGGGAAGATCAAACTTTAAAATGAAAGAGGAAAAAAAAACACCTAACACCTCTAAAATCATGTGAGTTGTTCTGCTAAGCTCTTTTGACTAGGCGTCAAAGAATAATATGGACATCTTGATATGATTTATTGTGATCTGGGTGTGGTTCATCTGAAAGACCAGTTGAAGTATAGCTGCATCTATTATATAATTCCATTGAATTTCAGCTCCATTCCACTAGTTTTACTTTAACAATCGGTGCAACAGTATTGTTTCGCTAACTTTGCGGTGTGTTGGTGTTGATTTGCATTTTAGTATTTAGATGAAAATTCAACGCAAATTACATTCTGAAAAGAAAGATGCTTTGGATATTTTTGAAGGCTATATTCATCGGCAAGTACACATTTAAAATATATGTTATATTTATAATATGATATATATATATCTTATATTGCCAAAATATTCTGTTGCTGGACAAGAATATTTTACCAGCAAGCTGGATTGGAGTTTAAGCATTAATTATTTTATTTTAGGACAAAGTAGGCATCGCTGTTTGGTCTTTTCTAGATCTAGATCTGGCAGCTATCGATCTTCTGCATTTCTTCCAAGACGGGCAGGAGCATGGCGCACGGACAGTGTTTTAAAAACAAATGTTCGTTATGTAAGCAGGGAATCTTGGTGTTAAATTATGCAGCAATTATGCAAATTTAATTATTCTTGTTGCTGGACACTTGTAGCATCCATTGAACTTTTACAAAAAGAGTGAGAGACAAAAAGAGTTTTTAATCAGAAACTAATTTCTGTGGACCATTTTATCCATTTGCAAAACTTGCAGCATGGAGAATTTGCCACTTAGATGAATCAAAGTTTAAATTGGCACCCACTCTCAGAAAAAATAGTACAATATAAACTAATTCGTGAAACAAAGCGAGAGCTGGGTAGTGTTTCTGGCTTTCTGCTGTTTTTTTTTTAGCTAAGGACAGCTAATACCAGAATCAGGAAGAGGCAATTTAAGCAAAAAAAAAAAATTAATAAAGATTGTAAAATTATCACATAATGTATAATTTTTTCAGTATGTTTGCCTTGGCTTGCTGTTAATAAGCTCGCCCTTTGGTCTACGTACTATATATTATTGCATAGAAATGATGTTCCAGTGCAGGAATGAAAGAATCCTATGTAGGATTGACGTGTTGGATTGAGGTAGGAAATAGTGGCAAGACCCCTACATATAGGATTTAAGTCAGAACAAAGTAGTGTTCTGATCAGATTGTCAATATCAGAACGATGTCATTCCTAGATAAAAATGATGTCAGTCCTGCGTAGAATTCCTACATCAGATTGATTGAGAAAAAATGACATCATTCCTATACAGTATACGATTTAATTTGGACCAAAGCAGTATTTTGATCATATTGCCGACATTGGAACATTGTAATGCCTGTGGCACACTTGATGTCAGTCCTACATAGAATTCCTACATCATATTGATGTAGAAAAAAATGACGTCACTTAAGATGGAATAAATTATAAGTTTGATCGGATTGCCACACCAGAACGATGTTTTTTCCAAGGGGCAAACTAGATGTCAGTCATACGTAGAATTCCTACATCGGATAGATTGAGATAAAAATGACATCATTCTTGTGTCGGATTTAAGTCAGAACAAAGTCGTATTTGATCAGATTGTCAACATTGGAGCGATGTCATTCCTAGGTGTAAACTTGATGTCAGTCCTACAAAGAATTCCTACATCATATTGACATTGAAAAAATTATGTCATCCCTATCTCAGATTTAAGACAGAATAAAGTCATATTTTGATCAGAATGCCAACATTGTAACAATATCATTCTTATGTGCAAACCGGATGTCGGTCCTACATAGCTCAAAGGATTGATGTAGAGGAAATGACATCATTCCTATGTCGGATTTAAGTCAGAACAAAATAGTATTCTGATCAGATTGCCAACATCAGAATATTATGCAATGTCATTCCTAGGTGCAAACTTGATGTCAATCCTAGGTAAAATTCCTACATCGGATTGATGTAAAAAGAAATGACATCCTTAATATGTAGGATTTAAGTCAGAACAAAGTCATATTTTAATAGGATTACTAACATCGGAACAATGTCATTCCTATGTGCAAACTTGATGTCAATTCTACATAGGATTCCTACAACTTATTTGTGTAGAAAAACGTCAGAACGAAGTAGTATTTTGATCAGATTGCCAACATTGGAATGATGCCATTCCTACAAACTTGATATCAACCTATGTAGAATTCCTACATCAGATTGATGTAGTAAAAAAGGACATTTTTCCTATGTCATATTTAAGTCAGAGCAAAGTTGTACTCTAATTGGATTGCCAACTTCAGAATGATGCCATTCCAACCTGCAAACTTGATGTCACTCCTACATGGAATTCCTACATCAGATTGATGTAGAAAAAAATGACATCATACCTATTTAGGATATAAGTTGAAATAAATTAGTATTCTGATTGTATTGCCAACATCAGAACAATGCTATTCCTGTATACAAACTTGATGTCAATCCTATGTAGAATTCCTACATCAGATTGATGTAGAAAACAATGACATCATTCCTATATTGAATTTAAGTCAGAACGAAGTCGTATTCTGATTGATGTTTGACACACCATTCCAACTAGCCAAGAGATTTGATCAGTGAAACAGAGGTCTTACAAGTGTAGGTGCCAGACAGAGAAAGTGAACGCATTTCAGCACACGAATGCAGTCATACAGAAAAAGGAACACCCGCTTGGTGCCAACTACAAGCCTTGCAGAAAGCCAGCCACATACAAAAAATTACTGGTCATTTGTTGCTGGCCACATCCACAAACTACAAAGTCACATGCCACTGTCTGCATGTATATCTCATGGGTAAGTCACTCGTCACAGAATGATTTAAGGTATTTTTTTTTTTTGTCTTTCATTCATCCTGTAAGAGATGTGTTTGTCTTTTTTTGTCAACAAACATGGTGACTGATGAACGGCCAACAGAATGTGTGGGTGAAGGAACTCTCGAAGAACAAGAGACAGATGTCAGCACAATGTTGATCTGTATTATCAAAGAAAAATCATTTCGTTTTTGATCTGAAAGAGCCAAGACATACAGATGGAAAAACATTACATCATCTCTTATAATTTCTTTAAATAAGTATGGAATTCTGCTTCAATTTCATGGCTTGCATATTTTGGTCGCACATACATTGAGCGATGTCATCTATTTCTTCGTTGATTATACCTTTGAGATAACCATCAGATGAAAAGCAGTGTGGCACTGTCTGCCATGTTCTTCACCCTTTTAGCAAATGGGATATAGCATGCGACCTTTTCTGTGTGACACGTTTGAAGTCGTACGGTGTGTGACTTTTGTCATAAAGCTAATCACGTATGGCAAGTGCTGACATGTGACGAAAAACTTTGGGCAAATGACGAATGGAAATTAACATGCAACCTTCGGTCCATAGCGAGTGGCGAGTGACATGTGGCGAACAACATTCTCCGTGTGAGGCCTATGCAATGCTCGCCGGTGCACCACAAACTGAGAGAGATTTAGAAAACAGGGAAAAAGAGTAAAGGGAAAATGCTGATTCACTTTATTGTCCACTGTCGGTTGTTGGTTGAATGTCAAACACTCAACGGAAGTTCATCGTTTCTGTTTTCTTCACCATCGTCCTGTGGGAGGCCACTATATTGGCCTCCTCACGCAACACGCGAGACACGCAAGGCCAATATTGTGGCCTACATACTGCAAACCAGGTCCTGCGGGAGGCCAGTATATTGTATAGCAACGCTGCTCCTCGTGTTTTGTTTTTTCATTTTTTTCACTTCTTTTTCCACTCTATTTTCATGTGTTATCTATCCTGTCACCCTTACTATATCTGACAAAATGGTATCGTCCGATTACGTTTATTACGATGCAACTATTCGTAACTATTCGTCATACCCATGTAATAGTACTGAGGGTCTGAAGTTCGAACTGAGGAAAATCTTGGGGAAACTTTTACTTTGATGCTGGTTGCCATCTACATGTGAAATCAGAAGAAAGGGGCCATGTGCGTATTTGAGAAACCATTCTCTGTCTGCAAATTTTGAATTCCAATGTAATACTAGGGCATGGTGCATAAGGGCATCTGTCTGTAGGTTTTTCATCAGGGAAAACTGGGAGAAAATGACCGACTTTGTTGTTGGTCGTTGTCTTTATTTGATGTGGTAATTAGAGAGATAGAGTGTTGCTTTGATTAAACCGCTTTTCAGTGCATGTATGTACTCTACGAGCTGAAAATCAAATATCTTGCTAAAACTAACATCACAGTACATGGAAGCTTTACATAGTGGAGGAGGGAGAAGGCAATGCCACGATATATGTGGTTTGTAAATTTTAAGCGCCTGGCTTAAAAAAATAATTTGTTCACCTGAATCGCCTGACTTAGGGACAAAAGAAGTGCAGAGGTCTTGGGGAAAAGGATAAAACGTGTGTTAATCGGCATGTAAATGCAGAAAATTCTTGATTTTGGGCCTTCCATTTACAATAGAACTTACTGCATATCATCACAAGTCCTGTACTTTATCCAAATATCATATGGACCACCTACGATTTATCCACCACTATTGTTGTTGTTGCGTCTTTAAGTAAACACTATACACATTTTCAAAAGGACCGGATTGACCCAATCGCCGAGGTTATCGGCAACATCTGAACGATCAGCTGACTGGTCGCTGGCTATCCCCGCACGGGGCGTTACGTGGACAAGTTCACCCAATGTGGGACGAGGGTTAATGTCCAGTATGCAAGAGGCTCCTCTTTCTCCTGAATTACTTTATAAATTCTTTAAAAAGAAAAAAAAATATGAGAATGAAGAAATCACTAACACACTTTAATATCCATGTGTTTTTTCTTTATATGAATGTGCAAGTACGCCAACGAAGTTCGTCGTGTTTATTATATTTTTGTCCGATTTGCAAAAGGCTTTTCTTTCCCTTAAATTTAAATGATTTTGTAATTTTCATATTTCACATTTATATTTTACATTCAGATTATTCTCCATAAATTTTCTTCCCTGTATTCAATATCTTGGAATGTCTGAAAATTTGTGATTTTGATCTAGTTCCCGTGTTTGGATAGATATGGATAAATGTCAATGATTTCTTGTTATGTTTCATTTATTTGGTTAAGTTCACCTGATAATATCGATATCTGTGTGTTCTGTTGGCAATTTTAAGTTCGAGCAGATAAAGTGATATGTGAGCCCCTCTTTTGGGTGATAGATGTTTGTTTTGGTATCGAATTTGTTTCTTAAAAGTGTCTGTCTTATAATCATTGTAGAAAACCAAGATGTCATGACACTTTCATTCCCCAGTGGACTTTACATTTTTAATTGTTGTCAAAAAAAAACAACAAACAAAAAAAAAAGAATCTGCAGCATGTATTTGGAAAGTATAAGTAAATGAAGAATTTGACACAAAAAGGAAGTACACAGTAGTATTAAAAGATTTACTCGGATAAATAGTGGTATCGATTCCCATTTCCGGTTTGTGGCAAGGAAATCAAGCTGGTGACATGGGGAGAAAGGTAGATAATCACACTTACAATTCATTATTTTTTTTTAATGGATAACTATAACGCTTTTTATATCAATAGGCATCTATCTTGATGTGCATTAATTATTAACAAGAGTGTTTGAATGATAATTAATTGCTTTGAGTGAGAGCTTTGCAGAAATTAATTTAATAACAACTGTTAAAGCATGTGCAGTTCAAATCTTGTTAGCCATAAGGGCAGATATTGTAAGGAATTTGCGTTATATAAGAAACCCCAACCCTATAAATAGTACAGAACAGCCACTTTGGGGAAACCCGGGTGGTCACTGGCTCCTGCTTCCATGTAGCGTCGAGGTCGGCGGTCGACCAAGGTACTCGCACGGCTAGACATGCCTAACTAGACTGTAAAGCTTAGGGTCTGGTGAGTTTCCTCCCTTAAGGCGCTTCTGAGGGACTGAGAGTTGGGGTGGAGTTTGGTCGGGGGTAGGCCGGACAAAACATACGGATTAGAACCTACTTCCTTAGATCTTAAGGGGCAACTGGTACTATAGTATTAGACTTAGGATCGTCCATGACATGGGAAAAGTGCTCTCGCAACCACATAGTCACACGGCACATCTGTGCTAGGTAGGGTAGTGTGTGCTGGAGTCCCCGTGCCACATTTTTTTTCTTTTTTTGTTTGTTTTCTAAAATTAGAATAAAGTTCACCTTGAAAATAAAATAATAATCATGAATTGGTCTCACATGAAAACTGGAGTGTTCACAGAAGAAAAAAACCTGCCACGTTTGAAAGGAGAACTTGTTATGTTGGTTTTAATATTTTTTTTTTTTTTGGTTCGCTTACGCACTGTGTGTGTGTTTTTTTAATCCCTCAGCTGAGATAATCTTATAAGGGAAAAGCCACTGGAGTCTGGTAACATGGTATTAGTCTTGGGTTGTCCATGTCATGGGAAAAGTGCCCTCCTAAGCGCATAGTGTGCAAGGTAGGGTAAATGTGTGCTGGGGTCCCTCCTCCTTTAAAAAAAAAAATATCCTTGCAATCAGTTCAGAAATCTTGAGCTCAAACTAAGACGGGACAAAAGGTTTAACGTCAAAATGCTTTAACTTGAAAAATAAAAGAGTTGTGAATTTGCCCACATAAATTCAGGGCGTTTATTGACATGTTGAAAAAAAAACATGTCCTTGAAAGAAAAAAGAATGTTTCAGTTGTTTTGCTTTTGATAAAGTTGGCCTTACATAATAATTAATATAAATATTACATTTATCTGTGGTCTTTTCTTTTTTATTTCTCAGCTACAGATCATTTAATTAAAACGGGAAAAAGCATTAGAGTCAGCCTAGTGTTCTTTTCTGAAATCTTATGGATAAACTGGTAATTTATATTATCATTTATCATTTGTTGATCAGTTAATAGTATAATAATATAATAAGAAGGTGTAACGTCTGAGAAAAATGACAGTGTAAAAGCGATCCAAAACTATAAAATGTAGACGAGATTGTCGAGAAGTGAAGGTGATATTGCACTTTCTTTTCCATTGTCTTTTACTTTTTCTCAATGGATCGAGCTGCACAAAGGATGGTGAATGTAAGACTCAGGAGCGTTTGTACCTTTTTTTAGGCAGCTTTCATAAATCGACGTCCTGATCCTATTTTTTTGTCACAGTTGTCTGGCCCTGAAGTGTTCAAAGCATCATTAGGAGTATAATATAACATATGAATTCACTCTTAGATTGCATCCTGTTAACGTTGTACACGTTTATGAATGGAGTTAAACATAGTCTACTGTTGCAAGTAATTCAAAAGCATCTTTTCCTCCTCATCCTGGAGACTGCGACAAAAACTTTTAGCAAAGAGCATTTATAAGATGCCTTCATTTTACACTGTAAATTCGTTTACCTATAGCACTTTTCAAAATAATCCCCTAGGGTTTCCGTCAATATCCTTTCTTTATGATTCCACCTACATGATTGTATCTTTTTATTCCTATATACACCAATATGTCTCAAAAGAATAACATTTTCACACATTTAAAAAAAATAAATCTTCGTCAGAGCTTGTTTTAAATATTGATAATTAATTAGAACTGCAACCCACTGGTTGCTCACAGTAAACTGAGGTAAACAACTTTTTCCGTGACTTCAATGTCCTCTCAGCCCGTGCACCTTCTACTTGGTTTAAACGTCTCCTATGTTTTCCAGTCACTAACCCTACAAAAAGCTGATGTGTAGGATTTGCACATGGACAAAACATTGTTCTCATGCAGATCCACTGGATATGACATCACACCAATGTCGATTTGATGTAGGGAGTGCACCCCTCTCATAATCCTACCAAGGCAACAGAAATCCAATATAGATCTACATTGGTTGAATTTGGGGATGCTGGACATAGTTTATACATTTATGTTCCTTGAAGATGAATATTTTCGTACAGATTTAACATTATGTCATTTTTTTGTCGTTTGTCTTCCTCAGTGAAGATATGGCTTTGGGATCAATAATGAATGAAGGACTGCGCAGAAGAGGCAGCAGTGAAAAAGCAGAGAAAATACCTCCTCCCACTGCAGTCTGTCTCCATTGTTTCCATGCTCTCACTGCAACTGACAGTTCATGGAATGGATCCTGCTGATCAGTCATCTTCGCACACACAAACAGCCAGGCAGAAGAGATATTGTTGTAGTCATCTTTTTTTGCAAAGGACGAGCAACAATAGCATGACCTTTTGAAATATACTGGTACTGTTCTTGTCATATTAGAGCATTAAAAGCATAGTAGAGCCTGTGGACAGGATGAAGTGTTGTTTTTGGCATGCTAAGTCGTTCCTTCTAAATCAATAATACTCAAGAGTTCTAGGCCACATTTTCCCCCCTTGCGACCCAGTGGTTCTCCAGTTCCTTCCCCATTTTGAATTGTCATAAATTTTTCACTATAATACTTTTACAGTGTCAAAAATAGGCAAAAAGAAAAAGTTGTGTATAGCAAAGCCTCGCGTAAGAAATAATTCCCAAATGATACGATATACTTTTGCAATGGTAATTATGGAAACACTTTTTTACGAACTGTTAGTTTGTGATCAGCATTATAATTCTGTTAATTATTACCACATTTGATATTTGTATACACAGTGTACCGAGCTCATTCTTTCTTGAGTTCCTCCTCTGACTGAAATCCCTCCCCAGTCACACCCTTGCCGTGAGGGTTGTGTGCCTCACATCTGAGAATCACTGTCCTACATCTAGACTGCCTTAAACGTTTTGTGAAATTGTCCCTGTATATGTCTACTGGAAAGGGTTGTGTGCAACATTGAGCATATCAAATGGTCTGAGGTCAAATTCCACAAATTACTGTCTTCAGCGTCCTCAAGAAACAGGCGACATCCGATGTAAGGGAAGTAATCAAAATTATAGAACGTTTGAATGATCAAGATAGGTTATAGCCCTTATTTGACAGCTGTAATGTAATAATTATTATCCCCAATGATACTTTGCCTAAATATTTTTGCTTTTCATCTTTTCTTCTGTCAGAATACCTTACCTAACTTCATGGTTATTCATGAGTATGACCTGCCTGCCTATTGAAATTTTAATGATCTAATGCTAATATTAATTTTCATTAACGTTGTATGTATCATAATACTCATCCATTGTAGGATAAAATACATGTACATGTATTATTATTAATGAATTTAACTCTTTGTGTGTCGTGAATTTTTCCATATCTGCCTGTACTGGAAGAAACTAGTGGGGGAAATGAAGGAAGACTAACTACAGCAACATCTATTAATAGGAGTCGACTTTCTTTTTTCCCGACACAAAATAGCCTAGCATTGTTGTGCAATCGATGACTGGCACAAACGTGAGTAGAGGAAGAACCGATGTATCGGTGATTGGCACACAAAGAGTTAATGAGCAAATTTTATTGTTTGAGAAGACTTGTCATAATACTCACATTTTTGGCGTCTATTCCAGCCTATGGCTGACTGGATTCTCTTTTTTTTCTCTTCTGGTTCCTTTAAAATCCTCTCCTCGTATTCCTTTTTTCCCCAGCTTTTTTTACGAGTGTAACACAGGTTACGGGTAAACCGAGCGGTTCTCTCTATCTATAGCTATCTAATCTGACACCAAATATGTAACACAGGACGGGACGAGCGGTCTCCCTATCTATCTCACACAAACAAACATACAAACAAAACTATCAGGTTTTGAGAGGACAACAATTTTATTAAAAGGAAAAAATAACAAACAATAAACAGGACAATAAACAAGACAATAAACCACAATACAATAAACAATACATTACGAATACAATAAACCACAATAAACAATACAATAAACCAGGACAATAGACAATACAATAAACCACAATAAACCCAACCGATAGGCGCGGTGAATTAACCAAATGAATTCACACTTGAACTACATCATCAGAGCTGGCACTTCACAAATCTTGAAATATAAATTATACAACTTCTTTTACTTTTATGTTAGTCTGGACACAATGACACGTCCTGCTGTCTTGAAGACTTGGGTGGGACTGACTGACCCACGCTATCATCTAAGCGTCACCCAAACACGCGCAACCCATTCACTCCTTACAGTTCACTAAGTGCAAATTCTAATAAAACATTAAAAACAAATAAAAACATTTTTAAAGACCACCATCTTGCTCGTGTATGTTCCAAATACACTATCTTAAGGAAATATTACTTAACAAGATAAAAACTAAACAAAACTTACAATGTAGTGATACATAACAAGGTTCTACCTCTGGCACCAGGGATGGTCACTTAAATTGACCAATCCTGGACAATACAGACCACGCTAAGATCATGGTTTAAAATTGGGGCATTAAGTACATCAGTTGGCAATGTTACTCAACACTTGCATGACTCATCTCAGTGCGTGATAAACAATAAGGGGAGATTATCTATGGTTTCTGTGTGGTTACTTCCCCTTGACCACGTCTAGTGGTCCAGCTGATCAAAATAACGGGTTTATCTCCCTTTCACCACAATGAGCTATGTTCTCAGCCCTGTAATGGTTCACCCCCATTACACGAGTCTTTTTTCTTTCTAGCGATATTAGCTGCTTATGATATGCTTAGCATATATATCCCAATTACATGTACCTCAGGTATTGAACGGTTCATTATAAAGGCCCAGCAGTCTCATATAAAACTGTGCCTTTGGAAGGCAAAAGTAAAATATTTCATTGATTTCTGAATGAAGGTATTTCCATTCTTTTCATTGCAGAGATGGTGCTTATGTCCTTTCTGAACACAGAAGATTATAACAGTGACTGCAGCTCTTGAGTCCAAAACAAAGTGTTGATGTGTGGGTGCCCTAAAAACACCACAAGAAGTTAAAATGAATAAAATGGCTGGAATGCCTTACAGAAAGGCTATGTGCTTTTGACCTTGTGCATAAGAAAAGTTCGTGTAGGCCAATTTGGTAAGTGGAGAGACTTGAGAATAATTTGATCGAATCTGGGAAAGAGTTCTAGTTGAAACCTAGTGGGACTAATTCAGATAATCTTCATTCAAATCTGATGTGATTAAAACAAGTGTGACACCTTTTTGTGTGAAGGTGAAAAAGAAGTTTATTTGGAAATTTGAAACAATACTTGCATTTTTTTCTTTCTGATGCTTTGTCTTTGTTGTGGATTTATGTAAGAATATATACATATATAGTCCTGAAAGTTCTAGAACCATATATATATATATACATGTAGTATGAGATACAGATATCACCTCAGTCTGTCCCAAAAATGACTTACGGATTTAGAAAGACATTAGGGATTTGTCGTATAGTAAGTTTGAGGATATTTAATTCCATATCACTGCTTTACACAAAACAATTTCAAAACAGCGTGGGTTGTCTGTCATTTCTTAAAATGACTCCAAGGGAGGATAACAGTCTGTAAAATATTTTCAATGTGATTCAAACTTGGTGCTGCCTGTTTGCACTGGTTAGTCGTTGGTGTAATAACAACTATCTTCTACTTAATGTTAAGAAAACAAAAGAGCTTGTTTTTGGCTTTAGGAAAAATAACAACGATCCTGTTTGCCCTCTTACTATCAACAATGAAGAGGTTGAAATTGTCACAGAGGCCAAATATCTTGGCATCACTATTGATTCATTGCTTAACTGGCATGCGCATGTAACATATGTATACAAGAAAGCCAACCAGCGCATGTATTTCCTCAGAAAGCTCCGCTTTTTAAAAGTTAGCAAAAGCATTCTGAAAATATTTTACACCATGGCTATTCAGAGCGTTTTGATGTATGGAGTTGTCTGTTGGGGAGGAAACATCTTACAAAAAGATAAAAATAAGATCAATAATTTAATTAAAAAAGCATCCAAAATTTGTATCTGTGATCTGCCATATTTTGATGAGCTGTACACTGGTGCGTGTTTTAAAAAAGCTAATATTATTATAAATGACCCCCAACATCCCCTGAACAAGGAATATATAAGATCTGTAAGAAGTTTAAGGCTGTTGTCAAAGAAAACTAAAACTCAGCGCTACTTTAAATCGTTTATTCCATCATCAACTAGGATGTTACAATAATGTCGTCATCTTGATCGTAATCTGTGCACAGTTGAATTATGTCCTGCGTGACAGGTCAATGTGTTTTAGTTAGGGAAGCATATTGTGTGCACTGTTAATTTAGTTAATTTATCAGTGTGTGTGTATATATGTGTGTGTGCGCGCTATGTATCATACTTTCTGCTTCTGTAACTGTATTGTTATGTATTCAATGATCAAAACAAATTTCCTTGTACAAGGACGAATAAAATTTATCTTATCTTATCTTATAGAAAAGAACAAAAATATTTATACTGTCCTATTTCTTGTCAGTGGTTTGTATACGATGGTTTTAATGCAATGGTGTGAAAGTCTGGCAATACATCTTCACGGTGAAATATAAATCACAAATGTAGATAAATATATTATGATGCTCAGATTATACATACTTTGATATTCTATGTCTTGGGTAGGCTGTTTTAGCCCTTTGGTTATATTTTCCGATGTTAAGCCTTCAGTTTTTGAGGCTCGATGGCTTGGGCAATTGCACCTCAGCCATTATTATCATCTTACTACATCGGAGCTAGAGGGTGAGCAGGTAAGCACCTAAAGCGCCATGACTACATGACCAAAAATTATGAAACTGTGCTGCCTCAAATTTTGATGATAGATTATAAATCCAATTTGGACAAAATTTAGTCTATAATATACTCGTAAATCTTATTATAAAAGACGCGGTCTCAAGATTATTTCATTGTTGGTGCAAGTTTTCTCTAAGTGTCAACTAATCTACCCCAGTCTCCTTTCTATTGACCAGTTGTGTTCATCAAGTTTCAGACAATCTTTGAAAAATGCTGAACATGAATTATGACATGTATTATATGAGATGAAAATTATGTATGTATTACATTCACATCAGTTCCAGTTACTACAGGCTCTGTTTGTGAGGTAACATTAAATAAATTAGAAATTAAGAAAACAAACCTTTCCCAATTTGAACTAATCAATTATTCTTATTTTGCTCCCACAGGATGGAATACATTTCCATTTGGACCTCTACCAGAGTATGGGCACATCTATCATTATTTCATTAGTGCAATTACAGATTAAGGAGAGAACCCACACCTAAGCAAGCCCTTGGTCAAAGGCAAATCCTTTTTTACGAGTGGACGTGTCTGAGATATAGAGGACAGTATGAGGGAGACTTGAACTATTTTAGAGTATGTTAGCATATATGAAAATGTGAATACCGTACATTATGTTTCTTGTTTTGAGAAAAGCATCAATTTTTTTTCCAATTAGCTCTTTTTGTTAACTGCTGTTAAATGACCTTACCATATATGTTATATAAAATTCATTCAAATACCAAAAGAAACAAAAGTATTATTTACTGGCTTTTGATGATAGCCCTGATGAAATGGATTTTTTTTCAGCAAAATGAGATAAATTCATCGACATTTTTTTGAGAAAGTTTGCCAAACAGCTAGATGGCCCTCTAAATGTAGATGAGTGAATTGGTAAATCTAAATCTGGGTTCTATTCAAGTTGAATTCTGCTAAATAGGTTGCAAGTCTAGATTATAGGTCTAGATTAACACTTAAAGTACCACCGGCGACAAAAGTCGCCAGTACCGCACATGCTTTATGTGAACTTTATCCAGGGGTGAGTACTATGTGAAAATTTCATGGCATTCCGTCCAGTCATTTTCTCTCAAGAATTTTTTAACATACGTCGCCTAAATTTTGGCTTGTTCACAACAAGGCTGCGGTATTTAAAGAGTATTCTGTGAAATTGGGCGCGGTACTTTAAGTGTTAATGTCTAGAAATGTTTATGCGAGACCCTGTAGTAGACTTCACAGACTGAGTGGAATCTATATAGCTTCTGCCTAAACTCTAGATCTAGATCTAGAATCTGACTTCTATCTTGATATAGATTAACTTCTTGCATACAATCTTGTTTGAGTCATTATTTTAGATGTAGATGTAGATTATGATAGGTGAGGGTATTCCCCTTTGAATTTGTTAAGTTTAGTCTAAAAAAGCAGTGTGACATTTATCGTGTTATGCAAAAGCAATGTTGTTACAAGTTATGTAGGCCTACATCCCCCAAGTTTTTTGCCCTAGGGGTACTATATTTTAAAGCCTTTTGTGATTCCAGAGCTAGAGACCTCCTCCCAGAATACTCCTAACAACAGCCTCAATTAATTATTCTTTCACTAGTTTCAGATTTTCTTTTTCTTATTTTCCCTCCTGTGTTTTTGAGAATAAGGACGGGGTTAAAGGGATAGGTATACATGTGTATATCCGTAAGTGCCCCTATCGCAAAATGCTTGGGGTGCATACATAGTCATAATAACAGCTTCCAAAAAAGTGGGATGATTTCATGGATAATATATTACCAATTGTCATGATCACATTAGGATCATAAATGCCGTGCTAGGTCACGACGTCAGTGAGTTAATTTTTACGATCTTGTTGATTATAACCAGCGTAATTTGTCCTTGAGCTGTTCTCGTGAACAGTTTGTTTTGAAACACCTTTTTTCTGATGGATGGAGAGAAGGAGGGGCGAGACAGAATAAATGTATAGCTAGGAATGACAGAGCAGTTCTCGACCCCGTGATTTTGATTAACATAGATAAGGGGCGAGTGAAGGTAGTTTATTTAGACGCTTAGTTGGCGTTCGGAAATTCGTGCATAAGAGTAGAAAGCACGGGGTTTGAAGATTTTAGTAGTTGATGTTTCGCATTTTAAATTTTGTCTAGACCGTAAAATTGACCTTGATTTTGGCGCAAGGCCATGACAAGCATAAATTAATATTGCAGGCTGAGCTGAAGCGACTGCACCAATCAAATGTATGAATCTGGACGGAAGGTCGAGACATAGCTTTAGTATTTAAACCCGTGCAGAGCTTAGATAGAGGCCACATGTAGACAATCCATTTACGAGGTGGACGGCGATAGTCCTCAGCCAGATGAGAGACATAGAGACGCAGTTGAGCAGTCCATATTGTGAGGAGCGCCATGATTTAAAACTCCAGAGCCTAAGCTACTTGGTTTGATATGAACCCACAGCGTTTACATCCAGCGCTCTCACTCCCAGTGAGGGCCTAATGGTGAGAGTTCATACTAATTTGTAATGACGAAAGTGAACCGTTCTACTTACTTTTGAAGACAGTTTCAGAGCTACCGCCAGACAACGCATGGTTGTACAAGCATTCTCCATGGCGTGTCTAGAGGAAATGTCCATATCATAACATGTCTCATTGAATTAATAGAATTTAAACCGTTATATCCGTCGCCACGTGCGCGGATTCTATTTGGCATATAACTCATATGACCTGCAAGTAGTTAGAGTGAATAAGTTAGTCTTTATAGAAAGCTGTAGTTTCATTAGTTAGATTCAGTTGCCTTTGAATTGATATTTATAATTATATTTGTTACATTAATTCCTGTAATTAAACTGCCCTACAGTTCTGCTAAAAATCAAAGCAATTGATTTATTTAGTTTTTAGAGTGCAAGTATTTTTTTTGTGTGTTCGTCGATTGTGGGAGCGGACCTCGAAAGAGTGTCAGTCGAATTCTCCCCATCTAACCCACATCGCGACACCATTGGATATATTGCTTTTTGAGGATTTAAAAATAAATCATATCATGGAACTCACATCGAGATATGACCCGATGCATTTATCTCTGATTTTGTACAAATGGCGCCTATCGCGTTTTATGGTCAAACCCTTTATTTGAATACTTGAACAGATGTGTTTTTCTCTTCGTCATATGATGTAAACACCAGTTGTTTTCTGTATAAGTACTAATCCTATCCTAAGTGATTGCTTGAGGAAGAATGTTTCTTTCAAAGAGTAAACCTGTATGATAACAGCTGAGTGGAATTCAGCACTGCTTGTCACTTAATGTAAGAATGAAATTTGTTTTTCAGAAATACTGAAAAATTTTGTCTCTTTTGTGTCCATTCCTGAGTTGTGTGTGCGTGCTACTAACTTAGTAACTGCATGTTCCAAGTGGTACTGACAGTGTACCCTTTCATAAATATTACACATTTATTGTTCTTTTTATCAGTACAGTGCTGATTTTTGTTTTCCTTTGATGACGGTTCTTGGATAGCTGAAGCCTTCCTCCTCCTGAAAAACTTTCCCGCCTAGAAATAAGATGACATAGCATTTTTTGACGTTGCAGAATTGTAAAAGGAACGCAAAACTACAATAATTAGATTAAACGTAACTTGCCGAAGCCTTGAAAATTATATATGATTTATTTTACAAAATGTACAAGGACCAAGGTAAAACTTTCTGTAGTAAGAAATACCGTAAAATTTTATTATGATTTCATTCCTAAATAAACCCTACATCCAGGTCTAATATCAAAATCTTATTCGCAGATGGATTTTTGGTTTTGTGATTTTATTTAGAAAGAGCTACTTTAGATCACAATTCGGGCTTGTTTTGTTGAATAACTATAGGCTCTTCACTCAATTCGGAGTAGCTAACTCATGATCGCACTGACCCTTGCCGATGTACGATGACCACACTACCGCTGTCCATGTAGTTCAGTTTTTATTGATCGGTATGAAAACATTCGCTGCTGTGCCTTGTCACGCTTGATAATAAATTGACCAGTAAAACCTTTGTCTGACAGTCTCTAACCAATGATATGCCTTATGAAACCAAACTGACAGCTGTACCTTTCGTGAGAACAAAGCATGATAACTAGCCAAGGCCCCCAAGCCCTAAACAAATTTTTTTCATCCTGATTGGACACATAATAATGAACCAATGCGGGCATTTTGGGCAAAGATCATTTCAGAGCTTGTTTCTGATTGGTTATTAGATATAGACAACTCTAGATGATGGTCAGCTTGTGAGAAAATGGGATAATATTGCAGATTTGTTGAGCAACAGTTTCGTATGTGGCTGTTTGGGGTGGGGTGAGCCTTTGAAAGCTTAGTCTTTGTGATTCCGACCAGTGGTTCACTGGTTAACAAGTCCTTGTCACACAATGCCTTTGATTTAGAAGATGTTGATATATCTTAATATTTAATTCATATTATTATTGCTAACATAAAACCCCAAAACTAATGAAGTACGAATTACGTAATTACTCTTTTGTTTCTATGTTCTGGAGTGACGCCCCTTGTTATTGTAATCAAGGACATGCGGCACACAATAAATTTGCTCTTGAGTTGAAACGTCTTTGTTGTGTTATTAAGACCTGTCAGTCAATATCTTATATCAACATGGTGGCAGCGAGGTAATAGAACCCAATGAGTGCTTGAATACCATCGTCCCAGCCAGACCAATGAATGTTTGACGCCTGAAAGTCGCCGAACACACGCTAAGACCAGTCCTCGCAAATTTTTTTTTTTCCAAAACAAGGGAAATAACCGCTTGAATCCGAATTCTCGAGAGGGTAACAGAGTTGTCTTCCTGGAAAATGTCAGACAGCCAATTTCGCCTACCTCCAGAGTTGAATATAACATCTGGAAACACCTCAGATAATTTTCGAAAATGGAAGCGACAGGTAGAAGTCTACCTGGATGCATCAGAAGGCTCAGCTAAGCCCAAAAAGACTCAAACCGCCATCCTGTTACACTGTGCAGGACCCCAAGTGCTGGAGCTATATGACCAGTTCAAGTTTGACAACGACACTGATAAACAGGACCCAGAGAAGGTGTTGCAACAACTACATAATTACTGCAATCCTCTCTGCAATGAGGTTCTAGAAACCTTTAGATTTTGGAACATCCCTGTCTCCGAACCGTTTGATACGTTCATTACAGAATTGCGCACCCAAGCAAGCAAGTGCAACTTTGTCGAAAAGGATCGCATGATTCGAGACAAAATAGTATTCTCAGCGGAAAAGAAACTTCAAGAGAAACTGCTCAGAGAGCAAGAACTTACATTAGCGAAAGCAATCACGATTGGACAATCGTATGAACAGACAAACAAGCACTTGCAAGAGATGAACACCACCAGAGTCGACAAAGTCCGAGCTGACAAACCTGAAAGAAATGCAACAGGAAGGAATGAATACGGCGGCAACCGAGACAAACCTAGGCAACAGAGAAGGTTCATCAATGATTGCCACTTTTGTGGCAGAAGCCACGAACAAGTTAAAGAAAAGTGCCCGGCATGGGGGAAATCATGCACAAACTGCCACGGGCGTAATCACTTCGCATCAAAATGCAAAAAGAAGGAAATAAAATTCACCTCTGGGGATGAGGCAGAAGAACTATCTGCAAGTGGAGATGAATGGCTGAATGCAATAAGTACCAAGAAGGAGAAAATGACGGCAGTATTAAAAATCAATGGCAACGATGTCCGCTTTCAGGTAGACACTGGAGCAGATGTCAATATCCTGTGCAAAAAGTATGTGAAGCGTGAACAGTCAAAGAAAACGTCACAGACACTGACCATGTGGAACAAGACGAAAGTGAAACCAGCTGGTGAGGCTACAATAGAAGTTGAAAACCCCAAAACCAAGGAAAAGGGGAATGTGCCTTTCACCGTAGTTGAAAATGATTTTGCGTGTCTTCTCAGCCTCAAAACATCCAGAGAGCTTGGGTTGATTACCATAAATGAAGACAGATTTATAGCCAAGCTAGAGTTAGAAACAATTGGGGATCTGGGTGAAGCACATTTGACAGTAGACCCCACAACCAAACCAACAATCCTGCCGTGCAGAAAAGTACATCATGCAATAAAAGACCAGGTTAAGGGAGAAATCAATGACCTGTTGCAACGTGGCATCTTACAGAAGGTTGAAGAGCCTACCCCTTGGGTTAGTCAGATGGTCGTGGTGAAGAAGCCTAACGGAAACATCAGAATCTGTATTGACCCGCAACCCCTAAATAAAGCTCTACAAAGAGAACATTTCAAGCTTCCCACTCTCGATGACATACTCCCCGAATTTCAAAATGCAAAAGTTTTCTCAAAGCTGGACATAAAAGAGGCCTACTGGCATATCAAACTGGACGAAGAATCAAGCAAATTGACAACAATGATTACTCCATTTGGCAGAGTCCGCTGGACAAGACTACCATTTGGACTAAATGTATCAAGTGAAATTTTCCAAAGAAGACTAAGTGAGGCCCTGCAGGATTTGCCAGGCTGCGAGAATGTAGCAGATGACATTGTACTAGTAGCTGGCAGAGGCGACACAAAAGAACAAGCCGAGTCAGATCACGAAAAGAACCTGGATATGTTAAAGAATAGATGCCAAGCACAAAGCATCAAGCTTAACGATGAAAAATCCAACATTAAACAATCAGAAATTGTCTTTATGGGACATACTATCAGCGAGAAGGGCATAGCCCCCACTACTGAGAAAGTTCAAGCTATACGTGAACTACAACCCCCCTCAGATGTCCAAGGTGTCAGACAATTCTGCTGCATGGTTCAATACTTGGCAAGATTCCTAAACAACTTGGCAGAAATACTAGCCCCAATCACGGAATTAACCAAGAAAAATGTGGAATTTCGATGGACGAAAGATTGTGACAGAGCATTCCAAGAAATAAAAAAAAAGATCACTACTGCCCCTGTGTTGGCCTACTATAGTCCAACCAAATCCTTGGACGTCCAAGTCGACAGCAGCAAGGAGGCACTAGGGGCTGTCCTGCTTCAAGATGGGCAACCAATTGAATTTGCAAGCCGAAAACTCACGGAGACAGAAAAAAAGTGGGCCCAAATTGAGAAAGAGATGCTGGCAGTAACATTCGGCCTTGAGAGGTTTGACCAATACACATATGGCAGAAAGGTCACGGTCATAAATGATCACAAACCGCTCGAACAAATCCTCCGGAAACCACTCAGCCAAGCACCTTTGCGCCTGCAAAAACTGATGATGCGAAGCCATCGCTACGATTTTGATTTTACGTGGACACAAGGAACAAACTTAAAAATCGCTGATTTTCTTTCAAGAAATTGTCGCAGTGCACAAGGGGACAACACTGATGAAGACATAGATTGTCGACAAATACGAAGCACAATCCCAGATGCACTGATAGAGAGGGTAAAGGACCAAACGGAAAAGGACCCTATCCTGCCAATGTTAACACAAATTATCAAAGATGGATGGCCAAACACAAAGTCAGAATTACCCCTGGGTTGACACCTTTCTTCGATATCAGAGACACCTTAACAACAGACGGAATCATTCTGAAAGGAGAAAGAATTCTCATTCCCCAAAGTATGCGTTGTGAAATTAAAGATAAACTACACTCTGCGCACCTTGCATACGACAGCATGATGCGTAGGGCCAGGGAGACAGTATTTTGGCCCGGCATGGCAGCCGAAATAAAAACAATGGCCGATTACTGTGAAACGTGTCAGTCACTAAAACCGGCGAATCCGAGAGAAACATTGATCCAACATAATAGAGGAACTTACCCATGGGAGAAGATTGCATGTGATGATATGGAAATTGATGGAAGACACTATCTTATAACAGTGGACTACTTCTCCAACTTCACAGAAGTAGACTTTCTTACTAACACAGAATCACAGACAATCTTTTGTGTAAGGACCAGAAGACAAAAGGTCATGATAATACCCTCCTCTGGATGAGGTCAAATAACCTCTAGAGTGTTTTGATTAAATTTAGTGCTACTTAAGTATAGTTTTAATTACCATTATTGAATACAGTCAACTTGTTTATGGAAACAAGGGGGGATGTTGATATATATATCTTAATTTAATTCATATTATTATTGCTAACATAAAACCCCAAAACTAATGAAGTACGAATTACGTAATTACTCTTTTGTTTCTATGTTCTGGAGTGACGCCCCTTGTTATTGTAATCAAGGACATGCGGCACACAATAAATTTGCTCTTGAGTTGAAACGTCTTTGTTGTGTTATTAAGACCTGTCAGTCAATATCTTATATCAACAGAAGAGACAAGCATAATCACCCGTTCAATGAACGGAAAGAAAATAAAATGATAATACATGAGTAAAAATAATGTGACTCACAATTCACATGAATTAAAATGGTAATCCCAATAGATCTGATAACAATAACATCTTTGGAGAATAGTCCATTACAAAACTTCCGGGTTTACAAGTTTCTAGATTGGTTATCAGGTGCTAAGACAACTGTTGAATTTCTGTTTCCTGTTCGTGAAGAGCTACATACATCATTCCATGCTTAAAAACAGGACGGCGTAAATCCTTAGTCCTTAAGATTCTGGTATGAATCAGCCCTTAGCCTTGATTGCTCTCCTCTTATAAGCTGCAGTCTCTCCGACTCAATCTTGGCAGAGGCGCTGACCATGAGTTGCTGAAAAAGTCGACGCGCTTGGAGAGTATAATTTCCATGCCGGGTGAAAAACTCAAAGCAATAGAACTGATTCTGTGTCCGTTTGTAATTAAATTTTAATTGCAGATCCCAGCCATCTGTTCCTTTAGGGAAAAGTATTGGGTACTGAAGAGCATCATAAGCTCGGTGTAGCTCACAGATCCTCTGCACATTATTATCTCTCTGGTGTAAGACAATATCATGGTGTCCAACAGGATTATTAGGCATTAAAATAATTTCTGGAGCTCCCTGTGCATCGTATTGCCTACTGTGTTCCTTAGCAGGACGTGCATCCTTTCTAATGACAATTTTGAAATTTGGGAACTGACTACGCCTAGCAAACTCATACGCTGACTTTAGTTCATGGACATACTTATTACGATCTTGCAATACTGTTTGAACCAATAAAACTACAGCTTCACACAGAGGACTGTCCAAAACAGACATTTGTCTACGAAGTTGATCCATCTCAGAATCCATGTAATTCGCAAAAACTTAGGCAGCTCCTGTGTCAAAGGCTCCAATGGTCCCACCAAGTGACATACTTGACCCAGAATGCAAAAATTAGGATTCCATCCATCCACACGAATCATCTTACATCCAAACAAAGTCATTTGAAAGGCACAATTGTAATGTCTGATATAAGAAACTTTTCGATTCTTCAGAATCACCACATTATAATCGCTTGAATTCCGGAGGTGGTTCAGGATACGGCTGCAATTTAATTTTACCATTGTTGCAACACATTGCTGCTGTCTCTGTGGCATGACAACATGGGCATTGCAGAGAAAGATTTCCTACGGCTATGGTCACCAAACAACTTTCCGGAGAATAATTTAAGGCCTTTGGTAAAGTATTGTGTAGTCCAGCTGGATATAGGTGGTGCAGGATCTGGCACAGGCAGATCTGCAGGCTGAGGAGGGGCAGAAACAGCAACAGGCATGGGAGGACCTGCAGATGCATGTGATGCAGACACAGCCGGATCTTCATTCTCAAGGGTGGCATTACTTCTTAAGTGACGGGGTCGCTTAGCATTGGGAGTTAAACGACCCATCGTGGACTTTCATTTGCGAGGCATCTGATGAAAAAAAATAAATTAAATAGTTGATGGAAATATGTAACGTTTTGAGTAGGAAAATGAATTAGGCGGCCTCAATGTAAAATACATGCCCCCCCCCCCCTGCAATTTCTATTTAGATGCAAAAATCAATGAAAAACTGTACAACTGGATCTGGATTGAGAGTAACACCCAGATCTAGATCTAGATGCTTCCCATTGCCTACAAGTCTAGATCTAGATGAGGCTGTGACAAAAGGTCCTGTCCTTTTCAGTGACAGGCACCAAAATTTCAGAACTGGCCTAGAGAGTTCATTGCATTGTTTTCTAATAGTGGAATTATCATATTTTTCAAATTTTATAAGCAGAAGATAGTTCCTCTGGTGGTAGGTCATTTTTACCTTAGAGGAGTTACCCAACCTAAAAACTGTCATTCGTGATGCTGGACAAAATAAAAGGGGACCCCAAGCCTCAAAAAAGGGTTTCTGAAGTATATCTGTATCTTCTGGCTTACAATGCCTTGCCATACTGAGTCAAAAATAAATAGAAATGAACATCCCTTTTGCCAGGGATTTTGAAGGCATGCACATATTTTGTCCAAAATCACGAATGACAGGCCTCAATTTTTAGGAGGTTCAAAAGTTCTTCTCTCTCTTTCACTTGGAGGCACACTCATTTGCTCTTTCTCTCAAAAACATAACAAGGGTAAAACCATTTAAATAGAATAATATTTTTATTCCACAACTTCCAACCATACGAAAACCAGTCAATCTCCATGTCATTTGTGATGAATATTTGCAAGGACAAAGTAAAAAAGTATTTTTGTGAATTAAATGATTTCTCTGATGCCTCTCATTGAGTATTCATGTCCTTTACAGATGATGTTTAGTAACTGTGCACCACTGAAGCAGTTAAGAATGAAAATTCTGAAGGAAGCTGAAAATATCTGTCATTTGTGTAATAAACAGGGGACAAAATGTCATTCGTGATGAATATTTGTGAGGCTATTGAGAAAAAGCATTTTTTAAAGTACAATGATCTAATGCCCTGCACAGACCATTCATTCTTTTGCAGAACATAAAATAGTAATTGCAATCAACATTTATACCATTAAGATTGAAAATTCAAAAATATCTGTCATTTGTGATGAGAAGCAAGGGGACAATAATGTCATTTGTGATGAAAGCTAAAAAGACCAACATTTGAAACATGTAGGTAGAGAATTAAATGCTGAACAAAGTACAAGAGTATCTGGCAGAAAAAAATTTACGCATTACAGGCGGTGATGCTGTAAAACTTAATATCTTTCATATGCTTCACAAGGGACTTTTTCAGTGTGATATGTTTTTGCGAACGGTCACATATGTAAGTAAAATATAATTTTTCTTGCCATAAAGCACTGACATAATAACAACAACAAAACAAAAAAAATGGAAAAGCTGGGTTGACCTCGGGCAACAGGAGTACCTGGCAGACAGTAAAAAATTTACACATCACAGGCCGATGGGGAGCATAGATTCCAATCCATGATAATGTATGCGATTGTGCTCCCAAGCATCGGGCGGTGATAATATAAATAGAATGAAGCTTGTGGCAACAAGAGGACCTGGCAGACAGTAAAGAATTTACACATCACAGGCCGATGGGGAGCATAGATTCCAATCCATGATAATGCATACGATTGTGCTCCCAAGCATCGGGCGGTGATAATATATATAGAATGAAGCTTGTGGCAACAAGAGGACCTGGCAGACAGTAAAGAATTTACACATCACAGGCCGATGGGGAGCATAGATTCCAATCCATGATAATGCATGCGATTGTGCTCCCAAGCATCGGGCGGTGATAATATAAATAGAATGAAGCTTGTGGCAACAAGAGGACCTGGCAGACAGTAAAGAATTTACACATCACAGGCCGATGGGGAGCATAGATTCCAATCCATGATAATGCATGCGATTGTGCTCCCAAGCATCGGGCGGTGATAATATAAATAGAATGAAGCTTGTGGCAACAAGAGGACCTGGCAGACAGTAAAGAATCTACACATCACAGGCCGATGGGGAGCACAGATTCCCATCCAGTGAGTGGTTTTGATCGGAATTTTCTGCAGCGCTCCTTGTTCTGCGCCCGCTGCAGCCCATCTTTCTCCGGATTTTCTTTCAATCGCTGCCTATACTCTTGACACAACTGAGCATTTGTTTTTGACTTCCGCTGTCGAGGTACCGGGCAGAGGAGATCGCGGAGACCTGAAAATAATAAAAGCTAGATCTAGACCTCGGGCTATGGCTATTGTTGTTTATAATAATACTAATAGAATCAGGCAGGAAAGAAATGTCTCAAAAACTTTTGCAGAAGGAAAACCATGTTTAAAAATGCAAACAAAGTTTAGAAAAGTGATTTCCATTAGGCTATTGTTCAAACAGATTCCATCTCCATTGATCATAATTTGATGTTTGTTATGAAATTAAATGGGATCTAAGTAAAATTTAGAGCCAAACACACTAAAACTGTCGTTTGTGATGGAGGACCAAATTCGACATTTTGTCCCAGCAATAATCATCACAAACGGCATTAAAATTCCAATCATTCACTTAAATAAAAAAATATGGAAGCTCCATGCCTCATCAAACAATTGCACGGTTTTCCACTCTCCATTCAGATGAGCAATAGCATCTGAAAGCACTTCTATGAAAACTATTCCTGTCAAGGGCTGTCATTCGTGATAAAGAGACAAAATTCACAACTGTCGTTTGTGACAATGGACAATGTATTTTTCATTTTCTTGCCATGTTGATTATCAGAATTTTTACAAAATAGCCCGACATCATAGCATCCCATGCCGTTTCTACTCGGCTGAGGAATGCTCGATAACGTGAAATTGAACTAAGATGTTTTTTCAACAATTTTATGTCATTCGTGACGAAAACTGTCATTTGTGACGACCTACTGCAAAGGGACAAAGTTGCTTTACTTACCTGGTCTCCTCTCTCGTTCTTTCTCCACACCATCCATTTCGGTAATCTCCACAGTATTAGACTTGACCCTCATCCTGGCACCTCGATCGAACGGAAGTACAAGGTCACGCGATGAAGAAGTGACGACTTTCGGTCGTGACGATTGGACAAAAAATTCGGACCTGCCAAATTTTCCCGCGCTTGGCGGATTTACTATGGGTTTTCCATTCACAACTGGCCTCGATCTGGTTTCCTCGAGCTTTTCGCTTTCTGTCAAGGTCGCATGCATAGATATTGGCGCATGGCGGCTGGAGTTACGGACTTGGAAAGTTGTTATGTACATTGGACAAAATGCGCCACGAACGACAGCGCATAGTTCAAGACACCCTGCTGCCTTAAATAAACATCGCAATAGCGAAAAATAACATTCATTTTCAAGGATATTACACCATCTTTTTGAAAAGAGTCTAAAATATCGAAGATTTACAAGAATTGCCTCTGTATACAGCTATAAATAGAAGTCACCTGACCGACCTCCTTTTAAAATGGCGTTTTCGAGGGCAATCAAATACAAAAAACATGTATAAAATATTCATTTTCCGTCCTTTCTGTCTGAAATTATCACCATTGTCTCCTCAGATATATGTTATTATGCAAGAGAAAAATTATTTAGATAAGACCCCTCGGAAACAAAATATTCGAATATTTCTTAGGTCAGTCGCAACCAACGGACCTTTTGACACAGCTTCAGATATAGATCTAGTTAGACCTTTCTTGGATCTGACAGCATTGATTTATAACGGTGTTCGTGATTCCCAACTACTCGCTGACTAATAGTAATATAAAAAATTTAAAAAACAAACAAAAAAACTCTAAAAAGCATTGATAATGGCCTAGTATTTGTAGTAAGTACCTGATCAGTTTACCAAAAAAATTTTCAGAGGTGTTCTTGACATTCCGAATTGATGTTCACGAATAACACTAACAGCTAGGCTGCTAGGCCCTATTTCCAACGAATAAGTTATTGTCCTAAATTTCCTTCATTCTAATCTAGAATCTAGATCTAGGACTAGAGATCCATACAATAAAAAACAGAATGGGCTAATCAATCTGTGGCTGTGCCGCTGTAGAATGCTAAACTGTACACTTTAGAGTAATTTAGACCCAAAATCTAGGTCTAGATCTAGATCTAGATCTAGTCTAGATAGAGTCTAGCTAAAAAGTCTAACTGTAAGCTTTGATCTCGCATTTGTAGATCTATGTCAAATTAAGGGATCTTCCTGGAGGCAGAGCGAGTAAATCCAGCTAGATCTAGATTTAGCTGTAGTGTAAGTAAGCTTAAGAGCTCAAACACAAAGATAAGCAAGATCTCGATAATGTATTTGTTATTTTGTAAGTCGTGAACAATCAGTGATGCTTACCTTGACCAAAGCATGTACTTCAAATCTTCAAGCCAATATGTGCGTGCAGCTGAATCAGTCACAATTGAAATAAATGTCAAAGGTGGAGAATTTGTGGAGAGAGTGGAGCTCATAGATCTAGATGTGTAATGCAGCTTGGCCGAAACGTGTTCTTCGAGTCACCATGTGCGTACAAATGAATCCTTCATATTTGTATTGTAGTTGTAGAGATATTGGGCGGTATCGATGCCGGATTGGTTTCACGATACCGTAACAGAATATTGTGCCGGATCGGTTTCAAACGATACTTCCTTTCAAACAGATGATCTAAGCATAGGAAAAAAAACTCGATCCCCGATACTTTTTATGACATGAACGATACTGTCAGGATGACGCCAAGATGGAGAATGAAAATTAGAACTGTTGACAGCACGATGAAACAATGCATTTTCTATAAATTCAAGAACAAAACCAATCAAAATAATAAAAACTTCCGTGCACCCTTCAGGGTATTTGAAATGTACATGCAAAATTTGGTTACTGTAGGTGGCCTAATAAAAAAGCCTTTTGCGTTCAAAGGTGGAGAAAGTGCGTAATATATAATTAGATACAACTGGTGAGCAATGAGATGGTAGTTACGTCTCAAAGAGGTCAGTGACCCGACACGTGAAATTGCGCCCTGCGTGGTCAGCTTGACCTTGGGGGCCGTTCAAATATGATATCACGCCTGGAGGGGGGGGGGGGGCTGGCAAAAAATGTGAGGAAGGGGGGAGGGTCTCATGGAAAAGTGATATCACACCTTTTAGCCTACTTCAGTGTATTAGAAATAGATTGAAAACTAAGATTTTTTAAACATTTCAAACTAACTTTCATTTGCTCTCGTGTAAGTATATCTAGAATCTAGGTTATTTGTGTAGTTGTTGTATGTCAATTTCCATTTGAATACCTACAGTACAACTACATGTATTTCTTTTTCTTCTTTAATACATTCCATGCTTCCCATTGCCTACAAGTCTAGATTAGATCTAGATCTTTCCTTCTAGATTATCACAAATCTCTAGGCAATTAGAGAGTTCATATACTTATAGTTATATAGGCCTATAGACTATGGCAAAATCCTGTTGTATGTTGTGATTTCTTAGGAATTTGTTTTTAAAGATATAGATCTAGCAAAATGTCTAAGTAGTAGGTAGGCCCAAAAAAGTGTTGGCACTTTTAGTTTCTTTTACAACTAAATATAGTTGAAATCATGCGCGGGCCATTTGTATTAGATGAATAATTTTTGTGTATTTCTTGTATTTTGTCAGCTTTTGCCTATTGTCTCTAAATAAATTGTCTCAGCTATTTCTATGCCAAATATGCCGTTGTATCTTTAATTTATCAATGCATTTTACTATTTCGAAGTAGTCTAACATTTAACGTATGTCTTATATATTGTCAAATGTGTGATATCACAGGAGGGGGGGGGGTCTGAAAATCCCCCAAAAAAGTGTGATATCATATTTGAACAGCCCCTTGCCGTATTTGTATGCCCGTGCATAGTGAGTGCACGGAAAGTCGATGGCGTATTTCGACGCCCGTCGCAGGAGGCCCTGAAAATTCCTTGTATTACTTCACCTGTGCCTTTGGCATTCATTCCAAGCTAATTCTTTAAATTACACAGAATGCCCATGTGAAAACCAGTTGTGAACATCGGATTTTGGGCACTGTTTTTAGCTGTGGTATGGAATGGCTTTTTCAAGCTGTATTCAAGTCAAATTTTTGTTGTTGTATTTTATTTCAATGTGCTAGACTGCTTACTACTGAAATATATATCTTAGCTAATGGATTTTATTACATTATCAGGCATTCATTTAAAATATTGTTATGACAGTAAAATCTAAAATACATGTGATTTTTCACTCCCTTCGAGAAACCATGAAATTTACTGCCATGCAATCTCTAGCAAAACTAGATTCTTATGGAAAACATTTGATCAGAGTAAGACAGGAGAGGGCAGGACAGAGAGAGAGAAGGATGGGAGCGCAGGTTTATCCTTGGCAATGCCGGGTTCTTCATCTAGCATATAAAATAAACCTTTTAAAATAGTCATAAACCAAGACAAAACTACAACTTGTTCATGATAATGATATATTTTAATGCATTACAATGAAATTCTTGTAAACACAAGCAATTAGAAAAACAAGGCATGGTCTTGAAGAAAAGAACAAAATCTGTCAAACAAACAAGAGGTCACTGAACAAAGACTTTCCATGAGTTTCGTATTACTAGGGTCTTATACAGTTTCCCTCTGTACTACAAATCGTGCAAATCATTCCTATTACATTCAATAGATACATGTAGAAAATGTTTTTTTTCTGTTAGCACTGACAAATAAAACACATTAATCAATATAATATGAAAAATGATCATCTTTGCCACTCCATCCACACTACACCAAATTTGTAAAAAGAAATTCCCAACACTTTTCTCACACACAAAACACTTCTACGCAGGATTCCAAAACCACAGAATGACGACAAAAAAAAACCCCCCAAAAAACCTGCCTCATATCGTCCATTTTATGAGTAATTCTTATTACTAAACAAATTTTATATAAACTGCTGGAACTGACATTGTCCGGATCTAAATATAAATACTGGTCCAAACATCAAAGTCCTTTCCAAGAATGGTGCAACAATGTTCACATACTACTAAAGGTGACAGGTTCAGCAACACTTCAGCCTAATCACAGCACTGAATTTCATAATCACTTCAGTGGTGGGGTAAAATATGTTTTCAACAAAAGTAGCCCTTGAGACTGACTGTAACTCCATGTCACTGAAGACTGAACTGTAAAAGTGCAGCATCCTTTTTAGGTCCTTATCATTTCTCAGAATATTTCAGATTCTAAAAATTCTATGCATTTTCTCTAATGGTGAATGTATACATGTGTTCCAAAGTTTTTGTTTTCACATTTATTATTCATGTGTAACATGATCTACTGGCTCTTTCTGGCTCTCCTTACTGCGGCAACGATAGCAAAGTCTGTTGTCCCTGTGGTAAATAGATCACATTTCTAGCCCTGGACAGCTGGTATGCAATATCCTCTGCAGCTTCCAACTTCCTAAGTTCCACCAGACCCTCTCCCGCTTTACCAAAAGCGTGAGCCAATAACTCTGCAGCTTTGGAATCTCCTTCAGCAGAGATGATGGCTGCTTTCTTCTGTTGTTCTGCCTGAGAAAACAAAGTGGAAATTCATTTTATTCCGACATAATAAAAAAAAAAAAAGCCAGAAAGCCTGCATTAAAATTGGTTCTCACTCAAACCTAACAGAAAAGTAGACCTGCTAACCAAATAACCACACAAGTACACTGACCCATGTTGTATAAAGGCAAACTGAGAGTGTCACTTGGTTATGATTTCCACAGAAAAGAGTTTGCAAACATACAAAAATTTCAGAGCTCATGTACCGTGTAAACTATTAATTAATATTGCCTTTATTTCAAGAGAAAAGCATTTTCTCCTCTTTGTTGCCATCATTTCAGCAGTGCAGTTTCTCTTTCTCAAAAAGTGAATGGTGATGATGCGTTCGCTCAAAAGGTAGCACACCAACTGATCACCGTCCTGGTCAGGCATAGATCTACACATGAGGTGCATGCAAAAGGACAATTCCCTTACTTTTAGGTTTACACATCTGTAGTCTAACCATACGGGCCCTGTTCACCTGATTGGTTATGCGCTCACAAAAGGGACTGGCCACGTGTGTCTCTTGCATCATCGCCCACCTCCACGGTGTGGCCATCCCACCACTCTGCCTCCCACAGTTACATTATATCTTGCACGAGTACACACAAGGGACTAGCAACTGGTCAAAACACCATCATCACCCCCCCCCTCCCAGCCGCGTGATATTTTGTTCAATGTATTCCATGACGTCGGAACGAAATAATGCTGTTTTGTATCAGAGGTGTGCTTTATTTGCTGCCGTTGTAAACAAGTTTTTGATGCCGTTATACTCAAGGTCCTGTTCAATCTGAGGCCATTATATTTGAGGTCTGCTGTAATAATTACACTTGATGCCCCCCCCCCCCCCCCCCCCCCCCCAAATCCTGAATACAGGATAGTCCTGTAAAATAAGGGACAGTTGGCAAGTCTGGAATAGCCAGGAGCCCATTCTCATCATGTTTTCGGTAACATTTTCTAATGCCACATGACAATATCCAAATTAGTAACACACTGCCAAATAACAGACAAGGAAAAAAAATTGTCTAACATTTAGCAAAAATTACCAACCCTCATATTTTGTCTCAAATCTATTGTTTGATTAGTACAGTCTACCAGATATTTGGAAAGCAGACACAAACATCTGCATTTCAATTAACAAGGCTAACAAGTTTCCCTCTCACCTTTTCTACCAAATACCGAGCCCTCTCTGCTTCCTGCTGTGCCACCTGCTTGGCTTCTACAGCCTCAGTGAACTCACGGCCAAATGTGAGATGAGTCTGGAAAGAAAAGAGACAAACATTTTATAAAATGAAATACCATTCCCAATCACATATCACCACGTAACAAGAAATGTATTCTTGGTGCCAAATATAAAGATATCCACATTTTAAATGCAGATGGATGGTATTATAATATACATACATATTAAATATATCCCATCAGAAAGGCTTGAAACAATGTCCATCACATTCAAATGTTGACTCGTTGACTCATGAACTGACACAAGCCAACTTAATCAGCCCAAGGACTGCTGCCAGAATGCAAAGCATTCCTTGGGCTGATCTAATCAACATTTGTAAAGGACTCTACTCTGACGAAAATAAACATATTTTCCTTTCGCTACCTGTCAAAATATGTGTCTGTTAACGTTCTTGTGGGTATTAGCATCTTTTGGAGATCTCCGGACCCTTACCAACTGTCTTAACGGGGACGAAAAACAACTCAGAGAGACTGCCCTTTTCTGTTCCCTGGCCGTCACGAGTCAATAACTCGATTGGCCTGGGATGAGCACAGAAGCATCTTTTGGAAATTGCAACGCATCGGCCGTGAAAACTTATGAAAAATGGCTTTGTTTCACCTGGGGCCATCGCGAATAAACAGACAAAGACTTGTTTTACTTGAAAACCCTAAGAATAGTGATGAAGATGATGATTTTGAACAATTCCTCATGCAGTGGTACTAGATCTAATTGTGAGGATGAAGACTGAAAGTACAAGAGATGAAAACAGGACAGTGCATCGAATGAAGTTGAGGAAAGTGAGATAAATCATGAGAAATATCCCCTCTTCTTCTCAGTTACGAACTTCAAATTGTATTTTAGTAGTTTTTGGTAAATTTTTCTACATTTTCTGCATTTTTTGTTGAATTTTTGGTTCTGTGTAAATCCATTAAATAAGTGTGATAAGGTTGGGGGAGATGTTGGATACCCTTGGGGTACATTTGCATAGAACACAAACGTGAAAAAAAAAAAATAAAGGCTAAAAAGTGTAAGTTCATCATTTCCCATTGAATCATGTATGATTTGAGAGATCTTTGGATGCACTTTCTTTTGGCTATTTCAATTGTTCAATTTTATTCCTTGTAAATGTGATTTTGAGGCAACAAGAACATACTCACAAGTCAATCCTTAATTACCTAACGTGGTTAAGGTCACTTGAGGATGGAGTGGGGGTGTAAAGGCAAAAATGAAGATGTAATTATCAGGGATGGAACCAGGGCACAAAAATATTTCCTGAACTTTTTTCGGGAAGCATTCATGAGTGATTGTAAAAGATGACTCGACGATACATAAAGGCATAACGAATCTGTACTAGAGCTATAATAAGTATGAAAATGACATTAGGTGCCATACTGATCTCGAGTCACTTCTCACTTGTCTCTCAAGACCACACTATTCTTAGATCTAGATGGGTTACACTGCAAGTTTACATGTTAACCACTTGAAAACACATAGTCATATCTTATTATCAGTGACTTTATCCAAATATTTGTTGAACTAATCCCTACCCAATGCAAGGTATATCTAACTTTGTTTAGTAATCCCCCCAAGCCTAATATTCTAATTAACACAGCTAATAATATTTAACCTACCAAGTCACAATTCATCCTGAAAGAAACACTGAAAAAAATGCACGTAAGCTAAATGTGATCTTTTTCTATTTCTAGGCCTAAGCTACATTTTGAATAACATGTGACTCTGACATTGTTGATTCATGGGTGCCAGCAACGGAGCCATCTAAAACCTGAAAATCACTTTGACCAAATCAGCCAAACTTGAAGTCGCAGGCACCGAGGAACGTAGTGATTAAAACAACAGACCTACCAACTAAATGACCCCTAAATCGCGTACACCATTGCCGTATAAAGGCAAATTTCAAATATCAGAGAACAAAACCTTTACATGTCACAATAATGTAGGCCTAACACGTTTACCAAGTATATGTGCCCACCTACAACTTTCCTTCTTCATGTAAAACGTGGGTGACCGCAGCTTTTTTTGTTGTACAAGATGAATATTATTTCCCAGTTAGATCTGAATGTGGGAAAATTTCTCCAATAATTTTGTAAAACCTATCACAAACACCCAACGTACAACACATGTAACCATGGCTTTTGTGTGTGTTTATTAATTATTTGTGTCTCTTGCGCCAATAAAATAGATCCAGCTGTCTCCCTTTTAATTCAACACTGCTAAGCTGGGTTTTCCTTTGTACGGAAATAGAAACAGCAAACGGAAATGTCAAAAACCTATAAAATTGTGAAACAGAATTACATGTACATGTACTTAATGAAGGTTTGACGCTTCCATCCCGTACACATGAAAACACAGTTTAAGCTGTATGCCGTTGCCTGACTCGCACTGTTTACGGCCCCTGTGGTTGTAACAGAAGCGACAGACCTACAGGCCTCACTCACGCTTTCATGTCTAAGTACCGTTTATTGAACTGAATGAAGTGAAATCCGGCTACGCCGATGATACTGATGCCAGAAAACTAAAAAAGTAGAACAATCTGAGGCAGGCCCCATCAGGCCTTTATAAACTAAAGCAGCCGTCATCGGGTTGATCTACTACAATGGTTATTAGTAGCCGTACAACGGTGCATCGGTACAGATCTAGGGGGCATGCTCGACCTTGATCTAGATTCTAGGTTTTTGCGCAACAGTAGTAACACGTCAAATCAGTCCGCACAACACATTCACAGTACACACAGAACCAAGCAACCGGGTATTCCAAACGAAAGCATCCATCGTCAATCGATTTAAAAGTTCATATATCTATCGATGCAGGCGTCTAAAGCATTAATTCTGGCGTAGGCCTGACAGACGAGAAGAAATCAGCGCAACACGACAGACTACGTCCACTCAAATGATACGTGGAACAAGCGGGTCTTGACCGGACACAATACGTCGACTTTTGACCCTGTGACCTTTCGCTCACTTTAAAGTTCGTATTATTGTCAGCGTGATGAAGAGCTGCTGATCCATGTGAAGAGCTTGATCTAAAACTGCGAATCAGCCAGAGCACGATGGTAGCCCTAAGGTGACGATACACCTTCGGACATGGTGAATGCTAAAAAACGGCACAAACTTGGCCAGTATCTCAAACGCAAGCTCTTCAATTCTTCACATTGTGAAATCGTAAAATTTTTTTTTTAGAATATCGCGAAACCGGAAATCCAGTATATACCGAAGGTCTGGCACCCATGCACCATGTTGTCAAAGTCTCTTCGCAGCCTACCTGGTTCTAGAGTTATTGTAGAGTCTAGTTCTCTACTTTTATTTGAACGATGCTGTCACGATCACATTAGGATCATAAATGCCGTGCCAGGTCACGACGTCAGTGAGTTAATTTTTACGATCTTGTTGATTATAACCAGCGTAAATTGTCCTTGAGCTGTTCTCGTGAACAGTTTGTTTTGAAACACCTTTTTTTTCTGAAGGATGGAGAGAGGGAGGGGCGAGATAGAATAAATGTATAGCTAGGAATGACAGAGCAGTTCTCGACCCCGTGATTTTGATTAACATAGATAAGGGGCGAGTAAATGTAGTTTATTTAGACGCTTAGTTGGCGTTCGGAAATTCGTGCATAAGAGTAGAAAGCACGGGGTTTGAAGATTTTAGTAGTTAATGTTTCGCATTTTAATTTTGTCTAGACCGTAAAATTGACCTTGATTTTGGCGCAAGGCCATGACAAGCATAAATTAGTATTGCAGGCTGAGCTCCCAGCGGCTGCACCAATCAAATGTATGAATCTGGACGGAAGGTCGAGACATAGCTTTAGTATTTAAACCCGTGCAGAGCTTAGATAGAGGCCACATGTAGACAATCCATTTACGAGGTGGACGGCGATAGTCCTCAGCCAGATGAGAGACATAAGAGACGCAGTTGAGCAGTCCATATTGTGAGGAGCATGATTTTAAAGCTCCAGAGCCTAAGCTACTTGGTTTGATATGAACCCACAGCGTTTACATCCAGCGCTCTCACTCCCAGTGAGGGCCTAATGGTGAGAGTTCATACTAATTTGTAATGATGAAAGTGAACCGTTCTACTTACTTTTGAAGACAGTTTCAGAGCTACCGCCAGACAACGCATGGTTGTACAAGCATTCTCCATGGCGTGTCTAGAGGAAATGTCCATATCATAACATGTCTCATTGAATTAATAGAATTTAAACTGTTATATCGGTCGCCACGTGCGCGGATTCTATTTGGCATATAACTCATATGACCTGCAAGTAGTTAGAGTGAATAAGTTAGTCTTTATAGAAAGCTGTAGTTTCATTAGTAGATTCAGTTGCCTTTGAATTGATATTTATATTTATAATTATATTTGTTACATTAATTCCTGTAATTAAACTGCCCTACAGTTCTGCTAAAAATCAAAGCAATTGATTTATTTAGTTTTTAGAGTGCAAGTATTTTTTTTGTGTGTTCGTCGATTGTGGGAGCGGACCTCGAAAGAGTGTCAGTCGAATTATCCCCATCTAACCCACATCGCGACAGATGCCATGAAAATTAAAGACTAGATCTACCATTACTACGGTACTTTCACCTTAAAACTTCACCAGCTACAAATCCAACAGACTCACTCGTGAGTCACGACAATGATCACACTCGATGTTCCATCACATTATCTCTCTTTGCGGATGGATCTATCACTCAAACGCAAAGGAATGAGCTGAACTGGCAGACTGTAAGGGAGCCAAGACCTACACAACGAACCCAGGGCAGAAGACCGGAAGTGCTGACTTATTTCCGGTAATCGCTCTTTTAATGCTCTTTTCGCACTTTAACTTTTTTTGCCGGACAAAATATTGATAGCGCGGGGATAAATGATGGCGGAAAAAAATTTTCCGGACCTCCGGAACCAGTTCCATCCCTGAATTATTTTCTTTGTCCAATACCTTTCCAAAAATGTATTCGCCTTAGTGAAAATGAAAATACAAGTTTTCCCATGTGTGGCCAATTCTCCTAAACAGCCGTCATTCTGGCAGGTTACTATTGTCAGTTCATCCGTTAATTTTGTATACATTAGGCTGAATATGATGTGGAAAAATCTCAGGAACAGGGTCCATCCCCGTTTCATGCTGGCATTTCCAATAAAGTTTTGTACACCAATTAAATTAATGCTACATTCAAAACTAGTTTATCAATGCAGATCAGCCTTACCAATGAAATATCATCTAGGATTAAACCAAACTGCAGGGCCCTGTCTGTCAACTCCTCACTCACTCTGGTGGAGACCAACTCTCTTTGGGTAATCAGATCACTGGCATCAAATTGGGCCTGAAAAATAAAAGAATTGTTCAGGTCACGATAATCTAACCTTTTCTGCATCGAAGCATTCCATTAGAAATAGAAAATTTAAACAAAACTTATGGCACTTGAATTTTTATTACATTATTGAACCCAGAAACAACAATTGTAGTGCTAAGCTAATACAAAACAGTTAAATGTTGAAAATTAAATGATGTTAATTCTCCCTTATTTTCTGAATCAAATTTTGCTGAATAGAGAAACAGCAGCGACTCACAACAACAGCTTTCAGAACTTCTGTGGTGATAGATGGAAGGACTCTCTCATCATAGTCTACACCCAAGTTGGTGAAAATTTTTGGAAGAGCAGGTACTTGAGGCCTGAATAAGATTCTGAGTGTAATGTTGACATTCTGTAGATCTGTAGACAAAAGGAAAGATTCATGACAGCTGTGAAAGGTGCCTTAGTTTTTGCATAAATATAACTGACAATTTTTAACCTCTTTTGTCTTTCAAAGATTAAGTTGATTTTCTAAATTGCCAATGTTTAACTTTTTTTTTAAAAGACGCCAGGATCCCGATATGATGAAGTCATGCATAAATGATGATGACATCATTTATACATACCATGGCATGAGACTAAGTGCAACTTCTAACTTAGAAAATGGATTTGTTGTCATGCTGTTAACCCATACCCCGCTGCCCCATCAGTGACCTTACTCACGGAGAATCTTATCTGGGGTCACTGACCCGTGCCGCTAGACGATGACCACATACGATGTCCACGTGGTTCGGTTTTTATTGATCGGTATGAAAACATTCGCTGCTATGCCTTACTCTAAGGTTCCAAATAAGCGGGGGAGGACGCTTATTAATTTTCGGATTTTGTGCGCACCCCGACGTTTCTTATTCCGCACCCCCCCGTTTATTTTTTTCAGGATTGTCATGACCAACGGTTTTACTAGTAAGAGACTGGTTGTGACCAAAAAAAAAAAAAAAGTAAGACAAAATTGTCCTTAAAATGTAGCAAGCCCGATTAATACACACACGATTCACTGACAGTCTCGTGCGTGAAAATCGGGTCAGGTCTCTAGGTCATGTGATGTCATGATAGATCTATAGATCCGGTCCTCCGGTTGGCTGGCGAGTCCATTGCGTGTTTTCCCCTCTTTGCGGTTCGCCCGCGCTTCGAGCGGGGTCTTTCATCTCTCTCTCTCTCTCTTTCTGACGGAAGTGGCTTCGCGGGCAAGCAGGGTGGGGAGGATGAGGGGGTCTGACATGAGTGGCTTCGCGCTACAGCTCTACAAGCAACCTTAGTTTCGGTTTCGTTTGCACTGCGATCTAGGCCTAGATCTAGTAGCGGATTGAGAAAATGGCTTTTGAGCTGAAAAACAGAAAGTATTCTACGGAGGAAAAGGAAAGGCTTGCGACATTGGCAGAAAAGTACAAAATTGTGTACGAAAAACAATCTGATGAGAGTGAGAAGGTACTAGTATGGGATCGAAGGCGTAAGAAGATCCGGGGTCAATGTGCCCCCCCCCCCCTTATTTCTTTTGAGCCTCTTGTCCACCCCCCCCCCCTTTTATTTGGAATCTTAGAGTATCACACTTGATAATGAATTAACCAGCAAGACCTTAGTCTGTCAGTCTCTAACCAATGATCTGTCTTATGATTCCAAACTGACAGCTGTAGTTTTCGTGAGAACGAAGCATGATAACTAGCCACGCCCTCCCAAGCCCTACACAAATGGTTTCATCCTGATTGACACATACTAATAAACCAATGTGGGCATTTGGGGCAAAGATTATTTCAGAGCTTGTTTCTGATTGGTTCTTAGATACAGACAACTCCAGATGGTGGTCAGCTTGTGAGAAAATGAGATCATCATCATCATCATTGCCTTTCTCACCCTGGATCAGGGTATAGGCCACCAACAAACACTTTCCATCCCTCTCTATCATGGGCCAGCCTCTTTACATTATTCCAAGTCTTTCCGCTTCGTTGCACATCATTTTCTCTGGCTCTTCTCCACGTTCCGCGTGGCCTTCCTCTTGATCTCTTGCCCTGGGGATTCCAATCCAATACCTTCTTCGTGATGCTGTTTCCTGGCCTCCTGAGAGTGTGGCCGATCCATCTCCGCCTCCTACCAATTTCCTCTCTGACTGGGCTCTGTCTTGTTCTTTTCCATACAATTTCATTGCTGACCTTGTCTGTCCATCTGATCTTAAGTAGCTTCCTCAAACATCTGTTGATGAAAACTTGGATTCTCTTTATGCAGGCCTGAGACGCATTCCAAGAAAATGAGATAATGTTGCAAATTTGTTGAGCAACAGTTCGCATGTCGATGTTACATCTTTTGAAAGTGTGGGGAGAGCCTTTGAAAGCTTAGTCTTTGTGATTCCGACCAGTGGTTCACTGGTTAACATGTCCATGTCACAATGCCTTTGATTTAGAAGAGATACAGTGAACAATAACACGGTGGTTACGTCTCAAAAAGGTCAGTGACCCGACGCCTGAAAATAGGGCTTGCGCATGGCGCGGTCAGCTTGACCTAGGCGACTTTTGCCGCCCGTGCGGCGTGAGCGCTTGCAAGTCAATACCGTCTATTGCCGCCCCGCGCAGGGTGAGGGTTAACCTTCCACCCAAGTTAAAAAAAAACAACAGTCCAATGATCACATTCCCCCTCTCTCCCCAAAATAGAAAACTATATCTACCCCATAAACTAAGTTAAAACAATTTCATTCAAGTATATCACAAGTATCACTCCAATTCTAGATCTAGAAACAGAATTTCTTTGCTAACTTTAAAATTAATTCTCTGTATATAGATCTAATGCACAAGAGGAATTCTGTGTATCAAGAAGAATGCCACATATCAAAAAAGTTTACACATTCATTGTTTGTACAAAGCACTGCATTCATGTGAATTTGGCTCACTACTCGTCTGCTAAGCCTGAACTCAAGACTGACAAATTAGACAAACAGCCTTTTTCCTCTCAATAAGATTATTTAACAAAATGTGCACATCTTGTAATTTGCTTTACACACACAACCCCCAGAAACAAATCTCAGCAGTACCTCATTCTGTAGATTCTACAAATCTCTCTCCAGCCTCTCATCAGTTACTCACCTTTGCTGCCAGTAACTGTGGGAACATTCCTTGGTCTGGATCGAATATCAAATATGATTGGCTTCTGAACCCATGGAATCAAGAAATGTGTACCTTCTCCGACTACTTCCTGCTGCACTCCTCGGAATCTGTCAAAAATGACTGCTCTCTGACCACCATCAACTGCAGAAGCAAAGATATTCAAGGATTCTAACATCAGTTTTATTGTTTTAAAGTCATGGAGAATTCAGTCTCTTTGAGTGATGCTACTAATACTATCATACAGTACCTGTCAATTTGGATTTCTCTTCCATTGTTCTCAATACATTCAAATAAATGCAGAATAAATGCCCTTGTAAATTTGACTTCAAGTGAACAAAAGACAATGTAATTATCTTGATGATCATATTGAGGTGTCCTGGAAAGTTAACCTAACATAAAAATCATCATACCACTACCAGTAGATCATACGTGTCACTAAAGATAGGACTTTCTTATTTCTTTCAGTAGACTTCTCACACTGGGAAACCAGATTTACATCTACTTATTTTCTGTGTCTCTCAAAAGTTAAAGCAGTAAAGCTAAAGATTACACAGATAAAAACTGTAGCCTATGGCCCTGGACCACCGACTAGCAGGAAAAAAACTGTCTTGGAAATAGAAACTTGTTTCAGCAAAGCATGTTTGTAATATTAATCTCTTTCTTAAAGTGACCTATCTAAATGAAAGGCTGTCAGCTTGTGATCAATATTTTCTTTAGAATGGAGCTGTTAAAGGGCTATAGCAGCAATTGGTGGTTTCACCGCTTTAGTCTGCCACTTGACGATTTGGCTAATTCGATACTGGTCGAGGCCAGATTACGGGGATACAAATCCCATTAAGGATGGGACTTTAGGAAGTTCAGGAGTAGCTGTGCCCTGGTGATCGCAAGGAGGCAGAGAGTGCCCCTGGCGAGTTTGTCCTGTACAGGATTTTTGAAGTATTAGTAAATGCACAGCTCGGTGATTCCCTGCTAAAAATTACGATTAAGGGCATTTGACTTTGACTGGTATTGAATAAGCCAAAAGCGTTTAAATGGCGGACTGAAGGAGCCGGGCCACCAAATGCTACTGAATCTAGTGCCAGTTAACCTTTCCACATTGCGGGGCTCGCGGCTCTCACATGCCTGCTGTACGTTCTTCACAATGGCTGTGACCTGAGTATGCACTATTTTCACCCACATTTTGAAAATTCATTAAAAATTTTCTGATAAAGCTAGAGTAGCCTATATTTGCTTTCAGTTTCACTGGAAAGGTTAGACTGAGAAGAATATGACAGGTAGGCCACGCTTATTCAGTCATCTGCAGATAAGATACATGTGTCTGCGAATAAGATCAGAATCTTATATTGCAAATTAAATGGATCTTTGGTTTTGTGATTTTTATTGAGGGAGAGCTTTAGATCACAATTCTTGCTTACAGTTTTTGAATAATTTGGCTTTTCACTCGGTAAGATGGCTCGATTCAGAGTTACGCATGGTGTTTCTTACAGTAATGATGCACCAGGTTGTCTTTTTTCCAGTGATACTTATTGGTTATCATGTCCCCGGATAGCATTAGACAGACCTTGCTTAGTGGTGGCATGCTAAGTAAAGTCGCCTACCGAGCTGGTAAGGGGGGTTTGAATCTCCACAAAAGTTGACTTTTTTTTTTCCTACTGCTTTCCCCCCCACTGATCATAGTTGCTTTCCTCCAGAGTATAAAATTGTGAGTAGGAGTGCCCCCCCCCCCCCCCCCTATATTAACTTACTATTAAGTCTGTGTTTTTCCCATTTTTTGGGGCGTGATTAGGACAAATTTGACCTTTAAAACCTTTAGAAACTTGCCTCGAAATGGGGGGTTTTAGTGGGGCTTGCCCCCATTTTCTTGCATTTAGCGCCACTTGCGCTGATTTTTATGGTCAAATTCTTTCAAATCACACCAAAACATGGGAAAAACACCGATTTATAGCACTAGATCTAGAATCTAGAATAGATCTAGATTCTAGATCTAGACTAGATCTAGATCTAATCTAGATCTCTAGATAGACTTTCTAGCTCTAGATCTAGAATCTAGATCTAGAGTCTAGATCTAGACTAGATCTAGAATCTAGATCTAGATCTAGATAGATTTAGATCTAGATTTCTATATCTAGATCTAGACTCTAGATCTAGATCTAAATAATAATTTTAATTGAAACGGGTCCAATACTGCAACTTTACTAGAGTCTTACTAGAGTCTAGACTCTGGGTCTAGATTTTTCTTCATGATGCAATACAAAAACTAATCTCATGCAGTGTTTGCTGTCTTCTTGCTTTAGTTTTATCCGATCACACTTTTTTTCCCGGCGAGGTCGTGACCTAGCAAAATATAGCAAATCTACTTCACACTTTCACAACCACCAACTCGTAAGAAAACAGTAATAAAACAAACCATTATACAATGCAGATTGGACGACTCCCCCTGTAACAGCTAGAGCAATGCCAAGTTTTCCAAGGTTGTTGAAAAGACGAGACATGGTGTACAAAATCTGTTGGATAACAAGTGTACCTGATGAAACTTCACATGGATGGGTACAACCAAGACGAGACATGGTGTACAAAATCTGTTGGATAACAAGTGTACCTGATGAAACTTCACATGGATGGGTACAACCGGAAGTACAACGCATGCGTAAGCAGTCGAGGTCATATGCATGCTTTTCGTCATAAATGTTTTTCGCTTGATATGTAAACGTGAAATTTAATATGACCTTCTCAGACGCCAACACAATAAAAGGAATAAAAGCAGGTCTATACAAAAAGACAATGGATTAGATAATTGACATGGAAATCGAAGCAGGATAGTCCTACAGTGGATACCATCACATTGCGGAGTGCCAGGCAATGAGAAGGCAGACCAAGGAGGGTTCTGGCTTGGAGCAGCCACAGTGCCTCTTAAATTATTAGGCCCAGAGATATGATTAGGCCTATGAGGAGAAAAACCTCCTCAAAAGCAACAGACGGCAGCAAATAAACCAAGTTGATAAATATCATCTCCTGAACAGAGAGGATCAAGTGATATTGTTCAGACTAAGAACTGGTCACAATAGGCTCCACATGTTCACCAAGGTTAAAATAGGAGCATCTGCCATAATAATTATGTGAGTACAGCCAGTCTCCTCAAAACACAGAGCATATAATATATATTGCAGAACTGCACACTCTTCTCAGCACTACGAGAAACATTGGCCCAAACCTACCGACCTAAATGTCAAACTCTATGATGTTCTGCGAGAACTGCAGAAAACCGTAGATTTTATTAAAATAACAAATCTGCAGATTTATATTGGTGAACGAAAGAAGAAGAAGAAGAAGAAGATAATTGACATTGAAGAAAATTAATTTTATTATTTTTGAAAGTGTCCTTCTGGTTGTGACACTGACCCGAAAAAAAAAGGGGGGGGGGGCAAATTGCATCACATTCACAAGGAAATTTTTAAAGTAAGAAAATGGTTTGAAATGGCCAAAAAATAAAAAATCGGCAGCAACAATTTTGACATGAAAATTCTATACAAATACAAAATGTATGTATTAATACCATTGACCATATGAGATGCTGTATAATAATAATATAGCTGTGTCAAACCCAGCAGGAAGATTCATGTACGCCAAGTCAGACAGAAATTATACATATGGCCACTATAAATATAATTTCTTTATGCAGTGGATATAATATGTTCATTGTTGGGGCAAGGAAGAAAAAAGAGGCATAAAAAATTGGACTCCGGTTGTCAAAAATAAACTGTCCATCTTTTGCTTCTTCCTAGCAGAATGTGACCGTTATGATTTTGTCGTGTGGACCTGCTTCGACCGAACTCAAACTCAAATTCTGTGAGGAAATGGCCACAGTAACATTTCTGGAAACTGACTACAGCCTGGTCTAAAAAAAGTTGCTGCAGATTTTTGTTTCGTGGCCAAATCTCCCCGTTTCAGTTTGCCTTTATTGGGCATGCGTTTGAGTTTGGATTTTGTGGCACGTCGGCACGATAGCCAGCCAGGTTGCGCCTTTCAGTATTTTCACCATCTATTTGGGTACTTAATAAATTATGTGTGATATTCAGAGCTCCATCGATCCAAATTTCACAAATAGAATTACATGTTACGTCATCATGTAAATAATCCCGCATAATTTTATTACACTGGTAGAATTCTCAACACTTGTTTTGTATAGATCTGAAAAGAGTTTTGTAAATTGTATAAACGTTTCTAAGTCAACTTGTAGATCTTACCCTCTTTCAGAAAGGACAAGATGCGTTGCGAGTCCACGTCAAAAAATAATTCTTTCATGGATTCACAGGCTTAGTGCCTTCTTTAGATATATGCATGAAATCTACACAGTCAGTTAAAATATGCTTTATTGATAGTTGGCAATTGCGTGTCACACATTCGGGGGAGGGGCGTCTTCCTCCCCTGAGTGAAAAACGGCAGGTAGTGTGGGGTCCGTCTGACCCAGACGGAGTTTACTAAGGACAATTTCATCTCTCCGATTTCGTTGAGAGGCGTGAGTCCGATGTCCAAGTTGATTCTGCATAAAGTGTACATGTAGTTTGTTTTTTCATCCAGTCTCTCCTACCATCTCGATTGATAGCGGATTTAAAGACGTATGTGGTATTTTCAGGTACCGTACAGTGCATTCTGGCGGGAGGCTTTAATGTTTCTTTGGCCAAGGTGTCTGCTGCTGTGTGTTTCTGATTGGAATGGTCATTTAATTGGCAGATCTTTAGTTAACCTGTGTTGTCATTGAAAAATGAAACTTCCATACATGTATTTTGTTGATCGGGAAGGGGGGGGGGGGGGAGGGGTGCTACTCGACTTGGAATTTACAGAACACCGAGTTTGACGTTTGGTGGAATTTTTTTTTTCTTAAACATACCAGGTTTGCTTCATGAACATGTATACACTTTACTGAATGTCCACATATCCTAGAACTCCATGATGAGGAGAAGTTGAGAAGTGAAGTTCCATTTGAGTTACACAATAAAGATACATATTATAAGAACGCGGTTTTAGGGGCGTCCATGAGGAGGGGACAATTGAGTTGAAATGCGCGGGGGGGGGGGGGGGTCAGCTTTCCCGGTGAAGTAGAAGATGGAGGTTTTTATACATTTTTAGATTCACACTTCGGTGAGCAACACTCAGAACATGAAATATGTAGCCCACTGTAGTTGTGTAACTCATGCGGTACCCCTTCCCCAATGATGCCTGTTAAAGGCGTTATTTAAAATGATACTGTACAATGTAAGGGAGGACTTCCGAATGCGTTCCATAGCTCGACAAGTGCATCTATAGGCATTGCCAGATTGATATGTAACGACATGAGGGTCTAGTCAGTTTGTATCACCGAGGCCGTAGGGGACGTTCGTCTGGGCAGTAGTCAGATTGACATATCACTAGAAAGCCGCCGGGGTAGCAATGTATTGTTTTCACTCGAGCTGTGGAACGCAATGTAATAATAATAATAATAATATTTTTTTAAAAACCAGCAATAAAACAAACCAACGTTAAGGAGGCTGTTTTCAAACAGTGCACTCTGAGTACTAAGAAACAGCAAAGATATCTAGTTTCTGGAAGTCATGTGACAAATATGAAAATGTAGAAACAAAACACAGGCAATCCGATAAAAAATGATTCAAAGAAGATTAAATTAATTTAAGAAACGAAATAAAGATAACAGGGAAAGAAAAAAACATTATTACGAAGAATGATAAATACAAAACAACAATAGCAACGAAAAAATCTTTTTACACACTTTTTTTTTCATTCATTAAAATAAACAAACACATAACAGAATATTTCATCTGTTCAGTGCAAAAAGTGATCATCTGGTTATGTTCATTGATACAAAGAAAGAGTTACGATGTTGTTGTTATGGTGAACTGTTTTTCTGTGTTTACTACCAGTGACTGAAAACTGATTTTAAACCAACTAGTAGATGTATTTCTCCAAAATGCTGTTAATACAAAATACAGCTGTTGGCCCCCTGCATTTCGACTTGAGCAGGTTCCACTGTATGGTACCAGGGCCAGCGATTATGTACATCCACGCATTCCTCGTTTTCCTCAATCAAGAACGACGCCCAACAATATATAGGCCCTATCCCTACTCACGCATTCATAAAGTACGTACGCTGGATTCTGGCTACATGTATTTATTTTTGTGACAGCCCGATTCATTCATCCCTGTACGCTTTTCATTCGCTTGGTTTCACCCGCTTCCTTGTCCGAGCTTACGGCCATTAAAATATTGAATATCCATGATAAAATCTTCGTTTTCAGAGAATCTCTGCCCTTGGCACTTGCACCTCTTTTTTTCTTGTTTTTAGGTTTCTTGTGTGTGTGTGTGTGTGGGGGGGGGGGCGTGCGTGTGTGTGTGTGTGTGCGTGCGTGCGTGTGTGTGTGTGTGCGTGTGTGGTAGGAATTATTTTAAAAAAAAATTTTGCTCGGGCAGCCGGCCTTGTTAGGCCTGCTCTCCTCGACTTTCACATGCCAAGATATCTTTAACGTGTGCAACGCATACACTGGCCATCCGAATTTTTCGACCCCTACCCGAGAAGACTAGATGCTCGATCCTACCTACTATAGGGTCAGGGACAGGAATTTTTCCGCCAGAAATTCTAACATGCCTGCCACGATAAGGCCATGGTAGCCCGGAACTTTAAATGGCACTTTGCACGGACTACATATAATTGACTGTTTCATTTAGAATAGAAACATGACCTTTATCTGACCTTTCTCCGGCATCTTATTTTGTTACATAAAAAATAAATAAGATTAAGCTTTTTAAATTCATGACCGTAACTAAAACGCCTACGCCCACGCTTTACAGCCCCGACCCCCCCCCCCCCCCCAGGTGCACTTTTCATGGGCTGGGGGCAGCCTCTCCCCCCCCCCCCCCGCTCCTTTCCTCACTGTCTGGATGGCACCTTACCCCTCTCTGACGACAATACATGATCAGACCATGTGAATTTTACTTGGTGGAACAAACGATGAATGTGTTATAGTATACATTTAATATAGAAAAATTATAGTAATACATACATTTTCATAGACTAGTGATAATATTTCTGAGAGAAAATGATGGACTATTACTTGATAGATACATATGTATATAGTGTTAATATTTCTGAAATAGCATGATGGAAGAGTCTGTTAAAGCCAGCGTCGGTTTGAATTTGGCAATGCAAGTGATTTTACCAAAATGTTGATCATTTGTGGCCGAGCAGTATACATCATAGATGTCCCCGAAGCATGCCCCAGCGCTGACTTTGGCAATGCAGGATGTTATTTTAATTGTCAGGTTCCTTATCTAGCATAAAATGGGTGCGTCCATTAAAGATTGCTTCAGGTTGAATGTGTTAGTGCAAATGATTTTGCCAAATTGACAATTCCTTCAGGTAGAACGTATCAGTGCAAATGATTTTGCCAAATTGATAACTCCTTCAGGTAGAACTTATCAGTGCAAATGGCTTTGCTCACTTCACAACTCCTTCAGGCAGCGTGTAAGTGCACATGGTTTTGCTAAGTTGACAGTTCCTTCAGGTAGAACGTATCAGTGCAAACGGTTTTGTCATGCCAACAACTCCTTCAGGTTAAAGGTATCAGTATAATTTAATGCAAGTAATTTTGCCAAGTTCACAATTCCATTTCAGGGATAGACAAGCTCATTAAAGCCTGCTTCAGGTAGAACGTATTCTTGCAAAATGGTTTTGCTAATGTGAGAGGATGAACGACTTTCTATTTTTAATGTGCTTTCATGGTAACTCTGGTGCGTGAGTGAGGGACGGCCACTCATAGTAGTTTATGGACACTTGGCCGAGTACCATTAATTGGATTATTTCCCTTGTAATACTAGCGCGGGACCCGTTATTCACATCACGGTGAAAAGCGCGCATTTTGATTGGTCAGTTGGAAGACCATTTTAATTTACCGTCCTCCATATCACGTGATTTGTAAACAAAATGGCGGCGTGTAGGGCGGAAGCGGTGGACAACGGTCGAACGATGCCATCCTGTTGTTGGGCACCCAACTGTTCAACCCGTTACGTGCTGGTTCTGGCATAAAAATGCATCTTTGCTTTGAATGTGCACATTTTCAGATGCCATCATCAAGGCAAGTTGAGGTTTTTGCCCTACACGGTGCTTTTCGATGCCGTGCGGCTCCCCGCAAACAACCGTAACGCGGAAGTTGAAAAGGTCTTACAACTCGCTCCTTCGTTGTTATCCACCGACAGAAAGACGGGAACCCGAATTCATTTTTGAGAGTAGACAATACCCTATCGGTACAAAATAGGTACTCATGATAACGTTTGTTATCAATGGAGATACGTCGTATTAATGGACGAAAGTATCCCGCACAAAATTGTCGAATGTTGTTAGTCCTGAAGCTTTGAAAATTTATATTAAAACTATTACCGGGTTTCTGGTATAAGTAGTCAGTTAGAATTTTAGCAGCAAATTTCTACTTTATAATGGTACCAATTTCGTTGTACTTTGATGCACATGTCCTATTGAAATAATTAATAAGAGGATCTCGGATTTAAAGTAAACCACGATTTAGACGCATGTTATCCCCGATAAATCCAACCTGGGTCAAATTTATTCAATTATTGCTGGAGGGGACGTTAGAGTAATTTCTGCAGTTTACTGGGATACCTAATTGACTTTTGTGTGCACCCTTTTAACCGTACTGTAAATTCGATTGTGTTAGGACCCTAACCGGTTATGTTGTTCGGCTGGACTCAATGTCCGAGCCTTTCACGTGTCCAAAACTGGACTGCGTAATAGCTCTCTCGGACGTCCGCGCTGGCTCATAAATAAGATGCGAGTTCGAGTGGTCAGCACACTCCATCAAAGACGCAGAGACAAGAGCCGACAGCACAGTGAACCCAGACCAGCAACCCGGGCCCGTAGAAGCTCAGAGGCTTGCCGACGCTTGCCATCGCCACCCCGCCCCAATAGGCATGAAGCGGTAGCACAGGACCCGGAGAAACTTTGGGTAAGTTGGAGGCTATTATATTAGAAGTGACTTTAATTTGCGCACCCCCCCCCCCCCCCCCCGCTCGGGGATGCCGCGTAGAGAATGCTGATCTACAGAGACTATTATGAGTCCGGCTCAACGGTAATTGCCATTGTCATTAGACGTGTAAGATGCGCGGTGCAGTGCAGTGTCTTGATATTGTGACTTTATTGTCAAAGTTAACGTTTGCGGTGCTAGATGATAATGATGGCTCGCTAACCAAGCTATCACGATTTGCTTGTGTGCATAAATATATAGTGTATGTGTAGCATTGCCTTGTCGTGGTAGGCAGTGAGGATTTCCTGACATGTTAATGTGGATGGTTATTTATGTTACAGCGAGCGGCACTATACACTTGATTGTATTACGGGTATTTGTGTACCTTGCCAGTACCACTATGCTATGGAGAGCAGTGTGATTGTGGTAGCGTGTTTAGTGTTTAAGATGTGTAATTAATTACATGTATTGGAGATGTATAATATTAGTTGGGCCTCACATGGGTGAGCCCCAGGATTGTTCTATGTGCGGCGGTGGATGAACAATGTTTCAGTGAGTCTACACATGTTGCAATGAGTCTCGCCGACATATATATATATATATATCATGTGCATGTATTATAGTTATCCAGATGTATTATGCTTCTACGAGTTTCGTAAGTGTGTGAAGGACAGTTTCATTTTAAGGAATGTACACATTACTTTATGTATCTAGTGGTGTGTTATACGCATGTTAGCCTGGTGGCATAGCTCCGCGGCTAAGGTCAAAGGGCATGACCCTTCAGTATCGATTGGGAAGGGAGGTAACCAATACAATAGCCCTGGGGGCGGGTTAGTACTAATAATGGGAGTGGGCCTATGAGGATGGCCTGCATTGGGATGCAGCGTCTGTGTTATGGACGGTCAGTGGGCCATGTTGGCCACTGCGTTATTAAATGGAATGGCCACTCTGGATGTGCTGTACACCGGCTCAGTGGAGCGAAACTATTGTGTTCTTGCCCCTTCATTTGTTATGTCCTTCATACTTTGATTAGTACATTAGTTTATGTTGCCAGTGTACTAGGAAACTCCTTGTGTATATGATATAGCCACTTGTAGTTGTTATTCATTAACCTTAGCGCTATTTTATTCCATGCATACATATCCAGTTGGTTATTGCTTAAATTCTATATTATGTTGTTGTTGTTTGACTTAATACTTAATACTATTACTATGTATGTCCACCATTGATTGCCTGATTAATGTTGTCATTATATCCTAATCATATTTTTGTCTTTTTCTCTTGTTCCAGCTTATGGCTGGTTGGGCTTCTTTTTCTGGGTTTCTTTTTCCTTTTCTTGATAGGGTTTTCCCATGCCTTTTTGGTAGTGATACCTTTGTTAGGCTTTATCAATAAATAAGATTTCCAGCAGAACCCTGTGTTTGTTAATCCTGTGTATCCTTAAGGGAGTTACTATTGAACCCACGTAGTAACCACATTAGCCACTCGTAGTTCATCCAACACTAAGTTGACAGCTCCTTCAGGTTGAATATACTGTGCAAATTAGTGCAAATGGTTTTGCCAAGTTCAGGATTCCTTATCGGGGCTAGACGAATCCACTAAAGCATGCTTCAGGTGGAACGCATCAGTGCAAATGATGTTGTCAAATTGACAACTTCTTCAGGAAGAACGTATCAGTGCAAATGACTTTGTCAAGTTGACAACTTCTCTGGTAGAGCGTATCAGTGCAAAATGTTTTTGTCAAATTGACAACTTCTCTGGTAGAACGTATCAGTGCAAATCATTTTGCCAAACTGACAACTTCTCCAGGTAGAACGTATCAGTGCAAAATGGTTTTGTCAAATTGACAACTTCTCTGGTAGAACGTATCAGTGCAAAATGTTTTTGTTAAATTGACAACTTCTCTGGTAGAACGTATCAGTGCAAAAATGGTTTGGTCAAATTGACAACTTCTCTGGTAGGACGTATCAGTGCAAAAATGGTTTGGTCAAATTGACAACTTCTCTGGTAGAGCGTATCAGTGCAAAATGTTTTTGTCAAATTGACAACTTCTCTGGTAGAACGTATCAGTGCAAATCATTTTGCCAAACTGACAACTTCTTCAGGTAGAACGTATCAGTGCAAAATGGTTTTGTCAAATTGACAACTTCTCTGGTAGAACGTATCAGTGCAAATCATTTTGCCAAACTGACAACTCCTTCGGGTAGAATGTAACAGTGCAAATGATTTTGCCGAGTTGACAACTTCTTCAGGTAGAACGTAGCAGTGCAAAATGGTTTTGCCAAGTTGACAACTCTATATCAAGCATGAATGAGTCAATTAAAGCCTGCTCCGGGTTGAGTATATCAGTGCTAGTGGTTTATCAAACTGACAGTTTCTTATCGAGCACAGACAAACCCACTGAAGCTTGCTTCAGGTTGAATGTATGATTCAGTGCCAGCGGTGATTTTATCAAAGTGACATCGATCATACTTATATAGACAAGTCCATTAAAGCCTCCTTCATGTTAAATATAATCATTACTCAATGCAAATGGTTTTATTAAGTTGACAATTCCCTATCGCGCACATAGAAATGGCCCATTAAAGCATGCTTTAGGTCGAATGTATCATTGCAAGCGGTTTTATCAAGCTGTCAATTCCTTGTCGAACATAACACATGTAATAGAGACGAGTATTAAAACCTGGATTAAAATTTCGCAATGCAGGCCCCAAATAATTGTATCCTGTCTTATGATGCCATGTAAGCTGTAACAGGGTGATAGATTGGCAAGGTATAACTAGTAGTTATAATAATATTGTGCCTATAACTAGCGTGGGAAGATAGTTAACGGCGGGGAGACAGAGTCATTGTAGGCCAGAGGGGGAAAGTATGGGATGCAACTGAAGCGCTTTGACACCCGAAAAGGGTAGTGTTTACTTGACCGCCGTACTTGTCGATCAGATCACCTGGGAATTGCTTGGGGGGTAGAGCTGTTTCAATAGTATTTGACGTGGAGCCGACGGGGGTGGCTATTAGGATAACTAATGCACACTCGGTGGGCGTCTTGGGACGCTACCTGACTGGGTATAAATCCCCGAACGCTCCTTCCAACTTCAGACCGCTGAGAGCACTCACCAGCTTCGTGCCGAAGAGGAGACCACAACTGCAACTGTAACTTTGTACTAGTCTTGTGAGTGGGGAAGGTCAGGGAACCCGCAAACATCCTTTGTCAGAGCGTGGTATCTTTGGTATCTTGTCGGCATTTGGGCTGTTGCTGAGTGGTAAGTTAATTGTACGATGTATGTGTATTTTACTTAATGTTCATGATTGTAGAACCTAAATCTAGTGGGTTTACTTTGGTATAACTACTGCCTCTGAGAGAGTCACGGAAACGCCGTTATATATATGTTACGAAACCTTATAGGATGGGGTCCGTTAGAGAGAGCGTTATTCTTCGTGGGGAACGTGTAAATATCATTAAAACTGTATTGATCGTTTATTCTATTGCCTATATGGGAGCCTATGGAGTATGGGAGCTGCAGCCTGGCTTATAACAGTGTCAGCGGTTAAAAGTGTTAATGATGAATATCCGTCATGGAGTAAGTATGGAAGTCATGCCTTCCAGCAGTAGATTAGGACTTTGCGATTGTTTTTCTACAGAGGAGGAAGAACAACACCTTCTTGGCTTCTCAACTTCTTGTACTTTGATTAACGACATCGTGGCTTCTTGGCTTCCCGACCTATTGGTACCTGCCGATACCTGTTGATCTAACTGCGCAGTCAAGCCAGAGTAGAGAGGAAGAACCAGTGCCCAGATAGCGCCGTACACCCCTAAAGGAGAGGTTTCCTTAAGCTGAATGTACCCGTGTGTTTTATAAAATGTGCTAGAAATTGAATATTACGAAGCCTTTTAATTATCATGTACTGATTTGCATCAACTTCATTCAATCGAAATTCACATGAAATTGTATGACCTATGTTCCTATTATTATTGAATGAATTAATAATTATTGTATATAAGCAATACGGATATCGTTTGTTATAACTTATAGAAGAGAGATAGTCGATTATTTAGTGTGTTTGTGCCGTGCCCATCACGGCTGGTGTCAGAAGAAAGTTAGTGAGAGAAAGTGGAAACATCACATAAGCAAAGCTGCAAGTTGGTGTTTGTACTGTAACATTGCGACATCAACTTCTTCTTCGGGCTTATGAATAGCACAGTTCATGGATTAGCCTTTTAGTTTTAATCACACCTTCAAAATAGTTATATCTCCGTTTTCTTTCCCTGCCAAAATCTTTCACTATTCTCGAATCTCACAATGTTAGTGCTGAGAAAGCATACTGGGTGGGTTTTGAAAAAAGCCTACACTGCTGAACCTGTCTCTTGAATCTGCGAAATCGATATGGCCGGTGTCCGTAGGCTTAGCGGCGTGCGTGACACCGAAAGGTGGAGACTTGCATCTTGGTCACTGGGCGGGGGCGCCAACACTCTGCCTTGTACAGGTAGAGGGATGACTTTGACGATATTGACAGCTTCCAACCAGAGCAAAGTTCCGCCGCCTGCGGTAGCAACTGAGCCAATCACACATATAGTGAAGGCCAAGTCCAGCCTGCCAACCTCGTGCAGGACGATAAATTCTTGGGTCAGTTTTTGAGTGGACCAGGTGTACAACACAAGACCCGTCGTAATTAGCGTAACTGTTAAACAAATGAACAAACAAACAAAACATGGCTATTTGGGTCACACAGCAAAACATACTCACAATAGGATCCGAGACACAGAATACCGGGACGAATCAATTCGTCATTATTATTCCGTCCGTCGACTTCATCGTATCGCCGATGTCGACAATGCAACATTTCGCACCACACCCCTTTATAATTGAACGAAAAAGAGTGGTGCTCACCGTGTTTATATAATAATGATTTTTTTATGCCCCCAATTTGTGGACATATAGATCTAGTGGAAGAAGGAATTACGGTTCGCCTCGGTACTCTGCGTCTCGGAAAGGACTTTTGTTGCCAACTTGTTCTCTTCCCCCCCCCCCCCCCCACCCCCGCCATTTACTAGGACAAGACATAGGATAGGATAGGATAGGATAAGATAGGTTAAGAAAGGATAAAATAGGATAGGGTCGGATACGATAAAATAAAAGATAAGCTAGGACAGGAAAAGGTGAGATAAGATAGGATACTACATGTATAGGACAAGATAAGATAGGATGGGATAGGATAGGGCAGGACATGATATGATATAAGATTAGATAAGGTAATACGTGTATAAAGTAACAAAGAATAAGATAGGATAGGGCTGGATGGGATATACGAATTGGAAAGGCACAGGCAGCTTTCACGTCCTTAAGCAAGATTTGGAGAACCAAGGATATATCTCTAAAAACAAAGCTGAGGATATTCAACTCGAACGTGAAGTCAGTCCTGTTGTATGGATGTGAGACTTGGAATGCGTCCCAGGCCTGCATAAAGAGAATCCAAGTTTTCATCAACAGATGTTTGAGGAAGCTACTTAAGATCAGATGGACAGACAAGGTCAGCAATGAAATTGTATGGAAAAGAACAAGACAGAGCCCAGTCAGAGAGGAAATTGGTAGGAGGCGATGGAGATGGATCGGCCACACTCTCAGGAGGCCAGGAAACAGCATCACGAAGAAGGTATTGGATTGGAATCCCCAGGGCAAGAGATCAAGAGGAAGGCCGCGCGGAACGTGGAGAAGAGCCAGAGAAAATGATGTGCAACGAAGCGGAAAGACTTGGAATAATGTAAAGAGACTGGCCCATGATAGAGAGGGATGGAAAGTGTTTGTTGGTGGCCTATACCCTGATCCAGGGTGAGAAAGGCAATGATGATGATGGATGGGATATGATAAGATACGGAAGGATAGGATGGGATATGATAAGATACGGAAGGATAGGATGGGATATGATAAGAGGGGATAAGATAAAGATAAGAAAAGATGGATAGGATGGGATAATACATGTATATGATAAGTTAGGATAGGGTAGGATGGAGCACCACAGACTAATAAAATACCCAGACTGGATAATCCCATTGTGTGACGTCACAAAACAGCGAAAGGTCATGAACCATCCGCCACATTATGTTTACGTTTACGACCGACGCTTCAGCATAGCTACAACGTTGAATGACACCATTTTGACGCGCCTACTGAACGCGGAAGTTTGGTTCCGCACCAAGAAATTAATACATGTACCACCAATCTTGACAAATAAAAAGAAATTTCTACTACAGAAAGAACTAGGATCGGAATTTCCCGAGCGGCGGCCATATTGGTTATACGACCGCCGCTCGGGAAATTTCGTAAAAAACGACCCAGCCCGAAGCTCGTGTTTCCAGTCAGGTTAATTTATTAGTCTAACCAACATGACCGCCGCTCGGGAAATTCCGATTATAGTTCTATCTGCAGGAGAAATTTCTTTGTCAAGATTGGTTGTACATGTATTAATTTCTTGGCGCGGAACCAAACTTCCGCGTTCAGTAGGCGCGTCAAAATGGTATCATTCAAAATTGTAGCTGTGCTGAAGCGTCGGAGGTTACCTTAAACCTAAAATGGCGGACGGTTCATGACCTTTCCCTGTTTTGTGACGTCACACAATGGGATCATCGAGTCTGGGTATTTTATTAGTCTGTGGGATGGAGTGGGAAAGGGATCGACTACGATAGGATTTAGCTTTTACAGGTGAGTACGCTGCACGTCGCCGTGATGCGAGCCAGGGGGTGATTCAATTTGGTATCATCTCTGCAAACCACAAGGCTGATATACAGGGCGGCGAGAAGGCAGGCCAGGACATTGGACGCCAAGCCTGCAAAGGCAAATATTTTTCCGGCCAAAAGCGCTCCCTCGGAGACACCGGACTCGACGGGAGTGTCTGTTGGAAAAAAAAAAATATATAGAAGATGCACCATGTAGCAACATCGGCGCACAGTATTTTAACAGCCCCGAATTATTCACATATAGAATGACTTAAAATCAAAACCTCTTGAGCATAGAAAATTGTATAAAATAATAACGATATTGGAGTACATTTCTGTAGGTTTCGTCTCCACAGAGTGGACCCAAAGAATTATATTATGCATAATTATGCGTGCAGTGGCAAAACGGTTGCTGACCCTGTTCTTCCAGAGTACCCTGTCAAAATTATTGTAAATGTCACAAACATGCCAAAACAATTTGAAAAATGAAGCAAACAAACGGTATGTTCGGGATATCTAGTTTGAAAAAAGTAAATACACATGTATGTGAAAGGATGTGATATTGGAAAAAAAGGCACGTTTGGGGGCCTTCCATAGAGAGTAGGCTTAGATACGCTCGTTTTGTGCAGATCCTCCCTCTTCCCGAAAAGTGCCTTTTTAATGTGCTCAGCCTGAACTTGTCCCCCTCCCTCTTTTGTATAAGCGCGAGCCCATTAGGAATGGTGAATCATGAAAAGGCCCGGATGTTTTTAAACTGCTGGGCCCGGTGTAACAGGCCAAAATATACCCCCCGCCCAGACTATACCCGGGGTTAAACTGGCCCAGCCCAGAATATACCCCGCGGTATATTCTGGGCTAGGCCAGTTTATACCCCGGGGTTACTTTGGGCTAGGCCAGACTATACCCCCCGAGTCCAGATTATACCCCCAACTTTTAAAAAAACAACAAGTCAAGACCAAGCCTTTTCTTTATCACTGTCATCAGATATCATATTAATTCATACATGAACACATTCTTGACACCTATAAATCATAATACAATTTAGAGGAAATAATAATAACAGTTTATTTCAGGCTTAGTTTAAATTGGTGTACCATACATACATTCTTGACTCCTGTTAATCATGATACATTTCAGAGGGAACAAACATGCATTAAGATGCATTGATATACAAAAGGGTTGAGTATCCATTCAAACTGATATATGATTAGATTTTGGTATTAATTTCACTCGTGTTTGTTGTTATTATTATTATTATTATTATTATTATATTTTGTTGGTTGGCCATAAGTAAAACATGCATTGTATTTTTTGTTACAATGATGCAGAGAGAAGAGGCCGGAAAACAACACAGAGAAAAAAATAACAAAACATATTAATAACCTAACTGACAGATGCGCAATTCCGTCACCCACTTCAAATAAAACTAAATAGGCCCTAAATTTTTTCGCCTGATGAACTCCACTGTTCAGATCCACTTGAAACGTTACAGAATGTTAGCCAGTAATATACAATAATAAGAACAAGAACTCATCTTATTTACTTTTGAAAATAAAGAGAAATATCAATATCAGAATCATCATCATCATCTTGGAATAATGCAAAGATATAAGAGGGAGTGTAAAAACAGCAGTGTAGGCCTACAAATCATTCTAGAATCTATAGGCAGCAATATGTGTGTATCCACTACAATATAAAATGTGTTAAATCTTTTCAGCTATTCAAGTAGAACTGGACAGAAAGCTTTAGTGAAATAGCTTTGACAGTTGTGTAGACAGACAGAGTAAGTACACTGAGACAAAAGTAGTGCATTGTAAAAAGTAATTAGATCAATAGCATGTTAAGGCAAAATTCGATGGATCATGTTGCATTAACAGTATGTATTTCTTGTTAGTGAATATTATTCTTTGATAGCTTATTTGTAGAATGCTATACATGTCATGTACGTTATGGTTTAAAACACTGGATTAGTTTGCAAGGCATTTGAAAGATTGAACTTATGTGTTATAGTGAATAAGGGTATGTCTCTAGTGAGTGAAATAAAATTTAAAAAAAAAAAAAAAGACTTTGTCCGTCTTTACCTTCCTAAGCTTGACTCGTCCCTTGCCAGAGGATTTAACAACTGTGTATTCGCACACAAAAATACTCTAAAATGACTTCATTTTTATGAGTGTGTTAATTATTTCATCCATTGCGACTAAGTGTATGTCAGTGCCAAACAAAGAATACAGTGCAACTTTTACTCATGGGCAACCAACTACAAAAACAACTAAAACATGACAACGAACGTGAGTGAAATGAGGGTTACAGTTGAATCATATCGGTTTGAATGGGTATTCACCCCATAGCATGTCAATACATAATAATGCATGGTTTTTCCTCTGAATTGTATAATGATTTACGGAAGTCAAGAATGTGTGTATGTATGTATTACTATGGTGCCCGTTGACAGTGATAAAAAAAATGAATTGAACTATGATTGAAATAAAACTGTGGTCTTTAGGCCAAACTATATTTCACCAGTCCAGATTATACTCCCATATTCAGGAAAATATTCAAGGATACAATATTAAGTTTTAAAATTTTATTTCACCCGCAAGTGACATGCCTTTATTCACTATAATACATAATTGCAATCCTTCAAATGCCCTGCAAACTAATCCAGTGCCTTAAACCATTAGCTACATGAAATGTATACCTTTCTACATAAGCTATCAAAGAATTTACTTACAAGTAATATTAACGCAACATGATCCATCGAATTTTTTGCAGTAACATACTGTAATTACTTTCTACAATGCACTGTTGTCTCAGTTAATTTAATCTGTCAGTTTTCACGACTATCAAAGCTACTTTACTAAAGCTTTCTGTCCAGTTCTACTTAAATAGTTGAAAAGATTTAACACATTTTTTAAATATACATGTAGTTGGTACACACACTTTGCTGCTTATAGATTCTAGAATGATGTGTAGGTCATTTTTACATTCCCTCTTATCTTTATAATAATATTCCAAGATGATGATGATGATGATTCTGATATTGATTATATTCTCTTTATTTTCAAGAGTAAATAAGATGATTTTGTGTTCTTATTTTTATTACTGAATATTACTGGTTAGCATTCTGTACCGTCTCAAGTGGATCAGGACAGGTTAAGTTTATGACGTGAAAAAATTTTAGTACGTATTTAGTTTCGTGTGAAGCATTTAATGTCTGCTGGATGGTGGAATTGCGCAATCTGTCAGTTGGGTTATTAAAATGTTGTTGTTGTTTTCTCTGTGTGTTCTTTCCCGGTCTTTTCTCCCTGCATTATTATAACTTTATATATAGATCTAATTGTTCTGACATATCAAGCACATTTCTGATTTTCAAAAATTAAAATAAAATTCAGATGACTTTACACTTATGAGTCTTATAATTACAGGTATTTCATACCTTGCCACTAAGTACATGTCAGTGGTGCCAAACAAAAAAAACAACAACACAATATATGTTTAACTCATGGACAACTAATTATAAAAAAAAACAAAAAACAATAATAATACCAACGGACACAAGTAAACAAGTCTAATCATATCAATTTGAATGGATTTTCAAACCTTTTGTATATCAATGCTTTTTACTGCATGTTTATTTCCTCTTAAATGTATCATAATTTACAAGAATCAAGAATATGTGCTTCAATATGATACCTGATGACAGTGGTAATGAACAATTTAAACTAAAGTTGAAATAAACTGTGGTCTTGACTTGTTTTTTTTTTAAAAAGTAGGGGGTATAATCTGGACTGGGGGGGGGGGGTGGGAGGGGTATAGTCTGGCCTAGCCCAAAGTATACCCCGGGGTATAAACTGGCCTGCTACACCGGTTCGCATGAGCCGATTTTGACAGGCCATGGTTGGTTGGTTGGTCACGTAGCGACATTGAGTTTCTGTGAGACCTCTTGCATCAGAGGACCAGTTGGATCTCACTGAAATTGAATGTTCTGACGTCACCATCCAATAGCCTACTGGCTATCAATACCGGCTGATGCGGGCTTAGAATAATTGTGGCACGTTACAGGAACTATTTGATTTATAAAACCGAATAACTTGATTTGGAGAAAAAACACGTCAATAAAACCAAACGTTTAAACCTCCGCCGTAAAAATTATGCATGGGTTACGTTGTTGTGTCTTATCGACATCACACTCCTAAAGAACAATTTATTAGGATACCCTCTTTAAAAATATGGTGCTGTCACACCCCAGGACGTACGGGTAGGAATAGTAAAAAATGCTTGCGGATTGGTGAGCACACGTGTGCATACACGTATTTAAAAATTTTTAAACTAAGGGAAGGCAGACAATGACGACATTTAGGAATATCTGGAATTTCTAGAAAATAATTTTACAATGCCATAGCTTATGCTTCCGTTAGACCCACTGTGTATGGCGGAGGTTAATTCATTATCGTAACCGAAAAGCGAACGTCGGCTACCCTGAAAACCCATCTCCCCGATGTGCGATACGCTTTTCATATTCCTGGCATCCCTGCCCCCTCCTCACATACTTACTTTATGGATGGCCCCTTTGAGACTGTTTCCGTTTGGGTTTTCCGGCGGGTCATCACGATAACGGCCACTTTTCGCTCTTCGCGGTCTATTTTGGGTACAGTTACATGTTCTTTATGTTTCGTATTCAGAGCTTTTACGTTTAATAATAGAATGAAATACATTAATAAAATTTTATTACATTGGTGACATTCTTAAAAGTTGTTTCTGTATCATCTGAAAAGCTTTGTAATTGGATATAAACGTTTTAAATCAAGTTGAATAAAGTAAAGGCTTTTGTCAGGGGACGGCAGTTTAGCTACAAAGCCAAACAAACAAAACAATTACGAGTTGCGTTCTGTGTTCAGTTGTAGGGTACTATGTAAAATTCTATGGTCCCTTTGAGTTTGAGGCGTCGACGTCATTTCGTGCGTTGAGTTAGGGTTTGGAGGAAAGAAAGCACGCATGTTGATACAATAACGGTCATATTTTGGTAGGAGGAAGCAAGACAATAGACGGAATTACATGTATTACATTACATCAAGGACTACTGTATGTCCTTGCATTACATGTATAATGAATGGAATGATAGCCTAAATGATCACCCTACCAGAAGCTCCCACCATCCACACACGTCATCCCTTTTATGTACGTTGTGGACGCCCCTCCCCCCCCCTCCCCCCTTTCTCCGACCGCGTGAGTTGTTTTTTTTTCGTACGAGCTTTAACAAATTCAGGAGCGGGGCATCAACACACCCCCAAACACCGGCCACCGGCTAAGGGATTTCCCGTCTCCTATCGAACACTGCCATGGGTGCTGCAATCTCTGGACTATGCCTGATATGACTCTGAATGTGACCGAAATTCCCTGGGATGTGTTGGAGCTGTCCTGTGTTTGGGGGTGTGTTGCTGCCCTGCTCCTGAATTTGCTAAAGCTCGTACGAAAAAAAATCACGCCCTCACACCCGCCTCCAAAATCGGCCAGAGCTGATTTCGGTGGAAAAAATGCACCTTTTTTCCTTTTTTCTTCATTCACTATTTTTTTCTCAGTGTCTTTGTAAAAACATTTTTTTTGTTCGTTAATAAAATGCCTAAATGAGTCCATCATACTGGGTGTCCCAAAAATCTGGACACATAGGCAAAATGTATACCTTGATTTCAAGAAGTACACTTACAATTTTCAACAACATTTTTTTATTCAGTTGGGATATTAACAAATAACATCTTCAGTATGATTTCCGCCATTTGTGATGCGAAGAGCGATGTGTTTTGCAAGATTCACGTGAATTCGGTGCCCACACTGCCGGCAATATACCTAATGAGATTTCCTATGTGTCCAGACTTTAGGGACACCCTGTCTAACCAGATGCCATTTAAGTACCAATCTGACCGAGATAGATCACAACGTATATCCACTACCTTTCCTTTATAACCTACCAGAAAGATCAGTCAGATTATAAAGAAGTTCAGTGCACTCAAATATCTGGCAGAGATAATTGGGACTACGAGTGTGGATGTCCATCCACTGTATCAGCGCCAGGCCACTGATGTTCAAGAGGAGACCCAGCTCTATCAAACTACAATACGTGCATACCACCACCAGTGACATCATTGGGGAGTTGCTGAGCGGCTGGAATTAGATGTAAATACATGTGTGATATCCTTAAATCTTATCTAGTCTTATTATAAAAAAAAAAATAGTAGCGGGAGTAATTCATTGTGGTACAATCTTGGCTCTTGTTTTACTCGACGCTACAGCCTAAATGACAGTTTCAAAAATTATAAAGTTAATTTTTCAAGTGTCAACTAATCCAGCCCAATCGCTTTTGCATCGATCGATTGGGTTGATTCCAGTTTCAGGTATTTTTAAAGAAAAAGTGGTAAAATGTAAAATACAATGATCTTTGTTTTGGCTCCCTGTAGTAAGTCCACCGCGCCGGAAACGATGTATTAATACGCGTTCAATTCGGTGCGCGCATTCCCCCGACCAGAAATGAGTGCGTATTGCCCTGGTGCGCACGAAATCTGAAGTAAAATTGTAGGAAGCTTTCTAGACTAAAAAGAGAGAGAAAGAGAGAAAAGGTGGGTTCACAGGTTTATCCCTGATAATGCCGGGAACCTCATCTAGTCTTATTATAAAAAATAATAGTGGCGGGAGTAATTCATTGTGGTGCAATTTCGCCCCTTTTTTTGCTCGACTCTACAGCCTAAATGACAGTTTCAAAAATTATAAAATTAATTTTCTTAAGTGTCAACTAATCCAGCTCAATCGCTTTTGTATCGAGCGATTGTGTTGATTCAAGTTTCGGGTATTTTTAAATCAAAAGTTGTAAAAATGTCCAATACAATGATCTTAGTTTTGGCTCCCTGTAGCAAGCCCACCGCACCGGAAACGATGTATTAATATGCGTTCAATTTGGTGCACGAGTTTCCCTATCAGAAATTAGTGCGCTCTGGTGCGCAAGAAATCTGTAGTAAGTCTGTAGAATATGGGAAGCTTTCTAGGCTAAAGAGAGAGACAGATGAAACGGTGGGTTCTCAGGTTTATCCCGGATAATGCCGGGAACCTCATCCAGTAATATATAAAAAACAAAATTCCGAACAGTCACCCCTACTTTTCTTCATCGTTCAACCAGCCATCATTCTAGACCTCGACAGAAATCGCTTACTTTGAAATTACATGTGTAATTTGATTCGCTGTAAGAACCCTCTGGCCAGTTTGGAAACAATGACTGTGGCAAAATTGTTTATGAACTCATTTTCACAACGAAGATAGATCTAGTAAGTAGGCCTATATTAATATTATTAGAGTAATATAGGACAAAGGCGAATGAAAATCTCTCTCTTTCTCTTTCTCTTTTTGTATGCTTTGTTTTATGGAGACACTCATTGTAAATGAAATACTGCATATTATTTTTTAAATGATATGATGTTGAAATTGCCCTATTGTCTTATTTTGTACACAATACGCTGCGTGAAGTGCTGGCTCAGCGCGCTGAGAGTGCGAGAGGGAAGACGAACAGGAAAACACAGAGACAATAGCTGCAGCTATAATTGACGAGACCGATGAAGGAGAGGAAGCGACTTCGATGCCTCTGGAGACAGTCATGCCTAAGCTAGAACAGACCGAAACCTACAGGGATGTACAGTTAGGGGACACGCTAGATCAGGATCAGAGAGAACAGATGCAAGAGCTCATGGAAGAATACAAAGATATATTTACCGATGTACCGGGGCTCACTGACCTGATCAAGCACAAAATCCCATTGCTAGATCAAAAACCTGTGAAGGTAAGACCCTACCAACTACCGTACTCAACTAGAGAAGCTGTCAATGCTGAGGTAGGCAAGATGCTTGCGGCCAGAATCATCGAACCGTCCGAGTCCCCGTACAATAGTCCAATTGTATTAGTTAAGAAGCCCGATGGTCAACATCGTTTCTGCAACGACTACAGGCGGCTAAATGTTGTGACTGCCGATGACGCCGAACCGATGCCTGAGGTAGAAGCCATTATTTCCAATCTAGCGGAGGCAAAATATTTCACCAAGCTGGACTTGACAAAGGGCTTTTATCAAGTTCCGATGGCCGAGGAAGATAAACACCTGACGGCGTTCGCCACACCGTTTGGGCTATACCAGTACAGGGTCATGCCGTTCGGGTTGAAGGGATCCCCCGCCACATTTAACAGGCTCATGAGGAAAGTATTAAAAGATGCTGGCGAAGGGGTAGATGCATTTGTAGACGACTGTCTTATACACAGTGCAAATTGGCCTGACCACTTGGAACGTTGTCGGAATGTCTTCGAGCGACTGAGACGGGCAAATTTAAAAGCTAGACCTACCAAGACGCTAATAGGGATGACAGAAGTCGAGTACTTAGGCCATAAGCTGGGACAGGGGACTGTAAGACCGCAGGAGAGTAAGGTGCGAGCCATTGTCGACTGTGACCGACCGACGACCAAGACACAAGTGAGGAGTTTCCTGGGGCTAACGGGGTACTATCGGAAGTTTGTACCAAATTACAGTGCAATCTCGGCGCCGTTGTCAGACCTCACAAAGAAGTCCCAGGGCACAAAGTTCGCGTGGGGACACGCGCAGGAGAACGCGTTCAATGCCCTAAAAATTTGTTTGAGTTCCGAGCCGATACTACGGATGCCAGACCGGAACAAGGAACTGATTCTCCAGACAGACGCATCTAACCTTGGAGTGAGTGGCTGCCTACTTCAAGAAGACGAGGGTACGAAGTATCCAGTTGTATATGTTAGCAGAAAGTTGAAACCCGCGGAGAAGAACTACTCAACAATTGAAAAGGAATGCCTGGCCATAGTTTTCGCCGTTAGTAAGTTGCAGGCGTATCTGTATGGGAGAAACTTCGTGTTAGAGACGGACCACCGACCTCTAACTTGGATGCGAACTAAAGACCAGAAGAACGCGAGGGTAACTAGATGGAACCTGGCGCTGCAACCATATAACTTTCGAGTCAGCAACATCAGGGGGCGAGACGCTCTATGGGCCGACACTCTATCTAGATTACCAGTAGATTAATAATTTTATTAGCCGATTTTGCCAGGGAAAATCGACCTAAGTGGGGGCGATTGTAACAGGGTGATAGATTGGCAAGGTATAACTAGTAGTTATAATAATATTGTGCCTATAACTAGCGTGGGAAGATAGTTAACGGCGGGGAGACAGAGTCATTGTAGGCCAGAGGGGGAAAGTATGGGATGCAACTGAAGCGCTTTGACACCCGAAAAGGGTAGTGTTTACTTGACCGCCGTACTTGTCGATCAGATCACCTGGGAATTGCTTGGGGGGTAGAGCTGTTTCAATAGTATTTGACGTGGAGCCGACGGGGGTGGCTATTAGGATAACTAATGCACACTCGGTGGGCGTCTTGGGACGCTACCTGACTGGGTATAAATCCCCGAACGCTCCTTCCAACTTCAGACCGCTGAGAGCACTCACCAGCTTCGTGCCGAAGAGGAGACCACAACCGCAACTGTAACTTTGTACTAGTCTTGTGAGTGGGGAAGGTCAGGGAACCCGCAAACATCCTTTGTCAGAGCGTGGTATCTTTGGTATCTTGTCGGCATTTGGGCTGTTGCTGAGTGGTAAGTTAATTGTACGATGTATGTGTATTTTACTTAATGTTCATGATTGTAGAACCTAAATCTAGTGGGTTTACTTTGGTATAACTACTGCCTCTGAGAGAGTCACGGAAACGCCGTTATATATATGTTACGAAACCTTATAGGATGGGGTCTGTTAGAGAGAGCGTTATTCTTCGTGGGGAACGTGTAAATATCATTAAACTGTATTGAGCGTTTGTTCTATTGCCTATATGGGAGCCTATGGAGTATGGGGGCTGCAGCCTGACTTATAACAGTGTCAGCGGTTTACAGTATCAATGATGAATATCCGTCATGGAGTAAGTATGGAAGTCATGCCTTCCAGCAGTAGATTAGGACGTTGCGATTGTTTTTCTACAGAGGAGGAAGAACAACACCTTCTTGGCTTCTCAACTTCTTGTACTTTGATTAACGACATCGTGGCTTCTTGGCTTCCCGACCTATTGGTACCTGCCGATACCTGTTGATCTAACTGCGCAGTCAAGCCAGGGTAGAGAGGAAGAACCAGTGCCCAGATAGCGCCATACACCCCTAAAGGAGAGGTTTCCTTATGCTGAATGTTCCCATGTGTTTTATAAAATGTGCTAGAGATTGAATATTACGAAGCCATTTAATTAGCATGTACTGATTTGCATCAACTTCATTCCATCGAAATTCACATGAAATTGTATGACCTATGTTCCTATTATTATTGAATGAATTAATAATTACTGTATATATGTAAGCAATACAGATATCGTTTGTTATAACTTATAGAAGAGAGATAGTCGATTATTTAGTGTGTTTGTGCCGTGCCCATCACGGCTGGTGTCAGAAGAAAGTTATTGAGAGAAAGTGGAAACGTGCACAGAGGCGCGAAGAAGGGACTATCTTGTCTTATCGTATACAGTATCTTTGATGTAACTGAACACGGTCACTGGAATGCAATGTTAGAGAAAGTTGAGAAATGGGAATTAATTTTATCTGTTAATCAATGTTTAAATTTAGAATGTTCTTATTAGATAGTATGAAATCTATTACATCTAAATCCTGTTCACTTCAAGATGCAAGTATTATGAAAGTAAAGATTTAGTTTCAAATATCTATGACGGAAAATTGGGAATGGGAATTAATTTTATTTGTTAATCAATGTTTAAATTTAGAATGTACTTATTAGATAGTATGAAATCTATTACATCTAAATCCTGTTCACTTCAAGATGCAAGTATTATGAAAGTAAAGATTTAGTTTCAAATATCTAGGACGTAAAATTAGTCAAGTCAAAAATATGACTGCATTGCTGTTTGTTATGTTAATATTAAGTTTACGTTCAAAACATTGTAACATTTATGCGTACAAATCATCGAGATACGGGATACCAAGATGAACCACTACATCGCAGTATAATTATGTCCGCAAACTGTGCAAACCCATCCAGCATTTCCATGGCTAAGTCAATCTGACTTAGATTTGTATAAGATTTCTCTAGGGTTGAAAAGGTTACCGCAGGATTGATAGGATTACCGTAGGGGCAGGTTTCCTACACCAGGGACAAGGTGGTCTAGAGGCAAGGCGCTCGCCTCTCATGCCATAGGTATCGGGTTCGATAGCCGGCCGGTGCTGGCACGTTGGAATTTTTTTTTTTTCCGTGGGAAAATATTCCTGTCCCTGATCCTATGGTAGGTAGATCGAGCACCCGGTCTTCTCCGATAAGGACGAAAAACCCGGAGGACCCATTTGCACGTTGAGGATTCGTTGGAGGTTAAAGTCGAAAAGAGCTGGCCGAACAAGGCCGCTGCCAGGGCAGAATTCTGAAAAGCTAATCCCTACCACAAAAACACACAGGAACAAGAACAAGAGAAATCAAAACAAGAAAACTGAGGTGTAAATGCCAATGGCAGCGCGAACCTCCTGAAATAAAGAGCTAAACTACACAGGTTTCCTACATCGAGCCAAAGTCAAACAGCGGATCAAGGTAGGAACGATGTCATTCCTATGACGTCAGTTCTACGCAATGGATTTCCATAGGGATGCTGGTCGGGGCGGTGCTGATTGCTGACAATACCGACATCGTTGATTGATTGGTGCACTGCCCGAGGGACGGAATATGACGATTATTTTTCTCGGGATATATAACATCAAAAATGTTGTGCAACAAGTGCGTACGTACCCGTAGTTTTTTGGGGTTTTTTTTTTCTTGCTCTAGGGGTACGTATTTTAAAGCCTTTTGTGACCCCAGAGCTAGAGAGCTCCTCCCAAAATCCTCCTAACGACAGCCTTAATTAATTACATGTATTGCTGACAGTATTGATAAGTTGATTGGCGCACTTCCCGACGGACGGAATATGACGATTTATTTGCCTCGGGATACAGAACATCAAAAATGTTGTAAGTGCGCACGTCCCCCAAAGTTGTTTTTGTTTTTTTTTTGCGCTAGGGGTATTTTAAAGCCTATTGTCACTCCAGAGCTAAAGAGCTCCTCCCGAAATCCTACAACAGCCTAAACTAATTATTCGTTCAGATTTTCTTTTTGCTTTCCCCCTGTTTTTTTTCGGGGTGGGGGGGGGGGTGGAGGTGGGGGGGTTGAAAGGGGAAAGGGTAGGGGGCAGGGTTGGGGATTCGATAAGATTTAGGGTTGAGAACAGGGACAAGGTTAGGAATAGGTAGGGCCTATAGGCTACGTGTACATACACGGGCTCCTAACTCAAAATGCTTGCAGCTACGTACGTAGGCTACTCATAACAACAGTTTCTAATCTCAATTATTTTGGGGTTAAAAGAAAAACTAAATAATCTAGATACTAGAGCTACCAATCTAAATTAGATCTATGTACGCTAATTAGATCTAATGTAATTTAGATTTGTAACAAAAATAAACTCACTTTTGGTACCGGTACAGGAGACATAGATCTAGATCTAAGAATTCCAAACATCTTTCCATCTAGTTAGCCATCCGATTTCATGCTAAACCATGTGAATTTTATGTTTGTATCTTACATTATATTTCCTGTAACGAGGAATGACCATTTGGGAAAGAAGTGGAGAACTTTAACATTGTAGAGCAAATGCCCGAGAACGCTGAGAAAATGGGAATACAATACATTACTTCCAGAACAGCGCAGATTGATGCAAATAATTGTTCAGCAGAAAGTCCCAAACAGACATGACGTGCATATTCCTTTCTTTGGTGCGTTCCATTTTCTTGTTCATTTTGCCACCAGTCCCCGCGGAAAGAAATGATCGAGGTACCCAGCATTGCCTGTACTCCCACACTTCTCCCTCCCTGTACCCTGTTATCAGGGCTGGATTAACCATTAAGCAAAATAAGCACGTGCTTAGAGCATCAAGAAAGGGGGACACCAGAGAAATTTTTCATTGCAGGATTTACCCCCCTCCCCCCCCCCCCCTTCAATACATTATACATGTATATAACAACAAAAAACGCAAGATAACACCCATTGACTTGAATACATGTAGTTAAGAAAGAAAAAGAAAAAATAAGACTCAGGGGCGAAGCGTGGTCCTCTGCAGAGGGTAATCAGAATTTAAGCTAGTAAGATCCTCATAATAGGACGTATCGCTACATCATATTTACATAATAATAACTATAAATGCAGCGACTAAGACAATGAAACGGTTACCAGGCACTGCAAAAATCTGAAGGGCGGACTATTCTTGTCAACAGGACAGGAATGCAGTAATTTACAAGCCAAACTAATCTCAAAAACTATTCATTCATACTAAGACTTATAAACGCATATTTTTCACCCATTTTTTAAAAATAATTATAATTTGAACAGCACGTTTTCATTGTCATATTCATAGCCAGAGATTTTGTTATTCTACCATCTCATAAAGTTTCTCGGAAAGGACCCATTAACATTAAATGGTAGAAAGTGCTTAAATGGCATCTCTGTGACACAACAATGTGTAGCGATTTCGGAGAAGTGGGTATCTGCTGTTGCAGTTTAGGTTCGAGCGACCTATCAAGTGAATTGATGTTCTTAATACGTTCGACTGATTTTGATCACATTTATATCTAGTTCTAGACTATAATAATTATTATTCTTTGATAGCTCTTGCTGTGCGTAGAGTAAATTATTCTTAGATTACCTCTACAAAAAAAAAACAACAAAAAGATCCACACAAACTCTTTCACTCTACTCTTTACCTTTCGATTGGGATGAAAACGACCGCATAGTGAAAAACCTGCATAAGTACGTAAAATCGGGTCAAATCTTGATTATAAACCTATCCCCCCCCCCCCCCCCCCCACTATTTTGCTGTCTGCGGCGCCGCTTTGAAGAAAACAGGCTATGCTCAAGCTCGCTTCTGGGTGTAGTCAAGTCTTCTTCGTCTTTGTTAATCACTGATTTTGGACCAGTTCATATGGTGTAAGTCCCTAATACAAGGATGCTTTTCGGTGAGGGGTGTTAGGCTATAACAACAAACCCAAAATTGCAACGTAGAATAGAATGCTGAACTGACTAAATGGACTTGGAGTTGGGCTCGATCTGGAAAGCACAGTAATTCTAGAATTAATATTCGAAGGGTAATCACTGATTATTTGATTATGAGGAAGCCTCGCCCCTGATGATACTGCATTAGAATGTTATTATTGGGTGTCGTGTCACTGAAGATTTAGCTATAGATAACACGTCTATGGCACTTTTGAGCTAAAGTTAAAAAAAAAAACGAGAAGAGAGAAAACAACATGTGCGCATGCCTACGCTAAATGTGTTTGCCTAAAGCATGTGCAGACAAGTGTTTTGCAGATGAGTGTGTAGGCCTAGGTGTCCGTAAACGTGTGCATGTTAATGACACATGGCAAGTTTCACAAACTGGAACACATGAGATAACTCAAAACGTACATGTCATCAGTAGTTTGTGTTTCAATGGCCCTTGTGAGTATTTTGATATTACTGTGTTTGAAATGCGTAGAAGATATAAAAAACTTAACTTTTTATTGTCTTTGGATTTTATTTGAAGCTTCCGTTACGAAGTTATATAATTTGCAGAGATATGTTTAAATCACTCTGTGAGTGGTACATGTGCTAAATAAACGCGACTCTAATTTACTCTAAAATATTTATGTTTGCATGATGTGTGTATGTATGTGTGTGTGTGTGTGTGTGGGGGGGGTGATACACTGTATTAATTAAAACCAAAATAGTGTGAAATTAGTGGTGCAAACCAACCTCGGAAATGTTCGATAAATCACAGGTCTTGTTGGTCTGAATTTCACGCCATGGTTATCATCTCGATCCTTTGCAATTTGCATACAAAGAAAACAGGAACACAGAAGACGCCTGTGTTCGTGTGCTCCTAGTCGATTTTTCGTCTGCCTTTAACACCATACAACCGCACTTAATGTTTCAAAAGCTTACCAACCTACACGTGAGTTCTTTTTTAAAGAGCTGGATCTTCGAATTTCTAACACAGAGAAGCCAGTTTGTGGATATAAACAACACATTTTCCAAATTACTCACAACGAACACAGGAGCGCCACAAGGCTGCGTGCTGTCACCTGCCTTGTATACATTGTATACAAATGATTTCACTGTGACACACAACAACGTTTACCTTCTTAAATTTGCCGACGACTCTGCTATTTTAGGCCTTTTACCTAACTCTGGCCACGAATATTCTAACATTGTACAATCCTTTCATTGTTGGTGTAATAACAACTATCTTCTACTGAATGTTAAGAAAACAAAAGAGCTTGTTTTTGACTTTAGGAAAAATAACAACGATCCTGTTTGCCCTCTTACTATCAACAATGAAGAGGTTGAAATTGTCACAGAGGCCAAATATCTTGGCATTACTATTGATTCATTGCTTATCTGGCATGCGCATGTAACATATGTATACAAGAAAGCCAACCAGCGCATGTATTTCCTCAGAAAGCTCCGCTTTTTAAAAGTTAGCAAAAGCATTCTGAAAATATTTTACACCATGGCTATTCAGAGCGTTTTGATGTATGGAGTTGTCTGTTGGGGAGGAAACATCTTACAAAAAGATAAAAATAAGATCAATAATTTAATTAAAAAAGCATCCAAAATTTGTATCTGTGATCTGCCATATTTTGATGAGCTGTACACTGGTGCTTGTATTAAAAAAGCTAATATTATTATAAATGACCCCCAACATCCCCTGAACAAGGAATATATAAGATCTGTAAGAAGTTTAAGGCGGTTGTCAAAGAAAACTAAAACTGAGCGCTACTTTAAATCGTTTATTCCATCATCAACTAGGATGTTACAATAATGTCGTCATCTTGATCGTAATCTGTGCACAGTTGAATTATGTCCTGCGTGTCAGGTCAATGTGTTTTAGTTAGGGAAGCATATTCTGTGCACTGTTAATTTTGTTAATTTAGTTAATTTATCAGTGTGTGTGTATATATGTGTGTGTCACGAGTGGAGTGAGTGCAATTAAGGGGATTGCTACAGAGCGGGTGTAGAGTAAGAAGGGCTCACGGCAGACAGGTAGGGAAAGACGTGAAAGGAAGAGAGTAAAATTAACGCACGAAGACAAGTAAGGAAAGCGTGCATGTTATGAGTGGTGGGGGTCTGAATGAGGCGAAAGCGCTGTATTACTATCACTGCAAGTTAGAAGGTCCTACTGAACGGACGCTAGTAAGAGCCCAGCGGGCGGACATAAGGGGAGCAGTCGAGAGACCAGTGAGAGAGTTTTCCAGTGATGACTGGTAGGTAGAACGTTGATTGATAATTATGATTGATGTATTATATTATATTCGTCTATTACCATGATGTAAATAAGTATATGTGAGGAATGTGGAAGTCCTTGATATTGGATATAGCAATGTGCGCCATGAGCGATAGATGAAAGTGAGTTCATGGATTTGTAGCACGAGTGAGTATTGTGTACTCCGATGGAGGTGTGTTACCGTAAGATGTGTGGTGAGTGAAAGGTGAACTAGTGTGTGTACGCTTCATGGGTTGTAAGGAGAGGTGGAGTGAATAGAAATGGTAGGGTATTATACCAATGTAATGTTATTCTTGTAGGTGCCGAGGTCGGGCCAAAGAGCGCCGCCTACGGTGATAGGCCAGCATAGGGCCGGAGGCCACACATAGGCCAGAAATGAGGCTGTCAGTGCAGGACAGTAGAGGCACATAAAGTCGTGGCAGTCAGGCCACGGACAGGGACGTAGATATGAGCGTGAATGTGATAATGTACTATTGCCATGTTGATGGGCTAGGAACTAATAATGTACTATTGCCATGTTGAGGGGCTATTGAAATGATAATGTGTTATTGCCCTGCTGAGGTGCTAGGGGAGTGCTAAGGTGTATGACAATAGGAAGGTGATATTGAGAGACTGCGGTGCCAGTGAATTATTAATGTGCTATTAAGACCCTGAGGGGAGAGGCTGAGGCCGAAGTGCCTTTAGGAGTAACTACCGGGTTGTGGATCCGAGGGAGAGGGTGTGTGAGAATAAGGCCGTTGTACGGCAGTTAATCCCAATAATATAATGTATGTAATTGCGCTATTATCTGTATAATTATGTTTAATAAATGTGTGAGTCTGATGGATTGTTCTGTTAAGTGTTAAACTTGTTTGTTCGTGATTGTTGTCCTGTCATAAACTATTACATCTCCCAGTCTGGGATTTGTGACATTGGGGGCTCGTCCGTTGTGACTCGTCCATTTTCGTAATATTTAGTTGTAGTTAGTTAGGAGGTATTTTTCAGTGGGCATTTGTTACTTTAGTTTTGTCCACGTAATACTTATCTTGTGGTAGGAATTTGTGTTGTCTTTGTCCGTGGGATGAATGGAAATTTCATGATGATATGATTTATGTATATTGATGAATATGTATTGATGCATGTATTGCTATAAATATGTACTAATGTGTACTTAAACTTTCAGAGAGACAGTGTGTGTGCGTGCAGCCTGAGGAGACAAGCAGCCAGAGCTCCGATTAAGGGGAGGACTTAAACTCATAAGGCTGAAAGTTAAGTGAAACTGAAATTTTGTACCCTGGATTGGGGGCTGTTCCTTTAATCTGTCTTTTTCTCTGTTTTTGCTGTTTTCGTTTGCTGTGTTGAACCTAGTTTATCCTTTAGAAAAAAAGGTGTGATAAACTTGGAACTTCGTTCATCATGGTGAACATTCTGTAGGGCTTTGTTAGTGTTTAGTTGTAGCGTCGATATCTTCTCTGTTCTGCAGGAAGACGTATTCTCTTGTCCCTCTTTCTACCTATCTGTAGATACGTTCTTTTTTTCAGACTCTGTTCTTGTTTGTACCGTGTAGTGTAATCGGCGTAGTTAGGTTGCATTCTTTTTTCCATTATATTTTCTTTTTTAGGTCTTTGTCCTAGTCTGGTTCGTTGTCCTTGACGTACTTGTGGTCCTTCTACTGAATTTCCTTATTCTTGTCTTTTCTACTCTTTTTTATTATTAATAGGGCAATACATTTTATAAATATAGAATTAGTTAGGAAGTAGGTAAAGTTCTGAATTGTATTTGAGACAATTGGGTATTGTTATATCTGGTGTGATCTCAGGTCTCTGGTCGTGTCGTTAGTGATCATACCGACAGGGTAGCCGTTTTCATAGTATATACCGTAACCATAAATCTGTGAAATGGCGGAACTCCAACAACTAATGAAGTTGGGTAAGGAACTTGGCCTGGAGGGAGAGGAGCTACGCGGCTGGATTAAAGAGCAGCAGGCGGAGTTGCGCGATGAGCGTGCTAAAGATAGAGAGCGAGAAAAAGAGGCTCAAGAGCGACAGAGAGAAGTTAAAGGAGTTAGAGGCTCAGCAGCAGGAGAGGGAGTTAAAGTTAAAGGAGATAGAGGCGCAAGTAAAGATTGCGGAATTAGAAAGCAAAAAGAATACGCCAACGGAAACAGTTGAGCGGCAGGTATACAATAAAGGTGGCGTTAGGATTAAGCTCCCTACGTTCGACGACCGGAAGGACGACATAGACGCCTTCCTTTACAGGTTCGAACTGAACGCACAATTGCAATGGGGGGAAAATAAGGAATTATGGTCCACGTACCTGGCGTCTCTATTGCAGGGGCGAGCGTTAACCTACTTTAAAGAGCTACAGCGCGAAGACGTGCAAGATTACGATAAGCTGAAGGCTTTGCTGCTTCGCCGATTTGCGCGTACCGAGGAATATTTCCGGGAGCAGTTTAGGCGAGCACGTGCGGATACCAGGGAGGACTTTGCTGCCTTCGTCGCGAGATTGACGGAATATTTCGCGAACTGGGTAGACTTGGCGCATGTTGGCGCGGATTTTACTAAATTAAAAGACCTAATGATCCGTGACCAGCTGTACGCGTCGTGCCATAAAGATCTGGTGGCTTTCCTGAAAGAAAACGAACCCGCGACGGTGCAGGAGGCGTCTAAGTTGGCGGAAGCATACCGTACGGCACATCCGTCCAAACCAGTGGCGAGGGCGTACGTCCAAGATGCTGGGTACGTCGCCGTTGTCGAAGGGTCGCCGGCAGGACTTAAGGACAGGTCGCGTCAGCGTGGTGCCTATAGTGGGCAAGCCCAGGGGCAGCGTAGGGGCTATCACCAATCACATGCATATGGATCCGGTAAGTTTGACCGAGCAGGAGGGTTAGGTCGCGGTAATGGCCGGGGGCGATTTGTGACCTTTGCCGATGACCGACGGCATAGGGACTTTAGTTCCGGTCGCGATGGGTCACGGGGACCCAGGCCTAGTGCAGCACAGGGAGCGGAGTGTTGGACTTGCGGACGCGTGGGTCACTTTTCACGCGAGTGTAGGGCCGCGAAGTGTTGGAACTGCGGAAGAGCAGATCACATCAGCGTGAATTGCCCTGCAGGTAGGATAGCGGCGAACGTGGACAGTAGCTCCAGTCCATGTTCCCCTAATAAATTTCATCATGCGGCTGCGTGTGTTACATCGGACAACGGAGGCGGACAGTATTCTAAGTGTCCCAGTTGTGAGAAGTTATTATCTTCCGGTGTTTTACCTTGTGGGAGAAAGATCCCCGTTATAAATTCATGTCATACAGGAGGTGGTCTTAGGGTTTATCCGGGGTTTGTTGGGGACGAACCGGTCTCGGTTTTACGAGATACAGGATCTACCGTTGTGGGAGTGCATAGGGACTGCATTCGGGATTCACAGCTTACAGGTGAGACTGTCCCGTGCATCCAATTTTCAGGGGCCATTGAGAAATTACCCATGGCAAGAATAGTGATAGATACGCCTTTCCTTAGCGGGGAAGTCGAAGCAGTCGTTGGTTGTTTTCCAGGCGCCCAGCTCATCATTGGGAATGTATCACGGGTAGTTTCCCCTTCCGATGAGAACGTGCAAGCATGGTCGCAATCAAAAGGTATTGACTTTTGCGCCGCGGTCGAAACATGTCGACGGGTAGCTGATAAGGATAAGATTAGACCTTTGGCGACGCCAGCGGTCAACCTAGATATCACGCCAGAGCGCTTGGCGAGATTACAAAGGGAGGATCCATCATTAAACCCATGTTTTGGGGAAGCGCGAACCGAGAAAACGAGGAAATATAAGAACGGGTCATCTTCTTTTTTTGTCCAGGGGGGCATTCTGTTCCGTATGTACGTCACAGTGGCTTCCGTTCAAAAGCAGGTCGTCGTGCCACGGTCGTTAATTGCTACAGTATTGCGTCTGGCCCATGATGTTCCATTAGCGGGTCATATGGGAAGTGCTAGAACCAAGGAGAGAGTTCTGAAAGATTTTTATTGGCCATCGATACATAGAGATGTACGGCTGTATTGTAAGACGTGCAGTGCGTGCCAAAAGACGACGCATAAGGGTCGTACACCCCAGACTCCTCTTCAAAAGATCCCCACGGTTTCGGAACCGTTTAAAAAGGTTTCGATAGACCTTGTTGATTTAAGAGAAAGATTATCTTCAGCGCGCACTATAGCAGAAGAAGCTTCTAGGATCGCTTCAAAGAGAGCAAAAGCCTATAAAGATAGAGAATCCAAACTGAGAATTTTTAAGCCAGGAGACAAGGTTCTGTTGTTGCTACCTACGGACCATAATAAGTTTTTTATGACATGGAAAGGTCCTTATGTTATTGAGCGAATTGTTTCGAAGGTAGATTACGCTATCCACATTGAGGGAACGAGTAAGGTTTTCCATGTTGATATGCTGCAGAGGTTTCATGAGAGACCAGAGTATCTGTATTCTCATACTGGTGTTGAAGGACATACCTAATGTCGTGTCATTCTTTGACGATATAGCATGTCATACGTCGACATGGTCTGATCATATTCAGACACTAACAGTAATTTTTAAACGATTACGTCATTTTGGGTTAACTGCTAAACCCGCAAAGATAGATTTGGCATGTCCAGAGATAGTATTCTTAGGACATATCGTGGGTAGAGGTGTTCAGAGACCTGAAGTAACAAAAATTGACAAATTAGTAGGGTTGCAAATCCCTAAAACAAAGAAACAAGTCAGAAGCTTAGTGGGAATTTTAAATTATTACAGAAAGTTCATTCCAAATTTTTCCTCCTTGTCATCTTCTCTTACTGACCTTACTAAGAAGGGACAACCCGATAAGGTCCAGTGGACGTCTGAATGTCAGACAGCATTTGATAATTTGGTGACAGCATTATCATCGTCACCCATTCTGATATTACCCGATTTTCGATCTAATTTTATCCTCAGAACGGACGCGTCGGACTCTGGTGTCGGCGCTTGTCTTCTACAGGAGAAGAACGAATGTCTCCATCCTGTATGTTATGTCAGTAGGAAGTTATTGCAGAGAGAAAGAAAGTATTCTGTGATAGAGCGGGAGTGTCTTGCCATTGTGTGGTCCGTCCAGAAATTGGGACGTTATCTCATGGGACGAGAATTTTGTATCCAGACAGACCACAAGCCACTAACGTTTTTGTCAAAGAATCGTTCGTCCAGCCCACGCTTGTCTAGATGGGCATTGGCTTTGCAGCCGTATACCTTCGTTATTCAACCAATTCCAGGAACCAGCAATCATATCGCCGACTACCTTAGTCGAGCCTAGGGGAAGAGTTCAGGAGCTTATACATCGGAGAACAGGAACATTGACAGGATCGGTGTGAATGAGTCGACTTTAAAATATTGACATTATAAATATGATATGAAGAATGGTTGATAGGTTGATTGGTTTTTGATTCTGTATTAGGTAGTGTGTTTAGTTAGCTATTGATGATGTGATACATATATGCATAGTGCAGGGCATATTGATCCCCATATTTTCCCCTGATTTCGGTATTTTATATACTAGGGGAACTGCTAGGTCATTTTTTTTAGTGTAGGTATTGCTCACGCTCACTCGTTGACAGTCAATCTTGATGCGATTTGAAATTAATTGCATTAATTTTTTTGGGGTGGGGGATGATGTCACGAGTGGAGTGAGTGCAATTAAGGGGATTGCTACAGAGCGGGTGTAGAGTAAGAAGGGCTCACGGCAGACAGGTAGGGAAAGACGTGAAAGGAAGAGAGTAAAATTAACGCACGAAGACAAGTAAGGAAAGCGTGCATGTTATGAGTGGTGGGGGTCTGAATGAGGCGAAAGCGCTGTATTACTATCACTGCAAGTTAGAAGGTCCTACTGAACGGACGCTAGTAAGAGCCCAGCGGGCGGACATAAGGGGAGCAGTCGAGAGACCAGTGAGAGAGTTTTCCAGTGATGACTGGTAGGTAGAACGTTGATTGATAATTATGATTGATGTATTATATTATATTCGTCTATTACCATGATGTAAATAAGTATATGTGAGGAATGTGGAAGTCCTTGATATTGGATATAGCAATGTGCGCCATGAGCGATAGATGAAAGTGAGTTCATGGATTTGTAGCACGAGTGAGTATTGTGTACTCCGATGGAGGTGTGTTACCGTAAGATGTGTGGTGAGTGAAAGGTGAACTAGTGTGTGTACGCTTCATGGGTTGTAAGGAGAGGTGGAGTGAATAGAAATGGTAGGGTATTATACCAATGTAATGTTATTCTTGTAGGTGCCGAGGTCGGGCCAAAGAGCGCCGCCTACGGTGATAGGCCAGCATAGGGCCGGAGGCCACACATAGGCCAGAAATGAGGCTGTCAGTGCAGGACAGTAGAGGCACATAAAGTCGTGGCAGTCAGGCCACGGACAGGGACGTAGATATGAGCGTGAATGTGATAATGTACTATTGCCATGTTGATGGGCTAGGAACTAATAATGTACTATTGCCATGTTGAGGGGCTATTGAAATGATAATGTGTTATTGCCCTGCTGAGGTGCTAGGGGAGTGCTAAGGTGTATGACAATAGGAAGGTGATATTGAGAGACTGCGGTGCCAGTGAATTATTAATGTGCTATTAAGACCCTGAGGGGAGAGGCTGAGGCCGAAGTGCCTTTAGGAGTAACTACCGGGTTGTGGATCCGAGGGAGAGGGTGTGTGAGAATAAGGCCGTTGTACGGCAGTTAATCCCAATAATATAATGTATGTAATTGCGCTATTATCTGTATAATTATGTTTAATAAATGTGTGAGTCTGATGGATTGTTCTGTTAAGTGTTAAACTTGTTTGTTCGTGATTGTTGTCCTGTCATAAACTATTACATCTCCCAGTCTGGGATTTGTGACATTGGGGGCTCGTCCGTTGTGACTCGTCCATTTTCGTAATATTTAGTTGTAGTTAGTTAGGAGGTATTTTTCAGTGGGCATTTGTTACTTTAGTTTTGTCCACGTAATACTTATCTTGTGGTAGGAATTTGTGTTGTCTTTGTCCGTGGGATGAATGGAAATTTCATGATGATATGATTTATGTATATTGATGAATATGTATTGATGCATGTATTGCTATAAATATGTACTAATGTGTACTTAAACTTTCAGAGAGACAGTGTGTGTGCGTGCAGCCTGAGGAGACAAGCAGCCAGAGCTCCGATTAAGGGGAGGACTTAAACTCATAAGGCTGAAAGTTAAGTGAAACTGAAATTTTGTACCCTGGATTGGGGGCTGTTCCTTTAATCTGTCTTTTTCTCTGTTTTTGCTGTTTTCGTTTGCTGTGTTGAACCTAGTTTATCCTTTAGAAAAAAAGGTGTGATAAACTTGGAACTTCGTTCATCATGGTGAACATTCTGTAGGGCTTTGTTAGTGTTTAGTTGTAGCGTCGATATCTTCTCTGTTCTGCAGGAAGACGTATTCTCTTGTCCCTCTTTCTACCTATCTGTAGATACGTTCTTTTTTTCAGACTCTGTTCTTGTTTGTACCGTGTAGTGTAATCGGCGTAGTTAGGTTGCATTCTTTTTTCCATTATATTTTCTTTTTTAGGTCTTTGTCCTAGTCTGGTTCGTTGTCCTTGACGTACTTGTGGTCCTTCTACTGAATTTCCTTATTCTTGTCTTTTCTACTCTTTTTTATTATTAATAGGGCAATACATTTTATAAATATAGAATTAGTTAGGAAGTAGGTAAAGTTCTGAATTGTATTTGAGACAATTGGGTATTGTTATATCTGGTGTGATCTCAGGTCTCTGGTCGTGTCGTTAGTGATCATACCGACAGGGTAGCCGTTTTCATAGTATATACCGTAACCATAAATCTGTGAAATGGCGGAACTCCAACAACTAATGAAGTTGGGTAAGGAACTTGGCCTGGAGGGAGAGGAGCTACGCGGCTGGATTAAAGAGCAGCAGGCGGAGTTGCGCGATGAGCGTGCTAAAGATAGAGAGCGAGAAAAAGAGGCTCAAGAGCGACAGAGAGAAGTTAAAGGAGTTAGAGGCTCAGCAGCAGGAGAGGGAGTTAAAGTTAAAGGAGATAGAGGCGCAAGTAAAGATTGCGGAATTAGAAAGCAAAAAGAATACGCCAACGGAAACAGTTGAGCGGCAGGTATACAATAAAGGTGGCGTTAGGATTAAGCTCCCTACGTTCGACGACCGGAAGGACGACATAGACGCCTTCCTTTACAGGTTCGAACTGAACGCACAATTGCAATGGGGGGAAAATAAGGAATTATGGTCCACGTACCTGGCGTCTCTATTGCAGGGGCGAGCGTTAACCTACTTTAAAGAGCTACAGCGCGAAGACGTGCAAGATTACGATAAGCTGAAGGCTTTGCTGCTTCGCCGATTTGCGCGTACCGAGGAATATTTCCGGGAGCAGTTTAGGCGAGCACGTGCGGATACCAGGGAGGACTTTGCTGCCTTCGTCGCGAGATTGACGGAATATTTCGCGAACTGGGTAGACTTGGCGCATGTTGGCGCGGATTTTACTAAATTAAAAGACCTAATGATCCGTGACCAGCTGTACGCGTCGTGCCATAAAGATCTGGTGGCTTTCCTGAAAGAAAACGAACCCGCGACGGTGCAGGAGGCGTCTAAGTTGGCGGAAGCATACCGTACGGCACATCCGTCCAAACCAGTGGCGAGGGCGTACGTCCAAGATGCTGGGTACGTCGCCGTTGTCGAAGGGTCGCCGGCAGGACTTAAGGACAGGTCGCGTCAGCGTGGTGCCTATAGTGGGCAAGCCCAGGGGCAGCGTAGGGGCTATCACCAATCACATGCATATGGATCCGGTAAGTTTGACCGAGCAGGAGGGTTAGGTCGCGGTAATGGCCGGGGGCGATTTGTGACCTTTGCCGATGACCGACGGCATAGGGACTTTAGTTCCGGTCGCGATGGGTCACGGGGACCCAGGCCTAGTGCAGCACAGGGAGCGGAGTGTTGGACTTGCGGACGCGTGGGTCACTTTTCACGCGAGTGTAGGGCCGCGAAGTGTTGGAACTGCGGAAGAGCAGATCACATCAGCGTGAATTGCCCTGCAGGTAGGATAGCGGCGAACGTGGACAGTAGCTCCAGTCCATGTTCCCCTAATAAATTTCATCATGCGGCTGCGTGTGTTACATCGGACAACGGAGGCGGACAGTATTCTAAGTGTCCCAGTTGTGAGAAGTTATTATCTTCCGGTGTTTTACCTTGTGGGAGAAAGATCCCCGTTATAAATTCATGTCATACAGGAGGTGGTCTTAGGGTTTATCCGGGGTTTGTTGGGGACGAACCGGTCTCGGTTTTACGAGATACAGGATCTACCGTTGTGGGAGTGCATAGGGACTGCATTCGGGATTCACAGCTTACAGGTGAGACTGTCCCGTGCATCCAATTTTCAGGGGCCATTGAGAAATTACCCATGGCAAGAATAGTGATAGATACGCCTTTCCTTAGCGGGGAAGTCGAAGCAGTCGTTGGTTGTTTTCCAGGCGCCCAGCTCATCATTGGGAATGTATCACGGGTAGTTTCCCCTTCCGATGAGAACGTGCAAGCATGGTCGCAATCAAAAGGTATTGACTTTTGCGCCGCGGTCGAAACATGTCGACGGGTAGCTGATAAGGATAAGATTAGACCTTTGGCGACGCCAGCGGTCAACCTAGATATCACGCCAGAGCGCTTGGCGAGATTACAAAGGGAGGATCCATCATTAAACCCATGTTTTGGGGAAGCGCGAACCGAGAAAACGAGGAAATATAAGAACGGGTCATCTTCTTTTTTTGTCCAGGGGGGCATTCTGTTCCGTATGTACGTCACAGTGGCTTCCGTTCAAAAGCAGGTCGTCGTGCCACGGTCGTTAATTGCTACAGTATTGCGTCTGGCCCATGATGTTCCATTAGCGGGTCATATGGGAAGTGCTAGAACCAAGGAGAGAGTTCTGAAAGATTTTTATTGGCCATCGATACATAGAGATGTACGGCTGTATTGTAAGACGTGCAGTGCGTGCCAAAAGACGACGCATAAGGGTCGTACACCCCAGACTCCTCTTCAAAAGATCCCCACGGTTTCGGAACCGTTTAAAAAGGTTTCGATAGACCTTGTTGATTTAAGAGAAAGATTATCTTCAGCGCGCACTATAGCAGAAGAAGCTTCTAGGATCGCTTCAAAGAGAGCAAAAGCCTATAAAGATAGAGAATCCAAACTGAGAATTTTTAAGCCAGGAGACAAGGTTCTGTTGTTGCTACCTACGGACCATAATAAGTTTTTTATGACATGGAAAGGTCCTTATGTTATTGAGCGAATTGTTTCGAAGGTAGATTACGCTATCCACATTGAGGGAACGAGTAAGGTTTTCCATGTTGATATGCTGCAGAGGTTTCATGAGAGACCAGAGTATCTGTATTCTCATACTGGTGTTGAAGGACATACCTAATGTCGTGTCATTCTTTGACGATATAGCATGTCATACGTCGACATGGTCTGATCATATTCAGACACTAACAGTAATTTTTAAACGATTACGTCATTTTGGGTTAACTGCTAAACCCGCAAAGATAGATTTGGCATGTCCAGAGATAGTATTCTTAGGACATATCGTGGGTAGAGGTGTTCAGAGACCTGAAGTAACAAAAATTGACAAATTAGTAGGGTTGCAAATCCCTAAAACAAAGAAACAAGTCAGAAGCTTAGTGGGAATTTTAAATTATTACAGAAAGTTCATTCCAAATTTTTCCTCCTTGTCATCTTCTCTTACTGACCTTACTAAGAAGGGACAACCCGATAAGGTCCAGTGGACGTCTGAATGTCAGACAGCATTTGATAATTTGGTGACAGCATTATCATCGTCACCCATTCTGATATTACCCGATTTTCGATCTAATTTTATCCTCAGAACGGACGCGTCGGACTCTGGTGTCGGCGCTTGTCTTCTACAGGAGAAGAACGAATGTCTCCATCCTGTATGTTATGTCAGTAGGAAGTTATTGCAGAGAGAAAGAAAGTATTCTGTGATAGAGCGGGAGTGTCTTGCCATTGTGTGGTCCGTCCAGAAATTGGGACGTTATCTCATGGGACGAGAATTTTGTATCCAGACAGACCACAAGCCACTAACGTTTTTGTCAAAGAATCGTTCGTCCAGCCCACGCTTGTCTAGATGGGCATTGGCTTTGCAGCCGTATACCTTCGTTATTCAACCAATTCCAGGAACCAGCAATCATATCGCCGACTACCTTAGTCGAGCCTAGGGGAAGAGTTCAGGAGCTTATACATCGGAGAACAGGAACATTGACAGGATCGGTGTGAATGAGTCGACTTTAAAATATTGACATTATAAATATGATATGAAGAATGGTTGATAGGTTGATTGGTTTTTGATTCTGTATTAGGTAGTGTGTTTAGTTAGCTATTGATGATGTGATACATATATGCATAGTGCAGGGCATATTGATCCCCATATTTTCCCCTGATTTCGGTATTTTATATACTAGGGGAACTGCTAGGTCATTTTTTTTAGTGTAGGTATTGCTCACGCTCACTCGTTGACAGTCAATCTTGATGCGATTTGAAATTAATTGCATTAATTTTTTTGGGGTGGGGGATGATGTCACGAGTGGAGTGAGTGCAATTAAGGGGATTGCTACAGAGCGGGTGTAGAGTAAGAAGGGCTCACGGCAGACAGGTAGGGAAAGACGTGAAAGGAAGAGAGTAAAATTAACGCACGAAGACAAGTAAGGAAAGCGTGCATGTTATGAGTGGTGGGGGTCTGAATGAGGCGAAAGCGCTGTATTACTATCACTGCAAGTTAGAAGGTCCTACTGAACGGACGCTAGTAAGAGCCCAGCGGGCGGACATAAGGGGAGCAGTCGAGAGACCAGTGAGAGAGTTTTCCAGTGATGACTGGTAGGTAGAACGTTGATTGATAATTATGATTGATGTATTATATTATATTCGTCTATTACCATGATGTAAATAAGTATATGTGAGGAATGTGGAAGTCCTTGATATTGGATATAGCAATGTGCGCCATGAGCGATAGATGAAAGTGAGTTCATGGATTTGTAGCACGAGTGAGTATTGTGTACTCCGATGGAGGTGTGTTACCGTAAGATGTGTGGTGAGTGAAAGGTGAACTAGTGTGTGTACGCTTCATGGGTTGTAAGGAGAGGTGGAGTGAATAGAAATGGTAGGGTATTATACCAATGTAATGTTATTCTTGTAGGTGCCGAGGTCGGGCCAAAGAGCGCCGCCTACGGTGATAGGCCAGCATAGGGCCGGAGGCCACACATAGGCCAGAAATGAGGCTGTCAGTGCAGGACAGTAGAGGCACATAAAGTCGTGGCAGTCAGGCCACGGACAGGGACGTAGATATGAGCGTGAATGTGATAATGTACTATTGCCATGTTGATGGGCTAGGAACTAATAATGTACTATTGCCATGTTGAGGGGCTATTGAAATGATAATGTGTTATTGCCCTGCTGAGGTGCTAGGGGAGTGCTAAGGTGTATGACAATAGGAAGGTGATATTGAGAGACTGCGGTGCCAGTGAATTATTAATGTGCTATTAAGACCCTGAGGGGAGAGGCTGAGGCCGAAGTGCCTTTAGGAGTAACTACCGGGTTGTGGATCCGAGGGAGAGGGTGTGTGAGAATAAGGCCGTTGTACGGCAGTTAATCCCAATAATATAATGTATGTAATTGCGCTATTATCTGTATAATTATGTTTAATAAATGTGTGAGTCTGATGGATTGTTCTGTTAAGTGTTAAACTTGTTTGTTCGTGATTGTTGTCCTGTCATAAACTATTACATCTCCCAGTCTGGGATTTGTGACATTGGGGGCTCGTCCGTTGTGACTCGTCCATTTTCGTAATATTTAGTTGTAGTTAGTTAGGAGGTATTTTTCAGTGGGCATTTGTTACTTTAGTTTTGTCCACGTAATACTTATCTTGTGGTAGGAATTTGTGTTGTCTTTGTCCGTGGGATGAATGGAAATTTCATGATGATATGATTTATGTATATTGATGAATATGTATTGATGCATGTATTGCTATAAATATGTACTAATGTGTACTTAAACTTTCAGAGAGACAGTGTGTGTGCGTGCAGCCTGAGGAGACAAGCAGCCAGAGCTCCGATTAAGGGGAGGACTTAAACTCATAAGGCTGAAAGTTAAGTGAAACTGAAATTTTGTACCCTGGATTGGGGGCTGTTCCTTTAATCTGTCTTTTTCTCTGTTTTTGCTGTTTTCGTTTGCTGTGTTGAACCTAGTTTATCCTTTAGAAAAAAAGGTGTGATAAACTTGGAACTTCGTTCATCATGGTGAACATTCTGTAGGGCTTTGTTAGTGTTTAGTTGTAGCGTCGATATCTTCTCTGTTCTGCAGGAAGACGTATTCTCTTGTCCCTCTTTCTACCTATCTGTAGATACGTTCTTTTTTTCAGACTCTGTTCTTGTTTGTACCGTGTAGTGTAATCGGCGTAGTTAGGTTGCATTCTTTTTTCCATTATATTTTCTTTTTTAGGTCTTTGTCCTAGTCTGGTTCGTTGTCCTTGACGTACTTGTGGTCCTTCTACTGAATTTCCTTATTCTTGTCTTTTCTACTCTTTTTTATTATTAATAGGGCAATACATTTTATAAATATAGAATTAGTTAGGAAGTAGGTAAAGTTCTGAATTGTATTTGAGACAATTGGGTATTGTTATATCTGGTGTGATCTCAGGTCTCTGGTCGTGTCGTTAGTGATCATACCGACAGGGTAGCCGTTTTCATAGTATATACCGTAACCATAAATCTGTGAAATGGCGGAACTCCAACAACTAATGAAGTTGGGTAAGGAACTTGGCCTGGAGGGAGAGGAGCTACGCGGCTGGATTAAAGAGCAGCAGGCGGAGTTGCGCGATGAGCGTGCTAAAGATAGAGAGCGAGAAAAAGAGGCTCAAGAGCGACAGAGAGAAGTTAAAGGAGTTAGAGGCTCAGCAGCAGGAGAGGGAGTTAAAGTTAAAGGAGATAGAGGCGCAAGTAAAGATTGCGGAATTAGAAAGCAAAAAGAATACGCCAACGGAAACAGTTGAGCGGCAGGTATACAATAAAGGTGGCGTTAGGATTAAGCTCCCTACGTTCGACGACCGGAAGGACGACATAGACGCCTTCCTTTACAGGTTCGAACTGAACGCACAATTGCAATGGGGGGAAAATAAGGAATTATGGTCCACGTACCTGGCGTCTCTATTGCAGGGGCGAGCGTTAACCTACTTTAAAGAGCTACAGCGCGAAGACGTGCAAGATTACGATAAGCTGAAGGCTTTGCTGCTTCGCCGATTTGCGCGTACCGAGGAATATTTCCGGGAGCAGTTTAGGCGAGCACGTGCGGATACCAGGGAGGACTTTGCTGCCTTCGTCGCGAGATTGACGGAATATTTCGCGAACTGGGTAGACTTGGCGCATGTTGGCGCGGATTTTACTAAATTAAAAGACCTAATGATCCGTGACCAGCTGTACGCGTCGTGCCATAAAGATCTGGTGGCTTTCCTGAAAGAAAACGAACCCGCGACGGTGCAGGAGGCGTCTAAGTTGGCGGAAGCATACCGTACGGCACATCCGTCCAAACCAGTGGCGAGGGCGTACGTCCAAGATGCTGGGTACGTCGCCGTTGTCGAAGGGTCGCCGGCAGGACTTAAGGACAGGTCGCGTCAGCGTGGTGCCTATAGTGGGCAAGCCCAGGGGCAGCGTAGGGGCTATCACCAATCACATGCATATGGATCCGGTAAGTTTGACCGAGCAGGAGGGTTAGGTCGCGGTAATGGCCGGGGGCGATTTGTGACCTTTGCCGATGACCGACGGCATAGGGACTTTAGTTCCGGTCGCGATGGGTCACGGGGACCCAGGCCTAGTGCAGCACAGGGAGCGGAGTGTTGGACTTGCGGACGCGTGGGTCACTTTTCACGCGAGTGTAGGGCCGCGAAGTGTTGGAACTGCGGAAGAGCAGATCACATCAGCGTGAATTGCCCTGCAGGTAGGATAGCGGCGAACGTGGACAGTAGCTCCAGTCCATGTTCCCCTAATAAATTTCATCATGCGGCTGCGTGTGTTACATCGGACAACGGAGGCGGACAGTATTCTAAGTGTCCCAGTTGTGAGAAGTTATTATCTTCCGGTGTTTTACCTTGTGGGAGAAAGATCCCCGTTATAAATTCATGTCATACAGGAGGTGGTCTTAGGGTTTATCCGGGGTTTGTTGGGGACGAACCGGTCTCGGTTTTACGAGATACAGGATCTACCGTTGTGGGAGTGCATAGGGACTGCATTCGGGATTCACAGCTTACAGGTGAGACTGTCCCGTGCATCCAATTTTCAGGGGCCATTGAGAAATTACCCATGGCAAGAATAGTGATAGATACGCCTTTCCTTAGCGGGGAAGTCGAAGCAGTCGTTGGTTGTTTTCCAGGCGCCCAGCTCATCATTGGGAATGTATCACGGGTAGTTTCCCCTTCCGATGAGAACGTGCAAGCATGGTCGCAATCAAAAGGTATTGACTTTTGCGCCGCGGTCGAAACATGTCGACGGGTAGCTGATAAGGATAAGATTAGACCTTTGGCGACGCCAGCGGTCAACCTAGATATCACGCCAGAGCGCTTGGCGAGATTACAAAGGGAGGATCCATCATTAAACCCATGTTTTGGGGAAGCGCGAACCGAGAAAACGAGGAAATATAAGAACGGGTCATCTTCTTTTTTTGTCCAGGGGGGCATTCTGTTCCGTATGTACGTCACAGTGGCTTCCGTTCAAAAGCAGGTCGTCGTGCCACGGTCGTTAATTGCTACAGTATTGCGTCTGGCCCATGATGTTCCATTAGCGGGTCATATGGGAAGTGCTAGAACCAAGGAGAGAGTTCTGAAAGATTTTTATTGGCCATCGATACATAGAGATGTACGGCTGTATTGTAAGACGTGCAGTGCGTGCCAAAAGACGACGCATAAGGGTCGTACACCCCAGACTCCTCTTCAAAAGATCCCCACGGTTTCGGAACCGTTTAAAAAGGTTTCGATAGACCTTGTTGATTTAAGAGAAAGATTATCTTCAGCGCGCACTATAGCAGAAGAAGCTTCTAGGATCGCTTCAAAGAGAGCAAAAGCCTATAAAGATAGAGAATCCAAACTGAGAATTTTTAAGCCAGGAGACAAGGTTCTGTTGTTGCTACCTACGGACCATAATAAGTTTTTTATGACATGGAAAGGTCCTTATGTTATTGAGCGAATTGTTTCGAAGGTAGATTACGCTATCCACATTGAGGGAACGAGTAAGGTTTTCCATGTTGATATGCTGCAGAGGTTTCATGAGAGACCAGAGTATCTGTATTCTCATACTGGTGTTGAAGGACATACCTAATGTCGTGTCATTCTTTGACGATATAGCATGTCATACGTCGACATGGTCTGATCATATTCAGACACTAACAGTAATTTTTAAACGATTACGTCATTTTGGGTTAACTGCTAAACCCGCAAAGATAGATTTGGCATGTCCAGAGATAGTATTCTTAGGACATATCGTGGGTAGAGGTGTTCAGAGACCTGAAGTAACAAAAATTGACAAATTAGTAGGGTTGCAAATCCCTAAAACAAAGAAACAAGTCAGAAGCTTAGTGGGAATTTTAAATTATTACAGAAAGTTCATTCCAAATTTTTCCTCCTTGTCATCTTCTCTTACTGACCTTACTAAGAAGGGACAACCCGATAAGGTCCAGTGGACGTCTGAATGTCAGACAGCATTTGATAATTTGGTGACAGCATTATCATCGTCACCCATTCTGATATTACCCGATTTTCGATCTAATTTTATCCTCAGAACGGACGCGTCGGACTCTGGTGTCGGCGCTTGTCTTCTACAGGAGAAGAACGAATGTCTCCATCCTGTATGTTATGTCAGTAGGAAGTTATTGCAGAGAGAAAGAAAGTATTCTGTGATAGAGCGGGAGTGTCTTGCCATTGTGTGGTCCGTCCAGAAATTGGGACGTTATCTCATGGGACGAGAATTTTGTATCCAGACAGACCACAAGCCACTAACGTTTTTGTCAAAGAATCGTTCGTCCAGCCCACGCTTGTCTAGATGGGCATTGGCTTTGCAGCCGTATACCTTCGTTATTCAACCAATTCCAGGAACCAGCAATCATATCGCCGACTACCTTAGTCGAGCCTAGGGGAAGAGTTCAGGAGCTTATACATCGGAGAACAGGAACATTGACAGGATCGGTGTGAATGAGTCGACTTTAAAATATTGACATTATAAATATGATATGAAGAATGGTTGATAGGTTGATTGGTTTTTGATTCTGTATTAGGTAGTGTGTTTAGTTAGCTATTGATGATGTGATACATATATGCATAGTGCAGGGCATATTGATCCCCATATTTTCCCCTGATTTCGGTATTTTATATACTAGGGGAACTGCTAGGTCATTTTTTTTAGTGTAGGTATTGCTCACGCTCACTCGTTGACAGTCAATCTTGATGCGATTTGAAATTAATTGCATTAATTTTTTTGGGGTGGGGGATGATGTCACGAGTGGAGTGAGTGCAATTAAGGGGATTGCTACAGAGCGGGTGTAGAGTAAGAAGGGCTCACGGCAGACAGGTAGGGAAAGACGTGAAAGGAAGAGAGTAAAATTAACGCACGAAGACAAGTAAGGAAAGCGTGCATGTTATGAGTGGTGGGGGTCTGAATGAGGCGAAAGCGCTGTATTACTATCACTGCAAGTTAGAAGGTCCTACTGAACGGACGCTAGTAAGAGCCCAGCGGGCGGACATAAGGGGAGCAGTCGAGAGACCAGTGAGAGAGTTTTCCAGTGATGACTGGTAGGTAGAACGTTGATTGATAATTATGATTGATGTATTATATTATATTCGTCTATTACCATGATGTAAATAAGTATATGTGAGGAATGTGGAAGTCCTTGATATTGGATATAGCAATGTGCGCCATGAGCGATAGATGAAAGTGAGTTCATGGATTTGTAGCACGAGTGAGTATTGTGTACTCCGATGGAGGTGTGTTACCGTAAGATGTGTGGTGAGTGAAAGGTGAACTAGTGTGTGTACGCTTCATGGGTTGTAAGGAGAGGTGGAGTGAATAGAAATGGTAGGGTATTATACCAATGTAATGTTATTCTTGTAGGTGCCGAGGTCGGGCCAAAGAGCGCCGCCTACGGTGATAGGCCAGCATAGGGCCGGAGGCCACACATAGGCCAGAAATGAGGCTGTCAGTGCAGGACAGTAGAGGCACATAAAGTCGTGGCAGTCAGGCCACGGACAGGGACGTAGATATGAGCGTGAATGTGATAATGTACTATTGCCATGTTGATGGGCTAGGAACTAATAATGTACTATTGCCATGTTGAGGGGCTATTGAAATGATAATGTGTTATTGCCCTGCTGAGGTGCTAGGGGAGTGCTAAGGTGTATGACAATAGGAAGGTGATATTGAGAGACTGCGGTGCCAGTGAATTATTAATGTGCTATTAAGACCCTGAGGGGAGAGGCTGAGGCCGAAGTGCCTTTAGGAGTAACTACCGGGTTGTGGATCCGAGGGAGAGGGTGTGTGAGAATAAGGCCGTTGTACGGCAGTTAATCCCAATAATATAATGTATGTAATTGCGCTATTATCTGTATAATTATGTTTAATAAATGTGTGAGTCTGATGGATTGTTCTGTTAAGTGTTAAACTTGTTTGTTCGTGATTGTTGTCCTGTCATAAACTATTACATCTCCCAGTCTGGGATTTGTGACAGTGTGTGTGCGCGCTATGTATCATACTTTCTGCTTCTGTAACTGTATCCTTGTGTATTCAATGATCAAAACAAATTTCCTTGTACAAGGACGAATACAATTTATCTTATCTTATCTTATCTTATCCCACAAAATGTGCCATTTTCATTTTTTTTTTTTAAATTTCTTTTGAAACTGACTGTTAATACATCATTTCACCACAAAAGAAATGACAAATTAAAAAAAAATAATTGTGAGCAAATCTCTTTTTTATCAATATCAGTACAAGCTTCGTGTTGGTCTGTGAGAACATATGTTGGCTGCCACACTTCAAGAATTTTTGAATTCACATACTGTAGGTCACCTGGAGTGCACATTCATAGTTCATCATAATTTTTAAATACAGTGTATTATAACAGACACAGATATCTGTTTGCTGGGAAAGGCAGGATGGGTGATTTATATGTACATGTAGTTTGTCAGTCTGGACACATTAGCAGAGTGATGTTAGCAGTGGATTTTAATTTTATTGAAAGGGTTTAAATGGTCAGTCAAACTGTCACTGGCTGATAAAAAAGGAAGAACTATTGACTCAATGATTTCTTTCGATTCAGTGTGGTCATAATCAAGGCCCAAAGCAGCAGTTTTTGTCACAATTCTTAATGTAAATAATTTTTTTATTAAGTAAGATTCAGGGAACAAAATTACGAAGGGGCACAACTCTCTACCATTGATTTCATTTTCGTATTGTCACATTTAGCAAGGATTTGTCTGTCTAAGATCTTTTTCTTTAAGCATTAATTTTCAACACATGTTTATGTAAATGGTTTTTGTACCAGAACTTGGTGCTGTGGAGTGAATATATAATATAAATGTTGTTGAATTAAGTGCGCCATATTCAAAAGATTGGTAGTTGATAAGTTGAATTTTGGTGCCTTAGAGCAGACAATCTTTGAGTTTCAATATCATTCTTACCAGAAGCTTGCTAGAATCTATCTATTTAGTTTTTAGATGAGAGTGTCTCAGAAGGTGGGTTCAACAATGGGACAATGGACCTCAATTTTTAAATCATGATCTTGTCTGAGCTTTTTTCAGCTCTGAAATCCAAAATGGATATTTTCACACGCAAGAAAGTTCAAGATAGTTTACCCATAAATAAGCTGGATTAAATAACCATTTTTGTAATGCGTCATAAATAATGTCAACTGTTATGTGGACAAAGTGAATTGTGTATAAATCTATTACACTTCAACATATTTACAGAAATATGTTTTTCAGTCTGTTGATTACAGTGCACGATTGAAGACTGACATGCGAAAAGGAAAATTAAAAGAGAAAAAGTGCAAAATTATTGCTTATTTTTTGTCAGCATAGCAGTTGACACATTACAAGAAGGTAAAGTTTTAATTAAAAAAAGAAAATGCAGATTTCTGTATTAAAAGTGTTCATATTTTATTGAAAGATGACTTGTACATTAAATAAAACATACAGTTTTCACATTGTTCTGAAAACAAGTTGAGTGGAAATATGAGTGTCAATCGTTACTGGACAAAAGCGATCGTGATGCTGACTCAAGCCATCATCCTTTGTCATTTCAAGAAATTGTAACAATTGACAGTATGACACAGCAGCCATAAAGAAAACGTGGCTTGAAGGCACCTGACCCAGTTAGGGTGAAGTGATCTTAACTGGAAGTTTAACTTGTGGGATGTTTTCCCTGCACATGTTCTCCATAGATGAGGTCTTTAGGGGTCCGTCCGTCATCCATGCATGTACACAAATGACAATATAATAGGGAAAACCATGGATGGAACTTCACATAGGGCCTTGTGCACTGGCGAGTCCGAAACAAGTCTGGTCAGGCGCATCAAAACTGCCTTGAGCCAGACAGAAAGTGAGACTCCACGCACAGAGTCAAAACAGACTTGTAACAAACTTGACTCAGTGTGCCATTCGCCTAATTGGGTCACTTGGAAGAAATGAAGTTGACAATGCAATGGTTTCACCGATTCTTTTCTAAGTTTGTACATGTATTGAAAAAAAAATACAACAGTGTAGTGGTAAGAAAAAAGACTGAGATTATATCTATCTATCAGGATGTGGCCGAACTTGCTTTAACACAAAAGCCACATACAATAAAATTCAGATGTTAAAGAGCCATAAGACTGCACAAATTTACACACACATGCAGAGCAAATTAAATACGGAAATGAACTAGGGGAATATCTTTAAGAAAATATTAACCGTGATGACAAAAGAGCTCAGCCAACATATTTCCAGGTGCCGCATATTGATGGTTAAAGAGCTGCATTTGGCTCACAAACCGTGAACTACGAAGAAACGACTAGGCAAAATGAAATCCAACAAGAATGGTTTTCAGCATAAACATAATACTCATCATCATACAATAAAAACAACATCAACAACAACAACAGAAATCTCGCATGCACGTTCAAAATTAGTCAGGACTAGACATACAGTAAGTCTTTCTCTTTCACTCTCTCTCATACCCACACACATATATGTAGACACACATGTCATGTGCGCGCACATGCCCATGTGGTTGTAACTGTGCTTTCGTAAATGCCAGTGGATGGATTGAAAACTAAAATATTACGTGCCAATATGTACATTAATAATAAGAGAGATAAATCTGTGAGTGTGTATACATCTCCATCATGAAAACTTACTTACTTCCCCTGAAATAGAAACCAGAATACATCAATACATGTATGTATCATATCTCTGGTCCTTTGACATTCAGTTAATTAAGGAATAATTTTTCCACAATTCGTACCACAACTGTTCGAGACTAGTATCCACTAAGTACATGTATCTTCATCCAGTGGTAGAGACTGCCAATGTCATGTATCCCTAAGCCATAACTATCATACACCATGCCTGTTGATTCTCTCCCCTGTGCATTCTTTTGTGGACGTAATTGATTTGTCCGACCAAAGCCTATACCACAAACATGACACTTACAGGGTTTTCTTTCAGTGTTTTCTTTTGTGGTACCGTAAACTACTTTTAGCAGCAAAGCCGACAGCACAAACATTACACTTGTAAGGCTTTTCTCCTGTGTGTCTTCTCATGTGGACATGCAAACTACCCGGAGAAGCAAAGCCTACCTCACAAACATTACAAATGTAAGGCTTCTCTCCAGTATGTGTTCTTCTATGGGATTTTAAATCACCATTTCTGGAAAATCTTACACCACAAACGTCACACTTATAAGGTTTTTCTCCTGTGTGTACTATTTTGTGGCGTTGTAAATCATCTTTTCTATAAAACCCTTTACCACAAACATCACATTTATACGGCCGTTCTCCTGTGTGGATTCTTATATGGACTTGCAACCTACTAGCCCGATCAAAGCCTGCACCACAAACATTACACTTGTGAGGTTTCTCTCCTGTATGTATTCTTATATGGGATTTTAAATCACCACTTCTGGAAAACCCTACACCACAAACATCACACTTGTAGGGTCTTTCTCCTGTGTGTATTCTGGTGTGCTCTTGTAAATTACCAGCATGAGCAAAGGATACACCACAAACACCACACATGTAAGGCTTCTCTCCTGTGTGTATTATTTTGTGCCGTTGTAAATCACCTTTTCTAGAAAACTCTTTACCGCAAACATCACATTTGTAAGGCTTTTCTCCAGTGTGGATTCTTATGTGGACTTGTAAAATACTTGCCCGAGCAAAACCTACACCACAAACACCACATATGTAAGGCTTCTCTCCTTCGTGTATTGTTTTGTGGACTTGTAAAGCACTTTCCTCAGCAAAGCCTACACCACAAACACTACACTTGTAGTGCTTCTCTCCTTCGTGTATCCTTCTATTTAGTTGTAGATGATCACATTCCATTTCTGAATCTGAATTTCCATCTTTATTACCATTAACAAAAGTTTTGGAGCACACTGGTTTACTTTGAAACTGTTTGAGATCAGGTGTGGTGGACACACTGCAGCCCTGAGCAATCTGCTGTCCAGTGTTTTGTTCTATTAAGTCCATAATTTCTCCAGGTGATAACACAAGTTCATATTCTCAGTAATGGGTGCATGTTACCTCCAGAAAGCCTCAGGCAGGAACCAGCAATTTTGAAAAGCCTGCAAACTTTAGAGTTCAAAGTTACTACACAGCAGGCCAGGAATATCTACATCTGAAATTCCAAACAAAAAAAAATGGAAATATTATATGCATAATCAAAAATGAAAAAAGTCAAGACAGTGAGACTGAGGTTTCTAAAAAAATTTAATGTAATCATAATTAGTCAAGTTCCTGTTACATGTATAGAAAGATGGTAATAATGTAGTTATTTTTCCCAGTTAGATCTATGTCAAACTGTGTGACTATGTGTACTGCAAAACAGATGCATCTAGATATATTTATAACAATGTACATGTAGCACTTTATATTATTCCAGTTCAGACTGTTGTTTAGTACTGGGTATCTTCAGCGCTCAAAATAAAATGTGTTTCAAATTGTAAAGCATAATGAACTATATTACCACTGAACAGTATAAAATGTACATATTATAAACTATGACAAATAAATGCTTGTTAAATGTGTGTGAGTATAGAGTTGTCTGGAGCAGGAATCGGATCACGTTAATCATTACAGCCAGCAATGCACGGTAGAAAGGCTACAGATCTACTAACTTACTATGCCATATCATAAGAAATTAATACGCTTTTAAAAATAAAATTATGATAGTCTACACTCTCAAAAAAACGTGGAAGACAAAGAAGTCACTCAAATTTGTCGTTGTTCTCAATACTGGCTATGAGAAGGCCAGGCACCTCTATTTTTATGAAGTCTATGACTTAGTATGAAGCTTCAACTTTAATGTCATCCCATCATTAATTGGTGCTCCTGCTGTTGCAATTGAAATTAAATGTTGGTCATTGATCGGTATGGCCTTCTTTCTAAAGTAATCCTCCACTTGCTATTATTTAGGTCTACTAGTAATTGACTGAATGGTCAAGGAAATTGAACAGTATATACCTGACAGGATTTTTTTCTAACACTGGGCATAAAATATGGTTTTAACTTTTTTTTTTTAACTGAAAAGAACTGAAATTATGGATAAAATACAGAGCATAACTGTAATCCCTGTTAGGAAATTATCAATTCATCCCCTCACGTTTTCGCCCACTTGAAACTCAAGCTGTCCTTGGAGCGGGGGGGGAAGTGGGGCAATATTCATTTTTTTATCGAAGATCCCAATCTTATTCGCAGATGGGGGGTTTCCTGATTTTGTGATGTCTACTATGGGAAAGTTCTCCTATATTCTGCAGTCTGCGATGGCGCAATGGCTAGCATCCGCGGTTATCAGTCAGAGACTATAGGTCCGGTCATGGGTTCAAACCCACGGCGGAGCATATTTTCTTTTTTAACCTAGGATTGCTCATCTTTAGGAAAAACAATTTTTTTTTTTCAAAGGATTTTGCAAAATTGATGTCGTGGGGAAATTGATCAATGTTACTAGCTAGATCTATTGTGTTCCAGATTACTTTATTCCTGTTCATTTTATTTATTCCTGTTCACTGAACGGGACAGAAATAAAAATGTAAAATCAAAATAATTTTAAACATGTAAATGATTTCTTTTAGTCAGTGCGAATTGAACAGCTAATCTCTCTCCACGGTAACCTAGCTGGATCTATTTGTCATGTGTTATTTTATAACATTTTTTGTTTCCATGGAAGTTTAATTCATTTTTATTTGTTTTGTCTGACTTCCTCTGTGATTTCACACCCGACAAAATTCGCTAGACTAATAATAATAATTCATCTAAGAAAAATTGTAAAAAAATATCTTAAAAATCCTAGCCACAATTTTATACTCTGAAACAAAGCAACGATGATCAGGGTGGGCTGGAGGCACAGTAAAAAAGTCACCCCAAAAAAACGTCAGATCTTGCGGAGCCTCGAATCCCCCGCCCCCCCCACTCGGCAGGCGAGTTTAGTTCTGATAGGTTTTGGAATAGAAAAAAAGGAATGTGGGGCAGAGGACGAACTCTTCTGGCTTTCCAATTTCCCCCGCGACACGCTGTTTGTTTACTCTGGTCCGTTTCTGAATGAGAAGTGATGCGCTTCGTTTGTTTTGGTCATGTGATTGAGATGGACGCTCGGGTGGCCGCCGCTGGCCTCTCACTCGTCGAGCACAGGAATTGTTCGTTTCAGCTTTTCAATGTATGTATGTGAAGTTAATCTGATCTTTCTAGACATTTATCACTCGCTAAAATTCAGAGGGCTTTGGTTCTCGCCTGCTGGTTATGGTGCTTGGGCGATTTTGTATTCCGTAGACAGCTCTCACCGTCAAAAATGTTTTGGTGAAAGTTTCATCGATAGCTCAATTGAACGCTATTTTACGCCGAGGAGGTTGTCAGGTGACGCATAAGGAGCTCTTCCTAAATAAAAATCATAAACAGAAAATCCATATGCGAATAAGATTCTGATCTTATTCGCAGACGTCTGCGAATAAGCGTGGCCTTTTTTTATTGTCCCCATTGAGAGCTACTGATCTAGACCATAGAACTAAACCTAGAGTCTAGATCATGGCCCACTTCAATTTTCCCACAAAAAGGCCCACCATGATCGGACAAGGTTAGTATACACAACAGTCATACAAAAAGATTCTATCTGAAGTCCCACGCCACAACTAAATATTGCCACGCCCCACATTGAGAAACACTTGTCTAGATGTTGCAAAGTCTGGTGTTAAACACAAATTAAAGTAACGTAACAACTGATCGCAAAGAATTACAATTCTCTCATGTTGTGAGTCAAAACCTTGCCTGTTCATACCTTCCATGGAAACAAAAGTATCAAACAACCTCAGCGTTGGATTTGAAGAGTTCCAACACAACACAATACATAATTACCGGAAGCGGAGAGTGGTATTTAATTTATGAAGGGATGTCACCCAGTCATAATGGTGTCCTCGTAGTTTCGGGATTTTATTTAAAAATTAAATCTACACAGTACTGAACAGCGCGAAACACAAACAGTGAAACACTGAGTATTTGCCAGTCATTTTCTCGTTTAAAGTAAACACACATTTCAGCGTTTCGAACTGTTTAATGCTACAGAATTAAAAAAAAACAAAAAAAATATTTATGTCTAATTGAATTTTTTTCATAAGTCGCAAAGAAGCAAACCCAAAATCAGGCTACAGCTGTTGGCTACAGCCTAACAAATAAAATCTTTTTTCTTCACAAGGTTAGTGTGAAATATGACCCATGCAAAATTTCAAATAACTATAAAAGACAGTTTATTATTATTTGGGAGGGGGGGGGGGGGACTAAAGTCGATGCTCATCCAACCCATTCTAAAAAAGATAAAAACTGACTGACTTCTCACCATGCAGCATAAATTTTAATGGCAAGAAATGCTCAAAGACCTTAATGCTCAACATTTATTGTTGCTATTGTTGTTGCGAATTGAATTCTGTTTAGAGAAATCAAAATAAGTGAATCAAAAACAAACAAAAAATAGTGGCACGGGGACTCCAGCACACACTACCCTACCTAGCACAGATGTGCCGTGTGACTATGTGGTTGCGAGAGCACTTTTCCCATGACATGGACGATCCTAAGACTAATACTATAGTACCAGTTGCCCCTTAAGATCTAAGGAAGTAGGTTCTAATCCGTATGTTTTGTCCGGCCTACCCCCGACCAAACTCCACCCCAACTCTCAGTCCCTCAGTAGCGCCGCAAGGGAGGAAACTCGCCAGACCCTAAGCTTTACAGACTAGTTAGGCATGACTAGCCGTGCGAGTACCTTGGTCGACCGCCGACCTCGACGCTACATGGAAGCAGGAGCCAGTGACCACCCGGGTTTCCCACAAGTGGCTGTTCTGTACTATAAATGATTTGAGGTCTTTATTTTAGGAGGTTCGCTGCCCTTGGCATTTACACCTCACTTTACTTGTTTTATTGTTTCTTGTTCTGGCGGGGGGGGGGGGGGGAGATGATATGGATAAATTTTAATCTATTAATTTCAATTTTGCCCGGGCAGCGGCCTTTCGGCCTGCTCTTTACGATTTCCAACTGCCAAGGTATCTTTAACGTGCGCAACGTGCACACGGGCCCTCCGAATTTTTTCGTCCTTAGCAATAGGACCAGGGACTTGAAAATATAAGAAAAATCCACTTTCCAACATGCCTGCACTGCCCGGGTTTAGAACCCGGGACCCTTGGCATGAGAGGCGAGCACCTTGCCTCTAGACCACCTTGTCCCCTGTACTTCTGTACTATAAATGATTTGAGATCTTTATTTTCGGAGGTTCGCTGCCCTGGGCATTTGTGCCTCCTTTGCTTGTTGGTGTTTCCTTGTTTCTTGTGTCTGGTCCTTGACCTTCGTTCTTTCCTAGCCCTCAAAAGGGCTCCCTTATGGGTGTCTTCTATGATTTATTTATTCCTTCTTTCCTTTGGTGGCGCCAGGAGAATTCTGTACTATAAATAAATTTGGGTTTTTCTTATATGACACAGAATCCATACATTGTCTGCCGTTATGGGTTTGACCTCATTATGCATAAACTAACACATTAAATCTATTTCTTTACAAACCTTACTTAAAACACATGGTTTTCACTCAAACACGTTCGATTAACACCATATGCCAAAGATATAAGCCTTCTATTGGAAATAGGGCAATAAATATTCTTTTTGCAAAAAGTGTAACCTGCACACACGATTATCTCCCTTTGCCCTTGACGTCTTATTGACTTTTATCTACAAACTGGAAGTAGAAGTGGGAATCGATACCATTATATATTCTCCTTAAAGTGAATATCATAACGGATTGAATACTTTCTCTTACTTTCTCGAACATGTGAAAGTTTTTACTTGTATTTGGGGTATCACTTTCCCTTGTTTACAAGTTTGAAAAAAAATAACATAGGTCTAACAAAACTTTAAAATGATTTCATAATAGTTTCATGCCTGACATTATAAGAAAGTCCCTATTTAGGATTCGAAATTCGATACCAAATAGATACATCCAATACTAAAGAGATGACCTGACCACCTCTACCATTGAAAATTCCATAACTTCTAAATTATGATATTCATCATTGGTGTTGTGGCCAAACCGCCTATCTCATGGAAACAAAATTTTACAAAAGAAGGGAAAAAACTTGTCTTACTTGCCGTGCCTCACCATCTTTAACACTCAAAATCTTATAACCTCTAAATTATGATATGTAACATCGATGTCTGGGTCCAGCCACTTATCTCATGGAAACAAAGTTTTACGAAAGACTTGTCAGACTTGTGCAATGGAGATATTGACTTTGTCGGTATTGTCAGACTCGTGCGGCGGACTTGTCAGCCTTGTCAGACCTGTGTCCCTGGCTTGTCAGACTTATGCGGCAGACCTGTTGGACTTGTGCTGGCGATTTGTTGGACTTGACGGATGTCTGCAGTGGACTTAACAGATATGTTGGACTTGGCAGACTTGTTCAGTGAATTTTATTGGACGTGCGACGGATTAGTCAGATTTGTCATAATTATCCAGCCAGCTTGTCAGACATGTCAAAGTTGTGGGGTTTGTGCAGTGGATTTGTCGTACTTGTCGAATCTGTGCAGTGGATTTATCGGACTTGTGAGGATAACTTGTTGGATTTGTCGGGCTTGTCAAACTTATTCGGCCGACTTGTTGGACTTGTCAGACTTGTGTGCTGGATTTGTTAGACTTGTAGAATCTGGACGGCCGATTTTCGACCAACTTGACAGACGTTTCAAAATTTTTTGGTCAATATGTCGGACTTGTCAGAATTTTTTTGGGCAACATCTTGGACTTGCCAAAATTTTTTGGCCAACTTGTCGGACTTGTGCATCAGATTTATCGGATTTTTTGGCCAACTTGTCGGACTGGTCCATCGTACTTGTCAAAATCTTTGGGCCAACTTCTGGTACATGTGCGTTAGACTTTTCCAGATTTTTTGCCCAACTTTGTGGACTTGAGTGAGACACGTCAGAATTTTTTGGCAAACTTGTTCGGCTTCTGCAGACTTGTCAAATATTTTGGCCAACTTCCTGGATATGTGCATCAGACATCTCAGAATTTTTGGGCCAACTTGTTGGATTTGCATTTTTCGGCCAATTTTTTGGACTTGTCAAAATTTTTTGGCCAACTTGTCGGACTTGTGTATCAGAATTGTTGGAATTTTTCAGCCAACTTGTAGGACTTGTGCATGGGTCTTGTCAGAATTTTTCGGCAAACTTGATGAACTTGTGCATCAGATTTCTGAAAATTTTTTTGCCAACTTGTCAGACTTGTGTGTCAGTCTTGTCAGAGATTTTTTGGCCAACTCGTCAAGTTATTCGTCAGTCTTGTCAGATTTTTTGGCCAACTCATCAGACTTGTGAGTCAATCTTGTCCTAATTTTTTGACTAACTTGTTGGACTTGCAGGTCGGACTTGTTGGATTTTTTGGCCAACTTGTTGGATTCGCGTCAGACTTGTAGGAATTTTTCTGACAACCTGTTGGACTTGTCGGAATTTTTCGGCCAACTTGTTGAACTTCTGTGTCGGACTTGTCAGAAATTTTCTAGCCAACTTGATGAATCTGTGCGTATGACTTCTCAAAATTTTTTGGCCAACTTGTCAGACTTGTGCTAATTTTTCGGCCAACTTGTTGGACTTGCAGGTCAGACATGTCAGATTTTTCTACCAGCTTGTTGGATTTGTGCGTCAGATATGTAAGAATTTTTAGGCCAACTTGTCGGACTTGTGCACCAGACTTGTCGGAATTTTTTTGGCCAACTTGATTGAAGAACATTTTTAGGCCAAGTTGTTGGATTTGTGCGTCAGACTTGTGGGAAGGTTTTTGGTCAAGTATTTGGACTTGTCGATCAGATTTGTCAGAATTTTTGGCCAAGTTGTTGAACTAGTGCGTCGAATTTGTCATAAATTTTCAGCCAATTTGATGAACTTGTGTGTCAGACTTCTCCAATTTTTTTTTGCCAAATTGTCAGACTTGTGCGTCAGTCTTGTCAGATTTTTAAGGCCAACTTGTCGGACTTGTGTGTCAGACTTGTCACAATTTTTCAGGGAACTTTTTGGACTTGTAGGTTTGACTTGTCGGATTTTTCAGCGAACTTGTTGGATTTGTGCGTCAGACTTGACGGAATTTTCTGGCTAACTTGTAGGACTTGAGCGTCAGACTTGTCATAAATTTTGGGGGAACTTGTCAGACTTGTGCATCACAGCTGTGGGAATTTTTTGGCTATCTTGTCGGACTAGTGTGTGGGACTTGCCAAAATTTTTCGGCCAACTTGTTGAATTTGTGCGTCAGTCTCTAAAAAATGTTTTTGGCCAACTTGTCAGACTTGCGCGTCAGGCTGATCATAATTTTTCTGTCAATTTGTTGGACTTGCAGGTCGAACTTGTCAGATTATTCGGCCAACTTGTTAGTTTGTGCTTCAGACTTGTCGGAACTTTTCCAGCCAAGTAGTTGGACTTGTGCATCAGATTTGTCATAATTTTTTAGCCGACTTGTTCAACTTTGAGCGTCAGACTATGTCACAATTTGTCGGTCAACTTGTTGGACTTGAAGTTCGAACCTGTCAGATTTTTCGGCCAACTTGTTAGATTATAGCTTTAGACTTGTCGGATTTTTTGGGCAAGTTGTATTGGAGCATTAGACTCGTCGGAATTTTTTGGCCAACTCGACAGATCTGTCAAGGTATTTTGGGCCATGTGCGTTAGACTTTTCAAATTTTTTTGGCCAACTTGGCTGACTTGTGCATTAGACTTCTCAAACTCTTTGGGCCAACTTCTCGGATATGTGCGTTAGACTTTTCAAAATTTTTTGGCCAACTTGTTGGACTGGTACGTGGGATTTGTCAGAATTTTTCGGCCTACTTGATAGAATTCTGAAAATTTTTTTTGCCAACTTGTCAGACTTTCGCGTCAGTCTGTCATTTTTTGGATAACTCATCGGACCGGTGCGTTAGAATTGTCCTAATTTTTCGGCCAACTTGTTGGATTTGTGCTTTAGACTTGACGGAATTTTTTGGCCAACTTGTAGGACTTGTGCATTACATTGGTCCTAATTTTTTGGCCAACTTGTTGGATTTGTGCGTATGACTTGTCAACATTTTTTGGTCAACTTGTTAATCTTACAGGTCCGACTGGTCAAATGTTTTGGCCAGCTTCTTGGATTTTTGCGTCAGACTTGTGGGAATTTTTGGGCCAACTTGTCAGAGTCGTGCATCAGACTTGTCGGAATTTTTTGGCCAATTTTTTGGACTTGTGCATCAGACTTGTAAAAACATTTTGGCCAACTTGACAGATTTGTGCGTCAGTCTTGTCGGATTTTTTGGCCTGCTTTTTGGAATTGTGCATCAGAATTGTTGGAATTTTTCGGCCAACTTGTTGGACTTGCAGGTCGGACTTGTCAGATTTTTTGGCCAGCTTCTTGGATTTTTGTGTCACACTTGTGGGACTTTTTCGGCTAACTTGTCGGAGTCGTGCATCAGACTTGTTGAAATTTTTCGGCCAACTTGTAGGATTTCTGCGTCAGTCTTATCAGATTTTTTGGCCAACTTGTCGGACTTGTACATCACACTTGTTCGAATTTTTTGGCCAACTTGTCGGACTAGTGCGTGGGGCTTGTCAAAATTTTTCGGCCAACTTTTTGGATTTGTGCACCAGGCTTTTCAAAATTTTTTCGGCCAACGTCAGACTTGTGCGTCAGTCTTGTCAGATTTTTCTGCCAGCTTATTGGATTTGTGCGTCAGACTTGTTGGAATTTTTCGGCCAACTTGTCGGAGTCATGCATCAGACTTGTCGGAATTTTTCAGCCAACTTGATGTGTCAGACTTCTCAAATTTTGTTTTCCAACTTGTAAGACCTGTGCCTCAGTCTTGTCAGATTTTTTTGGCTATGTTGTCGACTTGTGCATCAGGCTTGTCCTAATTTCTTGACCAACTAGTTGGACTTGCAGGTTGGACCTGTTGGATTTTTCAGCCAACTTGTTGGACTTATGCGTCAGATATGTCAGAATTTTTTGGCCAACTTGTCGGACTTGTGCATCGGTTTGTCCTTATTTTTCGGTTAACTTGTTGGACTTTCAGGTTAGTCTGGTTGGATTTGTGCATCAGACGTGTCGCAATTTTTCGTCCAACTTGTTGGACTTATGCGTCGGACTTGTTCATCAGAGTTGTCGGAATTTTTCAGCCAACTTGTCGGACCCGTGCATGTCTGGTCGGAATTTTTTGGCCAACATGTTGGACTTATGTGTCGTACTTGCTCTAATTTTTTGGGGAACTTGATGGAATTGTATGTCAGTCTTCTCAAAATGTTTTGGCCAACTCACCAGACTTATGCGTCAGCCTTGTCAAATTTTTTGGCCAACTCGTCGGACATGTGCATCCGACTTGTCCTTATTTTTCGCTTAACTTGTTGGACTTTCAGGTTAGTCTGGTTGGATTTTTTGGCCAAGTTGTTTTATTTGTGCTTCGAATATGCCAGAATTTTTTTTTTGCTAACTTGTCGGAATTGTGTGTCGAAGTTGTTAGAAATTTTTGGGTCAACGTATCGGAATTGTGCGTTAGTCTTGACAGATTTTTTTGGCCAACTCGTCATACTTGTGCGTCTGACTTGTCCTAATTTTTCGACCAACTTGTTGGAATATCAGGTCGGACTTGTCGGATTTTGCGGCGAACTTGAACTTGTGTGTCGGACTGGACAAAAATCTTCAGCCAACTTGATTAACTTGTGCGTCAGACTTCTTAAAATTTTTTTGATCAACTCATCAGACTTGTGCATATGTCTGGTTAGATTTTTTGGCCAACTCGTCGGACTTGTGCTTCAGGCTTGTCCTAATTTTTCGGGGAACTTGTTGGACTTGTAGGTTTGACTCGTCCTCTGACTTTGGATTTGTGCGTCAGACCTGTCAGAATTTTTCGGCCAAGTTGTAGGACCTGTGCGTCGGACGTGTTAGAATTTTTGGACCAACTTGTCGGACCTGTGCATCAGACTTTTCCTAATTTTTTGGCCAACTTATTGGACTTGCAGGTCGGGCTTTTAGGAATTTTTCGGCCAACCTATTGGAATGTGCATCAGTCTTGTCAAAATTTTTTGAACAAGTTGTTGGACTTGTGGGTAAAATTTGTCAGGATTTTTTGGCCTATTTGTTCAACTTTGTGCATCAGACTATGTCACAATTTTTCGGCCAACTTGTTGGATTTAAGCGGCACACTTGTCGGAATTTTTCGGCCAACTTGTCAGACCTGTCAAAACCTTTTTGGCCAACTTTATGGACTTGTACGTCAGACGTGTCGTAATTTCTCGGCCAACTTGTTGGATTTATTTGTCAGGTTGGTCAAAATGTTTTTGGCATCGGACTTGTCGGATTTTTTCTTTTGTTTTTCAGATTTGTCAAAATTTTTGGGCCATGTTTGTCAGATTGGTCAAAATGTTTTGGCCAACCTGTTAGACCTTTTTGTCAGATTTGTCAAATTTTTCTAGGTATCTTATTAGGATTGTGCGTCGCTCTGTCGGATTTTTTGGCCAACTCGTTGGACTTGTGCGTCAGACTTGTCAGACTTTTTGGCCAACTCGTCTGACTTGTGGGTCAGACTTGTTGGAATTTTTCGCGCAACTATTTGGACTTGTGCATCGAACTTGTCAGACTTGTGTGGCAGATTTGTCATACTTATCCTAACATTAAGATAAGAAGTTCCAATTCTAAAGGGTGGCAAAGGGGCATCTAAAATAGCTGCTTTATGTGTTAATTGAATGTGTGTGTATGTGTGTGTGTGTGTTTGTGTGTTTGTGTCCTGATTTTAGATCTAGCTCATCCAGTGAAAATTTCATGAGTCGAGGATTTGCTTTTGGGATCTCTGACCAGTTGCACGCAATTGTGTGTGTGTGTGATCATGGTATGTGTGTCTGTGTGTGTGTGTGGATCAAGTGTGCCAGTTTTTATATGTCCATGCTTATCATCATTTGTACCCGTATTTGTATGTGGATGCTTGTATGTCAGTGTCGGTGAAATGTAATGCCAGAGTAAAAATGACGTTTACGCACAAAGAAGGCAATTTTCACCCAAAGAGGTACCAGGTGGACAAAATTAAAAAAAAAAAAGTTCTTACCAGTTATCATTTACTAGGTGAGAATTTACTGGCTGTGGTTATGAGTACGTTCACAACCCAAGCGTTTCTGCTAGGGGCGCGTACGTATACGTTAATTCCTATCCCGAACTCCGTCCAACCTCAACCCTGAATCTTCCCCCCCCAAAAAAAAAAAAAGGAAAAGAAAAAGAAATCTGAAAGAGTATTTTGGGAGGAACTCTCTTGGTCTGCAGCCACAAAAGACTTTAAAATACGTATCCCTAAAGCAAAAACTTGGTCGACCTACGTACTTGTAACAACATTCGAGATTCTACTATTTAAAGGGATCTCAGTTAGTTGGTGTTTACTGTCCTTTTTTACCTTACATTCAGGATCACGCTCTAATATCTTATATATCGCCCCCTTGGAATGACAAGGTTCTAAGTCCCTTCCTTTGACTTTTGAAAAATTGATGCATCAAATTTCAGGTGCTCATAGCTTTTTTTCTTTTTAGTACCGCTAATATTCCGAATGACACACCGAATCCGCCTGCTAGTTTGACACACAGCGGAGAAGGCTTGTAAAAGTAGTGTGTAACTCAGTTCAGCCAAAAAGTGGAGATCCTTGTCATTCTAAGGGAATGATAAAAATATAGGGATGGAAGGAATTGGGAAAGAAGGAAGAAAATACGTGGATGACACAGCACTCTACATTAATGAATAAGAGGAAAAAGAAAAGGAGATTGTAGTCGCACATGAGCTCTCGAATTCTGAATAGGGGAAAGTTATGAAATGAAGAGACCCTGATTGATTTATTCAGAATTCGTTTATTTATTAAAAAACAACAAAACGCCTTTGGCACACACGGATGTAAGTTTGTTAATTTGGTGGGGGAAGGGGGAAGTGCACATACATGTTTCTGAGAGTCAACAGAAAATATTCAGATTACAAACTGGCGATTTTGTGTATGTATGTGTATGTGTGTGTTCTGATTTACTGATATTGCACTCCATCCACAGCCTATCAAAGCGGTGACATTACACTGTACTGTGACATTAGAGAGCCCTTATGCCATAGACGTGTTTTGTCTTATCAATCTTTAAGCAAACCCGCTGTCTCTAGTTGAGCCAAACGTCTCTCGAATAGCCAAGAAAATTCTGTGAGCCGGAGGCATACAGTATATAAATTGTCTGACGTTACATAATATCGTCGGGTATTTGCCATATTGTTGTATGTGCAGATTTTTGCCTTTTCGAGGAAATGAGGATTGAACTTTGGTCGGCAAAAGGGCTGCAACGCATAAAACATTACGTCACAAACACATGTCTCGAAAAGTTTTTAACCGATTGGAATGACACTTATACACACAATGAAATTAGGGAGTGAGGGAACCACTTTCATGGCTAAAGCTCAAAATCCGCAAAATGTCGCACACAACAATATGGCAAATACCCCACGATATTTTAATTCGTCTTTCAAGTCACTGACGATTGTGTCAATTTCACACCCATCTAATGACAGACATGACCCTGTAGTCTAGTAATAATTTACTTGTATGCTATTCCAATCTTTCATTCCACAATCCACATAGTTTCTAACATGATGGTGAAATAAAAACGCAAGTGTCAGTTTCAGCCCGAATGACGCTTAACTCTAAATTTATCCTGGGATGCGAAAATATGTCATATAATAATTCTTCTGGCATATTCTTGGAAATTAAATAAGAAATATTTTCTAGTTAAAAGACAAAATGGTTTAGAAGGCCATGCTAAATTTGGAAACACTACTAAGGGGCGGAGTTATCTAGAAAAAACGTACTATGTAGTTAAGTTTATTTCTGAGAGTTCTGTAGAAGAATAGTTATTGACTTTATCACATTTACATGTAATCATACCAACTTGTTTTCTTGGACAAAACAAAATAAATAAAATGAAATCCCTGTATTCATTGTCATAATTAATAGAAAAGCACGATGTAGACTTCTCAGGACCCAGCCCCCCTCCCCGCGGAACATTTTCGTACCCTGGGAGCAAAGCCCCGTCTGAGCATACATTACGTATGAATGGATGGCTTCTTGTCAAAATGTACATAATATTGTTTTCGCACACCATTGTCATAAACGTTGAATCTAAAATTTAAAAGATGTATATAATAGTAACGCATGTGCAGGAATTTTAATCTCATGTGAGTACAAATTAATGAGAATCACAATGTCTGAATATCTATCAGAAAAACATTAGCAGTCAGAATTCCCCTTTTTTATGGTGTTTCTTGAGACACAACGCATTTGTTGGCAGCTTTTTACATATTTTATCCTCACCATCAAATCAGAATTTGCTGTGAAAGCACACTCTTTCTGGATTATTCGTAGCAATTTTAATACATGTACAGCACAGAATGTCCACTAAGCTTACATGTAGTTTAGCTGCAGCTGAATTCTGCATGCTTGTCACCATGTGGATGCCATTTTTACACTTAAGTTTATTTGAAAGCAAGTGTTGTAATGAAAAACAGTTTTTACAATCACACATTGTATTTCGCATGAAATAAATTCTACTTTTTTTTTGTTTTGTTTTACACATCATACCCATGAAAATGAGTGCACTAGGACTAAATGACATCATGACACGGAAAACACCATGTGTACCACGTGTACTTTTTGATTACCAAACATAAATAAAGTACCCAAATAGACCATTAAAGGTGCAGAGAGGCCATTGTCGTACCGTATAACCCAAACTGAAACCTGAACTCAAACTCTCATTATTCAACATTCTTTACCGTCAAATACAATGTACTTGAAATTGTAAGATGCTACGAAATTTTAAAATTTCAAACACTATTTCATTTTACATGTCTTTTTTTGAAACATGACATGAATATATATATATATATACGGTGCATTATGCATACTATCAGTGTCAAAGTCAAATGAAATCCCCGTGTTGTAGCGCTCTCTTGCCAGCTCTTTTATATAAAATATTATTTCATCTTCTTCTTCTTCCAGTTAGGTTGCCTTTTGTATTGAACTCTGCACACGTAAACTGTACATAAATAAGCAACCAATTAGGAATGAGGTAACTGTCACATGATTCCCAGAAGAACATGGCGGGGTCCCTGCAGGGAAGAGATTGTTCTGTTCGAAATAGTCACGAGTCCCATGGTTGATAGGGCAAGCTGACTCTGGGATCACAAATCCATCGGGCCAGACATTTCCCTGAGATGGAGGAAATACGGAGAGAATATATTTTGAAAGGAAGAAAGAAAGATAGATAGAAAGAAAAAGTGAGAAGAGAGAGAGAGAGATAAATGACAGAAGAGACACAGGTAATTTGATAAGTTAAGAATTCAAAGGAAAAGAGAGAGAGAGAGAGAGACAGAGAGAGAGAGAGAGAGAGAGAGAGAGAGAGAGAGAGAGAGAGAGAGAGAGAGAGGGAGAGAGAGAGACAGAGAGAGAGACAGAGAGAGAGAGAGAGAGAGAGAGAGCAATTCGCTCTTAAGCAATAATCACTACAATTGTTTTGAGAAAAAATCAAATTATCCAAACATATCACATGAACATTGTGTAACAATAACATGAACATAGTTATGAATATTAAGTGCACGGAAACAAATCTGGAGAATTAACGATTTTCTTTTTCTCCTTAAAAAGTTGGCCAACCGCATTTTCATGATCTGTTCAAGGGGCAACTATTAAAAACAACAACAACAACAAAACTGGACCATAGGGAGAACTCGAAACTTCCATGGCTCAGAGGCATGGACTTACGGGTTGTCAAAGCGGTGCTGTAAAGAAACATAATACTCGATTTTTATCAGAGACAGATCTATGGACTCAAGAGTTGGCGAAACAGAGTTTTCGAGAAACGCGATTGTTCGATTACAATAGATGATGACGAGGTAGTCAGAATAAAGTTTGCAAGTCGTGATAACAGAATGTAAGATTAGGGATAAAGAAGCAATGGAACTGAGTATAAGGAAGAACTAGATGAAAGTGGTCTGTTGAAGAAATTATTCCTTTGCCTATTAAGGTAAACATGAGGATTATAGAAAAACGGGGAATGGGATATTCTTTGGGAATGAATGTCTAACATGAAAACCATACCGTTTCCGCAGTGACTGGAGCAAATGAAAGATCCGAACTGAGTGTGTTTAGTGGAAAAAGCTGTGCTCACCTCAGGGGAGTAGGAAAGAATATAGAAAAGAACAGCAGCAGAAAACAGGCTGTTTCATGAGACAGAGATTACATTAGATAATGCTCAAACAGTCCCAAAACAGATATAATGGCTGGTAGACAGAAATGCTACTCTGGATACATAATTATAAATCAGAAAATTAATGACGAGAAGGAAAATTCCACGGCATGGATATTCTCAGAAGGTATACCAGAATGTAAGGAAGCTGAGCGAAAAAAAAAACGATTATAAATAACGTTTAGGCCTATACAGCGCTTCATCCCGTAATACAAAAGCTCTAACTGCTTTACAGTCATTCTACCACACACATTCAATACACTGGAAAAAAACAACAACAAACCATTCGAATTCATCCTCCATCTAACTGCAATTTTTTTAATACTGCCAATTAGAGGTGGAGCGATTGTGTCTCTAGGAAAAGAAGTTAGTGGAGATCTCCAGGCTGACTAGGAAATAATGGAACTGTTCAGTAAGCGCAAATTTAAAGAACTTTCATACTAAACTTTTGGTGTAGAGGTTTTTATTTTAGGAGGATCGCAGCATTTAATATCGCAAGAAAAATATTAAGCCGGTCAGCATTCCTTCGTCAATCCGATTTAGATTTGTGTAGGACTTCGTAGGGTGGGCAGGAATATCATAGAGGCTGATTCCTACATGAAAACCCACATCGCCGCCATGCCCGTATCCAGTGGATCTGTGTGGGGACAAAGCATTTTCCACACTTGCAAACTTGACGTCAATCTGGCGCGTCGAATTTCCTTAGGGTTTCTGGTTAGGAAAACATTAAGTAATGCTCCGTTGTTTATACTAGCCAACCCGAGCAAAGATGAATCTTGCAAATTCTTTGTACCGTACATCTAGATCTAGTTAACAGTAATAACAGCACATGGATTCCACGCGAAAGCTAATAGAACTTATTGTTACACCACATTTCCATACAGAATACACAGATATGATAAAGTTGATTTTCGACCTGGAATGTGTAAAGAGAGATGAAGGACGAAATTTCCGACCATACTTTTCTATTTTACTTGATGAAAATACTCACGTCAATTTTTTAACAGCTCAAAAAATCGTGAATACATATAATACGAAGACTGAATGTTGTCCGAAATGGATGTCTCCACGTAATTCATCGTCAAAGATTGAGGCAGTACACAGTTTCATGATTTTTGGCCACGTAATCACGACGTTTTAGGTGCTTACATGTTCACCCTGTAGCTCTCTTGTTGTATGATTAACATAAAAGGACATAATGATTGTTGATTATTTAGTAATTATTTCTCTATTCCGTGGACAAGAAGAATGCATGAAAAAAAAAGTTTTGGGTACCGTATATGAAATTTTGGATAATTTAATCACGCATCACGCAAGCTCTCATTTTTTAAAGTCTTTTTTTCCGCTACAGCATTTAATGCAAAAGAAACTTTATGCTGTTGTTATTGTTCCTTTAGTTAACTTGCCTTGTTTAACACCTCGAGTGGATTTTTTTCCTCAAAGAACTGCAGAAACATGATACAATTTTGCGACACGAGATTCTATTTTTTTCTGCCTTAATAAGTGCCGTTATTAATATTCTTGTTGAATTTATTCACAAACTGGCTCCCTAAAAACCTAGATTATTCCTTCACTTTTTATCTCGCAAACTTTTTTTCTTAAATGTAAGAACGTAAACCTTAAACCTCCAATGCCTAAAACCTTTTTTTTTAATGTAAGGGAAAGAAAGAAAGAAAGACCATACTATCAAGTAAAATGAGTAAGCCAAAGAGGAGAAATTGTCCAAAATGTAGAACAGGTGGATTGTTCCAAATGCGGCACGTTGAGCAGTACAGGCTTAAGCTACCAAAAATAATAGAAATAGAGATATTCCTTGTACCTTATTCAGAGTTGCTATCCTGTAACTAGCGTTGACGTCAGGCAGATAACAACAAACGTAGTACTTGGTGCCGTTAGGAAAGGTTTCCTCGTAGCCTAGAAAATGACTTCTCCAGTTGCCTAAACATTCGGTCTCCATTAAGACTGGAGGGCCCAAGTTATCTTACTCTGTGGATTTGAAACAGTCATAGAGGTCGAAGAGACAAAGTTGTATTTTGTAATACCTTACATAAGCACCAAATCTTTGTCTCCATTTTCTGAAAAAGAAAACAACTGGAGATCTTTTAGTATGTAAAAGAAGTATAAGAAATACACGCTCAAATACTTGTTTAAAATGCGCTGTGGCACTTACCCAGCACTTTCAGAGTTCCGATTTATTCCTACTCCTTATCATAATACTAAAGCCACAAACGTCTAATGTAGAAAATAATTTCACACCTGTGTAATAAGTGGAATTGGAGCAAACAAGAAGTAAGATCGCGAAATACTAAAAACACTGCATTAAAATTTGAAAAAAAAAATGAAAAAAGACCGACATACAGTACATTTTTTAAAATGGAAATTGCAGGAAATTAATTCAGATAGAAAAAATAGTTAAGTGGAAAAAAAGTCAAGTTGTTAGATTGTGTGACGTGATGATGGGTAGTTTGTTTACTGTTCGCTGGCATCTTTCATCTCAGGACAAAATAGTCTTTGATTGAACACTTCAATAAAAATCCCTGGTATATTTACATATCACGAACGCAATCACCAGGGCCTTTTACTAATCCTCTCTCTGACCTTGACCTAACCCTAACCGTAACCCTTATTATTATTTTTTTTTTGGCTAGACTTTTTTTTCCCACCTGATCCATGTTCTACTTGACTTCTTTTTTTCTTTCATGGGATGCACTAATATCGGAAAAAAAGTTACTTTTTTTTTTTTCTATGACCATTTACATCTGAACCATGAAACTTAAATAGGCCATTATGTTAGCACAGATGATGTGTTGTGTATCTTATTTTAAAAGAAAAATAGTGGCGGGAATAATTCATTGTGGTGCAATTTTGATCGAACAATTTTTTTTGGTGTAAGTTGTAATTTTAAAATACAACCATCCCGTTTGTGCTCCCCTTGACAAGCCCTCATCTAGTAGGATAAAAGTACTGAAGTATGCGTACCTACTTAGTCTAAATACAGCACCAGCAGTCCAGCAAATAGAGCCAGTAGCAACAGGAAAACAAAGAGTGATATCAGCAACATTCTGCGGCGTCTTTGCCTGGCCAGCACTGCCTCTACGTCATCTCTAGCGGCTTGTTTCTGTGGGCGTTGATTATGAACAACAAGACAAGGAAAGTACCATACTAAGCCCGGTCAGACAGTCAGATGCTGGCAACAAAATGTACACCAAGTGGCAGAAGCTGACTGTGTCTGATCGGGCATAGTATGACAAGGTCTTCCCGGATTTACCAAGAAAATATACTAGGAAATTATGGTGTGCAGTTATTGTCTGTCAGCACCTGACTGTGTCTGGCCGGACTTGGTGTGATACTTCCCTAAGTAAAGGGGCCCGGCGTGCACTAGCCGATTTTAATCGGCCAACTAGTTGGATAGTGACGTGACAACACTGAGTGTTTCAAAGAGCTCTCACACACCAGCCAACTCGTTGGATTTCATTGAAAACCAGTGTCTTGGCGTCACTATCCAACTAGAAGACCGATCAACATCGCTGGTAAGTGCCTAAGCTAAGGCCTAGGGTGCACTAACCAGATTTGATCGGCCGACTAATTGGATGTAAGAACACGTAACAACACTGAACAACATTGCTTTGTGACGTAACAACATTGAATTTAAATGAAACCCCGAGCATCAGCCTAACAGTTGGGTTTCATTGAAATCTCAATGTCGTGACGTCATCATCCAACTAGGATCGCCGATCAAAATTCACTAGTGCGCGCCCGGTATTACAATAAAAAAAAAAAAAGATTTGGTGACAGTGAGGTTTCTTATGTACAGACAAACTTGACTGAGGCAAAAACGTTTATGCTTAAAAATCCATAACTCTGAAAGACATCGATATTATGTTCTCGTTTTGAGAATATTGATGGGCAATGAGTTTGAGTTTAGGTTTTATGGCGCACCGGCACGACAACGGCCACTTTGCGCCCCTCACGATCTGTTTCGTCGCTGGTACGGCATAGGGGCGTATCGGGCAAAACTTAGTTTTGAGCCACAGCGTTTTGAAACTTTGGGAGTCTTAAAATTCTGGTTTGCTTATTTCTCTCTGGCTCGATCCATATAGTTCTTGCTGTTGTGGTGTCTGTGGCAGCTTAACTATTATAGTGATATCTTGTTTTTGTGATTATATTAGTATAGAAGCCTGCAGATAGGATGCTCCCCTGTGCCATACCTTGTTTTCTTTATTTATGTTTCATATTCAGAGCTGTTAAGTTTAACATAGAATTAAATACATTCATATAATTTGAACACATTGGTAAAATTCTAAAAAATTGTTTTGTATATAGATCTGGAAAAAGTTTTGTAAAGGAGTATGACAAGATTGCCGTAACTCTAAACCAGGAAAATCAGCCACACGCCGGTATACATGTGAGATGGACAACGAATTGATGATTGATTTACTGTATTGATCTGTGGTGATCCCAATAAGATTCATGAATGAAATTATCGGTTTCTTGTGTTCATTCAATGTTTTCATCTTCTCAACCATCTTCATTCATTCTTTCTTCGCTTTTTTCTCCCCATATCTCACTCAGATTCTTTCGTTCCATCTAGTCCAGCACTCTTTCCTTTCAACCCCCAAATTTATCCGACAAAGCACCTACTCCCCCCCCCCCCCCCCACCAAACCGTTTCTTAGTTTGTATTTTTTTCAATGTCATCGATCGTGAACAGTCTTCTTCCCTATAAGAGTTAGACTTAGGACAGAAAAAAATAAATTATTATACTTTACCTTCAGTCTAATTTTTTCCTTTTTCTTTCTCTTCTCCCGATTCTTTCTGTCTTTCGCTAACCGTTTGGCCTCCTGTAGAAATTCAAGGGAACTTTGTGTCCAAGAAATACGAAGAAATACAGAAAGCAGTTTACTCATACCGATATAATTTTCATAAGTTAGTGTCTAACACTGTTGTTGTTTTTTTAACCCTCTAGTGCCCGGACGGGGATTATTGCAAAAGCATAAACACATGATTGTATGTAATTGGAAAAAATATTTGTTAATAAAACATGAAGAGTAAATGCCACAAACATAGAGCATTTTGGTTCCAGGTGACCGATTTCAAATATGGTACCCTGGGCGCTAGAGAATTACAGTCGTGGCCAAAAGTTTAAGACCACTTTGCAAAAACTTGGCATTTTGTTACTTTTGGCTACTATTGCCTCATGCGCTATTCTTAGGCACAGTAAGTGAAACCGTTGCAGCCCATTGCACCATCCGTCAGTTTTGATGTGTAATAGCAAAGGATTTGGTTCATTTGGAAGCTGTACTGCTGTTTTGTACCCATCCCACCGAGATTTTATACTTGTAAAAAATGGGCAAAAAATCCTCACTTTCTCAAGTTCAAAGAGCTCAGACTATTACATTACATGGAGAAGGGTACTCAGAACGTGAAATGTCTATTAAAATAGGCTGTAACAAGACAGCAGTGCATAATTCGTTGACCAGGTACCCGACTGACGGCATTTATTCGGACAGGAAAAAAAGTGGTCGTCCCAGAAAAACAACTCCGCGAGCTGGTGGGGTAATAAAACATGTCATTTCACAGTCTCCTACCGCTTCAAGCCAAAAAATTCTATCCTTTTTGGTTGCAAGAGGTGTCAACGTTAGTCACCGAACTGTATCCCGCAGATTAGTGGATGATTTTTGCCTCAGGTCTCATAAACCTGCTCGTAAACCAAGATGGCGCCTGAAATGAAAAAAATGTCCGAAATGTCCGGTCCGACACCCTGTCCAGTTGGGCTTGGTATAAAGAATTTGCAAGATTTGATCGCTCAGGTCGGCTAGTAATCATAATTATAACATAAAATAGGCTGGAGATTTGGAGTGTTTGCACAAGAGAGGCCGAAGAGGCCTTCACATGAATGAACATTTGTACCATCCCGCGACTTTTTTTTTGCGTCGCAAAGACATCAGTGTTTCCTGCCCATGTACAAAAAAAAATAAAAAACCACGCGTATTTTTAACTTCAGGGTACGGAAAGAGCTCATGGAATTTTGGGGGGAGCTTCAGTAAAGAGAGGCCTTTTTTTTTTACGTCAGGGGACAGAACTCTGTACATCAAATTGAACCACAATATATATTTTAAGCATTCGGGCAGCACATTCGTTTTTATGGGAACTAGATTTTTGAATCTGAATTTGGCCAATATTTGAGGGCTGTAACTGTTAAAAAATGAACGATTTATAAAATCACACACATAGTCTCATTTTCTCATAGCCGCTCCCAGTAGAGGGACGCTCGCTTTTCAACTCTGGTAATAAATTACAAAATTTGGTTCTATTTACATGTGTTTTTTTTTTTTCACAGCAAATTAAAATCTTATTTTATGTTGAAAAGATACGACTCGTGTCTCGAATGAAGCAGTCAAAAAGTTTACACCAAATGTGATATAAGTGGTCTTGTAAACCGCATCCGCTCCACAATTTTTACGGAAAATGACGTATAAAAAACCAAAGCACTCTTTGCCTTTTATAATACTTGTCCTGGCTGGACAAGGGCTCATGCGAAGTGGGTGAGAGGCGTACAAAAGGGGGGGGGGGGTGGAGAATCAAAATTAACCAAAATCTAGCTTACGCACTGCATTCATGGCCCCTTAGAAGAACGAGTCTTCATTAATCGATCGAAAAATAATGAAATAATTAATGTAATAAAGGCTTTTAAGTTCCCAGATGGAAGATCTAAAAGTATATATCAAGAGGTATTTGCCATATTTTTACAGCGATATTTTGCCGATTTTGAGGTTTTTACCGTGAAAGTGGTAACCTCACTCTTAATTTTATTTTGTGTAAGTGTCATAAACGATGTACTGAATGGCAATCACAGACAGGAAAAAGAGCACTAGAATGACCTGGAAGAAAGATGGCAGGGTGACATTAAAAAGAGAGGGGGAACAACATAGATGAGGAAGACATCAGACAGAAAGGAATGGAAGCCATTGTCAGGGGGTTACATCCTGGGTGGACAATGCCTAGGCGAAAGGTGAAATAAGCGTCAGATGCGTGTAGTTTTCGTGGGCATTTTTATGCAGATTTCGAATTTGAAGCGTATTTGAAAAAAAAAAAACACCCTGATTTTACACAACTCCTCAAACTTTCAATCTTCATTTTCTCGACAACACAAAAATGCACATTCAACAAAATGGAAAATACCCGACGATGTGGTCAGCGGGGATCGTGTCCATGATGTCTTACCTTAGCGTCATATATTTCCCGCCAGTTCTCGTATTCCGCTCTGCCCGACAGCTGAACAATCCATGCATAGCCATCAGAAGATTTCCCAATCGTGTCTCCATTCGTGAAACTTCGGCGGTCGTCGGCAGTCTCCGGCTTTCGGAAGTGGCTGTCTGGCCACCCCAAAGCTCCACTTGATATGGGCATTTTTGTTTTGTTTTTGGATTTACGTCTTGGAATATTGTAGTCTCGTCCTCTTAGTCTCCAGAAGGAATAATTTGATTATAAACACAAATAATGGGAGGAGTATTTTCACTGCGGTGCGATTTTGGTCCATTTTTGTGGGGGGGGGGGGGGTGCTCAAGGCTAAAGCCCTAATGAAAGTTTCAAAAAACAAAACGTAAAATCAATTTTCTGAAGTGCCGATAAATTTAACGTAACTTCCTTTGTATCGGCTAATTGTGTTTATTCAGGTTTCATTCATTTTAAAAATGTTGCTGTCACGGGTAAAGTACAATGCTCTTTTATTTTACTCCCTTTCACAAGCGCAGGGATACTGATCAGAAAAGAGTGCTCATAATGAGATCTGTAGCAAGACTGTACATTATTGTAGGAAACTTCCTACCTACATCAAAAAGAGAGAGAGAGAGAGAGAGAGAGAGAGAGAGAGAGAGAGAGAGAGACAGAGAGAGAGAGAGAAGAGAGAGAGAGACTGAGAGAGTGAGAGTTATTACTCTTTTATTGTAATGAGCGTTAGATCCACTACTCGAGATCGGCGTTGTAATGAATGCATTCCATTGTTACTACTATTTTAAATTTTTGAAATATTTGACATACGACAAATTTTCCTGGAAGACTACTGTTTATGGTTATCCTATTTGTCATTTTTTCACATTGTTCACGCATTAAAATCACAGCATCATTACCTGGTTTCCATACTTAGGTACGTATGATAAATAATGCTAGTGAATATCTAGCTTTATTTATATCTAGTGGATCAGTGGCTACTGTGGGTGGTTTCATAAGAAAAGATAACATAAAATCAGTAATTATATATAGCAATTCTTGTAGCTGCTCATGGTGAAGTTGGATCATCATATTATAAAGGAAATAAGGCGTCCAATGAAATACTTTTTAACCGCTGAGCACTAAATTCTACAATATATCATATTACACATAGACCGACTTACAGGTGTACTTGGGGATATTTTAAAATTTCTTGAAGTTCGCTATTATTTTTAATACTTTCGTTCATTTTGAGCCACAACTGAGTTTAACAGAAAAAAGTGTACCGTCATTTTGAACCGGAAAGAAAGAAGACGCAGTTTCTTCAAGTACGACGCCTCAGTTTATACAGGGTGATCGAAACGCGACTTTAAAATCACAGCTGCGTATTCACCGCCTCAGCGGGCGGACTATTATTTACAATGGTAACAGTCGGGACAATAATTATAAAAGCTATAATAACAATCATGCTATAACACAGATCTAAAGGTTTCAGGGTAAACCTTGTGACTATATGACAAAAGATTATGAAACTTTGTGTGTCTCTAGCCTTCTGCGTCAATTTTCCTACTATAGATTACCTGCACACATCCACTTTGTACAAAATTCACTGTTTACTATTACTTTTTTGTTTAATGACTTTTTTTAGCCGCAAAAAAGAGACGAATTCTCGACTAGTAGCATCAAAAAGTATGATCGGATATTTCGTTGCTGACCTCTCTTCGTTCTTCGCCCCTGTTTGCACATTGCTGGTCGAAAATCAGCTTTTCTGTGTTAAAACTAAACTAATCACGCCAATATGAATTTCAGTGTATCTCTATGACTTTCCAATCATTTCAGTAATAACAAAATCTTTTGTAAATACAGCAGAAAAGGCATAATGTTCTAGTTTTTACAAAATATTAGTTTGTTTTACCGCTGGCGTAGCCATGACAATGTAATATTATAGTGAGGCATAGTGGTTTGTCAGCAGAATGGAGAGCATTAGGTGGCTGCCATTATTATTACTATCATGAAATATTATTATGCCTTCGGCTTCAGTTCTAATGTATGTGTTTGTATGAGTTGTTACATCGTGCATATTTATATCAAAAGGGAACGAACATGCGAACAAACGAACGACAGATCGAAAGACAGACAGACAGACAGAAAGACAGACGGCCAGGCAGATTAGAGAGAGAGAAGAATGAGAAGGAGAGAGAGAGATGAATGGATGGACTGTTGGATGGATGTAGACGGATAGATGGATGAACTTTACCTACCTTTCTTCTTTCTGGCTGTTGCTTGCATTAAAAGAATTGCGCACCTTTGAACAATCTTGATCTGGTTTTCACTTTAGCAACAGCTGAACACTTGAAAGGTCGCCAGATTTTCAGGCGCTGAAAGTCAACTTTCAATATTACCGCCATTAGTCAGGCAGGAAATTGGCATGTGCCTGATAGCATTAAAGAAATCTCTTATCAAGGGGTGAATTTGACTTTAGGAGAATTTCAACAATGAGTAAGAACCCAGACACGGTGGCTTTGCTTTCGTTTCGCTTTAGACGGTTTTACCGATTGACGTCAGATTCGACTCGCCGAAAAATCGACGAGAGGTCAAAAACCCATCACAGCGCTTTTTTAGAGCGCACAGTGATTCCTCGTTCGTCTTGTTTCGCTATTCGGCGAGACTGATATCATTTGGCAAAGAATGTTGTTACAAGTATGTACGTTCCCCAAGTATTTTGCACTAGGGGTACGTATTTTAGAGTCTTTTGTGACTCCAGAGCAACAGCCTTAATTAATTAGGATTAATCATTTTTTTTACATTTTCTTTTTTGTTTTCCTCCTGCTTTTTGGTTGAAAGGGTAGGATGTAGGAAGAAGGGTTTGATATGATTTAGGGTTGAGGATAAGGACCGGGTTAGGGATAGTATGTAAACGTACGAGCCTCTAGCGCAAAATGTTTGGGGTATAGCAAGACAACCAAAAGGCGAGCCGAAAGTGAAACAAAGCTGACGCAACTCTACCGTGTCTGGGCTCTGAGGCAGTGTATCAAGTTTCCTTTTTAAAAATTCACTTGTGTGAATAATCTTGCTAGATACTGTGTATGCCTCAAAATATTTATGCCAACGAGTATACAAGGCAAGAGGGCCTTCAGTTCTCTCACATTCTCATACTGGAAGATTTATCAAACTTTAACACATTTCAAATGCAGCCTAAACATGCAGTCCAATTGTAACTTGATGTCTTTAAGATTTTATGTACAAGTGTTCGTTAGTCATGTACACTGACACTAAGTCTTAAGCCATACTGGATAGATAGAAATTACACTCTTTGTCAATCACTCTGCATGTTCATTTACAAGTTCTAAGCAAACATTGGAAGGGAACACGGAATGGTCAAGACAGAGACTGGTTTAAAACAGACTGAGCCGTGTTCAGAATTCGACTCTGACAGTAACAGAGAGATTCAGTATGTGAAGTTATGAGTATATTAAATTTAATTTTATGCTTGATTTAGGATTTGAATTTACATGACTATAAATTTGCCTGAATATTTTGACGAAAGCGAGGTTTGGGTTTGCGCAGTCCTGGAATTCGGTTTTTGTGTTGAAGAAAACATTTTTTTTTCCTCTGAAATTTGTGATCTGGTCATGATTGCACTGTAAAAAAAATCCTTTATTCATTGTGTTTTTGAATTCAAGAAACCATCTTCAGAGACACAGGGATGATTTGTTATGACTGATTGTGTCGTTGAAAAATGCGTTTTTTTTTCTTAAAATGCTGTCAAGAATATTTGGGATCTACTATTTTTATCTTTTTTTTTTTACTGAAGCTCTTGCCGTGACATTTTGCAGGAAAGCAGCCCAAAACAAAACAGAATTTTATTCGGAAAGTATTTTTGATGCTTACAAGTTTAAAAAAAAGATTAGGCAGACTTTGGTAGGGGATGGAATTGATGTGTTAGCAGGCAGCGGACAACAGTGCTGTGGTTCATTTGTTTTCTTGTCTTGTTTCACATCAAAGCTTCTCCTTGAATCGTGCCTTTCTCATCTTATTCTGTTGTTTTTTTTCTGGTTAATATCAGCTGCCACAGTTTTACAAGCTTTAACTTTTGTGTTATTTCAATTCACAAACAAACAACCAGAGATCAGAAGCTCGTTCTTACAAGTGTCAACCAGATTCCATGTCTTGCTAAAGTAATGAAAATTTGTGGGTACATGTACGTGTAAATGGTACCTTGCAGTGGCGTAGCTCGGGGTAGCACAGGTGGTATACCTGCCGTGGTCTCCAAAATCTGGGAAGGGGGGCTGGGGGTAGGGGATGGGGACATTTTTTCATTGTGGAATAAGCACACAATTACAGTCGCCTGGACAAATTGACAAGAATTAAGTTGTTTTTTTCCCTTTGACTTACTTGTTTAACATTGAAAATATGATTTTTGTTTTTATTATTTTGTTACCTTATTTCTATAGAGTTAAGAGCAAGCAGTTTCAGTAGTAATATGTCTAACTTTCAGCAAACTTTCGAAGAGCACAGTTTTCATATGCGTTTTTATATTTACTTGTAGTTGACTGTAGGCGGCATCAATCTTAGATACAACATCTGGTTTCTCACGCCCATCTCCTCCTCCCTTTTCTGCTGGGAGAATTTCCTCCCAAATGGGAGATTAATATAATCATTACATCGTATAGTGTGGCATTGGTAAAAGTGCAAATGTATCTCTGTTTATGACGTGGAAGAAAGCCAAGAAATTTAACGATCGACTTGCATCTCATATGAAAAGATAGAGAAAGACAAAGAAGGAAACAAACATCAATAAACGATTAAGGGAACAAATACTTCATGTATATAATTTTGAAGACTGCAGGAAAATGACTACAGAGGCTCAAATATTACAGCCTAAATAATAACATAATCGTATTTAAAAACAAACAAAAAGAAAACATATTTCCAAGGCCTTTCAAACATTGATAAAAGTTCTTTGACACGCTTGAAGTGGAACTGCCAAAGGTTAATCTGGCTTTAGCTAGTCAAATTAGCCACGTTTCTCAAAGCAGTGTTGCAAGAGCTACCAATTTCCATTTTTCCTAAAATGTATACTTTATTTGACGTTTCCAAGACTACCAATTTCCACTTTCTTAAAATGTGTACATTATTTGACGTTTCCAAGACGACACATGCTCCAATTACCAAATTATAATTATATAAGATTAACACTTGCAGATGTGAAACCTATGGCAGTGCTCAGCACTTCGGCCCAGACAAGCAATAGATTTAACCGACAATAGGGAATTCCTCTTGTACAGCAGAGATCAGATAGCCGGTGAAAGTTCCATACAGCTCTGTGGGTGACCCATATAGGGTAGTTGTGTCAGCTGCCATTACAAAAACCTGGTCATTCTGAGCCAGTCTTAAGATGACCGAGTTACCTGGAGGGACAAAAAGAATTTTTTGTTTTAAATACTTTTTTTTCTCACAGAAATATACAATGAGTTGCTTAAATTGTTGAGTCGGCCATCGTCATCAATGGAAACGAAAAAGTACATAGCAGCATGAGAGTTTATTATACTTTAGAATTCGTTTTACCTGAGTATCTACTTGTAGTTTTGCTGGCATGTATTTACCTCATATTTATAACTCATTTAACCTTTCTATATATGTACAGTGTCAACTTGTCAGTTCCAATTACATGGAACCAATGGACTTGAATTGGTGATTTACAATGTATTTTAGTTTCTTTGTGTGAGGTGTCCACCAAACCTGAAGTGTTCCGGGCCTCTCAATGTCTAAATCTGCCCTACCGCCGGGCACTTGGGGAGGGATTTGCCGGCCGGGGGGGGGTGTGGGGCGAGGGGGGGGGGGAGGGTGCTGTGCAATAAACATCATTACAATGACGAGAGCGAAACAAACTAATTCTCGTTGTAGCTATCAAATTGGTCTTTTGAATCGAAGGAATACCCGGCTAGAATGTTGTGGTTCATAATTATAAAATTTACCAGCTGCGGCATACTCGTTGTCAACGTGACCCCAGATAGATGCCACGTAGTTGTGGTTGTGATGAAGTTCTAACCACATATTGCTGTTGCTGTGGGAGAGAGCGTGGAACTGGAAGACGTACAGACCAGCCTGCATAGAAATAGTCAAAACAATCAGACAATGAGTGACAGATTCAAGTTCTAAAACATCAAGCCTATCCTGGACATTGCCCATTCTAACAGTCGTATGGTCTTACATGGGGGAGAGGCTAAAACCAACTGTGATAAAAGCTGTACATGGTGGAAAGAGAGTCAATATTATCAAAATTGAGAAAGATATAATACAAGATCGTCCTTGCCACCTGCAATTCGCCTCAACAAGGCAGTCTAGCTAGATCTGTGCCATACGTGATTAAAGTTCCATGCCATGATACTTAAACGATTATATCCGTTACTGAGTTCTGACATGTTCATTTAGTAATAGGTATAATGTGTGTATCATGTTAAACAGTTTGTGAAAATGAATTTCCCACATGGGATAATAAAGAGATTTGTGTCCTATCTAATCTTTTATCACTCACCCTCGGACAAGTGAATATACCAGTCTGACTGTTGTAAGCCCCGCCTACATTGGTGAAAATAGTATCGTAGGCCACTTTCTGGTTAGCTTGGAGAGATTCAGCGTGAGACAACCCGGCAGAGAACGCAATCTCTTGACCTGAGGGAGGAACGAGTTTATGAAACAGTGAATTTGTCTGGTTGGTACAAGTTGAGAAAGGCGTGACTGTCCAAAACAATCAAAGGAATTTAAAGAAACCAGAAAGGTCCAGGTTTCACATACTGAAGCAGCCAACTAATTGGTTATACTGTTCCTATTGTAAACGTGCAATTCTAAATTCCACACTGTACTAGCAGTTATGACAGAAATTGATGCTGTCCCAGTGTTTTCTGGATCCTGACGCTGAATAGGCAATTAGATCCCACTCACATTGATTATCTGGCCTTCATAAAATATATGGTAAAGAAGTTGTCATAGTTTTGTGCATTGTGCGAATGCAGTAGTTGTGAGGTTTCATAGTAGGTCTAGCGATGTTTAAAAGTATTTGAACTTACGTACAATTCACATTAAGAATCTGCAAACAAACGGCTGCCACTGCGATAAAGATTGAAAAGGCCATCTTTGTGTCCTCTTCCTTCCTCTCTAGGCAAAGACTGAAATCAGCGATGTGCAGCTGTCTGTTCTCTAGACGGTGAGATCCACATGTTATCGCTCAGTTCTGTTTAATAATAGTTCGTACTTAGGACTCACATTGTCCAACAATGTTCAATACTATGTAAGGAAGGTTGGAAGGTTATGTAAGCTGGAAAGAGCTATCTGGAGATAATGCCAAGTGAATAAGCATTCTTATTTTCCAAGAACGGAAGGCTTTAATACTGACATAAACTCACATCTGGGGTTCACTTGTATTACAAGGAAAATGCAGCAAAATTGCGTTTAAAAAACAATCTGCATTATTGTACAGAACACAGCAATAAACACGCTTAGATTTTAGATGGTTTAATTCAGTTTCATGAGAGTTCAGATCAGCTGGTGAATTTTACTTTCCTAGATAAGGACAGAATTTCCGAGATCACGACTTTTAGATCGACTTTAACCCTTACATTTCGCCCCCCCCCCCCTAAAACTCTCCATATCACACCATGCCAATTGCCCCCCCCCCCAGCCCGTAGCCGCCACGCCCCCTCTCTCTTCTGATCTGATTAGTGATGGATGGCAAAGATTTGTGTGTTTGAGCTCTTTATTTTAGGAGGTTTCGCTGCCCTTAGCATTTACACCTCACTTTTTCTTGTTTTGATTTTTCTTGTTGTAGTTGGGATTCGTTTGTCTTTTTTTTTAGAATTTTGGCCGGGCAGCGGCCTGTTCGGCCTGCTTTTTTCGATATCCAACTGCCAAGGTATCTTTAACGTTCGCAACGTGCAGACGGGCCCTCCGAATTTTTCGTCCTTATCCGAGAAGACTTGGTGCACGGTCTTACCTACCATAGGATCAGGGACAGGAAAATATGAGAAAAAAAACCCCAAATTCCAACATGTCTACACCGACCGGGATTCGAAACCTGGTACCTTCGGCATGAGAGGCAAGCACCTTGCCACTAGGCCACCGTTGTCATCTGACAAAGTTTTGAAAATCTTTATTATTTTAAATGAATTTTTGTATGTGTATTTTTGTCATCTGTAGCGGCTTAAAGAGTGTTGGGGAGGGAGGAAGGGGAGAGAACTACGATAGAAGATGGTAGGTGAATCTAACTAGGCATTAACTAGGAAAGAACAACAAAATGACTCTGTGATATAAAGAATAAGGGCAGTTTCACAAAAAAATGAGCATTATTTTAATTAATTTAGTACATAAGTCATAAAATGGACTGATTTAAAGATTACAGAAACATTATTACAAAACTGCATTTGAATTTATGAGAAGTTTCGAAAAATAATTCAAACATAGTAAATGTAGACAATCTTGTCTTCCTGAGCAATCATCGTAGTTGGGCCTTGTAAGACAAGATCAAACCAGGAATCATAGTGTTTATTCAATGCCTTTTATTAAAAAAAGACTGTGATTTATTGGTCAAGATTTTTTTAGTAACGCACAGGTGATGCTCGTTCGTAGCTGGTCGCCTAAGCTCTCTTCCGCGTTAAATAGTTCAATTTTTAAAAATTTTTTTGCGAATTGTTAATTGGTCGCACTTGCCTGAATACTCTGTTACAGCCCACATGGTCTACAACCATATTAAAATTTGACTTCATTATTCCATAGTTCAGAAAGATGCGCTCAATAGTTTTCGAGTCTATTCATAATAAAGAGCCTTTTTGGTATGTTTACATGATACACATGGCAAAAATGGGAAGAAACAGGGTTAATCATGCCTTCAATATGTATTTTTTTTTTTTGGGTACACACGCACAAGACATCTGGATTCCATCATTTTTTGGATGTCTGATCTCCCAGCCAAATCTATCAGACTGCTCGGGGTCAAGGTCCTGAGATAAAGCCCCGACACGTTCCCAAGTGTGTGATCTACAAAATTTCTGAGGCTTCAGAATAAATGTTTGGAATCTTTGAGACCTTCACAGCCGGTTGAAAATATATAATTGGTAAGTAGAGATTTATATAACCATTTCAAGTGTAGCATTATAGATATGGATCATGGCAATTATATTAGTGTGTTTCATGCGTCAAAGCCCGTGCAAAGCTGGTAATAATAGGCCCAGGCCAAATGAGGTATAAGGGCTTCACTTGAAACTGCTCATTAAGTATTTTTCTGTCATATAATATATTTGGAATACACGTTGGTTTCTGTTGCCGGTATCTGCACTATCTATATTTGCCTGTGTTAATCTTTTCTGAGTCGTCTTTGAAATATGAATATTTAATGCTAAAGAGTCCCACCTCTGACTCACCTTACAATAGCTTTACCAAAGCTCCCGCCCATCTCTCCACTTTGCCTCAAACAGATGGATTACCATCACCCTAGAAATCGTGCTCCCATGCCAACTGGACTGTCTACCCCTCCCCTCCCCGCCGCCTCTCCTTTCATCTTTTCTGCCCCACATGCATCTCTAAAATTAGGAGTTTATAACTTTTATACTGAAACTAGATGATGTGCCCGGCACTATACGAGATAAACCTGTGAACCCACCGTTCTGTCTGTCTGTCTGTCTCTCTCTCTTTGCTCTAAAAAGCTTTCCATATTCTACAGTCTTACTACAGAGTTCATTTGCCCCCTGAGCACTACGCACTCATTTCTAGTAAGGAAATTGCATGCACCGAATTGAACGCGTATTAATACATCGTTTCCGGAGCGGTGAACTTACTGTAGGGAGCCAAAACAAAGATAATTGTATTTTACAGATTTACAACTTTTTACTTAAAAATAACTGAAACTTGAATCAACACAATCGGTCGATACAAATGTGATTGGGCTGGATTAATTAACACTTAGAAAAATTAACATTATAATTGTTGAAACCGTCATTTAGGCTACACCATCGAGAAAAAAAAAACAACACACCAAAATTGCACCACAATGAATTACTCCTTCCATTATTTTTTTTATTATAATAAGATTGTACATAAAAAAGTTTCCCCAATAAATCATTTTTATCCAGTTTTAGTTCTTCTTCTTCTCCTTCTCCTTTTTCTCCCAGGCGTTGTTCGTCCACTGCAGGATGTAGCCTTCCGCAGACCTTTTCCACCTAGTTCTGTCCTCTGCTTGTACTTTCTCATGTCATCCAGCAATCTTCCTTCTCTTCGTACATCTTGGTTGCCAGTCAGTACACCTTCTTGACCATCTATTGTTTTCATATCTAGACAGTTGTTCCAGCCATTCCATACCCGTTTGTATACATGCTTGAATATGTCTATGATCCTGACTAATCCCTGTCTTCTTTCCGATTTCATAGCATGACACTTTATCTTGTAGTTTTGTAGCCAGCATTAGCCTATATAATTGTACCTGTCTTTAGAGAATTTCATTGATAAAATATTGATTTATTTCACGCTTGTTACCTACTTGTGTTATTCAAAGTATTATTCACAGCTTAAATTGATTAGCTTGAGCTGTAAATAAAAGTAATCTAATGCTGGGTTTTCATGTGTACGGAAACGGAATCGGAAACGTCAAAAAAACCCTTCAAATAGTGGAATAGAAAGAATGTTTTCATCGCCGTTTTCGTACACATGGAAACACTCTTTCTTTCTATTAATTGGTGGATTTTTGACATTTCCGTTGCTGTTTCCGTTTCCGTGCACATGAGAACCCAGCTTAAGTATCATAATACATTTCTGCAGGGCACCGCCATGGATTTTACAAAATGTCTCATTGTAATCGCAGCAGTTTTAGCCAGTGGAGCTTTGGCTATGGCGCACGGTAAGTGTCATTTTTCAAAGAAAGAACTATTGTTATGTGTAGTGCACGGGGTACAGAGACAAAACGTTTCCTCTAGAATAAGGAGTCGGCAACCGGCGGCTTGTGAGTTCCATGCGGCTCTTTTAGCTTTCATATGTGGCTCTTTCCTTTTCTTAATTGCCAGTAAAAAAAAATAAAAAAATCATTAAATGAGAGTAAATACAAAATACTAAATATGATGAAAAACACCAACACGGAGCGATCACTAATAAAATCAGTTAGGAGAAGACAATTGCAGTTCATGGGACACCTGAATCGACACAAAGGTCTTGAACACCGTGCTCTAACTTGAAAAACAGAAGGCAAAAAAAGCAGAGGTAGACAAAGAATAACATATTTAGAGAGTTTGAACAGATGAGCGACAGGGAAAAACCAGGACAATATGGGCTGTTTGAGAGCATCCGAGCGGAGAAATGAGTGTCGAACCATGATCGTCGATATTTTCTGTTCCAGATCCGGCACTTGAAGAAGAGGAAGAAATACTAAAGGCATACAGACTTTCATGCATGTTACAACTCACTCTGAAGTTTAATTCTATTGAAAAACCCAGACACGGCTCATGTTGTCTGAAAGGCTGCCGACCCCGGCTGTAAAAGAAAGAACAAAATCTAACTTTGATACTTTATTTTATTGCACCCAGACGTTCCTTCTGGGTGCCATTTGTCGGGGTTTCAAGTTCTTTTTCAACAAATTGAGGCTAAATCAGAAACATGGCTTGAGCCCTTCTTTAATTACCGACGAGTGAGTGCCACGAAAAACAGTAATGGACCTCGCTCGGTATGGGATTTCAAACCATCTGGATCAAGTTCAAAATTTACTGGGGCTCCGTGCAGTCCTCAATTTTGCCTATTCCCTCCTCCCCACGCTGCTTTTCATAGGTTTGCACTAGCCCCCCCCCCCCCCCGCCCCTCCCACGTTTTAGGACTGTATGGCCTCTAGAATGTTCAATGCCGATGATGAGGCGTGGATTGAAAAACATTAAATGCCATTTTACATGAATATTTCTCTCTCTCTCCCCCCCCCCTCTCTCTTTCGCGCGCGCTCTCTCTCTCTCTCTCTGTCTCTCTTACCATATTTTGACTTCGTTCCAAGCCTGCTGTGACATCACATGTTTCTTGTGTGTGTTTTAAAAAAAATGTTTTAAAATAATTCACACCCTCGGTAGAGAAACGTCAGGATTCATTCCCTCGACCCGCCTTCTCTGCTGGGCTGACCGTAATGACCAACGTATCTGACCACGTCAACGTCACATTTGATCGAGTGTTTCTCAACAGTCGCAACGTTTATGACAGTAGCACTGGTGAATTCACAGCTCCGTATGACGGAACTTACTGGTTTGCTTATCATGCCTTGGCGGAATATGAGTAAGTTTGGGATAGATAGATAGATAGATAGATAGATAGATAGATAGATAGATAGATAGATAGATAGATAGATAGATAGATAGATAGATAGACAGATAGATAGATAGACAAACAGACAGACATATAGATAGATAGATACCGGAACGACCCTCAGAATGCCATACTTACTTTTTGCCAACTGCCATGGCCACACCTTTACTCAAGAGGTGAACATTACACCGACAGAGCTAACTTTTTTTCCTCGTGTACACTATAGGCTCTTTGATAGACAGACAGACAGACAGACAGATGACCGACCGACCGACAGACATGCAGACCGACCGACCGACCGACCGACCGACAGACAGACAGACAGACATGCAGACCGACCGACCGACAGACAGACACAGACAGACAGACAGACAGACAGACAGAAGGACAGACCGACCGGCTGTCGACAGACAAACAGATGACAGACAGACAGACATACAGACCGACCGACCGACAGACCGACTGACGACAGACTGACAGACAAACAGACTGACAGACAGACAGACAGACATGCAGACCGACCGACCGACTGACGACAGACAGACAGACAACCAGACAGACAGACAGACAGTCACATGTGAGCTATCTCTAACTCCCAGTGGACAGCTGTGGTTAGACCTGTATGTCAACAACAAGTACTACAGTTCAGCCTATGCACATATCACTGCACAGTATGGAGCTGCCAGCAACAACGCTGTCATAACATTGAACAGAGGCAAGTCTGGCTCTAGTTAATGTCTGTGTTTTTCTATCTGACAATAATCCTAACACGTGTGGCCTGTTAAGTAGTTGAACTGACTGTTTGTTAGCCTTAAGTTTGATTCTGACAAGGCCAAATACTTATTGTCTTTGTGAGATTGTAACATAAATAGATAAATGAACAAATAAGAAATTTATTTAAAAAAAAGATATTGAATATATTAATATATAAATAAATATGCAGATAAAGAACTAAATAACTTAATAAATAAATAAATAAATAAATAAATAAATAAATAAATAAATAAATAAATAAATAAATAATAAATAAATAAGTCAACATTAATTAGATAACTTTATAAATAAATAAATAAACAAATAAACAAATTCAGTAAATTAGTTAATCTCAACTTCACCTGTACAAGAATAATGTCAGAGAAATTCATATTTTAAGATGAATTTGAAATAAGATAATTCCAGGTTTCACGCTGCTCATTATCATATAGCCCGTCTGAGAGAAAAAAAAGTAGTAAAAACAAGTAATTTCTACGTGGCTGTAAGTTACCGCGCTGGGCATCATATTATAAAGGAAGTAACGCCGCCAATAAATCATGAAAAGTTCTTTAACCCGCTGGGCCTTAAATTCTACAAAATATCATATAACGCATTAAAAGGCGTAAAGGCATACGTGGATATATTTTAAAGAGACTACCTTTTTAATCGTGTCTTTGATTTCCAGCCACAAGGGAATTGAACAGTAGAAAATATGCCCATATTTTGAGCCTGCAAAAAAGATTCATTGTCTTCGAGTAGAATCAAAAAGTATGACAGGTAACTTCGTTCTGAGTCTTAATTTACACACAGGTGATCGAAACTCAACTCTGAAAACTACATCTTTGCCATCCCAGAGTCGGCAGGCCAACTATGATTTTAAAAAAAATTCGTATTCCTAGTGAGAAATAAAATGCGTATAGCTTTTAACACTTACATTTCATAACAATGATATATCACTAAAATTATATACCTTAACAATTCATAACATTTTCAGCAATTACATATTACAACATTTACAGTATACAGCATAACATTTCAAAACCACACACCATAAGAATTATATTATCCCAACAACATTATATTTCATAACACTTACAAAATAGTACCGATAACGTATTACAACACTTACATATCATAACATTCACAACAATTAGCTTATCATAAGAATTACATATATAATAATATATAACAAATGCAAATGAGTGCATTTCATTATAATTATGTTGACATTTACATTATAATGTGTCATAAAGACTAGAAATCATAACAATTTCATGCTGTCATTACAATTATAAAAGTTTATAATAACTTATAACAATTACAAACAATAAGAAATACACTGCTACATCACAACAATTACATATATTATCGTAACGATTACAGAAAGTGTAGAAAGCGCCAGAGACGCCTGTTTACGTCATCGGTCATCTTTATGTACACAATCGTTATTTCTGTTTCCTTGTAACGGATCTATCTATCTATCTATCTATCTATCTATCTATCTATCTATCTATCTATCTATCTATCTATCTATCTATCTATCTATCTATCTATCTATCTATCTATCTATCTATCTATCTATTTATCTATCTTCTATCTATCTATCTATCTATCTATCTATCTATCTATCTATCTATCTATCTATCTATCTATCTATCTATCTATCTATCTATCTATCTATCTATCTATCTATCTATCTATCTATCTATCTATCTATCTATCTATCTATCTATTCTTTCTAATCTAATCTAATCTGATCTAATGTAATCTAATATTACATTCCTAATTGCAGGTGACGTAGTGCACGTGATGGGCCGAGGTGACAGCACTTTGTACGGTCAACCTCGCGACATCTACTCCACTTTCTCCGGGTATCTCATGTACTACAAAGATTGATCTCTCTCTGCATGACGTACATTTCTTTCAGGTTATGACGGAGACTTGCAATAAACAAACGGTTGCAATAATGTGATCAGCGTTTCCTGTGTTTATTAAATAACTTGCCAATTTTTTAATAATTATATAAAACAACGCGCACAATAAAGTCTCGATTAGGGCTTTTTTGGTTATATAGTCATATTCACAATAATGTGTGTGTGTATGCATGTGTGTGTGTGTGTGTGTAAAAGAGAAAGAAAATGAGACAGGGTGAGACGGTGAGAGAGCCAGACAGAGAGGGGGCGGGGGAAGGCAGAGAAACAGTGGGAGAATGAAAGAGAGAGACAAAGAGAGTCAGAGAGAGAGAGTGTGGAGAGAGAGCACGAGAGAATGAGAGAGAGAGAGAGAAAGAGAAAGACAGCAAGAGATACAGTGAGGGAGAAGGAAAGAGAGAGGGAGAGAGAAAAGGGAGAAAAAGAGAAATGAAAGAATGGTTGGATGGATGGATAGATAAATGGATAAATGGATGGATGGATGAATGGATGTGACTTGCCAAGAAGATATCAAAAAAACCCTCACAGCCCATTTTAGAGCTCACAGCGTTTCTTGTTTGGCTTTTCGTCGTGTCTGACGTCATTTGCCAACAGAACCAAAAATCAAGCCGAAAGCGAAACGAAACTGAAGCCACTGCCCAGCATGTCTGGGCTCTAAGGTAGAGTTTCAGAGTTTCGTTTTAAAAAGTTAAACTGTGTAAAGATTTTTGCTAGGTGCTGTAAATCCTCAAAATGATTTTGTCAGCAAATATACAAGGGAATAAGGCCTTTCGTTCTCACATTGGGAGATATATTAAGCTCTAACGCAATTCAAAATCAGGGAAAACATACATTTTAACCGCAACTGGATGCGGGTAAAATTTTGTATACAAGAGTTCGTCAGTCCTGTTCATGGGCACTGAAGACATAGTGTCATGCTAGACAGAAATTACACTATTTGTCCACCACTCTCCATGTCCACTGACAAGCTGAAAGCAAACATTGAAAGTGTAGAGGGAATGGTCAAGACAGAAACTGATTTTAAACAGACTGAGCCGTGTTCAGAACAACATTAGATTTGGATGTAATGTGTTTAAATAGAAGACAAAGAAAGGAATTCTGTGTCAAAGATGGAACCAGCTGTGCAATTTTGACATGGCCATTTAAACTCTTGTGAGGACATAGCCAAATATTTGTCAACATGAAATTACCAAATGAGTGAAAGAATAGTTTCCGAACAAAATGAACATGGAGAATTAATATCCATAATACTGCTTTAATGTGAAACGAATAGATTTTGCAATGACGTTATCATCCATTTGAAAGAAAATAATCTAAGCCAGAGACCTATAAGGGAAATAACCAAACATATTTTATTGTATTATATTTTTTCAGGTTTCTTTCCCTTGAATATCAAAGCAAAGCCGCAACTCCAGAGAGATTCTGTACAATGATAATTACGAGTTTCTGTTATGATTTAATTTAGGATTGAAATTTACATTATTATAAATATAGCTGGATATTTCGGCGAAAGCGAAGCTCCAGAGTGCTGGAGACGGTTCTTAAATCAGATTTTTTTCTTTTTTTAAAATTTGTGTCATGTCCGGTCACGATTGCACGTAAAAATTCTGGGATTTAAAAATACAAACAAACTACAAACAGACTTCAAAGATAAGAGGGATATTGTTTATGACTATCTAAACGTGTTGAAAAAGGCATTTTTATAAAAAATACGAGGTTTTAACAGGAATTTGCGATCTACCTATTTGTTTATTTGTTATTGGTTTTTTCCCGGAAGCTGTTTCCCTTGAATTTTGCCTGGCTCAAAACAAATAAAATTTGATCGGCTGGAATATTTTAAGCCTACAAGATTTTTTTAACAATCAAGAGACTGGGCACAATGAGGTCAATAGGTGGATGAGGTGGACGCGTAACTAAGTAAAGGAAAACAGTGCTGCAGTTCATTTGTTTTCTTTTCTTGATCCACATCGAAACTTCTTATTCAATCGTGTCTTTCCTCATATTATTCTCTGTGTTTTATAGTTTAATATCAGCTAAAACAAATGTTACATACTATTAAAACTCTTGTATTATTTCAATTTACATACGAACAGTTAACTTATAATCAGAAGCTCATTCCTGCAAGTGTCAACCAGATTCGGTGGCTTGCCAACGAGATGAAAATTTGGAGTTCATGCCCATGTAGATGATATCTTTCAGTGGCGTAAATCGGAGTAAGGCAGGTGGGGCACTTCCCTGGTCGCCAAAATCTGGGTAGGGGAGTGGGAGGGTGGGGGGGGGGGGGAGGGGCAGCGGAGGGTCAGTGTGGAATAAAAATTTACCTGATAAACAGTAAAAGTATGTTGGTTTGTTTTTGTTATTTTGTTACCAGATCTATAAAGAGTTAAGAGTAGGGAGTTTCAGTATTCAATGTCTAAAATTCAGCAAATTTTTGAGGAGCGCAGTTTCCGATGGTGTCTTCTGTTTAATTTTACTTTGCTGTAGGCGCCACCAATCTTAGATACGCCTCTGGTATCTCGCCCCCCCCCCCCCTCCCTCATTGGCTGAGAGAATTTCCTTCAAACTGGGAGATAAAGATAATCATGACACGGTGTATTATGGCACTGGTAAAGGTGCAAATGTGTCGCTGTTGGTGATGGCTGAAAACGAAGAAATTTGTCGATGGACTTTCATCTTATATGAAAAAAGAGAAAAAGAGAAAGAACAAACAAACAAACAAACAGATAAACAAGCAAACAAACATTTCAAGTATATAGTTTAGAAAAATGGGGGAAAATGACTACAGAGACTTCAAATATTACAGCACATGTTATAATTGTATTAAAAAAACAAAACAAAAGAAACCATATTTCCAAGGTCTTCCAAACACTGATGAGAACATTGACAAACTTGGACGGGAACTGCCGAGATTTGATCCTATAACTGCCTTAAGCCAGCTAAACCAGTCAGTTTCCTAAGGGCTACCAATATCCAGTTTCCTATAATGTATTCTTTATTTGAAGTTTCCAAATGATACATACTCCAGTTACCAAATACATAAGATTAACACTTGCAGCTGCAAAAATCTTCGGCAGGGCACAGTACGTCGGCCTGGGCAAGCAATGGCGTTAGCCGACAACAGGGAATTCCTCTTGTAGAGGAGAGATGAGATAGCCGGAGAAAGTTCCATACATCTCTGTGGATGTCCCGTACAGGTCAGTTGTATCAGCTGCCAGTACAAAAACCTGGTCATTCTGAGCAAGTCTTAAGATGACCGAGTTACCTGGAGAGACAAAAAGGATTTTTGTAATGTAAACATTTCTTTTCACAACTTTAGTTCTTGTTTGTTCCAACTCCACTTTTTGCACAACTCAGAAAATCGACCTCACACGTTTGGGGTTCTATCATTATGATAAGGAGTTAGAATAAATCGGAACTGTGAAACAGCTTCACAAGTGCCACAATGCACTTCAAACAAATGTCAAAATGTGCATCTCTTCTACAAACTAAAAAATCTTCAGTTTTTCAAGACATGGAGGCAGAACAAACAAGAACCAAGGTCGCGTTTTGTTTACAAAAAAGATATTCTTTAAAGAGGTAGACTACAGAAACAATTCAAAAGAAGAGAACAACAGTGCCCATAAATGTAAAAGAGTATTCTAACTCTACTTTAATTGTTTTTCAGTAAACTGGTTTCGAATTTTTTTCTCCTTTGATTTAGACTAAACGAAGACAGGGATGAAAGAAAAGATCCGGAATGTGTCTTTTATTTTGTCTCCGGAGTTTTGGGTTTTTAGTATGGACAAACCACGCCGAACACGGTAACAGTCACGCTGTGCTTGGAAGAGGCGAGACAACAGATAGAATATAGCAGAATGATAGGACAGAAGGAGACTGAATCAGAAGGGGCCGCCAACCACCCACCCCGTGAGAGTTAGGGATTCCAGTGAAATACTGTCCACGTTCTAATGTAATTCAAGAAGAGCAAAATTTTGACGACTTTTCATTTACCAATTTCACATTTTGAAGAAACCTTCACATTCGTATTTCACCAAATGGATGAACGCCATTTTCTCCTTACGACATTCAATAAACGGTGTGTTCACTGAACAAAAGCTCCAGTGTTGCACTATTTCTTTTACATCCTGTGCATTTTCATGACAAAGCGGTATTGGTTTGTTCCACTTGGTGTCACACAATATTTGTGCTACCATGAATGTTAAATTTTATTTCGTCTCTCGTCACAAGTTCCCAGGCCTTAATATGCATCTTTCTCCACAGACTTTCAATTCTTGTTTTTGGATTACAGTTAATCTTTGCGAGCGCGCATGCTCACCCCCCCCCCCCCAAATAAAACCCACAACCTTTGCGCGTGGCATGCTCAGCTGCCATGCACTGTAGGGCCGTGTGCTGTTAACATCAAAATTGTGGGTGATATAAGCGAAACAATCTAATTCTCATTGTAGCTACCAAATTGGTGTTTGAATCGAAGAAGTACCCGGCTAGAATGTTGTGGTTCATAATTATAAAATTTACCAGCTGCGGCATACTCGTTGTCAACGTGACCCCAGATGGATGCCACGTAGTTGTGATTGTGATGAAGTTCTAACCACATGTTGCTGTTGCTGTGGGAGAGAGCGTGGAACTGGAAGACGTACAGACCAGCCTGCATAGAAATTGTCAACACAATCAGACAGTGAGTGACACATTAGGGCATGTTAGCACTCAATTGAGGCACCTATAAAGTACGAACGTTCGGTGTTGACCCCAACTTATGAAAGATCTATATGGAGGGAGAAGAGGGAACGTACGCTTTAACTTATGGTAATGAATTAATAGGGTTCCGTTTATTTACTCGTCTTCGACAAAACAACAACAACAAAAAGTGTAGAATTGTATTATATGCCATCTTAAACGCTCTGTACAAATGAATTTCCCTCATAAGATAATAAAGTGTTCTATCTTATCTTATCTTATCTTAGCTTAGTCTATAATCTTTTCTTGCTCACCGTTGGACAAGTGAATACACCAGTCTGACTATTGTAAGCCCCGCCCACATTGGTGAAGATGGTATCATAGACCACTTTCTGGTTAGCTTGCAGAGATTCGTGGTGAGACTGCCCGGCAGAACGAGCTTGTGAAACAGTGAATTTACGTGATTGGTACAAGTTGAGAAAGGCGTGATGGTCCAAAACAGCCAAAGGAAATTTAAAAAATCTACCAGCATAGCCCAGATTTCACAGACTTGAAACAGTCAACTAATTGACTCTGCTGTCATTATTGTACACATACATTTTCACATTCCACTCTGTACCAAACTGATATTGTCTCAGAGGTTTAGGAGATCCTGACGATTAGGCGGCAAGTGGATCCCATTCACACTGGGATTTGTCTTGCGTTCGTGATCTCATGTCTTTGATGCCACAGAACCCGCTTTCTGAGATCTGTGGCGAGTAGCCTACATACTGCACACACTACATCCAGTACTAAGAACAGTATGCTTCTTACTCTCCCGCGAGCAAGTAACGTGGATGATTCCAAATGAACAATTAATAGTTCAACCGAAGCTTACCTTGTCTTACAGGAGAGATAGAATTGTTTTACCTGAAATGTATTCCATTTCTTAAATTCATTATTAGGTATGCTAATTAACATTGGAAAATACTTTTAAAAAAATTCCTTCAAGAGTTTTATAAAATGTATAGCAAAAAAGTTGTCATAATCATTGCGAATGCAAATGTGAGGTTTTGTAATATGACCAGCCAAAATTGAATGTATTTTAACTTACGTACAATTCACATTAATAATCTGCAAACAAACGGCTGCCACTGCGATAAAGATTGAGAAGGCCATGTTTGTGTCCTCTTCCTTCCTCTCAAAGCAAAGACTGAAATCAGCGGTGTGAATTAGGCTGTCTGTTCTCTGGTCGGTGGGATCCGTGTGTGTTTATCGCTCAGTTCTATTTAATAATAGTTCATGCCTCGGACACACATTGACCATCTAGCGCTGCATGTTCAACATTATGTCAAGAAGATTATATAAGATGGAAGTAGCCATCTGAAGATAATGGCAAGTGCATAATATGCAATCTTAGCTTGCATCAGTTGAGGGCTTTCGGAAATTCAGGTCTGGGTTTCACCTGCATAACTTTAGTGGGAAAATGCAGAAAAATCGAGTTTAAAAAACAACCTCAATTGTTGAAAAAAAACAAACAAACAGTAAACATGCTTAGATTTTCAATTAGTATAGTTTCATTTGATACTTTCATGAAAGTGCTGGTCAGCTTGTGCTTATGGAACGACTGTCCTAGATAAACCTAGAATTTCCAAATCACGAGTTTTAGACCGTTTTTAACTCTTACAGTCAGCATCAAATCGTCCACAGGGGCCTCTTTTGGGGTCTGCAGTTCGTTTACAGTTCTACATGAGTTCGTGTGGCTATAGAGATACAGTATAAGAGTAGGCTGTCGAATGAAACAGTCAAACAGTCAGTGCAAAATACAATTGCTTCAGAATATCAAGGCCTCATCATAGGCATTCAGCATTTCAATGGTCTGTACAAGGGAAGGGGCATCACTCAAATCGAGCGCACGTATTTTATAGATAACCCCTGGGGGAAGGAATTTCGGTCATAGGAGAAACTCCAAACTTGCAAAGAATGTACCTGTACACTTTGTATGTACAGTAAATAGACGTTTTATGATTCATCGAAAGAAGGATTTTGTTATTTCAGTTAAAACCAGTTAATAAAGAAATTTATTTTCATGAATTATTTCAATAATCACCACAATAAAAGCAAAATGGCGAAAACATTATTTAGATGATAATTCAAAATGGAGGAGGAATTGTGTACAGTTGGGATCGCAAGGGTTGGGAATGTCGACTGGGGCTCTGAGAACCACTGCTCTGTGCCAACTGTCCACGAACTTTCGACTGACACAAATATTACGTAATAAACTCTACGATAAAAAAAAACTAGCCATCTGTCGGACTTCCAAGATTTGAATACGGCTGTTAAGTTCAATAAAACTGCATCTTTGAGAATCATGAGTTTCTAGTACCTGGCTGTATATACTTCGTTGAGTTACAAATTAAGGTCACATTGCATTAAATCTGATTGTCTCCTGCAGTCAATCAAGTGCACTACTTTAACCCTCTAGGTCCCCGTCACCATTTCTACTAGGGGAAAAACTGAGCTTCACACTGGGTCCGTGGGTGACTAATATTTCAAGTCCAATCCAGGCTCTGAAGTGTCTGTGGCACTGGGGACAGGCATGTAGCTGGTGATGTCCAGATGTAGGTGGTTTAAGTGCCTTCTCCTTGCCTTGCTGGTGTTTCACAACGGCGCTGCCGATCCTATGCTCTTCATAGGCGGAGGTAATAAACAGTTAATTAATAGTGTGAAACATCGACTTTAAATATCAGAGAACACCAGAGAGCAGCACGCAAAGGCAATAATAGGCAAGATTGCGTGCAACTAGGTTTTTATTTTCTTTTTAGTGAACGCATAGATAATGTCCGTTCGTGACATCCTTCCTGCTGTATGATGTGGCGTCCGAGATAACTAATAAAGGCATAATTATATCAGACTTATGCCAAAAGGCAACTGACGGTTCATTGCATTCCTGAATATGATGGCTATCAAATAGTATTATTATAGAAAAAGGAATGCGCCAGTAAGAAAATGTAATAATCCTATAGAATCATAATGGCGTAAGTCACCAAATGACAGGAAAAGAAACAGTTTTTTCTTAATATCTCAAAAGTGTCAAAAATGACGCACGCCTTTAGCGCAGAACACTGACGAAATGTCTCCTAAACTCTCTCACGAGTTAAGAATTCAATTATTTAGGCACTTTGTGGATTGTTCTTCTGTCGCCACCAACTGCATGTTCTTAGCCAAGACACAGGATATTGAGGAAAACCATTCCTTTTCTGAATATGACTGTGTCCACAAATTGCGCGCGTATAAATTGTTGAGACATAGTGAGCATTAGTTGTTTTTTTTTTCTATTATGAAGGCATAGGGCGGACATCTGCTGCATTGTTGACATCGTTGATACGCGCTCAGCGAGAAGGGGGCAGAATTTGGCAAGCTGATTTGTCTCTGTATGATGTATCCGTATCATCGCGGCTAAGTTGTAAGTCTACATGGTCGGCAATTATATTTCACGTCTTCATGCCAAGTTTCAGAGCGATGCCTTCAGTAGCTTCCGAGTCTATTCATAACGAAGAGTCTTTGTTGTTGTTGGATTTTTAGATAATAAAACTAAATTGGAACTCACAGGGTTAATCCTACCTTCAATATGATAGACACGTACAAGATTGCTGGATTCCATAATGACTTGGATGTCTGGTCTCTGCGCCATTCCAACAGGCTATTAAGGGTCAAGGTCCAGATATAAAGATCTTACATGTTCCCAGGTCTGTAATCTACAACATTTCTGAGGCTTCACAATAAATGTTTGGAATCTTTGGGATCGCCAGAGCCGATTGAAAATATATAATTGGTAAGTAGAAATGTATACCGGTATGATTATTTCAAGTATGGCATTATAGATAATTATGATCATGACAATTATGTGTGTTTCATGCGTCCAAGCACGGACGAAATTGGTAATAGGCCCAGGCCAACTGGGATATGAAGGCTACACTTCGAACTGCTCATTAAGTATTTTTGTGTCACAATTATAATAAATCTGGAACATAAGCTGGTCTCTGTTGCTGGTATCTGCGTATCTATATCTATCTATATCAATCTTTTAGTTTTATGAGTCTTCTTTAAAATATGAATATTTTGCTCTACAGGATCCCCCCCCCCCCCTTTTTGACTTTCATTACAATGTTTTCACTAAGGCGCCCCCTTACTTTGCTTTAAAGATGGGGAATCCCCACCTCTCGAAATTGTAAGTCCATGCCAAATGGACAGCCTGCCCCCTCCCCCGCCCCTTCCCCTATATCTGGTCTGTCCTGCATGCACTTCCAACATTAAATGTTGCTACCTTTCAAACTTAAAATGTAAAAAATATATGCGTTTTCCCACTAAATTATTTCTATCCGGTAACTGTTTTAATTATGGACATCAAATCCCTCTCCCACCCCCCCTCCAAGTTTGTCCTCTCCACCTCCACCATCCTTTGTGTGTGTGTGTGTCATGGTTGCATATTCAATTTCCAAGCTCTGTCCTCGTTTTGTTGCCCTCCTCCCTCAAATCTGTTGCCATGGTTACTGACCGATTTATCTTTTTTCAGTCTTTTTTCCCCCAAAATATGTTCCATTCCCAAGTTGTCATTAAAATCTTTTTAACTTTTCGAAATCATTGTAGATGACATTTCCAAAACAGAGCTCCTCAGTGTTCCAGGCCAAATTCGCCCCTATGCGTACTGCATGATGCAATCAGTGGCGGATCCACTAAGACTACTGATTAAGCTTCAGAGCCCCTAATCCCGGATGGTTCCTGAAGAAAAACTTCTTTTAAGAGCGAATTTTGGTTGTTGCCCTATCATTCTTGATTGCGAAGGGGCACAATAACAGTTCAAGCTTCAGGGTCCTCAAATGCAGGTCCGCCATTGTTAGCGATCTCGGGTATTCTTAATTTCCTTCCCATTTTGAATCGCTATCTACTAATAATATTGAAGCAGCAGTTTTTAGTGAACTGTTATTTCCTTAGAGTTGTGCAACATTTACATAATATATTATTTCCCACTTTGGGAGTTCCTCCTTTGACTGAACGGTATCCCAAATTCCTCCAGTGGCTAATATTCATTCCTCTTTTTAGATTTGAAATTCCTCTCATGGCTCCTTGCTTCCACAGTTCTAAAGACTCATTTATATCCGCAGTTTACTTAACATGTATTTCATTTCATTTTATTTTGTTTTATTTAAATTTAATTTCATTTTTGTTTTATATTTCTATTCCCTTTTCTTTCCTTTCAATTCATGTTATTTCAGTTTATTTTACTCTATTTTATTTTTTCCTTTTTTCTTTCATTCAGTATTTTTCTATCTATTTTTCATATTGTTTCATTTCTTGCCCACAATTTCTTTATAGCTGGGTTTGGGGGTGTTTATTGATTCATATCACACTTTATGTCACCTTTCTGTGTTATTCAAAGTGTTAGTGCTCGAAGTAATCATGGTTTTGCTAAATTATGACACATTCAATTTCCGCAGATCACCGCCATGGATTCTACAAAATGTCTCATTGTAATCGCAGCCGTGTTGGCCAGTGGAGCTTTGGCTATGGCACACGGTAAGTGTCATAACCAAAGAAATATTGAAATGTGTACAGAGACAAAACGTTTTCCACAAGAACAGCAGTCGCCAACCGGTGGCGTGTGACTTGCCTGCGGCCCTTTTAGCTGTCATCTGTGGCTCTTTCATTTTCTTAATTGTCAGTAAAGAAAAAAATCTTTCAGTGAGACAAAAAAACAAACAAACCAAGAAACAAACTACATGTAGGCCTATACAGACGTTCATGCATGTTGTGGCTCTCTCTGAAGTTTAATTCTATCGAAAATCTCAAATATATGGCTCTTCTATCCGCAAACTTGCCGATCCCTGCTGCAAAAGAAAGAAGAAAATCTCACTTTTGAAAGATTTTATTCTGTTACCGAAAGTTTTTGTCGGTTTTTCATGTTCTTCTTCAATGCAATGCCGCGCGATCAGAGACATTGTTTGGACCTTTTTAAACTATCGACGCCTGGGTCGTATGAAAAGCAGCAATTGGACCTCGCCCTTAATGAGAAGTCAACCCACGCATCTAAATCAAGCACACAAATAAATCGCTGGGACTCCAATGCATGAGTGTTTCAGTGGATTAGCGCACAGGGGCCACCCAAAAAGGCCGTGTGCTCAGTGTGCGGATTCTCCCTCCCTATGCAGGTTTTCATACGCTTAGCCCCCCCCCCCTTCCCCCCTTGTGCGAACGCACGGCCTCTAGAATGTAGGGCTGGGCGGCACCAGCACCTTTTCAATGTCGCGACTCCCAACTCCGACCCATAACTTCTCGAATCGACACCGTCTCCGACTCCAATGACGTCACGAGTCCTTGCTGAACGGACTCTGACCTCGAGTAGGACGTGATGTGGCGACTCCATCACTTCCCTAGTGTCGACTCCGAGACCCCGACTCCGGCACTGACCCTGTGAATTTGCATGATGCAAATGTAAACAGTCAAACTTTAATTGGCGGTCTCCTGCCTGGTGCGGGGCATTGGTACGGTACTGTAGTGTCGGTGGGACCCAGAACTAGTTCCCTAAATATTTAAAATCTGTTGCAATGTAAAGTTTACACGTATCAAATGTAAATTAAGCACGGGTAATGAGAAGGAAAACTAGAGAGCCCCCGCGGTGTGGGCACTAGTGCCGGTACCGGTACCAGGTTCTGGTGTCGGAGTCGCAAGGTGAATGTTAGTACCTAAGGAGTCGATACTGGTGTCAGAACCGTGCCCAGCACTACTTCGATCTTCAATGCTGATGAAAATGCCTTAATGGTTTCTGAATTTTAATTTACATTTTACGTGAACTGTTTGGTTGTTGCATAAGAGATATGAGTTTTAAACATACATTAAAAAAAACTAATTTGATAATAATAAAAAAAAAGAAGAATAAAACGAACCCAAGCGTTTTCATTTATTACCATAATTGAATAGCGTATCCACCTCCCTCCTGACTGCTTTTGCGTACACCCCCCCCCCCTTCCCCTCGAGGCGTATGTATTTTATTTATGGCTCTCTAAGCAATATTACAAGTAAAGTAAAACTTTAGCATCGTTAATGGCAAAAACAGCAAAAGCAACGGATAGACAAATTAAGAAACAAACAAAATGATAATAAAAAGAAAAAAAGTCGTATATCTAAAATCTATGAGCACATAAAACTTTCGTCATCAATTACTCAAAAGTTGAAGGAATGGAGTCAGAACCTTAACAATTTAAGGGGATGTAATGTCAAATAAAGAAGAAGTCCAGACATACTTATTGCTGTCCTTCAGGTGAGAAACGTCAGGATGCATTCATTCGGCCCGCCTTCTCTGCCGGATTGACAGTCATGACCAACGTATCTGACCATGTCAATGTCACATTTGACCGAGTGTTTCTCAACACTGGCAACAATTATGACAGTAGCACTGGTGAATTCACAGCTCCGTATAACGGAACCTACTGGTTTGCTTATCATGCCTTGGCGGAAAATGAGTAAGTTTGGGATAGATAGATAGATAGATAGATAGATAGATAGATAGATAGATAGATAGATAGATAGATAGATAGATAGGTAGATAGATAGATAGATAGATGGGTAGTAGGTAGGTAGGTAGGTAAGTAGGTAGATAGAGAGATAAATAGATAGGCAGGCAGGCAGGCAAACAGACAGACAGACTTTGAATATGAGCACTGTCTCTATCTCCCAGTGGACAGCTTTGGTTACACCTGTATGTCAACAACAAGTACTACAGCTCAGCCTATGCACATATCAGTGCACAGTACGGAGCTGCCAGCAACAACGCTGTGATAACATTGAGTAGAGGTAAGTCTGGCCATAGATATCTTATTGTAATATCTGTGTAATGCTAACTCGTGTGATCTCTTGACTAGTTCAGCTGATTGTTTGGTTAGCCTTAATTTTTATACTGACCGTTGAAAATGCCAATAACTTCGTGAGTTTGCGAGATATAACATAAACAGATAAGAAAATAAAATAAATAAGATAAATAAATGAAGAAAGAAAGAAATGGCTGACAGATGAAGAATAAAGACATAGATGTCGTCGATTCTCTGCTGAAACAACGGTAAATCAATTCTTGAGGGAAGGCCCAGCTTTCTCAGCATCAGAAGTGTAGATGTTATCTGTAATGAGGCAGACAGGGGAAGAGATGGGCGGACAATATCCCAGAATGGACGGGCTTGAGGTTGAGCGATACAATCAGGAGGTCAGAAAACCGAGAGGATTGGAGGATGCTGGTTGCCAGATCACCTGTGGCGCCCCAGACGGTCCACAACACTACGGGATAGAGAGAGACAGAGAGAGAGAAAGACTGAGAGAGAGGAGAGAGAGAGAGAGAGAGAGAGAGAGAGAGAGAGAAAGAGAGAGAGAGAGAGAGAGAGAGAGAGAGTAAGTAATTAGGTGATAATTCTCAAACACTTTCATTGGTATACTTTTGCTTATATTTATACACATGTCGGTTTCTGTTCAATGGGATATAGTCTAATTCATTTTTGTCTTTCTCTAACAAGATTTCAATTTTCATGTTAACCAGGTTCCATCGGAGCTTCGACGATGTGTAAATCTGAAAAACGAAAAAAAAAGAAAGCCCAAAGTAAATAATAAATAAGTAAAAAGATAAATTATATATGAAAATAAAGAAAGTGATAAATGCATATGACAATAGATAAATCAGTAAATAGTAAATAGTAAAGAAATAAATGAATGATAATAAATAAATAAATAAATAAATAAATAAATAAATTAGATAATATCATGAGACAATCGGAGTTTCACCTGTATGAGATTACATCAATGAAATTTATATTTTAAGCTTAATATTTAGCTCGTAGTTTATGCTGTTCAAATATTAATATTATGTAGTCTATCTCAGTTAGTTAAAACAAGAAAAAAAAATCTAATAAAACAAGTCATTTTCAACATGGTGCCAAGTTACGGCAATAGGCATGGTTTAAAATAATGTTCATGTTTTTAGCAAAAAAAAAAAAAAATGAAATAATTCGTACAATTTTTAACAGTTACATTTCATAAGAACGACATATCATTAAAATGATATATCTTAAAAATTAGATGTCATTTTACAAGAATTACACATAACAGCATTTACATTAGCTATCATGGCATTTCAAAACCACACATCATAATAATGATATATTATCATAACAATAACATTACATTTCATACCATATTCACATGATGTCAACAACTTATTACTACAATTACATATCAAAATATTTCCCAACAATTGAATATCAGCACAATTTTGAAATGTGATCGTAATATAACAAGTGCACAAGAGAGCGTCTACATTTATTATTGTTACCGGGTAACCATGACGTACTATAACATTTCAAAAAATCACACATCATTATAACTACACATTATTGCAACAGTCACATTTCATAGAAAATAATTTACCACACAATTATTCTAACCATTACTGATCATAATATCTCATAATAATTGCACATCATAACATAATGCACTGACATAATGTTGTAACAATTACATATGTCATTTCGTAACAAGTATGTATCATAGCGTTCAAAACAATCACACCTCACAATGAATACATATCATAACAATTACATGTGATGTGCACAATGCTATTAACATCGTCATGAGATTAGAACGAATTCAACGCTTTTCTCCCCGTCTATTCCTTCCCTAAAAAGTTGGTTTCTTCAACCTTATCACTGCCATGGGCGATATTATTGTCCTTTGTCATAGGTTTTTGAGCTAGAAGTGATAACTGTTATAAATCTTGGTATTTGGAGTTTGGATTGAGCTGGAAGCCTCAACAATGTCCTAGTTTTTTTTTTTTTTTTTTTTAAATTTTATTCTATCTTATTTTAGAACTGAATCAAAATCAGCCTCGCTGTTTCAACGATTCTAACAGAGAATAAAATTTTGAAGAGGGCAATTTCTGTTAAATCCACGTTTCTAATTTCACTTTCTATGTGGAATCGACGTTCACGCGAGTGTTTCAACGCTTCTAATGCGCTACTATATTAGAAAGAAAATTGTAAATTAAATCTTCCGATTTTTTAGCACCGAATCGCTTCAAAACGATTCCTATTTTTATTCCAACTTCCGTTCTAATTCATTGATGAATCATGACGGAGTTTAATTAAGACAAGCAGCGCGTTTATCACTTCATTCTAAGCCCATCCCGCTTGATATGATGCCCAGACTCCCACCCACGCACCTCTTTTTGTTTTTCTTATCCCCGACATGATTTATTATTGAATTAGAACGAATTTATAATAAAAATAGGAACTGTTTTAAAGGGATTTGGTACTGAAAAACTTAGAACGGAAGCTTCTAATTTCACTTTTCTTTCTAACATGGAACCGCATTAGAACTATTGATGCACTCGCGTGAAGGCCATTTCTAAATAGAAAGTGAAATTAGAAACATGGAAACAGAAATTGTCCTTTTCTACATTTTATTGTAAGTTACAATCGTTTTGATTCAGTTCTAAAATAAAATAGAATAAAAATTTAGAACAGTGTACACGCAGCTTTATCATTATTAAAAGCATTAATTTAACTTTATTCTATTCTATTTACTCTAGAATACAAGTTGTGAGTTGTGAACTGTTGTGAGTTGTGAACTGCGCCTAACAGGCTGCGTTATACAATTTTGCTCTGAGATAGAGAGAGATAGAGAGAGAGGTAGAGAGAGTGAGAGAGAGAGAGAGGGTGAGAGAAAGAAAGAGTGAATGAGAGAGCTTCTGTAAAGCGCATAGAGCATTTCTAAGGCAATGGATATACGCTATATAAATATTATTATTATTATTATTCCTATCTAAATGAGGTACCCGCCCTAGCCGGGGATTTAACTTGCTTCCGCACCGCAACCCCCCCCCCCCCATTCAACTTTCCCCCTCTCTCCTTCCTCTCGCTCTCTTTCTCTTTCTTCTCCTCCATCCTCCCTCCTCTCTCTCCCTCTCTCTCTCTGTACCCAGACCCTTTCGCAAGAAACAAGCCTGTCTGAAATAAATAATCATGTGGGATTGTGTAACTGTTTTGTTTGTTCCGAAGGTCTAAGTTATCTTATTTCTAAACGCAGGTGACATAATACATGTGATGGGCCGAGGTGACAGCATTTTGTACGGTCAGCCTGATGAGGTCTACTCCACTTTTTCCGGGTATCTCATGTACTACCAGTCGTAACCTCTCTGCTATGCTGTGCATTAAGTTTCGGTTATGACGAAGAATTCAAATAACAGAGGTTATAACCGTGTTATCAGGTTTTATGTGTTTTAATTACAAAACCTGTGAATGTTTGTTGTAAAGACAATAAAGTCTCAGTTACTGCTATTTGAGCAATATAGCCAATTTGTGTATGTGTGGAAGAGAGAGAAAGAGAGAGAAAGTGAGAGAAAAGAGAGTAGGATACGGAGAGACAGAGAGAGAGAAAGATAGAGACAGTAAAGAGAGTGAAGGAGGGAGAGAAAGAGAGATAGGGAGAAGGAGAGGGACAGTGAGGGAGAAAGAAAGAAAGAATGAGACAGACAGAATGGGGGAAAGAGAGAAAGGATGAGGTAGAGAGGGAAAGGCGGGGAGGGAGGAGGGGGTGAGAGAACGAGATATATAAACAGACAGGCAGACAACGCCAAATTTGGAAAAACCTTACTATTGTGATCAGTTTCCGATAAGGAACAGCTTTCAACGAACAATGGAATCTTTCCCCAACTCTAAAGCAGCGAACCATTCACTGTAGAAACAAATCCAAATGAAATAGTAAGTCGAAATAATCTTTCCGCTTCCACTCAGTAATCTTGCCCACAGCATCCGCTCCGTTTAAAAACAACAACAACGTATGAAAAACTCTTTTAGCCTCTATAGTGGTGAGGAGCGGAACAGATACTGTGGACAAGTATACAGAGGCAAAGAGCGTTTTATTCTTTCATACGTCATTTTCCGTAAAAATAGCAGATGTGTGGACAAGACCACTAAGTCCTTGAAATAGATGAATCATTTTCTGTCAAATATTCAGCTAGTTTTTTTTTTAATCCAATATTTACTAACAATGACCAAACAAGGCCTGGAAGAAAATACATTCACTGGAGTCATCTCCATCCGAAGGTGTTTGAAATCAGAACAAGGTAAGAAAGAAAGAAGACTAAGACAGAGAGAAAGAGAGAGCGAGAAAGAGAGAGAGAGAGAGAGAGAGAGAGAGAGAGAGAAAGAGAGAGAGAGAGAGAGAGAGGAGAGAGAGAGAGAGAGAGAGAGAGAGAGAGAGAGAGAGAGAGAGAGAGAGAGAGAGAGAGAGAGAGAAGAGAGAACGAGTGTATAAAAAAAAATTATACAAGAGATCTCCGGATTAACTAAGAGCAACGAGTATTTCGCTCTTGGTTTACTTTATTATTAAATATTCCAATACATGATTAAAAAAAGATCCCACAATTTTCTACTATTCCAGCACGTCATCAAATTAATTATTGCGAAAGAGTGACTACTTATTGTCCTTCACACATTATGAAACTTATACAACACTTGGACTGGGTGTTTTATTTATCCTTTTTGCACAGACATAATTATCATATATTTAAAGTGAATATCCATTTGTTCTTCATAAATCGTCAGATTATCATGAATTTAGACAGAATGTCCATTATCCTCCATAAATCGTCGAAGTTTCATTAATGTAGACTGAGTGTCCATTATCCCACATAAATCACCAAATTATCATAAATACGGACTGGTTATCTTGCATTGATCTTTTAAATCGCCATAAAGAGACTGAATGTCCTTTAATCCTTCGCACAGGTCGAGATCCGATAATTATATGTTATCCAGTAGAGTTGAATGGGATGCATGACGTGTTTGTGTCGCCCAGTTGAAATTGAACTACAATAATACCGTAGGTCAGGATGGTCCCAAGTAGCTGTGGATAGATTCATTGGTGCGTGGATGGATGGATGAATGGATGGATGGACGATTGGACGGTCAATAGAGGCATGGTTGGATGGATGGATGGATGGATGGTTGCATGAGTGGGTGGATGCATGGATGGATGAATGGATGGATGAATGGACGGATGGATGGATGGATGGATGGTTGGATGGATAGATGGATGGTTGGATTGATAATGGATGGATGGATGGATAGATGGATGAAGCAATGGATGGATGGATGGATGGATAGATGGGTGGGTGGGTGGATGGATGGACGCATAAATGAATGGAGAGGTGGATGGATGGATGGATGGATGGATGGATGGATGAATGGATGGACGGACTGATGGATGGACGGATGGAAGGATTGGATTGGGAGGCTATTTGGATTGAATGGACTGAGTAAATAAATAGATCTATGTGAAAAATACTGTAACTGGATGGATGAAACAATAGGAAACTGTGTGGAGGACTGGATAAATAAATTAATGAATGAATGGACAGATGGATGGATGGGTGGGTGGCTGGGTGGAGGGACGACCGGATGGATGAATGAACAGACGGGTGGATGGATGGATGATGGATAGATGGATGGATGAAAAAAAAATCAAAATAACTTGATGCGTGATTTCAAAACGTTCCAAACTAATTACCATTAACAGAGTCTGTGTAGTGACTGTAAACATTCCATACACACTGATATCTATGTCCTGGGCACTGGCTTGGTTCATGAATACAGACAGCTGTAGACAGAACGGAGATTAAGGCTGGTGGCACACTGGGTCAAGTCCGTTTTGCGTCCCTTTTGACGCGGTACGCGAAGTCTCTCTCTTCGCCAGCTTACTCAAGGCAGGTTTGACCGTCCCGAACTAGTGAGACATACGCGTTTTCAGCCTCGCCAATGTGCGAGGTCCTAAGTAAATCCGCAATCCATTTTCTCTCACTACAGTCGAAACGAAGCAGACTTGATGCAGTGTGTCTCCAGCCTAATTTGAATTCCTTGGTGAAACATTTGATACAGTCTTCCTATAATCAAAGATGCTAAGTACAATAAGATAAAACACTCCCTTAAGCGTCTTCGCGCCTCTAAAAAAGTCAGGCATACAATTTGCACACTGATCGGGTGCGGGGTCCATGGCGCATTGCGTGATAAGAATGCTTGCTATAATGAGAAATTAATGATGCAGAGTTTCTACTGAACCCCCCCCCCCCCCCCCCCCCAAAAAGTCAGTTTTACTACAGCCATTGTAGTAATAATTACAAAATAAGTGAGTTCAATCAAGGCCTACAGCATTAACTGTAAATAGTGAACATTTTCCCCAATTTGCCTTTGTAAAATATGGCATTATTCATGATTTCCGCGCATTCGTCACAAGGTGGCTGTGCGAAATCTGTGCACGCTAAATACGCTAGCTGTCTCGTTTTGTTTCAGTTAGTAGCACTGATATGATCAGAGATGTATAGAGAGGTTTCACTATTGGTCGATTTTCACTGCCGAGACATGGTAGGCTCCGCGAAACCACTGTTAGCATGGAGCGGAAAGTAGGTTGCTGCAGTAAACAATATCCGTTCGGGCATTTCCATAGGGCGTAAGAACTTACAAACGGCTCTATATAGTTTCAATCAGCTCAAAAATATGAACAAACCACAGTCAACAGATACGCACACTGTCTTTGTTGAAGAAGGTCTCAATTCTTGTTTACCGCAGCGACGTCGTTTTGCGATTTGGCGGAAGTGAGATCTCTCTATAAATACATACTCTCTGATATTATGGCTTAGAGTCTTAACTAACGTCAGCACCGTGGGTTGGTTAGACTCGGGTGCCATTTTTCTTAACCTCACTGCTTTCTTATGATGTCCCTTACCTTTTGTAACATTGAGGGTGACAGCCATTTCCAGGATACAGCATAAGGAGCGTTATAGACAGAGCGAATCTGGAAGTATAAACAACAGATGGCAACTATGGCGAATCTAGACATGGGAGCTCGAAGCATTTTTTTTAAAAAGCAAGCTGAGGTCTAAATCAGTGACTCCTAGAAATCAAAACATCAGATCAGAAGCTTGAAAAACAAAGATATATTATTAAACATTGGTTTTCAACTTTTGACAATTTGAACGCATACATAGTACAGATATCTTGCTCATCATGACATTAACTTATATCACAACTCAATACACTCAATAACTGGCATACATATGTGACCTTAGTGAAATATGGCACACGTACTGCCTTTAGACTGCAATATCTGCAAAACTGTCAATGCTGAGCAGTTAGAGATATTCAAACTGGCTCTCCAGGAATATGTATATTTTATTGAAGTTCCCTCAGGCCTATGCAAGCTCTAAATACCGAATTTATTTAGATAACCTGTCGCACCTCAAAATTCCGCTTTCAGAGCACAAAATACTCCTTCAGGCAGTGAAAGGATTGAAAAGTACTGTTCAGTTCCACATTCTGTACTAGTGCCACAAATCCCTAATCAGATCGAATAAAAAATGGTCTGGTTTTGACCCGTTGCTCACCAACGAGACTTGCAAGTCATCCGGCAAAAAAAGACTTGTAATGAAAATTACCTCGTAGCCTTCGTTTATGATAATTATGGTTAGTTTGTCGATATTTGTCAGCCTCACTGTACACGACAAAACCAGTCATCATTCTTCAAAGCTTTGTTCATAAATTGTTCTGTGTTAAATCACATCGTCGGGTATTTGCCATATTGTTGTATGTGCATTTTTGCCTTTTCCAGAAAATGAAGACTGAAGTTTGGTCGGGAAAAAGGACTAAAACGCATATAACATTAGGCCCCAAAAAACATGTCTGGAAAAGTTTTTAACTGATTGGAATGACACTTACAAATAATGAAACTATGAGTGAGGGAACTGCTTTCATGACAAAACCTCAAAATCGGCCCAAAACGTCCCATACAACAATATGGCAAATACCATTAAATATCTCATTAAGCAGAGAGTTAACTTCCTCATTTCTTTTTTCTCCCTCTCCCTTACCTGTGAGTTGATGTGACCACAGGTCAGTGTTATAGACACCAGGCCTGTCACACACATAACAACAGTGTAAGCAAGCAAGAGGATCTGATCCCACTTCAAAGATCCGTTGATTATTCCGTAAATCACGAAACAGAACATCGGGACGGAAAATGTGAATGCCAACCCAATTGTATGTTTCATCACGTGATACGATCTCTCTACTAAATCATTCAAACTTTTCTGCTGATTGATAAAATCATCAAAGTTTTCTTCTACTAGGACGTTGTTTGCCGTGTTTTCAGTCAGTATTCCCAACAGTTTTTCATAAACGTGTTTGTATTCGTAATACAAAGCCAAAAGCAGGCCACCGCGTATGCTGTTTGCTCCGAAATAAGCAGCGTTACCCATAAGAGAAGAAATCCCCAGCACAGCCGCTGCCAAAGGCAGCCCGGACGGGTGACTTGTCTCAAACGGCCAGACCTGGGTGTACATTGTATCAGAGAAAAGTATCATTCCCACGAAATAACCTGTAATCTGGACCATCAGGCAAATCATTATTGCCACAAAGAAAATCCTTCCATATTTCATCACTTTGGCGGTATCAGTGTGAATTTCATATTTCTCTTCATAGTCCAGCCAACCACAAATCATTGGAATGAGATACCTGAAATGGCTGAAGCTGTCAGCAAAGAAAAGCAGAGAAAAAAATCCTTGAATAGTACCGTCCGTCAAAGAGAAAACAAAGTCCGAACCGCCTTGGTATGTTTCAATCGTATTCCTAACATTTCTCACCGTGTTAAGGAGGTGCAATATGAAAACCAATATAAAATGTATCCATTTCAGACAGTTCAGTTTTCTTGTATTTCCATGGGGACATTTTTTCTTCATTTCCTGTAAATTACGTTCCACCCCGGGTACCCCGTCATTTCTCTGCTGCAGTGGATCGGAAACTGTGAAGAAGTCCAGGCCACGCGGCAAGATATCGCTTTGTTTTGTCTTATTTGAGTTAGCTTTCGTCTCACTGAAGGCGTTTTTATTTTGCTGGCCCATTTTCTTTGCAAAGAACTGAGATGAGCCCTTTTTACTTAAAAAAGTTTGGGCTTTGGCATGGTTTATAGAGGCTTTGCATGGTCGTCGTCCGGCCCTTTCCTGTGCATTCACTCCTATATTTGAACGTTTGCAGGAGCAAAGGTCAGGAATAAACATGCCTGACAATTTACAGTACAAAAGACCGTATTTCAAATTTCTGCTCAACTTTGATTGATCGAAGCGTAGAGATAAACATACAGAACTGTTTTCAGGCTCTTTGTGTTGTTTATCGTCCATTGTTGACGGGTATTCAGTCAGAAATCACACCTGGCAATGAAGATATAAATTATTAAGGTATTTATTGCAGAATACTACCACTCTCTAAAGATGGGCGCACACATGCGACTTTGTAGCGTTGCTGCTGGGCGTCGCAAAGTTTTTAAATTTAGGCCATGATGGATGGGGATACTCATACAATGACATACACGGCACACGCCCAATACAGACACAACGGGAACATGAAAATAAGATACGAAACGACAGCATCAAGACAAAGAGTCGCCTGCGTGCGCCCAGCTTAAGATTAAAATCGCTTCACGGCTCCAGTACTGCTTCATTCGATCTCCGGGGTTCATAAAAATTAAGATGAGGTCATAAGATGGCACACCAAAGTGTAGTCCATCATTTCTGAACAAAAAAACGTGAAGGTATCTCAGCTATACGAGTAGATTTTAAAGTGTTGTAAAGTTGCTCTTGTGCTTTGTAAAGATTAACTATAGATTAGAAGCAATTACAAAAAAAAAAAAAAAAAATTGATATGGAGATAGGACCAAGCAATACCGGGGCAACGACCTATGAATAACTGTTAAAATTTACGATTACAGTATAAATTACAATTATTTTCTGTTATCTGTAATTAATTAAGCAGTAATTTAACAAACCAAAAATAACCAAAGTGTTAGGCCATTACAAAAAAAAAAAAAAAGTTTAAAGCATTCATAATACAGACATCTAGAAATTTATACTCTGGCAAAAATGTAAGTGGGCTAGCCATGTCGGAAGAATGAAAGACAACAGGTGGACAAGGCGTTGCACTGAATGGAGACAGAGAAACGGAAAGAGATCATGAGGACGAAGCGAGAGACGATGGAGGGATGATATTGTGTAAATAGATGGACAGGCATGGTCAAGACAGACAGAAAACAGAGAAGACCGGAGGTCGTTGGCCGAAGGCTACACCCTGCAGTGGACGGACAAGGCCTAACAAGTCATTTTTGATACAAAATTCAACCATTTCAGCCCGAAGGCATAGCATGAGTAAGTAAAAGTGTAAAAAAAAAAAAATCAAAGACAGAGAGAATAATTATACAGACAAACTGACAAAGTATATGACATCCAATTATAGTACACAGAAGTGATTTAATTGGATAAAAATAACAAAATATATGAAAAGAAAATTTTCAGATACATCAGTGACCAACCAGCTGTAACTGGAAAAAAAAAAATGAATGACTAACTTATCAGATGCAACGGTGATTATTCTACATAGAAATGTAACAAAATAACTACATTATCAGATACAACAGTGATTAACCAGTTGTAATTGGAGGAAAGAAAATAAATGACGAACTTATCAGATACAACAGTGGTTATTCTATACGGAAATATAACAAAATAACTAGATTATCAGATACAACAATGATTAACCAGCTGTAACGGGAGAAAAAAAATAATGACCAGCTTATCAGATACAACAATGATTATTTTACACAGAAATTTAACAAAATAACTAGATTATCAGATACAACAGCGATTATTTTACACAGAAATTTAACAAAATAACTAGATTATCAGATACAGCAGTGATTAACCAGCTGTAACTGGAGAAAAAAAATAATGACCAGCTTATCAGATACAATAGTGGTTATTTTATACAGAAATATAACAAAATAATTAGATTATCAGATGCAACAGTGGTTGACAAGATGTAACTGATAAAAAACTAATTTAATTACCACCTTACTAGATA